>OY856323.1:3610000-4312093 GCA_963693445.1 Agonopterix heracliana | reverse complement strand
ATCTCTTCACTCAATCACTTCACTCACTCACTCACTCACTTCACTCACTCACTTCACTCACTCACTCACTTCACTCACTCACTTCACTCACTCACTCACTCAATCACTTCACTCAATCAATCACTCACTTCACTCACTCAATCACTTCACTCACTCACTCACTCACTTCACTCACTCACTTCACTCAATCACTCACTTCACTCAATCACTTCACTCACTCACTCACTTCACTCACTCACTCACTCACTTCACTCACTCACTTCACTCACTCACTTCACTCACTTCACTCACTCACTTCACTCACTCACTCACTCAATCACTTCACTCAATCAATCACTCACTTCACTCACTCAATCACTTCACTTACTCACTCACTCACTTCACTCACTCACTTCACTCAACTTACTTCACTCAATCACTTCACTCAGTCACTCACTCACTTCACTCAATCACTTCACTCACTCACTCACTCACTTCACTCAATCACTTCACTCAATCACTTCACTCACTCACTCACTCACTTACTTCACTCACTCACTTCACTCACTCACTCACTCACTCACTTCACTCACTCACTCACTCACTTCACTCACTCACTCACTTCACTCACTCACTCACTTCACTCACTTCACTCACTCACTTACTTCACTCACTCACTTCACTCACTCACTCACTCACTCACTTCACTCACTCACTCACTCACTTCACTCACTCACTCACTTCACTCGATCTCTTCACTCAATCACTTCACTCACTCACTCACTCACTTCACTCACTCACTTCACTCACTCACTTCACTCACTCACTCACTTCACTCACTCACTTCACTCACTCACTCACTCACTTCACTCACTCACTTCACTCACTCACTCACTCACTTCACTCACTCACTTCACTCAATCACTTCACTCAATCACTTCACTCACTCACTCACTCACTTACTTCACTCACTCACTTCACTCACTCACTCACTCACTCACTCACTTCACTCACTCACTCACTCACTTCACTCACTCACTTCACTCACTCACTTCTCTCAATCACTCGCTTCACTCAATCACTCACTTCACTCAATCACTCACTTCACTCAATCACTTCACTCACTCACTCACTTCACTCACTCACTCACTCACTTCACTCAATCACTTCACTCACTCACTCACTCAATCACTTCACTCACTCACTCACTCACTTCACTTCACTCACTCACTCACTCACTTCACTCACTCACTTCACTCACTCACTTCACTCAATCACTTCACTCACTCACTCACTCAATCACTTCACTCACTCACTCACTCACTCACTTCACTCACTCACTCACTCACTTCACTCGATCTCTTCACTCAATCACTTCACTCACTCACTCACTTCACTCACTCACTCACTTCACTCACTCACTTCACTCAATCACTTCACTCACTCACTCACTCAATCACTTCACTCACTCACTCACTCACTCACTTCACTCACTCACTCACTCACTTCACTCAATCACTTCACTCAATCACTTCACTCACTCACTCACTCACTCAATCACTCACTCACTGACTTCACTTACTCACTCACTCACTCACTCACTTCACTCACTCACTCACTCACTTCACTCACTCACTCACTCACTCACTTCACTCACTCACTCACTCACTCAATCACTTCACTCACTCACTCACTTCACTCACTCACTCACTCACTTCACTCAATCACTTCACTCAATCACTTCACTCACTCACTCACTCACTTACTTCACTCAATCACTTCACTCACTCACTCACTCACTCACTTCACTCACTCACTCACTCACTTCACTCACTCACTTCACTCACTCACTTCACTCACTCACTCACTTCACTCACTCACTCACTCACTCAATCACTTCACTCACTCACTCACTCACTCAATCACTTCACTCACTCACTCACTTCACTCGATCAATCACTCACTTCACTCACTCACTCAATCACTTCACTCACTCAATCACTTTACTCACTTCACTCACTCACTTCACTCACTCAATCACTCACTTCACTCAATCAATCACTCACTTCACTCACTCACTCACTCAATCACTTCACTCAATCAATCACTCACTTCACTCACTCAATCACTTCACTCACTTCACTCACTCACTTCACTCAATCACTCACTTCACTCAATCACTTCACTCACTCACTCACTTCACTCACTCACTCACTCACTTCACTCACTCACTTCACTCACTCACTTCACTCACTCACTTCACTCACTCACTTCACTCACTCACTTCACTCACTCACTCACTCAATCACTTCACTCAATCAATCACTCACTTCACTCACTCAATCACTTCACTCACTCACTCACTCACTTCACTCACTCACTTCACTCAACTTACTTCACTCAATCACTTCACTCAGTCACTCACTCACTTCACTCAATCACTTCACTCACTCACTCACTCACTTCACTCAATCACTTCACTCAATCACTTCACTCACTCACTCACTCACTTACTTCACTCACTCACTTCACTCACTCACTCACTCACTCACTTCACTCACTCACTCACTCACTTCACTCACTCACTCACTTCACTCACTTCACTCACTCACTTACTTCACTCACTCACTTCACTCACTCACTCACTCACTCACTTCACTCACTCACTCACTCACTTCACTCACTCACTCACTTCACTCGATCTCTTCACTCAATCACTTCACTCACTCACTCACTCACTTCACTCACTCACTTCACTCACTCACTCACTTCACTCACTCACTTCACTCACTCACTCACTCACTTCACTCACTCACTTCACTCACTCACTCACTCACTTCACTCACTCACTTCACTCAATCACTTCACTCAATCACTTCACTCACTCACTCACTCACTTACTTCACTCACTCACTTCACTCACTCACTCACTCACTCACTCACTTCACTCACTCACTCACTCACTTCACTCACTCACTTCACTCACTCACTTCTCTCAATCACTCGCTTCACTCAATCACTCACTTCACTCAATCACTCACTTCACTCAATCACTTCACTCACTCACTCACTTCACTCACTCACTCACTTCACTCACTCACTCACTCAATCACTTCACTCACTCACTCACTTCACTCGATCTCTTCACTCAATCACTTCACTCACTCACTCACTCACTTCACTCACTCACTCACTTCACTCACTCACTCACTTCACTCACTCACTTTACTCACTCACTCACTCACTTCACTCAATCACTTCACTCAATCACTTCACTCACTCACTCACTCACTCAATCACTCACTCAATCACTCACTCACTGACTTCACTTACTCACTCACTCACTTCACTCACTCACTTCACTCACTCACTCACTCACTTCACTCACTCACTCACTCACTTCACTCACTCACTCACTCACTCACTTCACTCACTCACTCACTTCACTCACTCACTTCACTCACTCACTTCACTCACTCACTTCACTCACTCACTCACTCAATCACTTCACTCAAACACTCACTTCACTCAATCACTTACTTCACTCAATCACTCACTTCACTCAATCACTTCACTCACTCACTCACTGCACTCACTCACTCACTTCACTCACTCACTCACTTCACTCACTCACTCACTCACTCAATCACTTCACTCACTCACTCACTTCACTCAATCACTTCACTCACTCACTCACTCAATCACTTCACTCACTCACTCACTCACTTCACTCAATCACTTCACTCACTCACTCACTCACTTCACTCACTCACTCACTCACTTCACTCACTCACTCACTCACGTCACTCACTCACTCACTCACTTACTTCACTCAATCACTTCACTCACTCACTCACTTCACTCACTCACTTCACTCAATCACTCACTTCACTCACTCACTCACTTCACTCACTCACTCACTTCACTCACTCACTCACTTCACTCACTCACTCACTCAATCACTTCACTCACTCACTCACTCACTCAATCACTTCACTCACTCACTCACTCACTCAATCACTTCACTCACTCACTCACTTCACTCACTCACTCACTTCACTCACTTCAATCACTCACTCACTCACTCACTTCACTCACTTACTCACTCACTTCACTCAATCACTTCACTCAATCACTTCACTCACTCACTCACTCACTTCACTCACTCACTCACTTCACTCACTCACTTTACTCACTCACTCACTTCACTCACTCACTTCACTCACTCACTTCACTCACTCACTTCACTCACTCACTCACTCAATCACTTCACTCAAACACTCACTTCACTCAATCACTTCACTCACTCACTCACTCAATCACTTCACTCACTCACTCACTCACTTCACTCACTCACTCAATCACTTCACTCACTCACTCACTCACTCACTTCACTCACTCACTCACTCACTTCACTCAATCACTTCACTCAATCACTTCACTCACTCACTTACTCACTCAATCACTCACTCACTGACTTCACTCACTCACTCACTCACTTCACTCACTCACTTCACTCACTCACTCACTCACTTCACTCACTCACTCACTCACTCACTTCCCTCACTCACTCACTTCACTCAATCACTTCACTCACTCACTCACTCACTTACTTCACTCAATCACTTCGCTCACTCACTCACTCACTTCACTCACTTCACTCAATCTTACTTCACTCAATCACTCACTTCACTCAATCACTTACTTCACTCAATCACTCACTTCACTCAATCACTTCACTCACTCACTCACTGCACTCACTCACTCACTTCACTCACTCACTCACTTCACTCACTCACTCACTCACTCAATCACTTCACTCACTCACTCACTTCACTCGATCTCTTCACTCAATCACTTCACTCACTCACTCACTCACTTCACTCACTCACTCACTTCACTCACTCACTTCACTCACTCACTTCACTCACTCACTTCACTCACTCACTTCACTCACTCACTCACTCACTTCACTCACTCACTTCACTCAATCACTTCACTCACTCACTTCACTCACTCACTCACTCACTTACTTCACTCACTCACTTCACTCACTCACTTCACTCACTCACTCACTCACTCACTTCACTCACTCACTCACTCACTTCACTCACTCACTTCACTCACTCACTTCACTCACTCACTCACTTCACTCACTCACTCACTCAATCACTTCACTCACTCACTCACTTCACTCGATCTCTTCACTCAATCACTTCACTCACTCACTCACTCACTTCACTCACTCACTCACTTCACTCACTCACTCACTTCACTCACTCACTTTACTCACTCACTCACTTCACTCACTCACTTCACTCACTCACTCACTCAATCACTTCACTCAAACACTCACTTCACTCAATCACTTCACTCACTCACTCACTCAATCACTTCACTCACTCACTCACTCACTCACTTCACTCACTCACTCACTCACTTCACTCAATCACTTCACTCAATCACTTCACTCACTCACTCACTCACTCAATCACTCACTCACTGACTTCACTCACTCACTCACTCACTTCACTCACTCACTTCACTCACTCACTTCTCTCAATCACTCGCTTCACTCAATCACTCACTTCACTCAATCACTTACTTCACTCAATCACTCACTTCACTCAATCTTACTTCACTCAATCACTCACTTCACTCAATCACTTACTTCACTCAATCACTCACTTCACTCAATCACTTCACTCACTCACTCACTGCACTCACTCACTCACTTCACTCACTCACTCACTTCACTCACTCACTCACTCACTCAATCACTTCACTCACTCACTCACTTCACTCGATCTCTTCACTCAATCACTTCACTCACTCACTCACTCACTTCACTCACTCACTCACTTCACTCACTCACTTCACTCACTCACTTCACTCACTCACTTCACTCACTCACTCACTCACTTCACTCACTCACTTCACTCAATCACTTCACTCACTCACTTCACTCACTCACTCACTCACTTACTTCACTCACTCACTTCACTCACTCACTTCACTCACTCACTCACTCACTCACTTCACTCACTCACTCACTCACTTCACTCACTCACTTCACTCACTCACTTCACTCACTCACTCACTTCACTCACTCACTCACTCAATCACTTCACTCACTCACTCACTTCACTCGATCTCTTCACTCAATCACTTCACTCACTCACTCACTCACTTCACTCACTCACTCACTTCACTCACTCACTTTACTCACTCACTCACTTCACTCACTCACTTCACTCACTCACTCACTCAATCACTTCACTCAAACACTCACTTCACTCAATCACTTCACTCACTCACTCACTCAATCACTTCACTCACTCACTCACTCACTCACTTCACTCACTCACTCACTCACTTCACTCACTCACTTCACTCACTCACTCACTCAATCACTCACTCACTGACTTCACTCACTCACTCACTCACTTCACTCACTCACTTCACTCACTCACTTCTCTCAATCACTCGCTTCACTCAATCACTCACTTCACTCAATCACTCACTTCACTCAATCACTTCACTCACTCACTCACTTCACTCGATCTCTTCACTCAATCACTTCACTCACTCACTCACTCACTTCACTCACTCACTCACTTCACTCACTCACTTTACTCACTCACTCACTTCACTCACTCACTTCACTCACTCACTCACTTCCCTCACTCACTCACTCACTCAATCACTTCACTCACTCAATCACTTCACTCACTCACTCACTCACTTCACTCACTCACTTCACTCACTCACTTCTCTCAATCACTCACTTCACTCAATCACTTACTTCACTCAATCACTCACTTCACTCAATCACTTCACTCACTCACTCACTCACTCACTCAATCACTTCACTCAAACACTCACTTCACTCAATCACTTCACTCACTCACTCACTCAATCACTTCACTCACTCACTCACTCACTCACTTCACTCACTCACTCACTCACTTCACTCAATCACTTCACTCAATCACTTCACTCACTCACTCACTCACTCAATCACTCACTCACTGACTTCACTCACTCACTCACTCACTTCACTCACTCACTTCACTCACTCACTCACTCACTTCACTCACTCACTCACTCACTCACTTCCCTCACTCACTCACTCACTCAATCACTTCACTCACTCAATCACTTCACTCACTCACTCACTCACTCACTTCACTCACTCACTTCACTCAATCACTTCACTCAATCACTTCACTCACTCACTCACTCACTTACTTCACTCAATCACTTCGCTCACTCACTCACTCACTTCACTCACTCACTTCACTCACTCACTTCTCTCAATCACTCACTTCACTTAATCACTTACTTCACTCAATCACTCACTTCACTCAATCACTTCACTCACTCACTCACTGCACTCACTCACTCACTTCACTCACTCACTCACTCACTCAATCACTTCACTCACTCACTCACTTCACTCGATCTCTTCACTCAATCACTTCACTCACTCACTCACTCACTTCACTCACTCACTCACTTCACTCACTCACTTCACTCACTCACTCACTCACTCACTTCACTCACTCACTTCACTCACTCACTCACTCACTTCACTCACTCACTTCACTCAATCACTTCACTCACTCACTCACTCACTTACTTCACTCACTCACTTCACTCACTCACTCACTCACTCACGTCACTCACTTCACTCACTCACTTCACTCACTCACTCACTCACTTCACTCACTCACTTCACTCAATCACTTCACTCACTCACTCACTCACTTACTTCACTCACTCACTTCACTCACTCACTCACTCACTCACTTCACTCACTCACTTCACTCACTCACTTCACTCACTCACTCACTCAATCACTTCACTCAAACACTCACTTCACTCAATCACTTCACTCACTCACTCACTCAATCACTTCACTCACTCACTCACTTCACTCACTCACTCACTCACTCAATCACTTCACTCACTCACTCACTTCACTCGATCTCTTCACTCAATCACTTCACTCACTCACTCACTCACTTCACTCACTCACTCACTTCACTCACTCACTTCACTCACTCACTCACTCACTTCACTCACTCACTTCACTCACTCACTCACTCACTTCACTCACTCACTTCACTCAATCACTTCACTCACTCACTCACTCACTTACTTCACTCACTCACTTCACTCACTCACTCACTCACTCACTTCACTCACTCACTCACTCACTTCACTCACTCACTTCACTCACTCACTTCTCTCAATCACTCGCTTCACTCAATCACTCACTTCACTCAATCACTCACTTCACTCAATCACTTCACTCACTCACTCACTTCACTCACTCACTCACTTCACTCACTCACTCACTCAATCACTTCACTCACTCACTCACTCACTTCACTCACTCACTCACTTCACTCACTCACTCACTTCACTCACTCACTCACTTCACTCACTCACTTTACTCACTCACTCACTTCACTCACTCACTTCACTCACTCACTTCACTCACTCACTTCACTCACTCACTCACTCAATCACTTCACTCAAACACTCACTTCACTCAATCACTTCACTCACTCACTCACTCAATCACTTCACTCACTCACTCACTCACTCACTTCACTCACTCACTCACTCACTTCACTCAATCACTTCACTCAATCACTTCACTCACTCACTCACTCACTCACTGACTTCACTCACTCACTCACTCACTTCACTCACTCACTTCACTCACTCACTCACTCACTTCACTCACTCACTCACTCACTCACTTCCCTCACTCACTCACTCACTCAATCACTTCACTCACTCAATCACTTCACTCACTCACTCACTCACTCACTTCACTCACTCACTTCACTCAATCACTTCACTCAATCACTTCACTCACTCACTCACTCACTTACTTCACTCAATCACTTCGCTCACTCACTCACTCACTTCACTCACTCACTTCACTCACTCACTTCTCTCAATCACTCACTTCACTTAATCACTTACTTCACTCAATCACTCACTTCACTCAATCACTTCACTCACTCACTCACTGCACTCACTCACTCACTTCACTCACTCACTCACTCACTCAATCACTTCACTCACTCACTCACTTCACTCGATCTCTTCACTCAATCACTTCACTCACTCACTCACTCACTTCACTCACTCACTCACTTCACTCACTCACTTCACTCACTCACTCACTCACTCACTTCACTCACTCACTTCACTCACTCACTCACTCACTTCACTCACTCACTTCACTCAATCACTTCACTCACTCACTCACTCACTTACTTCACTCACTCACTTCACTCACTCACTCACTCACTCACGTCACTCACTCACTCACTCACTTCACTCACTCACTTCACTCACTCACTTCTCTCAATCACTCGCTTCACTCAATCACTCACTTCACTCAATCACTCACTCACTCAATCACTTCACTCAAACACTCACTTCACTCAATCACTTACTTCACTCAATCACTCACTTCACTCAATCACTTCACTCACTCACTCACTGCACTCACTCACTCACTTCACTCACTCACTCACTTCACTCACTCACTCACTCACTCAATCACTTCACTCACTCACTCACTTCACTCGATCTCTTCACTCAATCACTTCACTCACTCACTCACTCACTTCACTCACTCACTCACTTCACTCACTCACTTCACTCACTCACTCACTCACTTCACTCACTCACTTCACTCACTCACTCACTTCTTCACTCACTCACTTCACTCAATCACTTCACTCACTCACTCACTCACTTACTTCACTCACTCACTTCACTCACTCACTCACTCACTCACTTCACTCACTCACTCACTCACTTCACTCACTCACTTCACTCACTCACTTCTCTCAATCACTCGCTTCACTCAATCACTCACTTCACTCAATCACTCACTTCACTCAATCACTTCACTCACTCACTCACTTCACTCACTCACTCACTTCACTCACTCACTCACTCAATCACTTCACTCACTCACTCACTCACTTCACTCACTCACTCACTTCACTCACTCACTCACTTCACTCACTCACTTTACTCACTCACTCACTTCACTCACTCACTTCACTCA
This sequence comes from Agonopterix heracliana, assembly GCA_963693445.1. NCBI lineage: Eukaryota > Metazoa > Arthropoda > Insecta > Lepidoptera > Depressariidae > Agonopterix > Agonopterix heracliana. Next base: position 4,302,009 of record OY856323.1, on the reverse strand, counting down.
CTCACTTCACTCACTCACTTCACTCACTCACTCACTCAATCACTTCACTCAAACACTCACTTCACTCAATCACTTCACTCACTCACTCACTCAATCACTTCACTCACTCACTCACTCACTCACTTCACTCACTCACTCACTTCACTCAATCACTTCACTCAATCACTTCACTCACTCACTCACTCACTCAATCACTCACTCACTGACTTCACTCACTCACTCACTCACTTCACTCACTCACTTCACTCACTCACTCACTCACTTCACTCACTCACTCACTCACTCACTTCCCTCACTCACTCACTCACTCAATCACTTCACTCACTCACTCACTCACTCACTTCACTCACTCACTTCACTCAATCACTTCACTCAATCACTTCACTCACTCACTCACTCACTTACTTCACTCAATCACTTCGCTCACTCACTCACTCACTCACTTCACTCAATCACTTCACTCACTCACTCACTCACTTACTTCACTCACTCACTTCACTCACTCACTCACTCACTCACTTCACTCACTCACTCACTCACTTCACTCACTCACTTCACTCACTCACTTCTCTCAATCACTCACTTCACTCAATCACTTACTTCACTCAATCACTCACTTCACTCAATCACTTCACTCACTCACTCACTTCACTCACTCACTCACTTCACTCACTCACTCACTTCACTCACTCACTCACTCACTCAATCACTTCACTCACTCACTCACTTCACTCGATCTCTTCACTCAATCACTTCACTCACTCACTCACTCACTTCACTCACTCACTCACTTCACTCACTCACTTCACTCACTCACTCACTCACTTCACTCACTCACTTCACTCACTCACTCACTCACTTCACTCAATCACTCAACTCAATCACTCAATCACTCAATTTACCTATTCGCTTATTATCTCTGCTACTCATTCAACATTATATAATAAAATATTATAGAAACAACGCAAGTGCCTATTCTTGCTACATAATTCCGTAGTGTCCGATTCTTACACTACCTACTTGAACTGCATTTTAGAATTGCATTTTTGTTATGGACACTCGTTTTTTTTTAAATGTAAACAAACCTATCGTTACGCTAGGATGGGCCCTATGGCGCTGACTTAAGGTCCTTTACACTTTTACACTATTCTATATGATAATTTGTTTCTACTTTCTTGCACTTTATGCTGTGATATCTTTGCATAGATTATTATCACCTTTTAACTGACACATTTTACTTATAATTTGGAAGAATGTAATTTGAAAAAACACATAAAAAAAATTATTCGGCCTAAACGTCAATTTACTATGGTTCTTATAAATTTAGATTACTTAACTTAACTCCTCGGATGTGACGGGGCCTCGGCACTGCGCTGAACCTCTGGGGGGCGGCCAAAGATATTTTCCCAGGGGTGCCATATTTTTAGACACACCCCTGGCTGCTGCTGCTGGTGTTGACTTCGGGTTTGGCGGTGGTGGTGGGGTAGGCGGGGTGGTGATGTCCACCTTCTCTGTGTTTCTTTCTGGTTCTTCCTGCTTTTCCGCTTCTCTGACTTGTTCTTGTTCTCTGTCCCAGCTTATCCTGCATCCTGTTTTCTCCAATATGTCCATTCCTATAATGGTAACTGTTGCGTCGGGTAACAGGCTCATCTGTTGTGTTACTTTCTGACTGTTTATTATCACCTGGATGGGCTTGGTCCTCTCTGTCGTAGTGGTTGTGCCATCTGTCAGTATAACTTCCCTTGTGTCTCCTTCCTCTATCTCTATTTCGCATTCCTTGCACACCTCTTTGTTTATGTATGAGGCTGTAGACCCAGTGTCTATTAGTGCTTCGTATTTTCTTCCCTTTATTTCTATTTCGGTAAATACCCTGTTGTCCCCTCTGTTCTGGATATTCGTTGTGTATGCTTCGTCTCTTCCCCCGTTATTCCTGCGGTTGTCTCTATCTTCTGGACCTCTATTGCCCTGTTTTACACTCTCTGTGGCTATCTCTTCGTACTCCTTCGCTAAACATATTAATTCTCTGGTACTACTAAAATCTTTTCTTTTTATGTAATATTTATGGTAGTGGTTCATGTTTGCATAAACCCTATCTAGTTTCTCCTTCTCGCTCATTTTCCCTTGCCTCCTCATTAGCGTTTGTAAATCTGTCAAATAATATATGAATTTTTCTCCTTCTCCTTGTTTTCTTGCGAATATTTCTTCGACTAACCTTTCTTTATAATTCTTTGGGTAATAATATAGCTTAAAATCTTCCAGGAAGTCTTCCCACTTCTTCCAGCCGCTACAGTTGTTCCTGTGCCACAGGAGGGCCTTTCCGTGGAACAATTTTGGTAGTGACTGAAGTAACTTGTCTGGTTTTATCTCGTCTACGTTCGTTACATCCCCGAGTCTTTCGATGAACTCGACTGGATCATCTGTGCCGTCATAGCTAATCATCCATGAGTCTATGTTCATGCTGTGTGTACCCTCTGTTGTGTTCGCTGTCTTTGATCCTCCTTTGGTTTCGCCTCCCATTTTCACGTCGGCTGAGCGTTCTGCTTACCGTCGTGGTTCGTTTGACGTAGTCGCGCTGTACTGAGACGCAACTTAGACGAATTGTCAGTCTGTACTTGTCTTTTATTTCCTACTCTACTGGGGGGGGGGGGGGGGTAAAGTTTTAACTATTTGCAACCCTGAAAACTATAGGAATAGTGAGTTTTTCAGTTGGGCGCCATTGTAACGAAGTGCCCCTGTGGCGGGGTGGCCAGAGGGCCTCGCTATAAAAATATATATATCCCTTGGAAGAAGGGCTGACCTATTTTAGGTAAGGTTCCTATAGTTTTGAGGCTGCTAAGTGAAAGAGGAAATACAACTCAACATAATATTTATTATTCATTAACCTACTCTTATATACAGGGTGTCCCTAGCTAACACTTATCTAACTTACTAGTATATCTCTAACATGGACCTCTGCGTCCCTACGGTACGTGAAGCGTGGACCCGGCACGAGGGGGTGAGAGGCTATCAATGCCTGAAGGGATAGCCTTCGGGAGGCGAGCTCAAACTCAGGGATCTGACGACTGCCCGGGTTTCCCCAAGCCGCGCTGGCCAGATCCTCGAGGAGTTATCCTGCGTCCTGAAAGTGTTACAGAGCTGCCCGAGTACATCTAACCGCGTCTGTAAGCCTTCAGGACGAGGTTTTCAGTTCTGGAGACGCACCTAGCCGCACGGTACCCCAAACCGCTATGGTGCGCCTTCACGCGAGGGAGGAAGGGAGGAGGGTGAGGACACCCGATAGTGGACCTTCGTATGGAGCTTCCACACTAGCCGCCCGGTTCCCCAAGCCACTGTGGTGTCAACTCCGAGCGCCCGCTATCGAGTGCCGCTCAGCTGCCGCGCTGGGCCTTTTTTAGCCGGCTGGCGCGGCCCGCCGTATCGCCCTACTGTGTGCGGTGCGCGCGCGCCCCGCACGCCTCCGCCCGCTGACGTCATCGGCCTCCGCGCCGATGCGCTGTGTGCGGGCGGTCGGTAACTTCCCTCTCCGCGCGTCGCCTCGCCTCGCCTGCGTCGTTCGTTTGTAACGCTATGTTACACTTGTATGAATTGATATGTTTTGATAATATGTTTTGATATGTTTTGAAATGTTTTGATATGTTTTGATATGTTTCAATATGAATTTATATTTTTTATGTCGTGTTTTTTATAATCATTCATTTGCTTAACGTTGACATTGTTTCTGTTAAATAAATTTTCAATTAGTAAATGAGATATTATAAATTCATATCAAAACAAATCAAAATGTGTCGAAACATAATGTCTCGATATCGCTGCTTCAAAGGCCTCCGCTCATTGCAGCGATATTATCGAGCGATATTATCGCTGCGATTTTGCGATAATTGTTCTCAGTACATTTTGTATGGGGACGCGCTCGATCCTACACACTGCCGCGATATTATCGAGCGATAATATCGCTGCGATTTTGCGATAATTATTGTTCTCAGTACATTTTGTATGGGGACGCGCTCGATCCCACACACTGCCGCGATATTATCGCAACCTGACGCAATCTCTTTGTACTACATTCAGTGAAGGGCGCATGCGTGACGCGAATCGCGGAATCGCTGCAGTGTGTAAGGTGTCTAAGTGAGCTATTAAAGATCAGAGTTAAGGGTATACTTAACTCAGTAGAACAAGCTTTTATAAATCTAGCTGGGATACCATCAGCACCCTGGTCCCTTACTTAGGTCAAGAAGACGAAGCTTATTTAAAACTTGATCGTGATTTAGTACTATTCTGGACAAAGTGTTGGATGAAATCATCTCTAAAGTTTTCACCGAAGAAGGAGCAGGATCCTCAAACACCGTGCCAAAATATTTTGTATGGTATTTTTTATATCCTTTGTGATATTTGTTTTTTTCACGAAGACACTTTTTTAATGCTGGATTAAACCAAGTTGGGAAATCATGTTCGTTATCTTTTGATAAGGGTGTACTTTAAAAATTCTGCGTTATGTCTTTAAAAATACCAACGTACGCACAGAAATTTAATGAGAAAACGACGTTTTACAAAATAAACCACTTTAGTTTAAAATAATAATGTTATTTTAAGGTATTTTGAATTGCGAAACGTACACAATGATAATGTGGCACCTTTGCATAAAAAAAGGATATTTAACTTATTTATAATTTTTATGCGAAACAGACGTAATCCCAAAATATGTCCCCTTTCGTTTATAAGATTTAACTAAAAAGAGGGAATTTTTTTGCGATGTGGCTGTTTAGCACATAAGTTACGTGAGATTACAGCGACCAACGGGTTGCAACTCGAAATATGGCCGTTTTGCTCAGAACTTATCGAACATAACGCATTAATGCTAAAAGGGCGTGAGCGTAAGTAATTTTTTATTTAGAGTCCAAAATCGATGGGTGTCTTTGACAAATATGAAAATATAAATGTTGATTTGGCAATATTTTTTTAATAAAAACTCTTTTGGAAATTTTTGATTTGTGGCCCTTTCGTTTTGAAAGCTTCCGCACATTGCAGCGATATTATCGAGCGATATTATCGACAGCGATATCGCGACACCTTACACACTGCAGCGATTCCGCGATTCGCGTCACGCATGCGCCCTTCACTGAATGTAGTACAAAGAGATTGCGTCAGGTTGCGATAATATCGCGGCAGTGTGTGGGATCGAGCGCGTCCCCTTACAAAATGTACTGAGAACAATTATCGCAAAATCGCAGCGATATTATCGCTCGATAATATCGCGGCAGTGTGTAGGATCGAGCGCGTCCCCATACAAAATGTACTGAGAACAATTATCGCAAAATCGCAGCGATAATATCGCTCGATAATATCGCTGCAATGAGCGGAGGCCTTTGAAGCAGCGATATCAAGACATTATGTTTCGACACATTTTGATTTGTTTTGATATGAATTTATAATATCTCATTTACTAATTGAAAATTTATTTAACAGAAACAATGTCAACGTTAAGCAAATGAATGATTATAAAAAACACGACATAAAAAATATAAATTCATATCGAAACATATCAAAACATATCAAAACATTTCAAAACATATCAAAACATATTATCAAAACATATCAATTCATACAAGACATATCAAAACATTATCAAAACATATCGAGACATATCAAATCATATCAAAACATATCAAATATATTGGGCGAGCCTTATTTCTTAGTAAATATAGTCAAAAATGTATATCATCACATCTTGTAGTTTTGAAACTCTTATGAACCAATATGTAATCGGTTCAGAATTATGGTGCAAAAATTTATTGTCACGAACTGCGAACTTTTGTGATTGCCACTCTCATGCGAGACTCGCGCGTGTGCCATATCGCGACACGCCTGCGTCACGGGCGACCCCGCCTGGCCCTTATCAAAACATGTCATAACATATTATGAAAACATCAAAACATATCATTTGATATGAATTGATATGTTTTGATAAGTTTTGATTTGTTTTGATGTTTTCATATGTTTTGACATGTTTTGATAATATGTTTTGATATGATTTGATATGTCTCGATATGTTTTGATATGTCTCGATATGTTTTGATATATCTTGTATGAATTGATATGTTTTGATATGTTTTGATATGAATTTATATGTTTTGATATGTCTCGATATGTTTCGATATGATTTGATATGTTTCGTTATTCCAATTTTTCCACTTTTTCCACATATTCCACTTTTTCTACATATTCCAATTTTTCAACACATTCCACTCTCTCTTGCAATAAAACCGAACCAGTGAAAGAACTTTTAGCAACCTGCCCAAGGGCACTCCGTCGTGGTACGGACCTCGGCATTGGGCGTTTTTATTTCAAGCAAGCAAGATCGATAATTCTTTGGCAGAAAAAAATGCTCTGTTCTCCAGGTTCCAAAGAGTCTACCTACTTTTATTAAAGTTACAACATGATATTCATTAGGAAGTTGTTAAAGTTAAAATAAACTTTCCCTAGAAAACTTTGATAATGTTGTAAGTTTTTAATGTTTTAATGGTCAGGCTTCAGGCTGTACGAACAATATAAGTTACCTTGTGATTTATTAGATTTTAGACTTTTATAACTAAGTTGTAAGTAGCATGTACGATCGGCAACGAAAGTTTATGACAAACTTGTCAACTCAACCTTACCATAAGGCTCGGCGCAAACGACCCACCGGTGGCCAGCAACAAGCAGTTTACACGCTTTTTCATATATTTTGTACGGACTCGTCGTGCAACTTGCTTGCTAGTGCCTTGCCGGTGAGGGTCGTTTGCACTAAGCCTAAAAACGTCAGCGACTCGAGTTTACACTGAGAAAAATGATTGTTTAACAGTACGTTGGTGCGCTCCATACAAACGTAGTTGGGTTATATTTTCAATACTAACCAATTAAAGTCAATACAATTTTTCAGTATCAAGTAGTAGTAGTAGTAGTAGTAGTTTTTTCAATTTTTTTTTTTTTTACGTGGATGTTCTGAGGTTTCAGAATATCTCTGACTACCCCCTCGGGGAATATAGTCGTGAGCATATGCTATGCTATGCTATGCTATGCAATTTTTCAGGAACAATCTAGAAACTGATCTCTATGTTTGTATGAAGTCAGTTTTAGTCAGTGTCAGTGTCAGTTTTAAAGTTACAGTGCCTCAAAGATTTCCACACAAATCTTAAATTAATCCTAGCATTAAAACCGTAACCGTACCGTAACCGTAACGAAAATCAGACTTCATACGAACATAGTGGAATAGACTTCTCTTAACATTCACCACTGTTTGTTTTTACTACACAACGCTAAATACATTCCAAATGGCCAAGAAATTCTTTTGATTCCTCTTGTGAAATAATTTGTATTATAGCGACCTGTTTTATGCAAATATCACGTTTCCCTAATATATTGTTCCCTCCCCAAAACTGTTAAAGCGACCTTTAGGGTGTGTACTTACTCTATCTGGTGCAGAAAGGGGTTCAAATTGCTATAGTTTTATGATAGTTTTTCTTTTGAAAATTCCACAATTTTACGCTGAGATGTCAAGGGTAAAAAAGAAAATTGCTTAATTGATTGTAAATTGTGAGCATTCAATTGCGCAATCGAGAAAATAGCTACCTAGTTATAATACACAAGAAAAACTTCGGGAATTTAAAATTTATAAAGAAGCAATAGAATATATGACTATGACTATTAATACCTACTGTAAAAGATGTTATCAAACCAAAAAACGTATCTACAGAAGGCGTGGTAGAGGATACATACATTCGACATTTTAAATTCACAATTCTTTTTCAACTTTTTATATATAAAGTTAAAATCGATAAGGCTGAGCTGATTTGTATGAAAATTACAGTCCACAGAGACTACAGTTGTACAGAGATTTGCAGTCAGTAAGTATTATCTAAGGTACTTAATAACTGTATTTTTTTAACTTGAGCTTATCAATGCTTATTATGGTTGAGCGTGTAATTTCTCTATGGTTTATAGTGTACACACGGCAACACATCAACCTAAACAAAACCAAAATAAGTTATACGACATGCAACCTACGCGTGGCCTATAGCTTGATGTGTCGCCATCTATGACTACTTATATGGTCGCCATGTACGTATAGGTCAACATCATCAGCCTATATACGTCCCACTGCAGGGCACAGGCCTAGCCTCTAGGAGGGTGTTTGGGCGTTAGTCCACCACGCGTGCCCATTGCGGAATAGTAGACTTCACATATGCATCAGAATTTCTTCTTCTGCATGTGCAGGTTTCCTCACGATGTTTTCTTTCACCGTTTGAGAGCAGTCGAGACGGGGCTTCGCTCAGATGGTGGCGGCGTAATAATAATAAATTGGTTTATATTTTAGAAGATATTTTATTTATAGAGAAACATGACAATCCCCGCGCCCCCGGATCTAAGACATAATACAAACGCTTTCAATCTTTGTTTCTTTTGATATGCGTTCCAAACTTAAACTAAAGCGGCCAGTACGGAACCCGCGATATATAACCTCTTACATCATCCCCCTCTACTGCTGGTTTGGAACACATATCTGACTTTATACAATGCAACTTAACGCTAGGCCTACCTGCCTAACCTATCTAAATGCGCCTACCTAGGTGGGAAGAACTTACACTAAGCTAACGCATAGACACTAGTCCAGTTGCTGCTAGCAACTAGTGCATGGATACCGGCAGGCTAATGTCAGTGGTGTTCATCAGTGTCGCCCCCTGACTTACCCATCAGAACATTCCCAAGTTTAATCAAACTGATGACGTCATACTTCACCACATGACGCGCCTACCCGGGTATGCCTTGCACTTTGGGGCTCCAAAAACCCACCAAAAAAAAGGAGTCCCATAGACCAACCCCTATGCTCTATGCTGCCTACCCCTAGGAGATATTCGTGACCAAACTGATGGCCAATCGACCCAAACCGTCGTTAATTATAATTTTACAAACACCAAAACCATCAGTGTGACCTCGTCTCAACCTATCTCTACAATCTGAAAATATTTTATATAATCTCAAAGGCCTACGTTTAATCCTACCTCTACCCTACTTTGATATGATACAATTGCCATAGACCCCAATAGCCGTGACCGTATTTTACAGAGAGGACTCAAACTCAAATTATGAGCAGCCATTCATTACATCATATTGACCACAGACAACCATGGGTCAGACCAGATGGGCCTTTCCTGGGCACGTCTGAAGGGCAAAAACCTAACCCTTGCTCTACGACTATAATGCGTGTGCCACGCAAACCTATCTACAAAACCCCCGGTACAAAACATCATCTCAGGGTTCGTTCACCCAATCGGTGAACAATCCTCGGCTTATAGCCCTGTGAGGACCCCCTGGATGCACCCTCCTATCCATAAAACCTACATACAACAATACAGACAACAACTCTTCATTATCCCCTACTAACTTAAAAATTATTTAACTCGTTTTTCTTTCTTATGCCCAATAGCTGCGAAACTTGGCCCTCTTTAAGATTGTGGTTGACCCGCTGTGATCATCTTTTCTGCTGCTCGACAGTCCTCCTTGATCTCGACGCAATGTGCTTCGAGTCACGGTCATCCGTACCCCAAATACATGAAATAAAGAAGAATATATTAGTATATCGTCGGATTTCCAAGCTAAAATAATGAACTCTAAAATGTACCAATATACAAACTCCATCACTACAAAATATAAGGAATCAATAGTAAACTTTTTGGTAAAATAGACTTATGATTATTCTATAAATTAAAAACTATTTTCTGAAAGACGTCAAAATAAAAATGTTAACAAATATTAATTCACAAAATATGATGAAATATTATGAGATATTTATGAATGACAAAACAAACTTATGAAACGTACGTTTATGGTGTAAATATGCATAGCGACCAAGCCTATCCCTCCCTCGAAAGAAAATGTTCGACTTTCACGAGAAAATTTCCGTTGGACATTCTGCTCTACTCTCCCAGGCACCTTCTTCCATGCCATTCTTCTTCTGATCCATCAACATCTTTATAGAGGGGTCGTGGATCACACTCAATCGACTTACACTCTCAGAGGAAAGTCCCAGCCATAAAGGCTCTATGCAGGGGTTGTCACCTGCTGCAGCAGCTGGCTGCTTAATCAAATGACCCCTTGCCCCTAGCACTAAGGCTTATTTACCGAGTCGCTAACCGCTCATGACCGTAAAGCTTATTTAAATAACTGTGTTGTCATCTGCACATTAAAACCCATATAAAAATTTAAACATAGAGAAAAAGGCCAAAGCTGTGAAAGATCGAAGATGGAGGTGCTATCCATATTTACATGAAAGTATGAAACCTAGCTAAACATAGTGTTACAAAATAAATATAAATCCTGATTGCAAAACAGTTTGGAGCCTATACTATCGGCCACGTCGTTCCAATGATTTCTCCCTTCTTCGCGCTCGTTCAGCTCGTACCCCATGAACGGCGGTTTCATCTCCTGCAAAACCTCCTTGACCATTCCACAGTGTGGGACGTATGATTTTAAAAACATTACAGCTTTATTCGTGAATACACAATTCCACTTAACTTTGCAAAAGAATCCGGGTGCTCGGCCTTCGCACTGCTCCTTTTCGGTGACTTCGGCTGGGGATGTCCTCTGCCGCATCCGCTGCTATTGTTTAGCGTTGGCTTGCTGTGACTCTTCTTTCGCGTTTTTTTTAATTTTAATTACGCTCGGGATCGAATCTCCACCCTTACCGGTAGAAAATCCGCGCCTCCACCATGTGACGGGGCTTCGCTCAGATGGTGGCGGCGTAATAATAATAAATTGGTTTATATTTTAGAAGATATTTTATTTATAGAGAAACATGACAATCCCCGCGCCCCCGGATCTAAGACATAATACAAACGCTTTCAATCTTTGTTTCTTTTGATATGCGTTCCAAACTTAAACTAAAGCGGCCAGTACGGAACCCGCGATATATAACCTCTTACAGTATTACGTACATAAGTTAGAAAAACTCATTGGTACGTAGCATGTTGTCCGTGTGGATTTGAACCCGGGCCTCATGATTAAGGCTAGGTTATCCCACTGCAAGCGTCTCTTTCTTGCAAGCATAAGTTTACAATTAGCCATCCCGCTCCAATTGAAAGCAGGATCGCAAAAAAACGTGTTTTTCGTCAATATCTTTGCTCATGGGAGTTTCTAAGCTAAAACTTCTCCTGAGTTCACTAGAAATATTTAATGTATTTAGTTAAGTACAAGAATAAAAAGTTAAATATCAGCAGTTTAATCATAGTATTGAAAAAACATAACAAAAAGGGGTAACTTTGGGATTTTTTTCTATCTAGTAAACTTAATCTAATCGTGTAATTGAGAACAGTCGCCCATCCGCCCGATCCTTAAATAAGACATAATTTAATTTCAGACTTTAAAACACAGTTTAAAACACTTTCGTTCTTGTTCAAAAAACGGCCTCGACAGTATAACAGCGTCTTAAGAGTCCATACCTCTCCGCAACGCGTCACCGAGCTTTTTTTACGTACCTATTAGGTACATAAACATAATACTACAAAATGTCTAACTTTCTCACGAGAGGCTGGAGATCATCTCTGCGCTCCGCCCGCGTCCTGAAAGACCTAAGATACCTAGGTAATTAATTAAAGTTCTCCCTCTAATCTAGATTAATAGGGAAACTTTAGCCAAAATGGTCCCACAGTTAAGATTAAAGCTCGGCCTATTTATCTTTGCAATAAAAACTTTTTAGTGCTTGTTTCTTTCTTGTACTTTTCTTTTTTACAGTTTTCATTTGGGCATTTACTTGTCGTTTAAGACGAGTTTCAGAGTTTCGTGTCCCCTGACGCTTGTATATACCAAGATCCGACCTCAACATTATGTACCTATTTGTTTGGTGAACGCAATGTGATTTAAGTGAAAGTTTATACAGAGGTTTATAATGATAATAATAATAGTTGAACTGCACTTTTCTCAATGTTGTAAATTTGTAAAGTATTTTTATTTTAATAATTTTTAATGAGGTGAGACTACTTATTTCTTTATCCAATTTTGACATTGTTTACAGTTTTGACCACTAGTTTTTGACATTTTACATTATTACAATATTAAATGAATTGAATTTTGATATACTAACTTAGTGAGTAAGCAATACTAACAATGAAATTAATTGTATCTTGTGACATACCTACAATATGGAATTTATGTTCTGAAATAAATAATTTGATTGATTGATTTATTGATATACAGCGTCGCCGCGTTGTCTAGCAAAATCTTGCCGCAAGTACCTTTACCATGATGATAGATACCATTTTTGCCAACTATCTTTTTAGGAAGTAATTGAGGTGCCATCTGAAGGTTACCGATGTAAAGAACTGGAAAAACTAGAGTTGCCACCTCTCAGTCTGCCAGACCTATGAGCCAGGGTTGCCAACTCTAGGGTTGCCAGGTCCAAAGAAGTCATTTTTATCCCTAGAGTTGCGAAGTTGTGGCAGACTGAGAGGTAGCAACCCTAGTTTTTCCAGTTCTTTAGATTGGTCTCTTTCAGAAGGCGTCTCATTTACTTCCCAAACAGATTGGTGGAAAAATTGGTACGATAAATCATCATGGTGCTGAGTCCTCAGTTTTTGGTTCGACAGTACACAAACTTTTACCTTCACATTCATATTTGCAAATAAACTGAAATTAATCATTAACAAATCGTAGAGGGTAAAAAGTTTGATGGGCAAACTTTTAGTTTAAAAGGATGCCAATGATTTCAGTTTCAACCTGTAGATGGAACTTGAAAGAGCTTTAAAATATGTACTTCAACTAAAGCTACAATTACAATCACGGGCAGGAATATAGTAGTAGGTTTTTAGTAGTAGGTTACGTATGAGTAACGTGTTTACGGTGAACGTTGTCTTTTTATGGATCATATTTCCGCGCCATCTGTTAGCTTCTTTGCTTTAACTTGTGGGTGTTGCATTTATGGCAAGTCCCACAGTCCCCATACAATAAAGGTGTATTTCTTGAAATTTTAGTTTTTTCTCTATCCTTAAAATAAAAAAGGATACAAAAGTCAAACTTAGTTAGGTTTGATTATAGTGCATACTCTATGGTAAAATATAAAATAATAAAAACCAGTCAAGTGTGTGTCGATATAAAATTTTGGTAATATTGTACGGAACCCTACGTGCGCGATTCCGACTCGTGCTTGGCCGGTTTTTTCTTATACTGTAGTACAGGTGAGAACGCCGCATTTCACTAAGTTCTTTTGTTTTGAATACGCGAAGGCACAATAGATTTTCTGTTAAGTTAAATCCGCCACAAAAGATTGATGGACAATAAAATTTATACTTACTGGTGAATTCAGCAAGCATTTCATTGTCTTGATTTTGAATAGATTCTGGCTATGTGAATAAATATTTTACAAACTCTGAATGACTTTTTTTTAATATAAATATATTTATTAAATGAAATAAGCAATAAAATTTAAATTACTCTATTGTTCTCTATTACTCTATTATTTTCTCTTTATTATTTTTAATTAACTCTGATTGTTAAAATTTTACTAAACAATGACAGCAATAACCTCATGCTTCCCAGGCTATTTTCATTATAATTAGACAGGATATAAAATGAAATGCGTTACGTAATCAAGAGTGCTCCCGACTGAACAACTTTCACTATAGAGCTAACATCATTGTAAGTATGTTCCATATACCTACCTAAATGTATATTATGGAATATATTTGGATATGGACGACACTTCATTTAGCACTAGAAATGCTCCAACAGTTCTCCGCTAGATGTTAGCTGACCCTTACTTGCATCCATGCCATGTAATATGCCCTTATTCACGAGGAATTCCTTGGCCATGCCTAAAAGTCTAACTTAGCTTTTCTGTATCATTCTAAAATCACTTGAGCGTTTTACTTTTTTCTATTACTAAACGAAGTAAGAATCCGTAACTTCTCATCGAGTTAGGCAGAGGCTTAAGAATCGTTTTTCGATTGTTTTTTGTTACGAAACAAAGCCCTTAGAACAAATAGAAAAAAAAACAACTGACGAATCGAAGAATGTAATCTCTCTTAATACAAGCTTAGCGCAATGAAACATTTCATTCGCTAGAGCAAGAATGGAAAAGAATTTTTGAGGAGAATTTTCTAAAAAAAAGCCAGCTGGCAGCTGGCAGATAAATTCGGAAATTCTCGTTGGACGGTTGGTAGAAATGCTCGATGTGGTGTGGACGACGAAAAGATAGCAGTGTAGTAACACCATTAATGTCCAACCCATCACCATAATTTAATGTACCTATCTTGAAATAATCATAAACCGTAACTTTAAAATATGTTCTTTTCATATAACATAAAATATGCTTTTAAATTATTATAGTAGATGACACACCGAGGGCAGGAAAGTATGGAGAATTCCAAGTTTCCAAACTCTTCGGGTTGTTGTTTTTAGACTTCGAAAGAGACAACACACTCCGAACATTTCCGAAGCTAGGACTTAAGTCAATAATACAATACCAAAGTACCTAATCTAATATCATGTTATCAAAATCCATCCATCTGAACTGCCGCCGACGGAACAGAATTAGTTCCAATCCAATGCCGAGATAAACCTGCCAATACACACCCTTGTTGATCTGACTAGAATATATAAAATGTCATAGAGACGCCATAATTCGGTACGTCAAGATTTTTTTGAGAGGGCTAATTCGAAAACCATTTAGAGATCGTCTCACTAACAATATTTTCTATGTCAGACATTTTTACCAGTTATTTTTAATAAAATAACGTTCTTTTCGGTCCTACGAGTGACGTCACTCGTTGGACCTGCAAACTCCTTGGTAAACTAAAATTCAACTCATAATAACTGGCCAAAAAAATTTCTATATATATTGTCAGAATTTGGCATTTGATGTTTTCGTTTCTGTTCGGTTCAGTTGAGGTAGAAGACAGGTGATTTTTATTTTTTTAAATTAAGTTTAAATTATTTTTTTGCGACAATTGCCTTTTACAAATTACAGTTAAAAATGTTTGTATTGATAAACTCGATGTACTTATCGCAAAAAAAATATAATTAGTTTCTTAAAATGATGTCTTCTATCCGTAAAAAAGTATAAAATGAAGACCAAAAAAAAATTTGACACCGAATTAGATAGCATAAGAGATTTAGAGGAATTTTGATAACCATCAGCTGCAAGGCTATGAATCAATGTAGAGCTGTGATGTTTTGATGAAAAACGATCTTTTAGGGCACGGACCGTGCTTTTGGGTACCTACTGTTTCACAACTTCTGAATAAGTTCTTGTTAGCTCATTTGACAGATCGTTTGACATATTTCGTATGAAAGATTTATGTCAAATAAGCTAACAATAATCCAGAAGTGGTGAAACAGACCATAAAAACGTTTAATTTCATCATCCAATGTAGTTTCAAAACCAAGGAGATTTTATGTAGGTACCTACGATCACCTTCGTTCGAATTACTTAAATAACATTGTTTTGGGTTACACCTAACATATTGCATACAATCTTTTGCTGCTGGCCAATGAGCGTTTTTCTTTTTGTTCTCTAGGGGATCGATAGATGGCGCTACGGTCTGTGCGAAGAAACGTCAACATTTCAAAAAGTGTTTCTTTAAAATAGTAAAGAGTGAAAAGATGATCAAGAAGATGCCAACGCATCTTTTAAAGACATATTTCATTATTTACTAGTCATTTCAATCGAAAATTCTAAACTTTTACGGCTGACATGGCTGAATGGGCTCGATCCTTGGCATTAAAAAAAAAAGGCAGGCACAGACTTGACCAGATTTTGACAGGATCTCGCTTACGGCTCTATGGGCGATAAACATGTCATCTGTCGAGTTTTTTAGGAACTAAATTTAAAAAAGAAAAGAAAAACGCTCATTAGCCTGGAAAAAAATTAAGTCGAAGCCCTTTGCGCGAAAAGGAATAAACCGCTCATTATTTTCCATTTTTATGGTTGCCAAAAAGTTCACTTATATTATTTTATTAAAATTTATTGCAATCTCTTTGGCTCCTAACTCATTACTCGTTTTATTAACGATTTTACACAGTTAAAAAATGGTTAAAGCACAGATTATTCAATAGTTACTACCGTTATTTAAAGTCAAAAATTTCTGAACCGATTTTGATGAAACTTTATGTGTATATGATTAAACTCAAAAAAATGTAAAATATTTTATCTGGGCACTATGACGGGAGTCGGTGCTAACGTAGTTGCGGGCAAAATATAGTCTCCGATAATTTAATACTTGGTAATTCCTCAGATTTTCAAAAAAAATAAAAAAAATACTTAATCCCACAAAACCATCTACTACTTGCAATATAATACCAAGTGTTACCTAATGAATTAATTATATGGTAACCTAAAATCCAATGGTCGAGGTCGGTAATGAATAATTGATTTAGGTACTATAATCCCAGCTCTGAGATGTATTTGTTTGCTATCATCCATTGTACATCCGAAGAGTTCCATTGTATCTTCACTGAATTTTAATAGGTCCCTATCCTCTTCTGAATAAACCAAGAATCGTTCAAATCGATTCAGAAACGCCATAGACCTCTCTATCTACCTCTCAAAAATTTCAGGAGTGGGCTGTTTGCTTTATTAATAGAAAAAAGCTATTATTCTCTGAATGAATTTTTTACTGATTGTTGCGAGTAATAATATGGCAACATAGAAATATGGTGTTAATTTTAAGTTTATATCTTGCAACACTTTTTGTGCCTTCTTCTTCCGGCGATCCGATACAATAAACGTCTGTAAAGAATTCTCTGCGCCTTTAATTCAACAATCAAGAGTGTATCACGGACCACAACAGCACCTATATCAAGAAATTACAGTCCACACCAACATTGGTCCTACGATCCGTGGCATTCGAAGAGAGGACAAGGATCAGAAAATTCAAGATCATACAGAAAATTTTCCGTTAGTACGGTAGCCATTTTTGAAATCGGTTTGCAGTACGTGCGTCGCAATAAATTTTGACGCACAACACGCACCGTATAACATCGTTGCCGCTCGTGTTGCCTACAAATTCCATCGTACGAACGAAAGAGAAGATCATCGCAGGCAGCACGCAAGTTCAAGCGAGACAACGCATCGGCAATAGAGAAACAGGAAGAAGCGATCAACCCACGATAAGTCTTACTGGGTAAGCAAGACGCAAGAGTAATCGTCACTCGCAATAATAAAATACCCAAATTCAACGGGTGCGAGCAAGATAGCGTCAAGCACATCGTCGATTCGTCGCATAAGAGTGAGCAAGAAAAAGTGACGTCGAAAGAGATTTGAAATTGTGCCGTTGCGGGCGGAAGTCACGAATGCGCATGTCACAAGCTTCACGTCACAAGCTTCACGTCACAAGAAAAACGAAATTCGTGTTTTTTTTGCAGTTTTGTTTTAAAATAATTATTGAAAAGTTAGGCATCTAAGGCCATAGTAGGTCTAATTTATAAGTTCAGTGCCGATATTTACCGTAATAGTGGACATTTTTTATCAGTTTGTTTTGTGTAAGTAAAAACGTGGTTGGCGAATTTTGGTTGGTTACGAGTTTGTTATGGCCGCTTCAGAGGACAGAATGGAAAGCTTGAAGGAAAAGAATGTGGCCAGAGGCCACATCAAAGGTACGATAACACGTTTAGTAAGGTTTGTTGGCGAAGGTTTGCAACAACATTCCATTGAACACCTCTCCAACAAACGTGAGAGAGTGGTAGGTTCGTTTAGGGACTACGAAAAATTGTGCCAGCAAATTCTTTACTTAAATCCGAATGATTCGGAAGATTTTGAGACTGTTGAAACCAATTATTTTTCCATTTTGTCAGCTTTCGATCAGGAAATAAAGAGTCGAGCCGCGATTAGTACGCCACCAAAACCGAATCCGCCAGCCACGGTAACAAAAAAGCTGCCACCTATTACAATCAAAACCTTTGATGGTAAGTATACTGAGTATATACCATTCATAAATTTGTTCACTTCCATGATTGATAATGATGTAAATTTGGATCGAACGCAAAAGTTATATTATTTGCGTTCGTATCTTAAAGACGAACCTTTAGACTTGATAAAAAATCTCCCTTTAACCTCAGAAAGCTATGATGAAGCTTTGCAGTTACTAAACGCCCGTTACTACAATAAATATAGGATAACGGCTGAGCATGTAGGTAACATAATTGATATCAAGCCTATAGGCAAGTCAAATGCTGATAATTTAAGAGCATTTTTGTCAACAATAAAGCAACAGTTAACTGCCATTAAGAGCCATGAGCCTAATGTCCAATACTGGGACACTATATTATTGTGCATTTTGTCCCGTAAATTAGATACGTTCACGGCACGAGCCTATCAGCTGGAGCGTGATCATGACACAGCCCCAAGGCTTGATGAGTTTCTAAACTTCTTGGAGAAGCGCGCCCTCGCTATGGAAAGCACTGAGCAAGGGCACAGCCACCAGCAAGGGCACTCGAGCAACAGTAAGGTGACAACGCACGTCGTGGCAGAGGCAACATGCAGCTACTGTAAGTATAAGCACAAGTTGTTTAATTGTCAAAAATTTCAAATGCTACCAGCGATCGACAGGCTAGCGTTTATTAAAGAAAATAAGAGGTGTGAAGTATGTTTAGGTGCGCATTCGGGAAAATGTAGGTACAATTTCAAGTGTTCAGAATGCAAAGAGAAGCATAATACTCTGCTGCACTGCCTTAAAGCTATCACTGCGCCTCCGACTCCACCTCCGACTCCACCGTCGACTCCACCGTCGACTCCACCTCCGACTGCACCTCCTGTCACATTGACAGGATATTCGGATAATAATGTGCTTCTCCCTACAGCTAGAGTCAAGGTTATTGGCAGGGATGGCACCGAGTATAATATCAAAGCGCTGTTGGACAGCGGCTCACAGGTTTCGTTTGTTACCACAAAAGTGGCGGAACTTTTAGCTCTAAAGTCCAAGCAGAGTGATATAAATATCATTGGCATAGCCAATTCAAAGAGGAATGTTAAAGCTTGCGTTTCAATAAAGATACATTCTCTACGATCTACGTTTCAGACCGCAATCAATTGTCATATTGTGGATGCAATTACTTGCAGATTACCGCAACATAAAATAGATATTTCAGGAATAGAAATACCAAATAATATTGTGTTAGCTGATGAGCAATTCAACGAGCCAGGTGAGATAAATATGCTTATCGGTTCCGATGTGTTCTTTCAGTCATTACTGCCGACGGCCCAGCCGATGCAGCTGGACCTGCCCGCACGATCAACGAGCTCCACGGAATCGCCAGCCGACCACGCGAACGCCTGCTCTATGTCGCAGCATAAATTGCATATAGTCAATACGGTATTTGGCCACATCATTGGAGGTAACCTGCCTTCTCATCTAACTCAGCCCAGCTGCAATAAAGTAGTTCTAAAATGTGAGTTAGCAATCAATGAAACGAATAATCGAATTTTGGCAGATATCCCATCAGATGAACAACATTTCGGTAGTTTGGATCTGCAAAAAGATAACTTTAACATGAAAGCTCTAGGGTTGCAAATAAATAAAAAAGATGATAATTTTATCGTCTCGGCCCCAGCGCCATTTAATTCAGAAAAAATAACAAAAAGAGGTATTCTTAGCTACATAGGTAGGATATATGATCCGATGGGTTTTATCGGACCCATCGTTGTCACAGCGAAGACTATCATGCAGAAGTTGTGGATATCAAAAACTGATTGGAACGATATTCCACCCCCTAGTCTAGAGGAGGAGTGGTACCAGTTTACAACTAATTTAAATAAAATGGAACCTATCTTGCTGCGAAGGAATATAGATATCACTGATGCACAGTTAGCGGAGTTAATAGGTTTCGCAGATGCCTCGAGTAGCACCGCGTACGGATGCTGCCTCTACTTGCGACTCGTTAATGCTTCAGATACAAAAGCAGATACATATGTGATCTGTTTCAAAGGCCGCATAAACCCCGTGCAAATGAAAGGTATGACGGTGCCCAGGCTTGAGCTAAATGCTGTGCTTTTACTTTCGAAGCTGGTCGTAAAAACATACGATGTATTAAAGCTTAAGGTTGATATAAAGCACGTGTACTTATTCAGTGACTCGCAGATTGTCCTTGCATGGCTAAATACTGAAATAACAAAACTACAGGCTTATGTAGGGAACAGGGTAAATGTAATTCGCCAGAATACCGCTGGATGGAGCTGGCTGTATGTAAACACGAGTGACAACCTTGCCGGCCTAATAAGCAGAGGGGTCCTACCCAATGAGCTAAGTAGCAAAGAGCTATGGTGGCACCGCCCTCGTTTTCTGCAAAATAGTAAGTATGATTTTAATAACTGCGAGGCGAGTTTGCCGACAGATGTGCCAGAGGTAAAACCCTGCTTAGTGTTTTCCAGTAGCATGGTGTGTCAAAATCCTCTTGATTACGTCTTCAAGCGCTTGTATGACTGCTCTGATATTAACAAAATTATTAGGCTTTTTGCATACATACTAAGATTTTTAAATAACATAAATAATAAGAAAGAAAAATTAAATACTATTTATTTCAGTAGCTGTAGCTAGTAGCAGTAGCAGTAGCAGTAATGCTATTAATTAAATATGAACAAAGTAAATACTTTCAGTCTGAAGTTGAATCTTTAGGTAAGGGTAAAAGTTTAAAGGGAAATTTAGTAAACCTTAATCCTTCTCTTGACGAGCTGGGACTCTTGCGTGTAGGTGGAAGGCTTCATCATGCTGAAATTGCTTATTCTCATAAGCACCCAGTCATTTTGCCTAAAGGTTCCATTCTCACTACTTTGCTTATAAGACGTGAGCACGAAAGGTTACTGCACGCAGGACCGAGGCTTTTGCTTGCAAATTCAAATCAAAGGTTTTGGATAGTGAATGGTTTGTTAGAAGTTACCTAAGTGTACCAATTCATGTATTTTGTGTACAAGATTGTTATTGTATTGTTATTATTCATTATTCATGTATATGTTCAAGATGAAATATGTTTCAAGTTCTAGTTATGTTATGGCTAGCAAAGTTACCATTTGGATGTTTGTTATTTGCTTTAAATTCATTTAGGCTTTGAAAAATGTGTTAGTCTAAAAATAAAAAGGACAGGTTTCTTTATAATACGATTTATTAACGTTGTATACTTTATCTCTTGTGTGGCCGCAGCATGTTGCGAGTAATAATATGGCAACATAGAAATATGGTGTTAATTTTAAGTTTATATCTTGCAACACTTTTTGTGCCTTCTTCTTCCGGCGATCCGATACAATAAACGTCTGTAAAGAATTCTCTGCGCCTTTAATTCAACAATCAAGAGTGTATCACGGACCACAACAGCACCTATATCAAGAAATTACAGTCCACACCAAACACTGATAATATTTAGCTAGATGATATTTAGTTTCTAATAATGAAAGGATAATGCCTGTATTTTACTTCCGATCTGCTTTTATACTTTGTAATAATTACATTTGATGTATAGACAACTGGTAGAAAACTTCCTACGAGTATCTTATGCTTTTATATTTTGTACATGACTAATTTGTAAGTAAAAATTTAGTAAATCGAATTTAATCTTGTTTAGTTTTAGATTTATAATGTAAGTGTAACAAACTTAACTTTAAATTTGCATGCCCATGTCATGGCGAAATGTGAGGACTTATTTTTTTATATACCTTCCACAATGTTACCATGTTTCAGCAAATAAATACTTCTGATTCTGATTCTGATTCTGATTCTGATAGAGTTATGGCGTAAACTCAAAATACAGAACTGACGCTTGAAAGTGAGGCAATCACAACAACTCCAAATTGGAGTGGCTCGATATCTAGTCAGTCAGTAGTTGGCCGACGTGCGCATCCGTAATTACTGAATAAAATCCTAATTAAATAGATAAATTAATGCTATCTATTAAATAAATTAAAATATTTTTTTTGAGTACCTAATTAATTAATTTGTGAAGAGCGCGGCGGGTTGTGACATTGGTTTGGACACAGCGCGCTGAATACAAATGTAATGGAACACTCCTTCTGGTTTATTCTGTATTCTGAGGGCGTAAATAAAAACCCTAGTTGGAATTGCGCACGGAGGGTACCATACAATATAACCAAAAAAATAATGATGAAGTTGATGATGATGTTGTTGATGTTGTTGTTGATTACGTTTTTTCGGGGTCCTTAGCGCGAGCTCGACACACACTTGACTGGTTATTATTATTTGTTTTTTTACCTTAAAGTATGACACCAAGTTTGATGCTATTTTATCGTTTTTACGGTAGAGCTTTTGCTTTTTAGAACTTTTATTAAAACATGTTTCTCGTATTTTTCATTATTGTGTTATTTATTGTTTGTTAGCAAATTCGCCATAATACATTCATAATACATTCTGTGAAAATTTCAACCACCATGCTATTATAGTTTAAAAGTACAGCCCTTTATAGGTAGGACCACAGATTACCCGGGTAGGACAGACAGACGGACAGACGGATGGACGGACAACGAGCGTAGGCTTATGAATAGGATCCCGTTAGCACCCTTTCTGAAACAGAAATATTGGTGAATGTTCATAAAAAAACACAAACATACAGACGAACATATAGAACCTCCTCCTCTTTTGAATTCGGTTAAAACATACAAATTGATAGCTTGTACTTTTTTTAAGTCTGTTAAAAAGAAAATGTCGCATGACATTATAGTGAGCCGCTACAGTTCTGTTGTGAACTGAGTGGAAAATTGGCATTCGACTAAACCAAGCGAATGAGACCCATCATTTTCGGAATATGCGACGCCCAATAAAATTTAGTTTGGCGAAAAAAAATTGTCACTTAGAATATTTAAATGGAAATATGGGGAATCGTCCCGTGAAATTCGCAGGTGATGTAGAATTTGAGTTAAGTTTATTCAACGTCATGGGAGAAATTGCCTTTATTTCGTCGAATCGTATAGTCGACCGATTTGAAATGTAAGCCACCATAAAACCTTGTCACAATCACCTGCACTGAAAAAAATGTTTTGTTAAGGCTAGGTTATCCCAGTGCAAGCGTCTCTTTCTTGCAAGCATAAGTTTACAATTAGCTATCCCGCTCCAATTGAAAGCAGGATCGCAAAAAAACGTGTTTTTCGTCAATATCTTTGCTCATGGGAGTTTCTAAGCTAAAACTTCTCCTGAGTTCACTAAAAATATTTAATGTATTTAGTTAAGTACAAGAATAAAAAGTTAAATATCAGCAGTTTAATCATAGTATTGAAAAAACATAACAAAAAGGGGTAACTTTGGGATTTTTTTCTATCTAGTAAACTTAATCTAATCGTGTAATTGAGAACAGTCGCCCATCCGCCCGATCCTTAAATAAGACATAATTTAATTTCAGACTTTAAAACACAGTTTAAAACACTTTCGTTCGTGTTCAAAAAACGGCCTCGACGGTATAACAGCGTCTTAAATACAACCAAACTTTAGTGACTACCGAACTGTTTTGTAAAACATAATCAAACATTTGGTTATAAACAGCCAATTGTTTAGCCGCAATCGGAAAAAAAAAGCAGCTGTCCCATACATTCGAGTCGAGTTAGGTTGGCAGTTTTGTATGGGACAACTGATTTTTTTTCGCGATTTCGATGTTGGTCCCATAGAGAAAGTGGTTCAGTTTGATGGTCTGATCATTCCCTTAAAAAAGTGTCAGCATATTAAGTTGGACCCTGTATACTTTAGTACTATGACGCGGAACAAAAGTGTACAGTGCGTTAGCACTTAGAATAGCATAATCTAAACTATAAAGGCCTCCGCTCATTGCAGCGATTTTATCGAGCGATAATATCGCTGCGATTTTGCGATAATTGTTTCTAGTACATTTTGTATGGGGACGCGCGCGATCCTACACACTGCCGCGATATTATCGAGCGATAATATCACTGCGATTTTGCGATAATTGTTCTCAGTACATTTTGTATGGGGACGCGCTCGATCCCACACACTGCCGCGATATTATCGCAACCTGACGCAATCTCTTTCTACTGCATTCAGTGGTGTGCGCATGCGTGACGCGAATCGCGGAATCGCTGCAGTGTGTAAGGTGTCGCGATATCGCTGTCGATAATATCGCTCGATAAAATCACTCGATAATATCGCTCGATAAAATCACTCGATAATATCGCTGCAATGTGCGGAAGCCTTTATAAAACTGTAACCGAAGTGTGTCTGTACATTGAAGATATTTACAAAATAGAGATTACGATATGGTTTTTAGGTATCCCTGACTCAGAATCAACCTTTTTTAGAAATTTTGTCTGTCTGTTTGTTTGTGTGTTTGTTTGTTCGTTTATTTGTTTGTTTGTTTGTTCGCGCATCACGCAAAAACTACGGAACCGATTTTGATAAAACTTTTTTTGTTTGACAGCTTACGATCAGGGATGCGATTTTTGAATGTCATCAGTGAGTGAGCTTGAACGGTTTTTAAATCTCATACAAAAGCATTCTCATGCATCTTTCACTGTTGATTTGACTTTAAAAAATCGCACTCCTGGAGCATGATTTTTGAGAGTCAAATCAACAGTAGAAAGATGCATATCTCCATAGTAATTTTGACATTTTCAACTGCTGAGCTCACCGAATGAGATTCAAAAATCGCTCGCCTGACTTAAAATCTGGTATATCATTTGTGCGGACGAAGTCGCGGGTAAACACTAGTATTATATACTATCTATCTTTTTGCTCAGGTACAAGGCGTAAGAGCACTATAGTGTGTGAAAATCATAAATACCATTTAAAAGTCGCTTCCAAATAATAAATGCAAAAGACGACTGGCCTTCTGCCCAGATACCTAAACGCCTCGTACAAAATTGTCGATAAGAAACAGCGGGAACTAATATCGAAAAAGTTACAAAGTTTTACGTAAGACCTACCATTACAAGGATCGACACGTCGCTGTAATGTTGGTTAACAAAAACAAAATAAACCTTAAGGTGGTTGTAGAGGTCTCAATTTCATACAAACTTTGACGTAGAACACTCGTAGACGGTATTAATAAAAGTAATATTCTCAAATAACATTTAAAATTTATAATTAAAATTATGAATAATTTCAAAGCCTAATCTTCATAATTATTATAAATTGTAAATGTTATTTGAGACGCGCAATCTAGATTTTCTAAGCAATTTTTCCATACCTATATAAAACATTTCTTTTATTTTTTTTTACCGTCTACGAGTGTTCTGCGTCAAAGTTTTGTATGGACTAAAACCACCTTAAGCGGATTGTACTGGGTTTGAATTCTAATCTAGACGCAACATCTGCTTCAGCAGCATTATGTAAAGTTGAACACCTGGGCAGATGCAACGAGACGTGAAATAAGCTGTATTGAACAAGTTGCCTTGCTGTTCTACTAACGAGATACATTATCTTATAGTCATGTAGCCCCGGAACTATTTAATTAACAAAAAGGTTACCGTTTGTTCTAAGGTACGACATACAAAAATATAAAAAATCTAAGTTTTAAACATACCAAGGCGCAGTAAAAAAAATTGTCGGTAAATTTGAAATTGAATTTTATAAGAAATCCCACTGCAGAAAAGGATAATTTCCACTATATTGGGAAGTATGATATTCCTCCTGTTTTGTGTGTATTTATTCTTTGATTATACTCATTCAGCTTTAGGGTTGATACACATTGACCGACGGTGAACGAAGGGGCAGGTCAAACAGAATTCAGAAAATGGGACACCTCCGCATCCTACGCCGTCGACGCGGCGAACGGCGCCGAACGCGTTCCCATATACTAATGTGGATTTTTATGGGCCGTGTTTGCCGTCGGTCAAAGTACCCCTAAATTTCTCTACTGTCATGTTCTTCACCTTAGTGCAATATCCGTACTTCTAAGACCGATCAAAAGGACTTGCCTATTTTTATCTGGTCTTAAAACTTTGTACGGCTACGTCACAGCATAAGAAAGAGTGTGTAATAAGAGCGTAAGCGAAAAAAAATTCGTCTTAGGTTACGTTCTATATAATCTTACTACTGGTAGTTACTTCAAACCAGAATCGAGCCCGAAATTGTATAGTGATGACTAGACAACGAATACCTACATACGAATATACAAACATCTATGACTTGGGTACTCATATTATACTGAAGGAGTACTCCTTCAGAATCCATAAGCCGTAATAAGCTGACGGGAATTCCTTAAGTTCTATAACAAGATCCGGAGTTGAGAAATACCCATCTAATAAGCAATTTCTGTGTACGAGCTTCAGAATTCGGTATGTCAAGCTTTTTTTTGGAGGGCTGAATCGAAAACCATTTAAATACAAATACAAATACTTAACTACAAATATATTTATTCAATAGATCAAGATAATTGTCTCAATAATCGTGTTTTCTATACTGTCAGAGATTTTAAAATGAAAGGATTAAGATATTTTTAACAAAATAACGTCGTTTTTCGGTCCGTCCATTGACGTCACTGGAAAACCGGTGAACTCATTGGTAAACATAAAATCAACTTAAAATAACTGGCCATAAAGAAAAAAATAATATTCACAAATGACAATTGATGTTGCCGTTTCTGTTTCCAGCATGGAGTTAAAAAGAGAAGGAAGGTGATTTTTATATTTTTTAACTAAGCAAAGGTTTTTCTCCATAGAGTTCGAATGACTTTTTCACTATCACTTTTACCATTTAGAGATAATAGTTAAAAATTAAACGAAACGTGGATGTTCTGAGGTTTCAGAATATTTCTGACTACCCCCTCGGGGAATATAGTCGTGAGCATATGCTATGCTAATTTTATATTGATTAACTCGATGAATCATAAAAAATGAAATTAGTTTCTTAAAATGGTGTCTTCTATCCGTAATAAATATAAAATAAAGGCAAAAAAAAATTGACATACCGAATTACATCACAATACAGCTGTACACGAGATCAAACTAATAATTAGTATTGTAATTAAAATACAAAGCTTAAGAATAGTTAGAGTTATTAACTATTCTTATGTACAAAGACTGTTCGATACAGACATGACATAACATTGAATGAACATACTAAGTCACAGTGAGGTTAACACAGATCAGAAAAAATAAAGCCTATCTACATTTGTATAAGCCTAAAAACAGTTGACATCTTATGATGGTACACCAAAAAGTGTCCTTATTAATAATATGTCTAACCCATAAACTTTATTAAGTATATGGTTTAACCTTAAGGTGGTTGCAGAGTTGTCAATTTCATACAAAACTTTGTCGTAGAACATTCGTAGACGGTATTAATAAAAGTAATGTTTTATATATTATGGAAAAATAGCTTAGAAAATCTAGATTGCGCGTATCAAATAATATTTACAATTTATAATATAATTACAATATAGAAGATACAAGGCTTTGAAATTTTGTAAGAATAACTTCAAAGCTTGATATCTTCGTAATTATATTATAAATTGCTCATACTGATAAACAGTCAGCTTAATAATTATTTAAACATGTTTAAGCCGAAATACATTTTATGCATACATACAGCCATGTTCTTTAATTAAGTATGATTATTTACAAGCAACGCAATTTATTCTGGATTATCTTTATTCTGTAAAGATTTTAACAAAAAATTAAAAAGCGACTTCAAAACTAAAAAGTAAAAAACAATATTGCAGTCGATGATTTTTACGTTCACATCAGCTATGTATAAGAATATTAATTATTTGTTTTATCGAAATCGGTGTCAAGCCGGTACGATTCGCAACTGGGCTTGCAGTAATTTTTTCGCTTGGCTTGACACCGACTCCAATAAAACAAATTAATATTATTATACCTTTTTTTAAGACGGTTAAAAACAAACCTTTATAATTTTTGTCTTTACAAGTATTTTTTATACGTATTTTTAGGCAATCGAACCGACGAGACAACATTCGTCTCGGTATAAAAAGATGAACAAAAGACAAGAAAATTACAGCGTGATTGCCACACATTGAGAGATTGATTGCTTGTGTCCCAAATTCCCAATAGACCTAACTCAGACCTTTGATCGTCACTGTTACAAAAAGGACGGTCTAATCTAGTTTCTTTTCAAAGATGACTGTAGAATAGCAAAGTCTTGTTGTCCTTAATGATAAGTAGGTAGCTACTGAAATATTATGGAAGCAAACCGATCGGAGCAAAAAAGAGCTGTTCCATACGAAACTGTAGTGCCTCCTCGACTCAAATGTATGAAAAGATTATTTTTTTTGCTACGATCGGTTTGCTCCCATAGTAAAAGTTGTTCAGTTGGATGGGTAGACTCTTAGCTTAAAAGAGTAGAAATAGAAGGTACTAGAATTAGCTCTAGTTAAAATCGACTATCGACTATCGACGTAACCACTTTTTTGCAAAAATCTTGTATGAATACAAGGTGTTACAAAAATACAAATAAACCTTTAAGGGGGCGGTTTAGACCATCAAACTCAACAACTTTCACTATGGGACCAATATCGAAATCGCGAAGAAAAAAATTGTTCTTGCTTTTTTGTACTACGAAGGCTGTCTGACTCATGAGTCAGTCATCTAGCTTCATATAAATTGTATAGGATTTTATAACTATCGCTATCTCATACGCGGTTACACTGATGTTCTGTCTATTTATTTTCGTCTATGTTTAAAAGGATGCTAATGATATAAATTTCACATTGTATAAGTACTAGAGTTTACTCGCGACTTCGTCCGCACAAGCTCCCGTCATCGTACAGAGATAAATTATACACCAAAGTTTAAGTCTAAACATAAGCTTATAAACACAACAAGTTTCATCAAAATTGGACTAGTAGTTTTCACGTGATGCGCGAACAAACAAACAGACAGAGAAAAATTTGTGATTTGAAGTCAGGGTCACCTACGGAACCCTATCATGGGCAAGTCCGACACGCACTTGGCCTGTTTTTTTTTGGCAAAAGGTTAACATGGCTGATAAATCAGTCACATTGAATTTACAACGTGTTAATATAAAAATAAATAAAATAAATAATAAATATCTTGGACATTGTCACACAAATTATCTAGTCACATTTAAAGTTCCAGAATCTAGCCTGGACTTGTATTATGATAGCTAGATAACGATATAGAATACATAATATATAGATACAAACATCCATGACTCGGGTACAAATATTCATATTCACCATACAAATATTTGTCCCTTACGGGATTCGAACCCGCGGCCCTCGACACAGCAGGCAGGTTCACTTTCACTACAGGCTGTGCTGTCTGGTCGTTAATGAATTAACGCAAAACTATAAAGCAGTTTGTTTAGAATCGAGAGCAGAATCGAATCATCATGGTTTCAACATAGATTTTTTTTTAATATTATATAATTTGTTTTTAAAATTTAGAATTTACTGAACTCGATCTCAAAATACCGCACGAGCACACTCACCCTACTTACTACCAAAACAAGATTCTGAGTTAGCGCTTTCATTCATTGCTGAAATGATAGCCTAGGAACAAATAATTTGTTCAAGACTTCAAGCAATATAATATGATAGCAAATAATTTTTGCCTCAAAACTTCAATGCGAATAACTTTAAATTTTAACTATCTAAATAATGAAATTATTGTTTCAATCGAATTATTTTGTTATAAATCAGTTGGGGTGTATGAGGTTTCGCGCTTATTCATTAACACGTTGTATATGGTATGCAGATGCCGTGATCTCTTCGTACCCTAAACGACGATTTTTCATGAAATGTTAAACAAAAACCGCTCTTCTATAAATCAAATTGTACATTAATTAAATCTGTAGGATCACCAGCGTTGTTTTTCCAACGCTTGTTTTTCGTTTTTGACGTGACAAGGTATGTCGGCTTTAATGGTATTGGTTCCGTACATATTTTCTTGCAATATTTATGTAAAAATGCATAGTCACATCGACTGTTGTTATGAATTTTATACAAGATCTTTTCTTTATGTACTTATGTAGTAAAACAAGAACCGTAGTTAGTAAAAATGCTTGTCTATGCAGTTGCAGAAACGCTCATTAAAGTTAATACTCCATTAAATCTCTTGCTGTCACTTTTTGTCTTGTTGACGTAGAAAAAGCTAGCTAGAGATTTAATGAAGGATTAACTTTAATGAGCGTTTCTGCAACTGAGTGTTAATTATAATACGTTCCAAATAGCAACGAAATTTTAAGGTTATTTTGAATTACAGAAACAGAGATTTAAAGCACTTATTCTCATTTATTCTTCAAATAGCTTTAATAACGTCCAATATACGTCGGATAGTATATATATTTCTGATAAATAAATTACATTTGGTAATCACAATTGGCTAGAAAGCAAAACAGGAATCGGAAAATCTCGTCGTCCTTATTTGGAATGAAGTATAGTTACCTAGATTCACATTTAAACCTAGTCGTTGTGTTTTAAATTCACGGAAGCAACACACCGACCGCAAAAAGTTAAAAATGTGAAATGTAATTGGTCTTTAGTATATGCATGCATGCCAAACTATTCGTAACAGCAATTTTTCTTACTTAAAACTTTTTTTCAAAAATCAACACATATTTTTTGCAAGCGTTTTTCCGATTTATAATGCAGAACCCTAAAAAGTAATGAAATGAGCGAAGCGAGAATATTTTCTGCATGAAGAGTTAAAAATTGCGGACAAACGATTAAATTTTCTTTCACTTTGTGAAGGTCGATTGATTTTAAAATTAGAAATGTTTTTTTTCAGTAAACATTCTTCTGAAACGTTAAATAGAAACATTATATTATTTATATTTTTTTCGGGGTAATATAATAATGATAATACAACACTTAACCTAAACAAAGAACAAAAGAAAAATAAAACTAATACCTACTATAAATAAAAAACATCTTCTAAATTGCCGTCACTTGGCGGTAGGGTGCCCAGGAGGGCAGCATTGCCTCTTTGTATGGCCAGACTGATTCGCTGGCCGAGGTAGCTGCCAGCCCTCTGGTCACCCGAGGCCTCGATTAGGCGCGCCGATAAATCTTTGAATAAACGTCGCGCCTCTGGCCCCCACGGACCCAATGTCTCAACTCCAAAACGGTGAAAATATATAACCCTCACCGAGGGCTACATATAAGCGCCGCTTGAGGTTTTCCGCGGTAGCCGCCGCCGCACCCGCTTTGGATGAGGTCGCATGGACGTGGGACGGTGCCAGTGTATCTACACAGGTAGCGTCCCAGACCAGCGACCTCCCCAATTTCCACGGAACGAGCGTCAATCCATCGGGCCTCTTCCCATCGCTCCGGAATAAACCTTTAGGCTCTAAGATCGCGGGTATGTTGGCGGTTACAAGAGCCCGACGGATGACGTCGTTCAATGTAGAGTGACGCGACCAGCGGCCAGCGCTCCGAGAGCATGAAAGTCCGTGGTGGCTGAGTTCGTTGACGGCAACAATATCCTGTATATTATTCATTTAAATGGAAGCGACAAATGTACGAAAAAGTATCATTAACTTTGTACCACATTCCTAATATACTACTTACTCTGTCGAATATAATCCATTGAACAAGCTTTTTTGTTTTTTTTTAAACTGTTAGAAATTATTTATGATTAATTTTTTTTTAATATTTCATGCACATAAACATAAAAGTTAGAGACGATTTTTATTGTATAAAAGTGAAAATCTGTAATTGGCCAGTCTGTGAGCACTGCAAGTTTGCATAATCAATATAAGTGGCGACGGGCTCACCCCCTGGACACAAACAGGACAGAGTTTTCGGTACTACTGGTGAAACGTGGATGTTCTGAGGTTTCAGAATTTATCTGACTACCCCCTCGGGGAATATAGTCGTGAGCATAATATGCAAAATAATCACACAAAAATTATTTATTTGGACAATCACACTGATGATTATCCATAAAGTTATTATACCTTACAGGAATAGAGTCAGTGACATGAGTTGTCAAATGACACAGTTTTTGGATGTTTTTTGGAGACTATTCGCAGGCAAAAATTCTAATACTGTCTATAATTCTGAGTCTAACGTAAAATCGTGGATAAATTAATGAGGTGTCAGTATATTTCACAAAATTATCTACGATTTCACTTTAGATTCCCAATTATTCACGAATACCGAATTGTAAAAATTGATTAGTGACTAAAAAACGGTTCTATTGATTCGCGTCACGTATCTCTTTCTATTATACAGTGGTGCCGCTAGGTACATCTCGCTCTCTCAGCTGTATGTTCCTCTATTCCTACCTCTATGTGATTATCCAAATAATTAAAAATAAAATGTATTAAATGAAAATTAAATTTATTCGATTAAAAAATACTGTATTCTACTATACTTAATACTTAATATGATATGGTTTAAAAGTTAATCATACGTTTCCGTCGTAACCATCAGTGATTTGTAATATTTTTTAATTTTTCGTACAGTTCATTAATAAATTAATTACATTTTATAGTGTGGTGCGCCAAAAAATTAAGATAAGTATAATTTTAGAGTTAAATAATTACAAAACCCAAACAAAGGGGTGCGCCTAATGTACCTAACTTTTTAGGTGAGTACTTATAATTATTCCAACTTAAACTTTTGGGGCTTACAATTTGCATAATTTTAGTACCTATCCAATCAGTTGTTTTTTCAGGTAGATGTTATTATACGTTATTACCCTTCAAAGGCTTTTGTTGTCGAAATAGAAAAAGTTTAAACCTTTTCAGCTTTCATTTATAAGAAGAGAGTAAACAGAGCTTTAATTCTGTTTACGTTTTTCTGTTTGTACATGGAAGAAAACACTGTAGAACAATGGACAACAGAAATCATTGAATAGTTACAGTATAGAACAGACAACGCGAACAAAATCTGTGCACCACGATCAGCAGTGCGAAGAGCGCACCGGGGCCCGGGGCCCCATCGTGCGGCGAGCGAGCGGAACGTTAAGTTTGAGCTAATTCGCCTCAACGAGTGTTACAACAAATTTAGTCTGGTTGTCACCTCTAGTAGGAACCTTAATGACAGAAATAGAAAAAACTAAAACAAAGAAAATCACGTCACACCATTGAACTCTGGTCAATGCGTCACACCCGAAATTTTACAAGTAACCCGACGATTGCCAGAATTAAACTACGTACTTATAGGTAATTATACATTATTAATTAATTGAAACACGAGTTGAGATGTTTTATTTTAAGGAAATCAACCTAAGATAGGAAACTACATTGATAACGACTTAAATCTGATAGGTAAGAAAATTGAAAAGATACAATCACTGAACCATAATCATAAGCAGCTTCCTGCTGAACAAAAAACTGCTAAAGTGACAGTAATCTCTAAAAAAAAGAAAAAAAATCTGCGTTCCGTTTCTGCAAACCGGAACTAGATGTGTTTACATTTGCGATACTAAAATAATAAATACGCCATTTGCGATATTAAATACGCCATTGCCTACATTTTCCGTCACGCTTCCTGCCAGAGGTGAGGTTAAAATTGGTAGAGGCAGGGAGTGTCCGTACTGTATGTAGTACCACAGAATAGGTAGTATAGTTCTACATACAGAACGGCCACTCCCCGCCCCCCTCTGACTTCAGATACCCCACCTCACCTCACACTCTCTGGGAAACTTGAGGGAAGCCGAGCAAGGGAATGCAGTCAGGGGTGCGCGCACCC
The DNA here is from genome assembly GCA_963693445.1 of Agonopterix heracliana. Taxonomy (NCBI): domain Eukaryota; kingdom Metazoa; phylum Arthropoda; class Insecta; order Lepidoptera; family Depressariidae; genus Agonopterix; species Agonopterix heracliana. The sequence continues at coordinate 4,268,421 of OY856323.1, read as the reverse complement.
TTTGGATTTGACTACATAAAATTGAATCCTTTCAGTGCATAAAAAAGGTTGAAAAATAACACTAAATTCTCATTTTCAGTAATTCTTTAGCTCAAATACAATTTTTACAACAGAACGAACAATAAAAAGTAACGAAATGCAGTTACACATAATAATATTATGACAAGTAAAATCCAAAACGTTGTTTGAAGTGCCAGACCTGTGGTAATACCTAGGTTCTAGATACGCTTTTTTATTGTTACTTTATTTTATCAAATAACTCCAACATTTCTGAACCGATTTAGATAAATAATAAACAAATATCTTGGACATCGTTACACAAATTATCTAGTCACATTATTTCGTTTTTGGCACTGAATTCAGATTATAATTTGGAATAAACAATAATTGTTCTTCAACAAAATTATCCTAACAAAATCGAATAGGTAAACAGTAAATTACAAACAAAACAAGCGATTAACCTTCGTCCTTCCGCTGTAAATAAACGTTATTTTTGCATGCGGCGACAAAAGGAAATGTAAACGCTTTCACAATTCCGTGACCAAGGGCCAGGGGAAGGAATGCCATCAATTTACTTTGTTATTTTTACGAAGCCCTTACCACCCTATTTTTCTTAAGAAAAAGAAAATAGATAGATAACTTTTTGCCCTACATTGTGTAATAGAATAACGAAAATAGATAGTCACTACGTTGCGTTGGTCTCATGTCAAAAGTCTTGTTTATCTACAGGAGGTAACAAAACACTCTAATGGAGTCACGTTGCAGGGTTTGCCTCGAACACTTGTCTCTCGCGTGGTGTTCGCGCGGTTCGCGTCTCAGCCTGCCACGAGGCTCCAAAATCCTTCTCAGTTGTTCTTACTCAAAAACAATCCTCGAGATTGGATAGACACTCCCTCAAATAACTTGACACTGGCAAAATCTAACAAGGAAACGCCATTAAATAAAAATAGAATAGAATAGAACACTCTAATGGTATTTAAATAGGAGTTTAGAACATCAAACTGAGTAACTTTCACTTTGGTGCAAAAATCGAGAAAAAGTTAAATAATCAGCTGTTTCATAATTACAAAACTGCAACATAACATATGATATTATATCTCTACTTGATTTAAATGTATAAAGGCGGATTTTTAAAGTTTCGAATTTGTCTCATTAATGAAAGTTGTTCAGTTTGATGGTCTAAACTTTAGACCAAGTTTAGACAAAATACCCTAGTAATAGTTAAAGGGCTGGTTTAGACTCTAAACCAACCCTTTAACTATTACTAGGGTATTTTGTTACACCTTCTTCTGCATCCATCCATAAATGCAATATTATAAAATTATAAAGTTGTCGTTTGTCATGTAGATTATGTTAAAAATATTTCCCAAGAAATTGATTGAAGGAATGAAAGATTAGCGATATAATGTAAGTATAAAGATACATTGTACAAAGAGCGAGCTTATCTCTAAAGAAGATTTCTTCCAGCAGACTAGCAACAGCGACAATTTCAAAGTGTGAGGCAAACATAATGTATGCAGTTGCAGACAGCCCTATTTTTGCTAATACGAGTAAAGTCTGTTTGTCGGTTTGTCTATTAAGAGCCTACCGAGCCTATTGTGCTGCCCTCAATCGTATTTTACAACATTTCCAAAAAACAAGAATGTCACATTGTAGTCCTGATTGACTTTCATTTTATCGAAACATTAGGGATTTTTATGTTTTAGGCTGTAGCTAATATCTTTAAAACCGCCAAAAGTGGCCACTTTCCTCCTTATCTCCTCTTCTGCTATCACTAAAACATTATCCCCGTTTTTTATTATATCGAAAGCCCGCAGTGTAAAGACACTGTAGTTTTACAAGCATTTTATCGATATACGTTTGATATTGTATCAAAGATACTTCGTATGAACGGTCGGTGGTCATAAAGCTTTACTGTTTGGACTTCTCATCGTGACAAAAATTTCTGGATTTTGGGAAAATACGATTAGGTGAACTTATTTCATTAAAATAGGACGTACCTACTAATCAAGCACGTATCCAGGGTAGCAAGGTATGGGATTGCGGGTGGATTTTGACCAAATAAAACCGACCAAGAGCGTGTCTGACTCGCCCATGATAGGGTTCCGTTAGCTGTTATACAGGGTGTAAGTGACAGCCTAGCAAATACTGAAACGGTAAACTCAGTCCATCAAACTCAATTACTTTCTCTATGGAGCCTACCTCAGGAAACGCGAAAAAACTCAGCTATCTCATACAAAACTGCTGTACCGACCAAACTCAAATGTATGGGACATCTGATTTTTTTTTCGCTTTTCCTGAGGTGTAGGCTCCATAGTAAAAGTTGTTCAGTTTGATGGTCTGAGTTCACCGTTTCATTATTTGCTAGGCTGTCACTTTCACCCTGTATAGCGCGATTCGTTGAGCTCCAATTATTGACAGCCGAGAAAATCAATTGTAAAGACTGACCAGGAATATAAAAAACCTGGTTTGGGGGCGCTGCAATCGACTGTCACCTTTAATGTTAGTGTTCCAAGTACAAAAATTAGTTCCAATGATTTTCCGCAACATGGCGAGGTTTTTTATATTTCTGGTCGGGTTTTAGTAAAGATTATGTTACAGGTTTTAATTTGATTTTTCCAACACTGATTGTGCTACCAGTGTTCGTTATTATTGTCACCCAAAACCACCAGAATAGATAGTAGCCTAACTAACCGTACCCCTACTTGTAATCAAGCTAATCATAATTCATGGCTGATTGACTTACCAATTAAGCGTCCAAAATCAGCCTAAGTGCTTTGTCTCGACTCTCTATTCCAAACGCGAAAGAGCAACAACATTTTAATGCTGTCACTATAAGACACCGATACCATTAGAGCAAATACAATTATATTTGAAATTTCAAAGTGAGAATCAGTGTTGCGAATCACGTAGGTACTTCAAAGGTATTCCTAATGATTGTCTCGACGGTAAAGACCTTTTACAAGAAACTGTTTGAATTTGTAGCTCTTGATTTTCGCTTCGTTTGTGTGCGCTTGTGTTGTGTATGAGTGTGGGTATGTGTGTGTATGCGTTTCATTTTTAAACGTAGTAGTCATCGCAGTCCTTTACATCTGTTGTAGATGATTCAAGCTGTGTTTTTGGAGAGGCACTTTTTCTCATGGCTGTATACTATACGAGAACCGTAAACGTAGTCACAGAATTTATAGGTAATAGTATACAGGGTCCTACTTAATATGCTGACACTTTTTTAAGGGGCTGTTCAGACCATTAAACTGAACAACTTTCTCTATGGGACCAACATCGAAATCGCGAAAAAAAAATCAGCTGTCCCATACATTTGGCTCGAGTAGGTTTGCAGTTTTGTATGGAAGAAGTGATTTTTTTTTCGCGATTTCGATTTTGGTCCCATAGAGAAAGGTGTTCAGTGTGACGGTCTGATCATCCTTTTAAAAAAGTGTCAGCATATTAAGTAGTACCTACATATTTGGGCGGGTCGCAGCCGCAGTTCAAATCGGTTCTACAAGGTATAAAAATACGTGAGTTACATATTGAATGGAGAGCTTGAGACCATCAAACTGAAAAACGTTCACTATAGAGCCAAGAACAAAATCGCGATAAAACAATCAGCTGTTCCATACATTTGGGGTCGAATATCCACTGACGTTTTCTGTGAAACAGCAGATTTTTTTTTGCGATTTCAATGTTGACTCCATAGTGAATGTTGTTCAGTTTGATGATGGTCTGAAGGACCCTCTTTGATACGAGTATGTAATGCATAACATTTTGCACCTGCGAAGCGGCCAGCTCCGCCCTCATGCGGCCCTCTCTACAACATCTGTCTACTGGCAGAGTCAAACTAATGAGGGATTTTCAGAAAGCCATTAAAAAAGAAAAAGTAGTTCCTAATGGCTCGACAGATGGCGTTGACGAGACAGGGCCGAGCGACCTTGCAGATAATAAAATAGTAAGAATTTGTGTTTTAAGTAAACAGCAAAATATGAGCGTATATTTCGTCAACGGATGCGTCTGACTCAGTGACATGCATTTTGGTTTACTTTTAAGCCTAAATTTGTCGTCTTCGGACCCCTCTCTGGTCAACGCCATCTGTCGCCGGTATGATGAACTACTTTTGAGTAGCTGTCAGAAAACTCCTCATTGTCAATGCGTTGCGACCCGAAGTACGCATTTTCCGCTGCGATGCGCGCTGCCCACTCCACCCCAATACGGTCATCCATTACCACCATTACTATGCGCTTACCATAAGATCAGTTTCGGGTCAGTAGGTACCTATGATTGGACATGCTAATTCTCTGTCCAATATTCAGCTTCATGATTATTGTCACGATTGAAATCACAATAGCATAACTTAATGTAATATGTATTATATCTAATTTGGTTAGAACAAACTAAACAAGTTATTAATCAAAGCGAGAAAACAATACGTGCCAGGAATATCTTGTTGTTATAGAGTTAAGTGTTTCATAGAAGATACGGTGCGAAACCGAATAAAAACGTTGTAATTTTTCAAGAAAAGTTTTAGTGAAAGCAATGCGTGGTACAATGTTGGTATGTACAGACGGAAAGCAATGGGTGGTACAATGTTGGTAAGTAGGTACAGACGAAGAAAACAATGGGTAGTACAATGTTGGTATGTACAGACGGAAAGCAACGGATGGTAAAATGTTGGTATGTAAGTCCAAACGGAGAAACCAATGGGTATTACAATGTTGGTAAATAGGTACAGACGGAGAAAACAATGGGTAGTACGAGTACAAAGTTGGTATTGTACAAACGGAGAAAACAATGGGTGGTACAATGTTAGTATAGGCGGAAAGCAATGGGTGGTACAATGTTGGTATGTACAGGTGGAGAAAGCAATGGGTGATACAATGTTGGTAAGTAGGTACAGACGGAGAAAGCAATGGGTGGTACAATGTTGGCATAGCATAGCCGGCGATTAACTTAATGAAGGTTTTCCCTAGCTGGCTGACCGTCAAGATAAAACCGTCCTTTCTAATTATAATAAATTCTACGCCAAAGAGCTCGTAATGAAGAATGCCTAAAGAGAAAATAGGCAATTAGGGGTTTGTAATTTTGGTACTTGGGATTGTTATTAATGACTTCATTCTTGTCTTGAACTTAGCTTGTTTAAACTAGATTAGTTGAATAGATAAAAGATTCGACCTAAAATATAAAAAGATTTATTTTGAGATTGTAGCTGCCCCCTATGGTGTTTGGTTTATCTACTCGCGCGCTATGCGACTAGCGAAGTCGAATAGAAAATCGTGAATAGAAAAAACCTCTTCCCGTGCTTTATACGTCACACTGCAGGGTACACGTCTTCCTTCAAGGAGGGTGGGCTTTAGTCCACCATGCGCATCACAATTTCTTCTGCAGTGTAGGTACGCATGTTTCCTCACGATGTTTTCCTTCACTAATTGAGAGTAGTCGGTAATACTAGGTACATAAGTTCGAAAGGCTCATTGGCATATGGTATATCATACGTGCGGATTCGAACCCGGGACCCTTATGATTTAGTTTCCATACTTCTGCGAAACCCGCCACTGACACTCTGACGTGACACTTCTGACTACCTATTGATTTTCTTTGAAAGTTATCTACATCATCATCAGTCATCATATACAAAGAAATATAATTGTACTTCATTTATATGGCTTCTTCAATGATTAGACTTGTAGTATTCAATTCTACGGCCATTTGTACACGAATTTCAGAGCTAGATCAATAGATCAGCCTCCAGGCACAAAAAAAAAACAAAAAACGTTATGCTCAGCTCCGACGCACTCTATGAATCTGTGGTCTGTCAACTAACTTCATATTTCTTTTCGTGCGGCCTTGAAGTTACACGTTTGTTTTTAAATTGTTTGTTTTTAATCACAATATAAACAGTTTTTCATTTTAAATTTCAATGAAAAATTATGGTATAAGAGAAAAAGTATCCCTGAAGTGCAGTTCAGAGAGTAATCAAGTGAAATGCGTATAAAAAATTGTGAGGAATCTCGTAATTTTTCGGCGGCCGTTCACGGTCAACATTCTGCTTGCCGGTACAAATTAGGGTTTTCCGGACCCCAATAATGATTATGGAATCCATATATGAACCACCCGATGCCATGTATTCTGCTAAAACAGAAAGCATAAAGAATATTTTCTTGTGGAACAAAGTTTTTGAGGTTAGTATTTCCGTATATCTTACAGAACTTCTTTTCATGACATACTTCAGTGAACCGTAACACCTGCTGGTATATGTCGATACACACTTCTATTCTATAGGTGATTTAGTGCATGCATGCATCTTCGAACGACTGTGTTCCCCGAGGGAATAGTCAAAGATACTGACAGTCATTTAGTCATTTAGCATGACACAGTATAATAATAATGTTTACTCTTTTCATAGTTACCTATGTGAGGTTCAAATTTAATTTAATGTAAAATTGTTTACTGTCCTAACTATGCTTACCTAAAAATCGATTCAGGCAATATTCTAAAAGAATACAGTACCTATCTAGTAAAGATAAATCACAAATCAAACCGTCAGCACCTGCTTGTCAAACAGGTTTAACACATAGGTACTTACACAACACAACGGTCAGTTTTATAAATTATCAGCAACTTGTGCCAACAGTAATTTACAGACGGAGTTCTGTCAGAAATTTTTAAATTAATTATGAAATCTTAACCGAATTAGTTTTCTTACTGTCTTATTGAATTGGACAATGCATGATGCAATTAATATGGGATAGCATGGATTTATTTGGAATAGGGGTCAAAGTGTCATCTAGGAACACTGTTGATACCTACGCTAACCTATTCAGGTTGATTGAGTAGGTAATAAAATTAAACGTTCACATCTGGACTATTTAATGTCTTATTAGACAATGAATGATCTATGCAGTTACCATAGAATATGTATAATCTAATTACCTAGGTATCTTTATTCACAACTCTGTTTTATTAAACAATTGTTGAATAAATTATCTTTCTATCATCATTATCATCAGTTTATTTCATCCACTGCCACCGAAGGCATCCCATGCTAAGTACCTAAACGGTACCACAGAATAAAAAGAGTAATCATGCTATTACTAATTGTCTATTTAGACAATTTATCTTGTACATTACAATGTGGAAAAAGGTATTTACCTTTATGCCAAAAGTCTGTTATTGAGCAGAATATGATTGTACAAATAAGTATTTAATTGAATATGGAAAAAGGTATTTACCTTTATGCCAAAAGTCTGTTATTGAGCAGAATATGATTGTACAAATATTTAATTGAATATGGAAAAAGGTATTTACCTTTATGCCAAAAGTCTGTTATTGAGCAGAATATGATTGTACAAATATTTAATTGAATATGGAAAAAGGTATTTACCTTTATGCCAAAAGTCTGTTATTGAGCAGAATATTATGATTTGTTTATTTGCCCAACCTTCTTTTCTAAAGAAAAATAACTATGTAATGACAATGTCTCCGTCATTAGGAGATGCTTTGTGCAATGGACTATTTATATAATAATACCTACCTATATGGTAAAAGATAATTGTCTTTATGGCCAAAAATTTACATTTCACCTTAAGAGAAGGAAAAGTGTGCTAATGTGTTGTAAATTGTAATAAGTTATTTTAATAAAGTTAAATAAGATGTGAATCTTATTCAGGCAAGAAAATTATGGTAAAGATAATAATAATTTTAATTATGTTTAAACAGAATTCTAAAATTTAAGTCATATTGTTTACATAGGATAATAAATGTAGGAAAATAAGAAAAAAGAAGGTTGTAATATGACAGATTTTTTAGCTTGTTACATTGGTTCTGGGAATTTACAGTTATGCACATAATATTATGCTAATGCTAGGCTAGTCAGCCAATTAATTCTGCAAATGATAGAGAAAACTATAATGTCACACATTACAATAATCTTCAAACCACATCACTGTCATGTCTTACCAACAATTTCATTACAAATTTTCAACCAATTCTGAACATTTTCATAAATTTAATAGAACTGTGTATTTCCAACTTATGTAGATCAGTTTTATTTTCTAGGCAAAAAAGGGCTACCTGCCTCACATTTGAAAATGTAGTTTACATTTTAATTTTAAAATGTAGGTACCAACATTGTCAACTACCAACATCTGAGCTCTAAAAATTGAGCTTAAAAATACAAATAATTTTCCTGTTTACCTGATTTTTTGGTAGGTACATCAAATATCAAAATAATATTTAATGAAACAGAACTTGGTATGAACTATGAATAAAGTTTTTAAGTTATAATCGTATAGTATGTAGGTAGATAGGTACCTACTTTAAATGCAGTTTTCTTACGAAATAAAACTTTATCTGAAATTAGTTCAGTTTTGAGATTAAAAATTAGACAATTATTTTCTGTATTGATTTAATAAATTGTTTGAAGCTAAGATTGTAATAAAATTGCTTGAGTAAACAACAAAAACCTAGATTTTGGGTGCATACAGCAGCGTCCAACTAGTTACCTGGGACAGGTACGTACTAAGGTACGCTTGTTTTTGTGTATTACTTGATCCATGTACGAGCTATAGGTACATTTTTAATATGTTCCAAGATTGTGTGAAGTATTTTATAAAAGAAATGTGAAAAGTTAAGGTAACATAACTACTATAATCACATATCATATTATGTCATGAACTCATGACTATCTTCTAACAGTAAAGTTATCATGGTAGTTTTTTCAAACTTCTTCCCAAATGTAATTTAAATTATGCAGCAAAAACTATACAAATGACATTTTTACACTATTTTGCTGATACCAACAATCATTATTGTTTTCTATTCTTGCCCTTCGGGTTTTTTAGAATAATACAAGTTAAGTACCTATGCAGGAAGACCCGCGAGTTAATACATGTATTTGTATCATTTAACAGTTAAATAATTACACATTCTAGTCATCTTGAATTCTTCATAAGTCTTGATTCAATTCTGAATCTTTCAATGGGACTGGATAAGAAATCTAACATGATTTGTCAAACAGTTATTCAAAACATTACCCTGCGTCTAGCGCAATTGGTAAAAATACAATTCTCTGAACAGTTGGGCGATATTTGGGTGGAAATGGCACAACCCATACACTGTCCTATCTATATTTCCTCTACTATGTTCTTTAAGTATAACTTATACCTCTAATATTTTGTTTTAATAACATACAACATTTTTTGTGTAAATTTTTTCAGTTAAATATCTACTTTGGATGTTGTTAACAACCTTTATCCGAGATGCCATACAGGTCTAATCACCTTGGATCTTCGTGCATACGACGTGACACTATCAGGAAATACTGTCAAATATTTAAAACATGTTCTTCACCAGTGGTATGTTTATGGCATTTTATAAAATTATAAATGCATCTGAACAGTTTGACAAGAGTAGTATGTGACTCTTAATTTTCTTTCAAATACGAAGGTTTTGTGCAAAACAGATGAATAATTGCAATGCAGTTATAATACAATATCATTACTGCTGTATCGCTAATTAATAATCGCTCTCGTTGATAGAAATTTGAAAATGTACCCACCTACAGTTTTATAATATATTGGAATATTATGCTTTTAATCCCCCCGAAATGAACGTTACCTACTCCGACTATCGTCTAATAGTTGCAGTCAATAATTATATACTTACATTTATGTTCTTTCCTCGGGTACATAAACCTTACAAGGTTGTAAACAGTCTCAACTTTAAAGTACCTTGGGTAATTATTTTTAGGCAATACTCTAGAAATCTCAATTTATCATAAATATTTAGTTAAATAAATGATATTAATCATAGAGTAATAAAAAATGATGGATAAGGTAATTGTTACTGCAATTACTTACCTAATGATTTCATTCCTTACGACTGAAAATCTTGAACTAGCATCAGTTGTTTAAGAAAATCAGTACGATCACTAACTAAATGCATAGGATAGTCATCCATGATACTTTTTTGGTTTAATCATGATTTATTACTGCATTGTTCAATGAGATTGAACTTGTTACCCAGGTAACGTTAATTTCTTAGTCAAAGAATATTTAACCTTTGTTTTGTATACCTATTTAGTCCAGCTTCTGAAAAGAAGTATTCATTTTTTAATTCATAATACAATACTTGTTTTATTGTTATCTATCTAAATGATTATGACCCTTATTATTTATAAAATATATTAACTTCATCATCTTCCTTATGCTATAGAAATTAATACGTTTTTAATACTATTTCACGACAGACTGAGTCTCTAAACATCTACAAGTCTAATCATTGAAGAAGCCATATAAATGAAGTACAATTAGAAATTAAACGAACTTACCTAAGTGAAGTTCTATTTTAATTGTACGAACTATATGGCTTCGAAATGATACCTATCACCCACCGATTATCGTTTTTTAGGATTATCGAGGATAAACCTTACCCATAAGGATAGGTATCAATGTCGTGAAATATTTTAATACATAGAATGTCTTGGGGTCCGGATCCTAAGCTTCTCTACTCTAAACTATATGAAGTTAGTTGACAGACCACAGATTCATAGAGTGCGTCGGAGCTGAGCATAACGTTTTTTGTTTTTTTTTTGTGCCTGGAGGCTGATCTATTGATCTAGCTCTGAAATTCGTGTACAAATGGCCGTAGAATTGAATACTACAAGTCTAATCATTTCGAAGCCATATAGTTCGTACAATTAAAATAGAACTTCACTTAGGTAAGTTCGTTTAATTTCTAATTATATTCTTAACCTAAAAAGCGGCGGAATTTACATAAGTAAGTAAGTACACGATACCCCACTTAGGTAGATATAAGATGGAAAGTCTAAAATTACAAATTCAATTTAGTGATTTGTGAAATGTAGTGCTGAAAATTTAACAAGGCGAGCTGTCAATTTAAGTGTTATTATTATAATTATTCTTGATCTGACTTTTTAACCCCCGACGCAAAAAGAGGGGTGTTATAAGTTTGACGCCTATGTCGGTATGTCTGTTTGTCTGTTTGTCTGTTTGTCTGTTTGTCTATCAGTCTGTCTGTCTGTGCCATCGTAGCTCCCAAACGGGTAGACCGATTTCGATCCGGTTTTTTTTAATAGAAAGCTAATTTTTGCGAGAGTGTTCTTAGCTTTGTTTCATGAAAATCGGATCAGTAGTTTTCTAGTAATTTTAAAAATTACGAAATAGCGGGAGTTTTGTAATTTAATTTTTTTGAGTGTTATTTTTGTACCTATGTGGTTTTTATTGGTCAACTAGCGACGCGCCCGCGACTTCGAAGTTTCGTACGCGTTGATTGCATAAAACGATTGCGATGAAATAAAGCCTAAATGTTAATCCATGCCAAGCCCTAATAGGCTTGCTGCTGCACTTGATATGCGTCCGTCACACTGGACAGAGTTCGGTACTATTGGTGAAACGTGGATGTTCTGAGGTTTCATAATATCTCTGACTACACCCTCGAGGATTGTAGTCGTGAGCATATGCTATGCTATGCATAAACAACAGATAAACAGACAAAAAGTCTCAAAATGGTCTCAATGCATTTCATTGCGTATCCTAATATTCAGTGACGGAGAGTCCTAAACGCCTCCAATTATTAATATCTTTGCTACTATCATCAATGTACCTAACATCCACGTCAAGTTAAAAATTATAATATTATGTACGAATTTTACGAACGATTATTATATAATGATTTCAACATAATTTGCATTATTTTCCGTGTTATTACGTGTTAACCATTATTTGATTTGCTCATTTACATTTCCACATTTTCGGTAAAGTACCTACCAATATGTATTTTGTCACCCATTATAATCCCGATCGCTATAATAGGCTTACCTTCCCAAACTATAAATTTAAAATTTATTGATGCGAGTGTTTGTTAGTCCACCTTAACGCCTCAACCGTTCAACCAATTGCCATGAAATTGGGTGTTCAGATAGACTATAGTAATATGTATCATGAAGATGAAAAAAAGACAGGTAGGTACCTACACAACCATATTCTACGAAAGTAAAGCCGCAGGTACATACTAGTTAAGAGGATAGACGGGCTGAAATGCGAATTAGGAGAATAGGTCACTTTTCCAACCGTAGGTATACATATTTGTCCGATCCGCCCCACCCATACACCCCACCGACTAGAGTGCGAAAGAGACAACTGCAGCTAGGACCGATTTCATTTTCATAAAATCGACGAAAACAGCATTTCGTATTCCCCTGTTTTCTCCTCCAAAACTAAACAGATTTTAATAATTCTTTCAAGAATAATATGAGAAAGACTTTGGCTATGTCTGTACGTTTTGTTTTTTTTGTTTATATTTGTCAAAATTGTTTACTGGATGTCTGAAAACGGGTGGTAAAATTTGTCATTTTCTAAGGCCCCTAATTCCTACAAAAATTAATTAATGTAAAAAAGGAAAACATAGGGACATGGCATAGGTGACAGATTATTATGGTAAAAAAATATTTACTCTAGTATTATTACCCAGGGAGAAAACAGGGGAATACGTTTCTATGGAAAAAACTGTACTGGTCTATCTTCTTAAGCTTATAATTTATCAATCTATTAAAAGTACAAAACCTATAATCATCATGAACATCTCAGCCGATTGACGCTCTCTGAAGAGCGCGGGAATAGGTTATTTTCTATGCATCATAGGTGCGTCGCGCGCGTGTAGAGAAATTATTATACACTATACGAATTCGCCGACGCCAGTGGCACGCGCAGGCATAAAAACTAAACAATTAAGCGCTAGGGCTTTCTGAAAAACAAATGTTTTATTCAGATTTATTCAAATAATCGGCAATAACACGATGCATCACAACGATGATTCGTATACGAAAGGCGCATACTGAACTCTGTAGAGTTTATGAATTATTCGTACACGAATTAAAAATTGTGAAAAGTGTGAAATTCAAAATCCACCCTTGAGGCCTAGCATGTCATCCCCGACAAAACGAGAAAAATCGAGACGTATACTCTGTCTTTCCATACTTTACGCATGCTAAAAAAATTGCGCATGTCGGTTTTCTCGTTTGTATCTTTTCTCCCCTCCGAAGTCCCGCTGCGCTAAACGAAGTTGTCGCTTTCCAACTCCGTCGAGGAGAAAAATAGTATACTGACCTCGGACAGTAAATTATAAAGCCTCAGATCACATGTTTGTTGAAAACAATTACAGGAGATCTGACACCTTTCTTACTTTCCTGTCTTCTGTGTGTAATCTACTATTCTCATGCAAGGCAGCTCTTTTTCGTACTGAAAATAGAGTACCTACTTCTAGGATAAAATATTTTATTTCGTTATGTAAATATATAATTCAATAGACTCTAGTCTATTAGCCAAAAAGAGACAAAACAATAAATTAGAGATTTGGCTCGATTGAATATTGTTGTTTTTGTTTGTTTATTGAACTAGAGAGAAAATGTTTAATTGATGTTTTTGTAAACAAGTTTCTAGTGCTTGTCTAATTGAATTCGAATTCAATTGTACTTCGGTGAAACTATATCGAATTAAATACAAATCGAGTAACGCTGCAAGTTTTGCCGCGAGCGGTTTTCATTCGCGTGGAGTTTTTTGTAAACTTTGAGTTTCCTTTAAGAAAGAAAAACCGGCCAGGCTACCGCACCGAGGGTTCCGTACCACCACCCAATATATTAAGATAATTTTATTCCGAGAGCGAAAATGCGCGCTGCATACAAACGTACTATGGTGATATTTTCAATACTCACTAATTAAAGTCAATGAAATTTTGCAGAAACAATCTAGAAACAAATTTCTATGCTTGTATGGAGTCAGATTTTCGTTAAAATATACTGTTTCAATGCTAGGATTAATTTAAGATTTGTATGGACATCTTTGAGGCGCTGTAACTTGAAAACTAAACATTTAAACGAAAATCTGACTCCATACAAGCATAGAGATTTGTTTCTAGATTGTTTCTGAAAAATTTCATTGATTTAAATTGGTTAGTATTGAAAATATCACCATAGTACGTTTGTATGGAGCGCGCTCCGAATAATATACCCACTTACCAAAAAAGTTTGAAACCGACTCGCACTTGGCCAGTTTTTATAATTGTTGTTATACTATAGAGTTTGAACTATAATCAGACTAAGTTTGATGTTTGTGTGTATTACCGTTTCTACGATAGAGTGAGAAGAAAAAACGTTATAAATACTAGTTTCTTGTAATTGGGGTCCCCATACAAGAAACTATAACAGTGGGGTGATTGGGGATCTACCTCCTAGCGGTCCACCCCGGGCAACGGCATCACAAGCTACCAAGTTTGTGGTGGCGGCTGAACGATCCCCCACAGCGGTGTGGTAGGAGCCGCCTAGCTCGCGAGCGCCCTCCTGCTTGAGTCTGGCGCCAAGCAGCTTGCTGCGTTCCGTCAGTGTGCAGGAGTAGAAAAACTAGTAATACCTAAATTTTTTACTGTTTGTTTTTTTTATTCATCATCATCATCTTAGCTACGCTCTTGTCGGTGGAGTAGTTTTTTCATTAGTTGTCATCAAATCCAATATAATAACATACAAATTCTTTGAAATCTCAACTGGCTATATCTATTTTACGGTTCAGAAGATATTGCCCTCTGAAGCTAGGACGAACGGACAGCTTAGGCTTTTGAATAGGTTCCCGTTTTCACCCTTTGGGTGCGGAACCATAAAAAGTGGCAACAGATAAGGGTATATTACCGTTAGCGCGGTCCATACAAACGTAGTCTGGTGATATTTTCAATACTATCCAATTGAAGTCAATGAAATTTTTCAGAAACTATCTAAAAACTAATCTCAATGTTTGTATAAAGTCAGATTTTCGTTATAATGTATAGTTTTAAAGTTACAGTGCCTCAAAGATTTTCATACAAATCTTAAATTAATCCTAGCATTAAAACTGTATATTTTAACGAAAATCTAACTTCATACGAACATTGAGATTAATTACTAGATTGTTTCTGAAAAATTGCATTGATTTTAATTTGTTAGTATTGAAAATATCACCAGACTACGTTTGTATAGAGCGCGCCAACGGTAATATACCCTTAAGAGGCTACCCATAGGTAAACGCAGGGCTGGGCCATATTTTGTTGGTTTTTAGACGCTATCTTCTCGTTATTTGAAAGACATAAAATTATTGAAAAGTGTAGCAATGATCTTCAACATCTCTGCTTTATTTGCTCATATTATTTCTTATTTTTCTATAAAATACATTTGAAACATGTGTTCAAAGAAAAGCCTAAATATTGGAAAAAATCTGTATTATGTGCATAAGTTAAAGTCACTTTTACTTGAGACACACACCTTTGTGTAGACAATATTAAGATCTAAAACTGCTATAAAGCAAATTTGTTTGACCATTATTTAATGAGACGCTACGTAGTATCTTGACGTCCCAAATACCGCAGTGTCTTAAAACGAAAGTCTTCGATCAGTGTGTGTTGCCAGTGATGACATATGGAACAGAGACGTGGTCGCTCACTCAAGGCCTCATAAAAAGGACGAAAGTCACCCAAAGGGCAATGGAGAGGGCTATGCTCGGAGTTTCCCTGCGAGATCGGATCAGAAACGAAGAAATCCGCAGAAGAACCAGAGTAGCTGACATAGCCCAAAGAATTGCTAAACTAAAGTGGCAGTGGGCGGGGCACATTGCTCGCAGAACCGATGGCCGATGGGGCCGGAAGGTTCTCGAGTGGCGGCCGCGTACCGGAAAGCGCAGCGTGGGTAGGCCCCCCACACGGTGGACCGACGACCTGGTGAAGGCGGCGGGAAACCGTTGGATGAGGGCGGCGCAGGACCGGTCGTTGTGGCGATCCTAGGGGGAGGCCTATGTCCAGCAGTGGACGTCCATCGGCTGAGATGATGATGATGATGATTATTTAATGAGTTAATTAGATAATTGTTAAATTTGGTGCGAATTCTAATGTTTTTGGAATGTGATTTCCTTGGATTAGAAGGCACCACAGAGACATAACGAAGGACAAGCCATTCATAAATAGGTATATTATTATCTACTAAAATAACGTAGTTTAGTAGAGGCGTAGAGGTGAGGTGGCTCTGAAAGAGTCAAGGTCGTTCGGTCAGGGAAACCTTTTAAATATAAAATTCAACCGAGAGTGCCAATTCTGGTGAATTTAAAAGCAATCTAAAACCGTAACAAATCATTCACACTCCAGAAGCCAACCAACCGCCTGATCCTCTAACTCTGACGGTTTTCACACATAGCAAAATTCTATTTCATTTTACTCTCGCTCAAAATAAAATGAGACTATGTAAGCGTGCGGTTAAGTCGATATAAAAATGAAAGCTGAAGCGAAAACAGCGTTTCTTTTCTTTTATCAATTTGATTTACGTTATGCACTGTGGGCTTGAGATACTTGAAGAAATAAATTTGGTTTTATCACACGCCTTTGATAAATCTTTTTAAGGCGTTAAAGCAGTGTTATATAAGATCTAACAAAATCAGGTGAAACTATTTTAAGGGGATGAACAGACTATCAAACTGAACCACTTTCTCTATGGGACCAATACCGAAATCGCGATAACAATCTGCGGTCCCATACATTTCGGTCGAGTAGGTTTGTATGGAACAGCAGATTTTTTTTTCACGATTTTGATATTGGTCCCATAGAGAAAGTTGTTCAGTTTGATGGTCTGATCATGCCCTTAAAATAGTTTCAGCTAATTTTGTTAGACCTTATACAAGGTGTTTCATAAGTATAAATAATTTTTTAAAACTCTTAAGGGGGTTGTCAGACCGTCAAACTGAACAACTTTCACATTGCGAAAAAAAAAATCGGATATCCCATACATATTTTAGCTCTAGTCGATTTGTAGAGTACCTACTTTTATAATATAATTTTTTTTTTTTTGCGATTTCGATATTGGTCTCATAGTGAAAGTTGTTCAGTTTGATGGTCTACACAACCCCCTTAAATGTTTATTTGTAGTTTTGTAACACCTTGTATAGGGTACTTCTTAAAATGCTGACACAGAAAGAAAATCGATGATTTTAGAATATGCAGGTCCAACCATCAAACTGAACAACTTTCTCTATGGCACCAACATCGAAATCGCGAAAAAAAAAAAGTCTGCCCCTCCATACAAAACTGCAAACCTACTCGAGCCAAATATATGGGAGAGCTGATTTGTTTTTTCGCGATGTCGATGTTGGTCCCGTAGAGAAAGTTGTTCAGTTTGATGGTCTGATGATCCCCTTAAAAAGTGTCAGCAAATTAAGTTGGACCCTGTAGGTATATTCGAATTTTTATCGATTTTTTTTCATTTAGCTGCAATTTAAAACAGGCCTCTTGTATTCCCAATAAAGTCGATCTGTATATGTGACTATGACTATGATGACTCATCATCGATCACTCATCAATTCATCATCACCACTCATTCTTATACAGATCGACTTTATGATGACGGATCCTAAAGCTGATCTAAGAATAAGTTAGAGTAAGTTTTTCAAATCTCTGTGTCTGTAATTGAAAATAGCCTTACAATTTCGTTGCTATTTGGAATGGTGACACAAAAAAAGAAGAATAAAGTTCGAAAATTGTTAAAATTTTGCTTGAATTCAAGGACATTTTATAAATATTATTCCCCTATAGCTAAAGTTAATAATGTAACCAGGTCTGTACCTACTATGTTTTTTTTTCCTCAATAAGTATCTTTTTCTCTCTTCTTTAAATATATATTATATTATCTATGTATGTACAATTTATGTAGTTATATTGTTCCCTCTATATTTACATATTTATGTATTTACTGCTATCCAGATCGTTCGATCATCGATCGATCGATCGATCGATCAGTACTGCTTACCGACTTTTATTATAAGTTGTCTCATAGTATTTCTGACTGCCCCCTTCTGGGGTAGTAATGAATTGATAATGCATGCTCATGTTAACTCCACTGTGTAATACATCGCGGTCAACTTTTATTGGCTACTTATGTATAAGACTCTTGTAATTTAGCTAACTTCAATATGCTGTTGTTGATCCTAATAAATAAAAATAAAATAAAGTACTCTAATATTCCCAGAAGTGTTGAAACAGGCCCTAAGAATATTAGAGTACTTTATTCTTTACAGTTACAGTTTACAAAATATGTCAAAATATCTTTCGGATAAGCTAACAAGAACTTATTCAGAAGTGGTGAAACAGGACCTTATAGTCTCTTATGTCGTGTCGTGGTGTCCGGCTTCAAATATATTCAACACAGGCTGTTGTAAGAGCACCTTAATTCGTAAGAGGAGGCCTTTGCCCTGCAGTGCTGTCGGGCTAGCATGCCACCCCCGTGAAAACGACAAAAATCGAGACTTGCCTCTGTTTCAATGCAGCGTTATATGCGAAAGCGAACACGCATGATGGTTTTCTCGTTTTGTCGCTTTATCGTGCGTGGCATGCTAGCCCTCAGGCTTTATCTATTAATTTAACATAATTATCCAAAATATGCACATTCCATAGCAGTACGCAGCATATACGCTATTATAATAAGATACCAGAGGATATTCTAAACTTGCCAGACAAAAAGTTTTAATCCCATGTTAAACAAGTCCTCTGCAAAAAAGGTTGCTATAAACTCGATGATTATTTGAATGACCGAAATGTCTGGTCTTGACAATGTTTCACTATGTAATTCAATATTTGTACTTTGTATATTTTGTTTTGTTTAAAAGAAGTGTGTTGTAGAGTTTCTGGCCGCATCTTCTCTACAACGGAACACCTTCCGAAGCGGTGGTAGAATAAAAAATGACGTTAGAAAGTTATCTATGTGATATTATTTTGAATAAAAAATTTCGAGTTTGAGTTTTGAGTTTGAGTACCCAAACTGTGTCCACTGAGGCTGGCAGTAAGTGTAGTCGAGACTGAGGGAGTAATGAAAACGAATTAGTGATGAAAACTTTACCAAAAAACCGACATCAAAACTTTAAAAAAAAGGCAAAAATAATTTGCAGCCATCAATGTCTCTTACTTTCGCACCTATATTAATACTTTGCCTTATTAAACTCTTCAGAATGAAGAAGGAATCAAAAGAAAATGACGAAGTTCTGGTGTAACAAACATACAGACGAATTGAGAACCTACTCTTTTTTTGAAGTCGGTTAAAAATAGTAATTCACCCTCGCCTTGAACTCACCGAGGTTTCATACTCAATTTAATTTATGTTTGAGCTCATCAAAGAAAATGCTTAAGAAATTTTAAATGCACGAAACCAATACATTTTCTTCAATTTACTTTCAAACCTAAAGTGTTTATTCATCCTTTCGCGCCAGACTTTTAGATTTACTTTAGAGATGCTATTTTTAAAAGTCGAAAAAGCTTTGACATTTTAGGTGGCACTGATGTAAATATAAACCTAATGGGGCGTTTGAGTGACAGAACCCTTTATATCGTTTGTAATAATAATGATCTATGCGATAAATGGATTTTCAATGCAACTATTATTACGCTGAGAACAATCATCGTAGTTTTAAATTAATTGTATTACATTTGAGACCTTTTTCATAGATTCTAAGTTTGTATGAAATCCGCCATAATAACGCACATTCTGTGAATTTCAACTGTCTAACCACGGACTTGAAAGAAATACGGGCCGAATATTGCACTAAAAAGATGTCTGCAAGACAAAAGATGTCTGTAGATGCATGCAAGGTAATACAATCTCGCTTGTTCTACAAGCGACCTACACTCACACAGATGCACTAGCTCTAGGCGCAGGTCCTACAATCCGTCACCTTATGTACCGCGTGACAGCACGCACACAATAGTTATTTGTTATGCTAGGCTGCAAAGTTGTTTTTTGGCGCGAGTACTTGTATTGAAACCTGAGCAAGCGAAGGATTCTAGGAATAGAATCCTGAGCTTATAGCGAAGGTTTCAAAGGTACGAGACGCACAATAACTTTGCAGCCGAGCGAAACACACAACTTTTCACCTCACAACAGCGAGGAAAAAAATTGAATTGCTAAAGAGAACATTTTAAAAAGTTTTTTTTTCGTGCTGGCCAGTGACATGAAATAGTTATTAATGCATTTTCAGTAGGCTGGCGGTATAGAAAAATATTGAATAGACATATTCGAATTTCAAAAACTCTTTCCACGCTAGCGGATAAAATGCACTTTTGCACTCAGATTTCGAATGATAAACAGAATCTTTCCGAGCTTGTGAGGTGAAAAAGAAATGGGTGCTTCACTCATGATTAGATGACATTACGTCTGGGGAGTCACGATGCGGATCTGCAGCAGAACGGACGTGTGTGCTCGCACGAATCGTCGCGTTAGGTTCGCACGTGGCTCCGCCATTTTGTGAACTCTTTTGTGTTTTAACCTTAAAACAATCACTTGAGACTCTAAACTACTTACATTGGCAAAACTGCAACTTAATTAATACTACTGATCATTTTTCTACGTATAATCTTCACATAACGAGACGTTGGCTGAATTGTAATTAGTAACACATCGGATGCCATTAAACAAAAATTGAATTGAATTGAATTGATTACATCTGGTTCTTCTTTTAAGTCTGGTGTGTCTAGCGCAGTTCAATAGTTACAGCCCTAAATAGGTAGGACAGACAGACATACAGACAGACAGATAGACAGACATACAGACAGACGGACGGACGGACGGTAGTACTCCTCTATATAGGTATGTACGGGCTTTTTCCGAGGTACGTTACTTAGTAGAGCAATCTTTCATATTACTCTATGGTTTGTTTGGAGCGCGCTGCAAGGACTGTCCTCTCGACGCATCGAAGTCCCTTGATTCAAACAATTTTCACATTTATATACATAGCAGTAAAATCCATGACTTCTCTTTTGCAATGAACTGTGAATTATAAACCTTTTCATAAATTGAAACAAAGTGTTGGAATCAATACGCGTCGTTGCGATTCTGTTTTTGTAAACACGTCTACATTAATCTTGTTTTGCAGGACTAAATCGCAGTGTTTACTTGGTGGCAACTATTTCTGATATGACTTTAAAAGGAAACAAAGAATTTAATAGTACTTACATTATGGTACAAGTGTGTAATGTTGGTGATTACCGCTGAGGCGCCATTGAGACCCGATCTGTTAGGCAAGGGTCTTAAGAGCGCCGAGGACGGTTATCATCAATACACACGTGTATCATACGACGTTTTTCAACACACTTGTGAAGAAAATAATACTAAAAAATCATTTTATTAAGTACCTAGATAAAAAGTTTATTTTTTACTATTGAACACGATCTTTTTTGTATCGAAACTTTTTTAAGAACAAAGCAACTCAACCAAATAAATAAACTATAGGTTTTAGTGTGAATAACGAAATACTTGGCCTATGGTCAATAATAAGAAGAAAAGAATAAGATAAGATAATAATATTTGCACACCAAAAATAGAAAAAAATACAATGATAATGAAAAAGTCACGGTTTGATTACAGGTGTCATTATGTGCCTAATTGCGGTGAAATTAGAGCCATTTTATTGAGCAAGTGTGTTGAAAAAAACATTACAGATACGTATTGACTCAATATTTTTTTTCGGTACTCGGTACCTACTACTAGTAAAACGTGGATGTTCTGAGGTTTCAGAATGTCTCTGACTACCCCCTCAGTGAATATAGTCGTGAGCATATTTTATGCTTATGGTAAATGTATAAGTACATACATGTTTTTCTTAACATAACATAGGTTACTAACATCGGGGAGGGATACCACATTTATGCATTGTGGGGTAGAAACTCTATGTCCATGGGGACCGCAAGCTAAACTGCTCAGTAAAGAGCTGTCCGCACGCCTGGTCGAGGGTACAGGCGACGGGTGAGCTGGCAGCTTCCTCCGGCAGCGGTAAAGCCTAGCAATCCAGAGGGGGAATGATGCCAGCCTCCTGGGTACGGTGCCCCAAGGCGAGGCCTGAAATGAGGTGTTTTGTTTATAGGGTTTTTATTTACAACATTATTTATTGTTGTTTTTTTTTACCCTAAGTTAATATTATGTACTTACCTCACATTTCTTACTGAATAAATATATTCCGATAACATGAATAAATTGTTTGTTTGCTCACCAAAATAATAAAAAATCTAGGTTTTCTTAAGTAAACATCTTTGTTTTCTCAATATTTTCAGTCACTCTATGTATATAAATAAAGACGCTGCTCTCAGTGGCCGTATTTGACGACTGTGTTTATTTTATCCCTTATCCTAAAATATATGTTAAAAACTTTTTGTTAAATTTTCAAATGATTTAATGATAATTGATTTCCGATGAGGCGACTATGTGATAGGTATGGGTTTCTTGTGCAGTGTTTTTGTGGGCGAATGGCTAGGTGATAGGGGGTCACCACCTACGACGTTAATAAAAACTGAAAATTTTAATAAAAATTGTCGGTAGTTGTAGCAAGGCTTCTGCCCACCCCGAAAGGTCTATGGGACTATGGTCTTGAGTAGAATTTTTGCTCTAAATCCTCAATTTGTTGAGGCAATAGCTGATTTTTGAATGATTTTAGTTTAGGTAAAAGTTGTTAAGTTTGATGTCTATGTTGTTCGAGTTGGCAAAGTTGACCAAGTTCGAATTGACCACGTTGTTTGAGTTGTTCATGTTGTTCGAGTTGTTTATATAATTTTTTTTTTTTATTTATAATTAATGGCTTTTTGCTTGTGCGTAGCACCGCATTTCCGCCAGTGTCAAGTGTATTTTATGGGAGTATCTATCCCAATCTCAGGCATTGTTTTTGTTCAAGAACAAGAAGAGATTGAGGATTGCGGAGCCTCGTGGCAGGCAAAAACGCGACGCGCGAAAACCACGCGAGACGTGTGCTTGGGTCAATTCCTGCAACGTGACTCGTTTATATAATTAATATTGTGTAGAATCGCGAGTAGGACGAAACGCGTTTGTGTCAAATTGAAGACTGCGTGGAATAGAGAATGTGTTCAATGGCTGTTGTGCGGAACCCATATTGTGTAGAATCACGAATAGGCGGAAAAGCGTTTGTCCAGAACTCAGATCAATCCGTCTGATCCACACCTGAAAATTAGGAAACCGATAAAATGTAGGTTTTCAGTAGAACTGACATGAAAATTTGATATGAAGGTTTCCTTGTATTTATTCCTAGAGGAAGCAGAATTGACACAAAGCAAAGGGTACACTGAGATCCTTGGAATTATTTTACCTTCCTTAACAAGTATGGGGATTATTTCAGGAATTACGTTTGTAAAGGAATGTGAAAGATCTTCTAAGGCGCTTTCAAGGGGTTTAAATATGTATAGAAACAGCTCTAATGTCGTTTCATTCAAACAAACCATGACTAATATTTCCTAATTAAGGTGGTTGGAGAGCTGTCAATTTCATAAAAAACGTTGTCGTATAACACTCGTAGATGGTGTTAATAAAAGTAATGTTTTATATATGGAAAAATAGCTTAGAAAATCTAGTTTGTGCATATCAAATAATATTTACAATTTGTAATATAATTACGAAGATATAAGGGTTTGAACTTTTGTATGAATAATTTCAAAGCGTGATATCTTCGTAATAATATTATAAATTGTAAATATTATTTGATATGCGCAAACTAGATTTTCTAAGCTATTTTTCCATATATAAAACATTACTTTTATTAACACCACCGTCTACGAGTGTTATTCGACAACGTTTTGTATGGACGGAAACCACGCCTTAAGCTAAGTAATACTTGACTCAAACGTATGGAAAAGCAGATTATCTTGTTCTGACAGGTTCAGTTTGATGGGTAGAGCTAGTGTTTACCCGCGACTTCGTCCGCACAAATTATATACCAGATATTAAGTCAGATCATAAGCTATCAAAAAAAAAAGTTTCATCAAAATCGGTTCAGTAGTTTTTGCGTGATGCGCGAACAAACAAACAAACAGACAGACAAAATTTCTAAAAAAGGTTGATTTCGAGTCAGGGACACCTAAAAACCATATCGTAATCTGTTTTTTTGTAAATATCTTCAATGTACAGACACACTTCAGTTACAGTTTTATAATAGTTTAGATTAGATTATATACTTTTCCTTAAACCCTGTATATGCCACAGGATAAAGATGACAATAAACTTAGACTTTTTTTTTTTAATTTATAATTAATGGCTTTTTCCTTTTTGCTTGTGCGTAGCACCGCATTTCCGCCAGTGTCAAGTGTAATTTATGGGAGTATCTATCCCAACCTCAGGGATTGTTTTTGTTCAAGAACAAGAAGAGATTGAGGATTGCGGAGCCTCGTCGCAGGCAAAAACGCGACGCGCGAAAACCACGCGAGACGTGTGCTCGGGTCAATTCCTGCAACGTGACTCCAAACTTAGACTTTAAGTACAGCCAAAGTACAGCATAAAGTTGATCAATGCAACAATTTCAACTCCTATTCCTATTCAAATAAAGTACAAACTAGAACATAATCAATCCAGCGTGTTTTAACATACTAATTTGTGGTAATTTCGCATGTTCCTATGCGGTTTATGTCAAAATGAGTCATAAAATTTGTTTAACTTTTAACGATTGTTTGATGGCACTTTTGCCGATGTGACTAAATTAATGACATCGTTATGGTGGTTATGGCTTCGTTACAGGTAATGCCTTGCTGTGTTATTTACATAATTATTTCATTCACTTCATTTCAATTGAGATTTGAAAAGTGAGGAGATAACTCCATTTGGCGCAGGGAACCAAAATATTCCAACGCCAGACGCATACACAACCACGACCCTTTCGGCTCATAAAGACTATTAAGACTACAGGGATAACGACTGCGAAATGATCGGGAATTATGTTCCCGATTATCGTCAGTGACAAAGCTGACGACAGCTGGAAATAGTAAATTTTAAATAATGTTGTTCATTGTTCTTCCTAATTATCACCAATCGTTTTGGTGGAAGATTTTTTCAGACATCTCGATTCCTTTCAATATTGTGTTATGTTATGTGAAAAGAAGACCTACATACAGGGTGTAAAACACACTGGTAATATTTAAATGGTATAGATAGACCATCAAACCGAACATGGTTTCGATGTGGTAGGTATACAGGGTTACTGGTAATTCTCTACTTAAAAAAAAAATTACTTTGATGTTGAAATTTGGAAATTATTTTAAAAAATCAAAAATTCTAAATTAGTAAAACGGTAAAAATTTGCATAAGGTAATCTAGGGCTAAATTAATAGCTTACTATCTCTACTAGGTATCACGTCCTTAAGAATGTAAAGAAAGAAAGAAAGAAAGAAAAACTTTATTCACCATTAAAGGCACACACGAAACAAACACAGTGCAGTAAAAGAAATAGTAAGTGGTAGCGGTGTGTGCCGCGATGGTAAAAAGGACACGACTCAACATAGTGCCTTACTTGGTAAGCAAGGCGTTGATTTTCTGCCGTGCCTGACAGAGCAGGAGTGCAATTTCCGAATCTCACACTTTCAATGTAGCCCTGTATTCGATGATCCCATACAGAATGTCATTCATATTGATGGTCTGAAAGCCGCCAGCATTATCAAGTTGGACCCTGTATAATATATCTCTTTTTATCACTTATTCACGTATGAGATACAAAAATTTCGTTAGAAATCGTATACTTTGAATGCTTTAGAAATGATAAACTTGAAGTCGGAGAACAAATCCCCCTGAAGTAAGGAGAATATCAAATATATAAATTCTGTTTGTGCTATTCAAATGCGAAGTTCAGAATTTCTAAGGAGCATGTTCGTCCAAATAAACGTTTCATCTAGAATTTATAAGGAAAGATTCGAATTTATTGTTTTTTTAGCGGAATTCTTTTGTTTGAGAAATGGCGACTAAGAAATTAGTTTTGCATTAAAAAATATAACAGCTGTGGGGGCGAGCTGATTGAATTACTTAGATTCTTAGATTCTTTATTGTACTTACACAAAACAACATAATTATGAGAACTTACAATAAATCATGATGTACAAAGGCGAGCTTAACTCTAAAAGAGTTTTCTTACAGCAAACCGTTGAGTGAGAGGAAAACCAATGTGTTTGGGTAAAAACAGTGAGCGCATTTGCGAAATGAGATAATACTTGAGTCAAGCATTACAAGCTTAGGTGAATAATCAGTAGGTACCTAATGTATATTATAAACTACTGAATATGACATTATATGGTAATGGTATTTTATAAAACAGTTCAATGCTTTCGTAATCACAGAACATTATAAGAAGGGGTAGAAATGCAAAGGAGCGCTTTTGCTTCGGAGACGACTGTCGTCACTTGTCTTCCCGCTCACACCGCTACAACTACTCATGCAATCTCGCTCGCACCACGCCGCGCGCCTTATGGTGTTATGCAAATCATTGCATAGCCTGTGGCACGCGTTCCACGCCTACATTGAACTTATAACCCTTCTTGTAATATTATGTGTTCGTAATGTTCCCCAAAGTTGTTCGTATTAAAAGGATTTGTCTTTCGTACCGAGCATTCAATAGCGAACATTGTAAGCTTGAAATTAATTAATCATTTAATTTAATTTTAATTTAATTTGTTTAAAGTCCAAAATTAGGTACTTACTCAAATACTTATTGTATTATTTGATTTTTTTCTAACTTCATTATAAGTCTTTCAATTATTTTCTTACAATACAATTGTAGTTCATTAATTTGCTCAAACAAAATTTAAATTGGTAATGAGTACGACATGTTATTTAACCTAATTGTGCTACTGTAGATAATATTATTTGGATACTAGTGTTTTCCCGCGACTACGTCCGCACTAATTATACCTATACCAGATTTTAAGTCAGATCATAAGCTATCAAACAAAAAAAGTTCCATCAAAATCGGTTCAGTTGTTTTTGCGTGATGCGCGAACAAACAAACAAACAAACAATGTTGTCAATAGATGGCGCTGCACGTCATTTAAATCGCGCTATCGAAGTGTTATTTGAGTTTATTGAAGTGAACCGCTACTTTTTTATTCCTCATTTATAATAATTATTTAAGATTAACGGAGAATTTCTATGAGTAAATTTGAACACAAAATAAAAAAAAAATACAATAAGTATTTGAGTACCTATACAAGGTGTTACAAAAATACAAATAAACCTTTAAGGGGGTGGTGTAGACCATCAAACTGAACAACTTTCACTATGGGACCAATATAGAAATCGCGAAAAAAAATATTATGTTCTATACTCTACAAATCGACTAGAGCTAAAATATGTATGGGATATAAAATTATTTTTTCGCGATTTCGATGTTGGTCCCATACAGAAAGTTGTTCAGTTTGACGGTCTAAACAACCCCATTAAGAGTTTTAAAAATTTATTGTTTCTTATGAAACACCTTGTATAATAATGAAAAAGTATAATACCAAACTGCTGGTTTTTGAACAACCTTGGGATCTTAAATAAATGAATTACTTAATTGATTTCTAGCTTACAATGTTCGCTATTGAATGCTCGCAACGAATGACAAATCCTTTAGATTGTTTGAGTAAGTAGTGGAAACAATAGTTCACTGCCTTCAGTAAGTTTCTAAAAATATATAATATTTCTTACACGAATAGAATTTAAACGATCTACGAATAAATAACGATACAAAAACGTGTATTTCTTTGTTCTTTTGAACCTGTAATGCTGGAACTTTGTCAGTCTTAGGTACAATGAGATTTAATGCTGTAGAAAAATGACAAAATGTTTTATTCTGAGAATTTAGTTCTTTGTGAATTTGTATCGTCATTATAGAGACAAACTCTTTTCAACCATGTAAGGGGGGCTTCACGGGGGTGGTCTGAAACATTGCTATAACTACCAATTATTTCTGTACTAAATGGTCTGTCTATATAAAATAGTCGTGGAGTGGCAAGTAACCATACCTGCCATGACATGCTATTATGTAACACCATACGCTTTTGTTCTGATGTCTATGGGCTTTTCAGTAAAAGAAAACTTCATGAGGAAACCTGCATGCTTCAATTTCGAATTGTATTGTACCTTAGTTTACTTATCCAACGTGGCAATGCCGCCAGTGTAATGGGTACGTTCGGTACAGACACGACCCGGGGTGGGTTGTTCGAGTAAGGGGGTTTCTATTTAATAGTTGTTTTTCTACAGTATCTGATAATATATAATAAACTTTTTATTGTTTACTTATTATATTGTGACTAATTTAACTCATTCCCTCGGGCTGTAACATTAATCTTTGATCTTCTAGCCCAGCAACTATAACACAAGAACATTGAGACTGACTTTACTACCCGTCTTAAAGCTGCTGCTGCATCTTAGACCTACGTTTTAAGCTATAATCACGCCTCTCATTTCATTTTAACTGCTACATCGTGGACGTTATTGAGGGATAGGGTCAGGATTTTGTTTTAGTGGCTCGTTTTAAAACCAGGGTTCGTTAACCTTTCGCATCTTGGCTCTGAAGTGGACAAAACGCTTGAAGCTGAACATAGAACCGTAGTGGTCCAGTGGCGAGTAACCTTGCCTGCCGTGTAGGAGGCGATGGTTCGATCCCCGTCCAGGCCGACTCGTACCAATGAGTTTTTCGAAATTTATGTACGATTTGTAACACCACTGGCTTTTTGGTGAAGGAAAACATCGTGGGGAACTTGCATGCTTCAATTTCGAGGCATGTATTGTACCCACTGCTCACTCCCCGTCACACTGGACAGAGTTTCGGTACTACACTGTACTGGTGAAACGTGGATTTTCTGAGATTTCAGAATATCTATGAACATAATGTTGGATGTACCTAAGGGTGCGTCCACATTGGCCGCGAATGTAGGCGTGAGTTACCATAAATGCACGCAGAAATAGGTATTCGTGTGTTCGGGCTCGCGGTCTTATTTTTATTATGTTTGTATGAGACACCATTAACACGGTCATGAGTTTTTTTTTATTTTGCCTCTCGCACTTTATTTCAAAGCTCGCCAGAAACTAAATTTCTAACCAACTTATTTTGATTACATTGGTTAGATTTTATTAATCAGATTAACAAAATGGTTTTAAGTCACTTTTCACCCAAAACTGCAAACAATTTAAGAATATTGTAGTCACTTTGTAACGTTTAATAAAAGTCAGTACGAAAAGATTGACCATTTTTATTCTAAGCTCCTCTAATGAATTGTGATGAAAATTTGAAACGAAATAAGCATCGTCTGGACAAAATTGCTACAATGAGGATCAGACAAATTGTTGAGATAAAAAAGATAATCTCTAAAACATAAACATCGCTTAGTAATGGTTGACTAGACAGCTTTAATAATGTAATTCCTTACTTCTCAAAAACAAGGAGATTTTCTTAGGTACAACTTCTCTAGGTAAGGTACATAAGGTCCAGGCCCATCTTGTCTATCGTCATTGTACAATCATTACCTACCTAATACCAAAAAATTACGTTACTGCAGTGCACAGGCCTGACTTCAGGGAGTATGTATGGGTGTTATCCCAATGCGGAATGGTTGACTTCACATACGCATCAGAATTTCTTCCTCAGCTTATGTAGGTTTCCTCACGATGTTTTCCTTCACCGTTTTGAGAGCAGTTGGTACATAAGCTAGAAAAACATGGTTTATGGCATGCATACGGAGGCGTATGGATTTTAACCCGGACCGTCAAGGTTAAGAGTCCATACCTCTACACTACGCGCTACCGACGCGCATGAACTCATGATACAATACGTATGATTATTAAGACGCTGTTATCCCGTCGAGGCCGTTTTTTGATCACAAACGAAAGTGTTTTAAACTGTGTTTTAAAGTCTGAAAACCAATTATGTCTTATTTAAGGATCTGGCTGATAGGCGACCGTTCTCAATTACACGATTAGATTAAGTTTAATAGATAGAAAAAAATACTTAAGTTACCCCTTTATGCTATGTTTTTTCAATACTATGATTAAACGGCTGATATTTAACTTTTTATTCTTGTAATTAACTAAATACATTAAATATTGCTAGTGAACTCCGTAGAATTTTGAGCTTAGAAACACCCATGAGCAAAGATATTGATGAAAAACACGTTTTTTTGCGATCCTGCTTTCAATTGGAGCGGGATGGCTAATTGCAAACTTATGCTTGCAAGAAAGAGACGCTTGCACTTGGATAACCTGGCCTTTAAGTGTAGTGCCACATCTGCGGAACATCCCAGGCGGCACAAACGCTGTGTAAGATTTGTCTTATAAAGCATAGAATCATTAAATCGGCTGCGTAGCCGTAATTTATAAAACACGCAATCGGATAGAGGCATAACATATGATAAATATCTTTGTTTCATCATAAGCTTAATAAAAAAGCGGTGTAAACTTTTAAACAGCGTTTTTAAATTGCTGTCATTTAAAAAAGTTTGAAATAAGCCATGTAAACGTTCTTATGTCAATGTTAAAAAGCAATCGTAAAAGAACTTCTTACGCAGGCATTAAGTTGTTACTTTCTGTATAGACGTAGAGTAATTTACTTTTATACTGCTTTAAGTACATATAACAGTGTTAATAATCACGGATACTCAGCTTCATACAATTATCGTAAAAAAACAATGTAAGTTACATTTGAATAGCTTTTCGCCACTGAAATCGATAAAGTGCTGATTAAAAGTTGTTACTATTATCACTAATTTGCTGGCCGCTATATAAGTAACAAATTTGTTTCTTCTAGAGCAATAAAACACTCTTAAAATGCTTTACCTAGATAATATTTTAAAGCTTCAAGTCATTTAGTCGTTTGGTGACCTTCGTTTTGTGCTGTTTGTGTGAGACCCGCGCGGTGCGTTTTTTTTAAATGGACATCAATCGATGGAAAAGATTTAAAGGTGCAGAAACTGGAGAAAGGTGCAGAATGAACTCGACAGTATTTTAAATAATTTAATTTTGCTATAGATAGCAAAATGAAAGCAAAGAGTATATTGTATGCTTATGTTACAGCTTATGTCAATTTAGTAGCTACTTTACTTGCTAACAGCAACATAAATGCTACTATCGCAGCTAAAAGCAATTTAAGAGTATAAATTTAGCATTCTTCATTGCAATTAAACAGTATTATACCCTTTTTTGTCATATAAACAGCAACGCCATATTTTTTTGTCTCTTCTAATTGCAGAATAAATCATTGAACAATATTAAAATGTATTTTCCTTGGTAATTACTACTATAAAAGTAATGTTTTGTTAAACCATTGCTTTGTTTAGCTGATTTAAAACGTTTGTTTACGCTTTTAATGAAAAATAATACAATTACTGTTTTTAGCAATTTTTAATTTTTTATATCGATTTCGTAAAATAGCAGAATATTAACGGAGCATTAAAAATTTACACAAAACATGAGTATAAATTATCAGTAAAATTTGATTTGCATATGAAATAACGCTTCTTATTCGTGTAATCACCTTAAAAATATCAAAGTTTTATTAAATAGTCGCCATTAAAGTTGACAATGATTACTATGCTGTAAATTGTTATAATAAAAATTTTGATTCATTTTGTTTGACTTTATATTACATTAAGCTGCAAAAACTAACATCTATATAATTTTGAGTCGAATAAAAGTTGCTTATCAAGCAATTATTTGACAGTCGAAAAGCATCTTAAATAGCTACTTCACAGCTTGTATGCAGCAGAGGAAGGCTATATAAAGTGCGCCCAAACGGGCCATATAGAAGCTGTATAGACGTTTACATATACCCTTATATGACAACCACTGTTGTAATAAATACGTTCTCATAGCTTTTATATCAACTAAATTGGCTACCTGGGATACGGCGCCGAACATTCGGTTGAATACGCGTGCAATGCTTCGAGCATTCAACCGAACGTTCGGCGCCGTACGTTCCGCAGATGTGTGACTAAGTATTCAAGTTTCATCTCAGTTTTTGTACAAACCCACGGCGTTCTCTTCCTGAAATAAGCTATCGTTTCAATTAATCATAAAACAATTTGGAAGATTACTCCGCTGTTTACTTTTGGCATTTTCCGGATGAGGGTCCGAAATGATGGTTACCTTTTGAATATTACAATTAGGGAAATTAAATTCAATACTTATATTACAAAACGGCTATAACAGTCTAGTCAAGTTATTCCAAGAAGTAGGTACCTGGATTCGTCGTGAAAGATAATTTGAATTTTTCTGTGCCAACTTGAGCACCGATTTGAACAGCATCTCAATTTGAGCTCCTAAGCATTTCTACGAAGAGCACTTACCTGGATGCTCTTCGTAGAAATCGATTTATTTGATTTTTCTATTTATTGAGGACTAATTTTAATTTGACCCCAATTTGAGCACCTAATCCAGGCATGTCAAAAATGCTGCCCGCACAATAGCTTCATGATGCGGTCCGCGGGCATTCTGACTTTTACAAGTAGGCATTTACATTTTGTACGGTGGACAAGACGGTGGTCACCGTATTGAGTAATAATGTGAAAAATTTCGAGCTCGCTTTGCTCGCTCAGTTTTTTTTGTTTGGTATGCGGGGTTTCATACAAGGGCCCAAAAAATGTTTGCCATTTTAAGTACCTTTTACAAAAAGGATTTTACCTCGAAGTCTCAATAGCTGGATTAGCCTTTTCCTTCCACCCTAACTTAATCTTTCCATTTCAGTTCTAGCTGCCAAACTAAGTACAGACCTGGGAGGGGGGTATAACAGAACGACACTCAAGTGGAGCATCTTAAGTAAAGATAGACAAGGATGCATGTATACGTTGTATGTATTTGCATCCTTTTCTATCTATACTCAAGAAGAGATCTCTACTTGAGTGTCGTTTGGAAGTAGATTTTTGTAGATATAATTACCCCCCAAACCCAAATAACAACATAGTTAAAGACAAATTCCTGGGAAGAGATTGTATAATTTTTTTCTACTAATAAATTTATGTTCTTAGCGGCTCACTGGTTCTTCTATCATTGTGCATTTGGCCCACCAATGATTTTGAGTTTGACATGCTTGACCAAAGCTATGCTCCGCCGCCTAGTCTTCAGTGTAGTATGTACTACATACTTGAATCAGACTAGTATGTACCAATTAGTCCGTTTACGTTCTGCAACACTACAGACTTTTCGAAAATATAGGAAGAAAATGAATTAAAAATAATAATTTGTTTCGTAACATCAATTTTACATTGGAGTACTTACATAATTAGTTAAGGCACGAACGTTTTAAGGGCTTGTTTGTTCGAAACATCAAGGGTAGTTTATTAACCAACATCCTGTCTAGAGTAGAGATGTCCCGAGCTCTATATCAGAAATCAAACAAAACTATCATGAACTATGAATTTAAGATTCAAGCAAAAAATTTGTTTTATAAATTATTTAAGAGATGGCGGGACGATCTAGATGCTTTCGATGACGCGTGGCCAGAGCATGCCCAGGACAGAGATGGTTGGAGGATTAAAGGGGAGGCCTTTGCCCAGCAGTGGGATGAAATAGGCTACTAAAAAAAAACTTTATTTATTTTAAAACTTTATTGTACGGTCAGACATTTGACGTACAGAACTGAGAAGGCTTCAAAACTTTTTATGAATTTATCGTTTCGCTTATTGCCATGAATGTTTCAGTATAGCTCCAGATCTATCTGCATCATACATAATACAGAGAGTAAACTGAAATGCATAACATACTTAAGTGGGTGCCTCAGACCATCAAACTGAACAACTTTCATTACGGGGTTCACATCGAAAACGCGAAAAAAATCTGCTGTTTTTTTTGAGTCGACTCATTATGGTCATCATTATTGACGTTTCCTGCTAAAATCAGCTGTTACATAAAACAACAAATAAATTTGGGTCGACTCATTATTGACGTTTCATGCTAAAATTAGAAATAATTTTTGAGAACAATTTTTTTTTGCGATTCTAATGTTGGTCCCATAGTGAAATTTGTTCAGTGTGTTGATTAGAAGCACCTCCTCTAATATGTCACGTATTTAATCATACACCCTTTATTATTATAAACAATGAACACTATTAAAAACGCCGTGGTGGTCCAGTGGCGAGTAACCTTGCCTGCCGTGCAGGAGGCGATGGTTCGATCCCCGTCCAGGCCGACTCGTACCTACCAATGAGTTTTTCGGAATTTATGTACGATTTGTTACACCACTGGCTTTTAGGTGAAGGAAAACATAGTGAGGAAACCTGCATGCTTCAATTTTGAGGCGTATATTGTACCCACTCTGTCCATTATAAGTGGCGACGGGCTCACCCCCCGTCACACTGGTCAGAGTTTCGGTACTACTGGTGAAACGCGGATGTTCTGAGGTTTCAGAATATCTCTAACTACCCCCTCGGGGAATATAGTGATGAGTATATTATGCTTATGAACACTATTAATAACAGAATCCAAAATTATCCATAACAAAATAACAACACTAGACCTCTGACAGGGGGTGGAAACAAATAAATTTACTACAGGGGATGTTTGCCGGATGTGTGTAGCCTTGGTTTATACGTTTCCTTTCTGGTTAATTCATAAATGAATTAAATATACAGTTTACAGTTTAAAATTCAACTGATTTTGGATAGTTATAATTTCATCGTGCCGTTACATCAAGCCGTGGTGATCCAGTGGCGAGTAACCTTGCCTGTTGTGCTGGAGGCGATGGTTCGATCCCCTTCCAGGCCAAATCGTATCAGTGAGTTTTTCGGAATTAATGTACGATTTGTAACACCGACTGGCTTTTTGGTGAAGGAAAACATCGTGAGGAGACTTGTATGTTTCAATTGACTGACGATTGATTTGACGGCCCGACAGCACAGTCTGTAGTGAACCTGCCTGCTATGTCGAGGGTCGCGGGTTCGAATCCCGTAAGGGACAAATATTTGTATGACGAATATGAATATTTGTACCCGAGTCATGGATGTTTTATCTATATTATGTATTCTATATCGTTGTCTAGTTATCATAATACAAGTCCAGGCTAGATTCTGGAACTTTAAATGTGACTAGATAATTTGTGTGACAATGTCCAAGATAAAAAAAAAAAAAAAAAAAAAAAAAAAAAAAAAATTTCGAGGCATATACTGTACCCACTGTACATTTTAAGTGGCGACGGGCTCACCCCCCGTCACACTGGACAGAGTTTCGGTATTAGTAGTGAGATGTGAATTTTCCTACCCCAGGGGAATATATTCGTTTAATGATTTTATGTTCACTAGTATCAATTGTATTTTGATGGTCAGACCAGTTTGATGGTCTGCTATACCAGCATCCTGCTGATTGTCCTCTTTAAAAACTGTCAGCGTTTTAAGTTTACCCTGTAATGAAACGTGGATGTTCTAAGCTTTCAGAATATCTCTGACTACATAAATTATTTCATCATTTTATACATTCGTGTGATCCATTGACGTTTCATAGCATGGAATCGCATTTTTTCATGTTCATTTCTGTCTCTCATGAATATCATTTGCTATTGTGACGATGTGTATCTAAGTGCTTAGATCAAATTAATGGATAGGCCTAAAGCGCGGTGAGTTGAAGCAAACGACTACTGGTGCACTTGGTCCATACAAATTAACGCCATTTTCTGTCAAATCTAGGGCACACTTGCATACAAATTTGAAGTAAACCTTTCATTTGTTTTGCCTCATTTTTCTGGTTTGAAATGTTCGCGTAAGGCCTATATCCATTCATTTTATTCTGATCTAAGTCTAAGTGTCGTAATTGGTTTGGGACCAAATTAGGAACCATGTGGGCAGTGTCCTTTTATTTACTTATTCAGTATTATTAATTTTTTTTTTTTTTTGCTTTCTGAGAAAACCAAAAGCATAATTAAAACATTGAACTATAACACAAGTCAATTATACGTTTCCTTAGAGTTGTAGTACAGAATGGTGAGAACTAAGGGATGTGAGCGATTTAGAAGATAGGTAAGTAATATTATAAGAACACAGAAACACAGCGATTCCAACTAGTGATTGTGAATTTGTATACAGGGTGTAATGGGACGGCCTAGCAAATACTGAAACGGTGAATTCAGACCATCAAACTGAACAACTTTCACTATGGAGCCAACCTTAGGAAACGCGAATAAAATGTCTTTCCAGGCTGTCCCTTACACCCGGTATAAAATTGGACTCATTAATTTTCTTAGTTCAGATTTCCATTTCAAAGAAATACCTCATTTTCGGAAAATGCAGTCGTCGCTCGCATCAAAGATGGACTATCATTGCCGGAAATACGACAAGGTAATAGAGTTTGAAGTAGAATTTCAATAACTACGAATTCCGATAAACTGATATTAAAAATACTTAGGTACTTATGTAGATTTTGTTTGAGTCAGCAATTGGGAAAAATTCCAGTTATTTTATAGAATATCTTGCATTCTAATTTTCGTATTTCCAGAATATGAAATAGAATCCCAAACGATTTCATTCTAGAATACATTTTGCTTTTAAAGTGCAATACATGCTGAATTTTGAGAATAACCAGTCCTTTCAAACTGTTACTGCTTTTACAGACTAAGTAATACCCTTTTCCTGCTACATATTACTGCAACATGGACAGTTGGACACAATATTATAATTACTGTGGTGACCCTTAGTTGCTGGGGTCCTGCACGGCTAGCATGCCACCCACGACAAAGCGTTTAAACGAGAAAAACGTCATGCGCGCTCTTTTTGGCGTACGTAAAATAATAAAGATGGAGGCACGTCTCGATTTTTGTCGTTTTCTCGGCGTTGGCATGCTAGAGGGGCTGAGGCGGACGGCCCGAGCCCGTCGCGCGCCGTGTCTACGTCCGGTGCACAGTCGTGTATGGCCGTCTATGAGAGCTTGTTGACGAGGCCGGGTGTACGCCCGTCGCGGTACCGCCTACCTACGCAAAATGGAAGCATGAACGTGATTTATTTAATGTACGTACGGACAAAACAATGACAATCGATCGAATGAGGCCGCACTTCAGCCGGCTAGCCACCGGGTACAAACAGTGCTCGTGAACAAGCTTATCCGGCACCGGCCCGGCGCCGGACCGGATAGAAACCGTCTCGTTAACAAGGGGCCTAATTCTGTCCATTCTCGTTAGAAACGGTAGTATTTCATATTATGAACGAATTCTTCAAGCAATGGGAGTTGCAGGTCAGCACATTCCATTATGAAAAGCTTGAAATTGCATTCTCATTTGAAAAGTGACAGATGTCGGAAAACGCCTGAAGCTTGGCGTGACTGGCTTAAACGTGAGGTTTGTCCTTTACGGAAAAGTGCTAGTTTTAAATAACAACCCAGTTTAAAAAAAAAAATCAGACCATAACAATACAACAATACACCGTGTTTCTGAGGTTATACATTAACTTTGGCGAGCTATTTAGACCATTCATTTAATCATATTAGGGTGCTAAGGGACAAACATCGAAATTGTGGAAAAAAAAAATTTAGGTTTTTTAATTAGGTACTTATGCACTATCATAACTTTAAGGGTGTATTCAGACGATAAAACAAAACAACTTTTTTTATACGTACCATACAAAAGTGCGGAACTAGCGGTTCATATTTCTATGAGAGGTCCAAATTTTTTTTCGTTTTTCGACGAATGTTCCTTAGGGAAAGTTGTAAAGTTTTATTGTCTTATACCCTTAAAATCATGTTAGTTAAAAATAAAATGAAAATATTTTTTCGCGATTTCAATATTTGTCTCTTTCTATTATTTAAAAAATGGTTGCCATCTTGGGTACCTATATGATTATTTTGCCAATGCCTATATAGTTTATATAGCAAAAGTGCTAGACGTTGTACGGTAATTTATGTATTTGGTGACTTCAAGGATTGTTTTTCGAAAAAAACACTATCTTGAGCTACCACTGGAGCCCCGTTGTAGACCTGGGTGGGGGCAACCAACGATCGACGCGCGACGTGACTACCCAATAGCAGATCCACAACGTGACTCCGTGACTCCCATTAACGGTCTCAATAACAGGCCAAAGTAAATGCATAATCTAAGGAAAACCTTGACCACCTTGTTCTATTCTGTACCATA
Organism: Agonopterix heracliana; assembly: GCA_963693445.1. Taxonomy (NCBI): domain Eukaryota; kingdom Metazoa; phylum Arthropoda; class Insecta; order Lepidoptera; family Depressariidae; genus Agonopterix; species Agonopterix heracliana. The sequence goes on along the minus strand of OY856323.1, from coordinate 4,230,529 downwards.
ACTTCAGCAATTTCATGACAAACTTAAATGCACCTTGTCAATGCGTGACAGCCTGTATCATGTGTGATACGCGGCTCCGTAGCTTAGATTAAAAACTTTTCGCTTACGCTGAAAGATGCAAAGAAATGAGAAAGCGAGATAGCCAGTTATGAAAACTTATGTAAATAAAAAAGACAGAAATATTATTTTTTGTTTCGGTCACCGTGGTCAGTTTTTGTGTTTGGCAAGATTTCAAACCTATGGAATGTTGATGACATCTTGCCAAACAATAAATTGTCTTTTAGTCTTAGAAAAAGTATATGTCTAGAATGAGCCTCACTGTTTTACCGTATAAAACAAAAGGGGCTAAGTTTCATAGGTTGGTGTGCGTGAGGCGCCATACAAATTCTGTATGTGTACGTGTATATGTATAGGGTTTAGGAACCAGTACTGGTTCCAATTTTTTTCGACGCTTTCGTATCTTCGACTGTCAATCTCGGCATATACTTTATCAAAGCTTTTAGTATGCAAAAGTCACACCATTGCTGTTTCAAATGCGACCACGTTATGGTGTCATAAAAATTTTTGTATATATATAATGTTCTTGGGTTTCATCTAGTTACTATGTCTATGCTCCGTAGGTACTTATTGCAGCTGTCAAACGCATAGAGGTATTATACCAGGAATAGAGGAAAATACAGCTGAAAGAGCGAGATTGTACATAGCGGCACCACTGTATAATAGAAAGAGATACGTGACGCGAGGCAATAGAACCGTTTTCTAGTCACTAATCAATTTTTACAATTCGGTTTTCGTGAATAATTGGGAATCTAGGGTGAAATCGTAGATAATTTTGTGAAATATACTGACACTACTTCATTAATTTATCCACGATTTCACGTTAGACTCAGAACTATAGACATTATTAGAATTTTTGCCTGCGAATAGTCTCCTGAAAACATCCAAAAACAGTTTCATTTGACAACTCATGTCACTGCCTCTATTCCTGTAAGGTATAATAACTTTATGGTCAAAAGTGAGTGATGGTGCACTGACGTCACACAGAATAAATAATAATAACAGAATAAACATCAAAGAGTCTGGTTAGTGTCAGAGAACGTGTTAAAAAGTGTTTAAGAGTAACGTCACCCGTCCAAACAAACTGAACAGATTTGATGCACAGAAACATAAATGTTATTAAAACTAGTTGCCTACTCATTTGTTAGTGTTATTCACATATTATACAGCAGTTTTACATTGGCTTCATTCTGAAAGTTAGTCAGTTAGAAATAACTATAAATCGACCTGGAGTGCAATTTTTGAATGTCATACGTTGATCTCAGCAGTAGCAAATGACAATATTCTACGAATAAGAATTATGGTATAGAAGTGTAAATGAAGCTCAAAAAGTGGCACCAAAAAAAGTTTACCGTGTTCTAAATTTGTTCTTGAAAAACTGTACCTAGCCGCCAAAACTCATACAAACATGTCATTTTTCATGGGGTGTCAAAAATTATTTCGATTTTGTTTAGAGTTACTCTTCTATAGTTATTCTTATTCGTAGACAATATTACTATTAGTACTATACTACCGTAAGGAGATGCATCTTTCTACTGCTGATTTGACTTTAAAAATTTTCGTAAGTCAAATCAGCAGTAGAAAAATGCATAACTCCATAATAAGTTACATATTTTCAACATCTGAGTTCAACGAATGAGTTTCAAAAATCGCACTCCTGATCCGATAGAAGAAGATCCATTTAGGCGCTAAGTTTGGCAGAAGCCAAACAAAAAGAAAAAAAAACCAAAAGAAAAATTAGAAAACAATAGAAATTTTGATATCTATTCACATGCCTCGACACCAAAATACAAAATATTATAACAATAAAAAAAATTTTGATTTGTGATACACAGGTATAAAATTAAATATTTGATGTTACACCATACCTAATGCATTTCAGTAGTGAAACCAATATTTTCTTTTGATTTACATTATTTTGTATGTAAGCAGCTAAGCAAAAGTTCAATCGAAAAAGATCAGCAGAAATGGAGCCAAAAATCATGCGATTGAAAGAAAAATTGTACTTTAGATATGTTTGTATTAAATATAAAAAACATTTTGTTGCTAATTACTGTCTATTTCGTGCCGAGATAATTGATAATATATTATGAATTATTATTCATTTCTGTCACTATAAAAAAATTACTCTTTTAAATTAAAAATATATTTTTCGTACCACTTGCTCAAAAAAGTGACATTCTATGCCACAAAAAGCGAACATAACAATAGTCATTTTTAATCTGTTAAAAACAGGGAAAGAAAATTGTACTGAATTTCATTCATCCCCTAGGGAGAGAATGTGATTTAAATTTGGAACTGAACTACATCTGTGTTTACACCATTGAGTTTGTATATAAAGCATTATACATCTTTTTGAAAAAGGATTTATTTTACGGATGCATTTATTTTTATGAAATATCTCGATAATGGTGAATTCTAGCGAAAAAATAACCATTTTTTCGAACCCCTAGGGAACCCCCCGTAAACCAACCCTTCCGCATGCAAAAATAAAAAAAAATAATTTATGTCAAAAAAAAAAAAAATACGAAAACCGACGAGGCCGTATGATCTTGATGCCTTTGCGAACAAAAATGTAACTCTCTCTATCAATAATTGGACCAATGTTTCGAATGTTAACTTTTACTTTTAATTGTCATTATTTTTAATAAATGCTTAATCTCATATTATTATTGTGTTAATTTTTTCGCAAATGGTACGAAAAGTAGAGTATTTTCCTCGGTGATAAAGCTATCTTAGTCTTGGGTGAACTTAAATCCCTCGCTACACTCAGGACGATTTAAGTTTTAAACATCCTCGCTACGCTCGGGAGTAAACCTCGAGTCCTTCATCACGCTCGCGATTTAAAACCCCACCCGCGACAGAAGACACTGCTTTATCCCCTTGGTTAATAATCTACTATTTTCTTATAATGTAACATTATTATGTATATAAAATAAGCAATTTAGGTATCATCTCTAGTCTAGATAACTTTATTTCTCTTCAGCAATAAAATTAATACAGTCTAGATTAGATTCTAGTACTTTGATTGGGACTTGATAATTTGTGTTGCAACATCCACCCAACCCGAACTGAAAGCAAACCGAACTGAGGTATTATTTCCTCGTAAACATTGGAATAACATCAAATAACAAATAACATCCATGAATAATCCAGGTTTGCGAATATACCAAACCTATCAGAAACTCAAGTAACAGTAATTTCAACGAATCGAAGTTACCCAGGATTTCAGGAAACACAAACATGATATCATAAACGTCTGTAGCAACGAAAGAGCACTGTATACCGAATCCGATCAACCAGTAACGATACCTACTTAAGCCCTCTTTAACGTATCATCATCAGCCTATCATCGACCACTGCTGAACATAGGCCTCTCCCAAGGCGCGCCACAAAACTCTGTCCTTTGGCCTTCCTCATCCAGTCGCTCCCCGCTACTTTTTTTAGGTCGTCTGGTCAGCGGGCAGCAGGGCGTCCCACACTACGCCTACCAGTTCGCGGTCTCCACTCTAGAACTCTGACACCCCATCGGTTGTCAGTTCTTCGGCAGATATGACCAGCCCATTGCCACTTTAGCTTGCTAATTTTCTGAGCTATGTCAGCCACTTTAGTTCTGTGACGAATCACTTCATTTCTGATGTGATCCTTCAGAGAAACACCGAGCATAGCTCTCTCCATAGCTCGCTGAGCGACCTTGAAATGTTGAACTAGTCCTATCGTCAGGGTCCACGTTTCCGCACCATAGGTCATCACTGGCAGAACGCACTGATTGAACACCTTCGTTTTGAGGCATTGTGGTAGGGCCGAGGAGAATATATGACGTAGTTGGGTCTCCTCCTCTCCTCCCCCTCTTTAACGTATAGGGTCCTTAATATGTTAATACGCTGACGGTTTTTTAAGGAGATGATCAGACTATCATACTTAACAACTTAAGGGGCCATACGTCCTGGAATTACCCTGGGAAGAGGTCTCTTATTTTTCGTTTTTCTACAAGATTTATACAGGTTTCATAAGTAACAATAAATATGTTAAACTCTTAAGGGGGTTGTGTAGACCATTAAACTGAACTACTTTCTCTATGGGACCCACATCGAAACCGCAAAAAAAAAAAAAATTTTATATCCCATACATATATATGTCATATTATGACATCTAGTCGATTTGTAGAGTATGTAATATCATTTTTTTTTTCGCTATTTCGATATTGGTCCAATAGGTAGTGAAAGTTGTTCAGTTTGATGGTCTAAACCACCCCCTTAAAGGTTTATGTGTATTTTTGAAACACCTTGTATAAGTTAACGAAACGAAAAAAATACACAGTATTCTAGGATAGTTTATCTAGTGGAATCATAAATTGAATATATAATACCAAAAAAAGTACTTTCATTAATTCGTTTTAATCGAAAATACGGCACACGCACGCAGTTTTCGGAGGGCTGTGCAATCGCGTTTCTCTTAGAAAATACTCGCCTGAACCTACGGCCCCTTAAGTTCATTATTAAGAACAGTACGACCAGATTTCACTAGTCGCAATCTTCGTTCGCCAACGGGTCTCGAAACCATTTGATAATATAATACCACCACCGCATAGTACCTTATGGCTATGCTGTTAAAGAGATAAATTGATTGCAGTACAGTCAATTGACCTGAATCGCGTTGGTCATGCGTCAGGCGCGAAATCAATCAACCAATAGAAGCAGATATCATTTTTGGCGCCCATCCGTAGAGTATCGTGATTCTAAAAATCTTCAACTGCGCCGGTACATCCGTTAGCATTGTAAACTTGATAATACTTAAGAGGATAGACGAGTACAGTTTTCTCCATACAAAGTTATTCCCCTGTTTTCTCCCTGGATAATAACACTAGAGCAAATATGTTTTTACCATACAATCTATGTCACCTATGCCATGTTCCTTTGTTTTGCTTTTTTGCATTAATTAGTTACTGTAAGAACTAGGGACCTTCAAAAATGAGCCATTTTACCGCCCGTTTTCAGACATCCAGTAAACAAATTTGACGAATATAAACAAAACAAAAAACGTACGGACATAGCCAAAGTCTTTTTCATATAATTTTTGAAAGAATTATTAAAATCTGTTTAGTTTTGGAGGAGAAAAAGGGGAAATACGAAATGCAAATTTCGTAGATTTTTTGTATATAAAATCGGTCCGAGCTGCAGTAGTCTCTTTCGCACTCTAGTCGGCGGGGTGTATGGGTGGGGCGGATCTGATAAATACGTATACAGTCGGAAAAGTGACAAATTCTCCAAATTAGCATTTCAGCCCGCATATCTTCTTAATGACCCTGTATATTAAGAACCGCTTTGGTACCAATGTTTTATTATCATCATCATCATCATCATCAGCCTGTCATTGTTCACTGCATGGGTCTCTCCCAAGTACGAAGATACGAAGTCTTGACCAATCGCTAAACGAGAACAAACACGATAAAAATGTGGGTCATCCGTCCCTCTAAGAAAATGCAACCTGCAGCAACCGTAATTAACGTAAATAATGTAGATAAAATGTCATGTTTCGCTATTGCATGTTTAGTGTACTGTGTATGTTACGTTTCAACTGATCCAATTAGAATTTCTCAAATTGCACTGTTTAGATATTTCTCAGAGAGCTGGTTTGAATACAAAATGTTTTGTTTCAACAAGATACTTTATATCCTAGATGTGGATATGCAGTAGAAATACAATTTGACAAGTTTTTTTTTTATGGAGGGCTGAATCGAAAACCATTTCGAGATATTTTCTATGTTAAAGATTTAAAATGAGAGAAATCCCTGGTGCGCAGGGTGCGGGCCAGCCCCAACAGCATCCTTAGCATGATAGCGGACAGACTGGACTGTCCCTACAGTGCGTTATCACTGTAACAACCTTCATGTAAATACTATAACACCTAGGTTTAAGATATTGTTACTAACACGCTATGAGTCCCATGTTGCTCGAAATAAATTATTTTTATTTTATTTTATTTTATTTAGGCTATTTAGCTATAAAAAAATCTCACTAACCGAACTGTAAGTAGGTAGTATGAGTAAAAATGAAAATACGTAACAAATTAAAATCTATGACATTCATACAAGAAGGTAGCACGTTGCAGGGTTTGCCCCGAACACTCGTCTTTCGCGTGGTGTTCGCGCGGTTCGCGTTTCAGCCTGCCACGAGGCTCCGCAATCCTTCTCAGTTGTGTTCTTACTCAAAAACAATCCTCGAGATTGGATAGATACTCCCTGAAACCACTTGAGATTGGCGGAAATGCGGTGCTAACGCACAAGCAATAAGTCAATTAATTATTAAAAAAAAAAAAACTGAAGTGGCGCCGCTAAAATGAAACCGTTTCCCTTATTGCGACATGCGGAAACTGACTTAAAGTCAAAGCTATACGACTTTGTAAGAAACACACATATTGCTTGTTCGCATATTTTACGCTACCATGATATTCTTTGCATATGATCAAAGAATGAGGAGTCACTTTATATCGCTACGAGAAAACTTCACAACGAAAGTGCTACGAACCGTAGTATGCTGCTACATATATTTTGCGCTACGAAACTTTTGAAGAGCCTCTTAGCATGTTGTAGAAGCAAGAAATACCAAAGCGGTTTTTTTTTCTTTTGAAAAGCCTTCGAGTCAAACTAATTGTATACTTATTAGGTTATGAAAAAGAGTTTCCTAGTATTCTAAAAGTAGCATTTGCTTTTATTTTAATTAATTAAAGGCCTTTCGCTCAGTTGCAGAAACGTGCATTAGAGTTAATCCTCCATTAAATCTATTGCTGTCACTTTTTGTCTTGTTGACGTAGAAAAAGCTAGCAAGAGATTTAATGGAGGATTAACTCTAATATGTGTTTCTGCAACTGAGCATTCTCTCTCTCTGAGCAACTCGTTAATCCTCCATTAAATCTCTTGCTAGCTTTTATTACGCGTAGCTGTACGTCAACAAGACAAAAAGTGACATTAAGCCCCAGTTGCGCCAACCACGGGTTAGCAATTAACTCCAGATAAAATAGTTCTTTCAGTTGTTTTTCTATACAAAAAGTCATGGGTTACCAACTTAAGACTATAATAGTAGGTGGAAATATCTCGGAGGCATCTTTTATTTTTCATTTTACGACTAGATTTATACCATTTACCGAAACTAAATTCATCCTTCAGTATTTTTGGGTAGTTTATCTAGTGCAATCATAAACTGAATACACGATTGGAAATACTTCACTCGATAGAAAATCGTCACAAAGATGACGTATTTTCATGCATTTTTAAACATTTTTCTCTTTTTAGAAGAACTTAAAATAGTTTCCGATTTTTTGCATTTATACTAACATATTCACCATTAGTTTAACTAGTGAAAACATTAAAAAAAATCTAGAAAATGTACTTTGGTTAGTTCTTTTTAATCGAAAATACGGCTCACGCACACACTTTTCGGAGCGCTGGGCAATCGCGTTTCTCATAGAAAATATTCGTCAGGACCTATGGCCCCTTAACCTGGAGTTTATTGCTAACCCAGGTTGGCGCAAGTGGGGCTAAGAGTTTTAATGGAGGATTAACTTTAATTAACGTACCGGCAGTGAGTCCAGGTATTTGTATACTTATTACGTTAGACAAAGAGTTTTGTAACCGCACTTTAGGCAAAGAATATAATATATACGTAAACTTTAGGTCTATGAATATACGTGCAGACAGCATTGTTTTCAATATAGTTTTGTCTAGACCAATTCAAAGGTCTAGACATAACTTATATCATACCATTCGTTTTGACTACATAATAACGACGTTAGATATTTAAATTTTCCTATAATTATGTCACTTTTGCGTATGTATGAATAGCTACTTAGAATAGCTGCCACCGTTTACGTTTGCAAAACTACTATTTAAATGTCTTATTATTTCACTGTTATTCTTGAAAAATTACATTTTACACAATAACACTTTTATAGAACTGCAACAGGAGTGTGTCTACATAGCGGACATTCTGTAAAATAAACGGTCAAGTACGAGTAGGACTCGTGTAGTATACGCCTAAGATTACCCTTTTACCGCGACTTAACGTTACGCGCTGCAACACTGTGAAAAACGTAGCTGACTAAGCTATACTTAAGGGGCCATAGGTCCCGACGAATATTTTCTATGAGAAACGCGATTGCCGAGCGCTCCGAAAAGTGTGTGCGTGAGCCGTATTTTCGATTAAAAACAACTAACCAAAGTACTTTTTCTAGATTTTATTTATGATTGCACTAGTTAAACTAATGGTGAATATGTGAGTATAAATACCAACAATCGGAAACTATTTTAAGTTCTTCTAAACCGAGAAAAATGTAAAAAAATGCATGAAAATACGTCATCTTTGTGACGATTTTCTATCGAGTGAAGTAATTCCAATCGTGTATTCAGTTGATGATTGCACTAGATGAACTATCCAAAAATACTGAGGTATGACTTTAGTTTCGGTAAATGGTATAAATCTAGTCGTAAAATGAAAAATAAAAGATGCCTCCGAGGTATTTCCACCTACTATTATGTCTTAAGTTAATTATAATGTTAATCGATTACTCTCTCTCTTGTACGGATCGTTGACAATACAACAATGTGTACCTACATTCCTGTCTCACTTCACTCGCATTTTGATGGTTTCTTACAAACTTAACTAGGAACTGTAGTGGAATAGTGGAAAACAATTTTCTCCCATACTTACCGTTTCCATCACGGTTGAAGATTCAACTGAAAATAGAAGAAAAAATTTGTCTGATACAAAAATCTGATACAAATGAAAAAAGTTCTGATTTATTCCTTTACTTGTCCTGTGAGATCTTGCTCCTCGCCTAATTTCATGACTAGAATTTAGGCCAGGCACTGGGTGGGTTCTGACCATAAAGTCATTATACCCAATAATGTTGTATAATGTTCTTGATTATACCATACAGGAGTAGAGGAACTGACATGAATTGTCAAAAAATTAAACCGTTTTTGCACAGAGTACTAATACAGGGTGTTTGGTGCATCGTTGGCCAAATTGAATTGGTGGATAGAAGAGGTCTTTTGCTAACTCGCCACGACCCAAAAAAAAATTATTCATCACGGATTTTTTTAGGTGAATTTTTTAGTGTTTTTTAAAAAAAAGTCCGAAAGACAGCATTTAAGCTTGAATAAAAAGAAAATTTGTGTGTACAACCTTCAAACTTTTATTTTGTTTTAATGTCTAATGTTGTACGGTTCTATCAACATTAAAATTACAATATGGATATGCGACCTCTAGTTTTTTTATTGACCTTTGGAATTTTGACTATTTGGAAGAAGATAAATAAAATTAACAACACAACTTTGAGTTACAATCTTACGAGATCTTCTGATTTGTTAAAAACTTTTCTAGTCTATCCTCTTTCTAACGGTATGCAATATGCTATGAAAACCGTCCACTATCTTTGTTTATTTGCTAATTTTGCATGTCAGGGCGCGTTCGGCCGATATTAGATATGCAAGATAAAAACTTGTTTTTGTTAAAATAAACACGCGCAATGCAAGAAAAACCTGTTATCTCACTCTCGCACAGTAGAATCGTATGATCTGTGTCTGCTGTCTTTCATTAGGGTATCGGCAAATCGGCTCAGTAACCGCGCGTCGTGGGTTTAACTTTCTTGATTTAACCGTCTCAGCTGACTAACGTATTTCCTGTTGAAGCGCCACAAGTCTTTTTATGTTACTGTTACTTTTTTCGTTGAGATTCTGTAAAATGTTGGTGTCCTGTCCATTCCTGAGAAAAAGGTTCTTGTCTGACGGACTGACCGACAGAAGGACGTACAAAGAAGAGAAGGGTTCCATCCCTAACTACAAATCACAGATTTTTTTATTTTTTGTGTTTGTTTGTTTGTTCGAGCACACAAAAACTACTCGACCGATTTTGCTGCGTTTTTAAATTGAAATGTTTTTTTTCTTTTTTCCTATTTATTTCAGAACCGATTATGTATTTTATGATTTAGAACTGGAATATATTTCATTTTGCTACAATGACGGGAGCCGGTGCAGAAAAGTGAGCCTTGTTGCAAGTTTAAAAGGTGGTTGTCTATTGTAATGTCTTCCCCGGGAATACGGTGGTCGTAAAATTGCATTTCGTTGCAGTTGTATGAATGCATAAAATAAGGAGATTCATCTCTCCTGTGGGCCTTGGATGAGAACAGAGTGCCTCATTTCTTCCCTTGGGTCACATTATAGAGAAAGACCTAGCGATGTTACAATTAATCGTAATCGGCGAATATCGGCATTCAGTGATTGATTGAAATACCTAGTCAATTGACGACCCGGTTGGTGTAATGGTTACCACGCCGGACTGCCAAACCAGGGTCCTGGGTTCGAATCCCGGTTCGGTCATGGATGTTATATGTTCGTGCCGTTGTTGTATGGTTTCCATAATAAAAGCCTTTAGTGCTAGTTTGGGATCATTACAATGTATGTGCCTGTGAGCGTTATTTATTTTACTTAATTATCATTGCGATTATTTAACCTATGTGGGGTGAAATTGATATCATTAGCATCCTTTTAAACGAAGACTCTACCCATAGCAAAAGTTTTTCAGTTTGATGGGTAGACTGATTAGACAGAGATGGGGACAATATACACACGAAATGATGGCAGGTGGAGCAACGCCTTAACAGAGTGGTGGCCGAGATTAGGCAAAAGAGAAGTGAGTTGTCCGGTAGCCAGATGGGTTGACGAAATCTGGAAAGTATCGGCAAGACCTGGATGCGACTGGAACAGGAACGAGAAGAATGGCAAAATATGGAGGCGGCTTGCTCTGCAGTGAGTAGAAGCGTGTGTGATAAGGGCTGAAAATGATGATGATGAATGATTCATCTCTCTCAGGTAATAATGAGAGAGTGATTAAGAGAATATTATGCCGAGAGCGAAAATGCGCGCTGCATACAAACGTACTATGGTGATATTTTCAATACTAACCAATTAAAGTCAATGAAATTTTGCAGAAACAATCTAGAAACAAATTTCTATGCTTCTATAGAGTCAGATTTTCGTTAAAATATACAGTTTTAATGCTAGGATTAATTTAAGATTTGTATGGAAATCTTTGAGGCACTTAACTTGAAAACTATACATTTTAACGAAAATCTGACTCCATACAAGCATAGAAATTTGTTTCTAGATTGTTTCTGCAAAATTGCATTGACTTTAATTGGTTAGTATTGAAAATATCACCATAGTACGTTTGTATGGAGCGCGCTCCGAATAATATACCCTTAAGGTGGGACATTACCTACAGACAGAATGGACGAAACTATAAGGGTTCCTTGACTACGGGACCCTAAAAAGTCACGAATATTTCAAAACCGGAGCAACAGTTCACTGACCTCCAATAGAAATAAATAGACCCTAAAATCAAGTTTTACAATCTGCCACCTATTTTTCTCACATTATTCGAGGTCCGAACGAGTCCCAGAATCCCAATGGAGGGTTCCGTCCATTTCAAGGCTCGTTAAATATTTATCGGCCAATATAATGGGTTCCTCTCCCTGGAAGATGTGAAGACCCGTGATTCAAGAGAATATAGTACTTACATCGTTGGTGATAAGGTTATGTAAGAAGGAACTCATGGAAAGAACTTCTTGTACACATGGTACTTCATGTGATGTATATAGATCGACAAGTGTGTCTGTATTTTTGTTACGTTTTGTATTTTAAAACAAGATGCAGACTCGTGTGAAACAATAGATGGTTGCTTGCTTTTCACTGAAATTATCTCAAGTATCTCACGGATTGTTTTATATACAAAAACACATTTGAGCCAACAAAATGGCGCAGCCACGTGGCCAGCCAAACCGCGCACCAAAACATCCGTCTGTGAATCCACTAGCTACGAGAGTCCCATAATCTGAGTAAATTATCTGAATTGACAAATGTACTGTGTGCGAGCGAGATGGTGCAATAAAATGCCCTCAGATATTCTTTTATTGACACATTTGGATCGGTAACTTTTCGAGTAGGCTCAATATACATGTGGGATGTTGTATGAGTAAAAGCAAACTGCGATATTATTAATCTTCTTTCTATATTTTATCTTCTAAAAATACACGTTTTACACGTTTTATTTAGTTTTATTACATGGCAAATACCGAGCACTTCCATCGTCTGTCCATCTTGTCATCAAACCCCTCCTGCGTCATACTCATCCTTCATCTCACTCGCACATACGCACCTCGTCTTCCATCCCTCTTACCTGACCTGTCATTCGTCCTACATCTTTCATCCCTTTCACACAACACACTGCATCCTATCTGTCATCTCTCACACACTACCTACGTTCCGTTACACTCAGACTTCTACGTTCCATTCCCACATACAGGGTGTAACAAAACACCGTACTAATACTTGAGGGGGTGCTTCAGCCCATCAAACTGTACAACTTTCATTAAGGAGCCAACTTACCGACTACTAAAATTTATAGTTAAGTATTACTAGACACCAAAGTGAAACTTTATCTATATATTGCAAAAATACATTGTGTAGAATTTGAGTGGTTCGAAAAATTAAGCATCGTTCGTTTCTATTCCGAAAATGAAACTAGCGACCAAACCTGTGGGAAAAAGCAATTGTGGAATTAATTGTTATACAGATTTGGTTCAATCACGGTCCGTTCCCATCTCGACTCAGCTTTATAAATTATTGTGCCATTGAAAGTCTTAATTGGGGGTTATTCGATGTCGATATGCGGACAAAACAATTTTTGTTGTAAAAGTTACTGAACTTTTGTGAAAACAATTAAAAATGTTTCCCAAAAAGTTGAATGAACTTTGGTACCAACCTGTTTCTGAGGAAGTTAGTGGACTTTTTAGAGGCTTGTAAATATACTCTTATAATAATTTGACCAAAGCTTCATCAACCCGGAAAATTAGATTTATGCTTTTCAAGTAGGTAAGAAAAATTAAGGCCTCCGCTCATTGCAGCGATATTATCGCTGCGATTTTGCGATAATTGTTCTCAGTACATTTTGTATAGGGACGCGCTCGATCCTACACACTGCCGCGATATTATCGAGCGATAATATCGCTGCGATTTTGCGATAAGTGTTCTCAGTACATTTTGTATGGGGACGCGCTCGATCCCACACACTGCCGCGATATTATCGCAACCTGACGGAATCTCTTTCTACTACATTCAGTGGTGTGCGCATGCGTGACGCGAATCGCGGAATCACTGCAGTGTGTAAGGTTTCGTGATATCGCTGTCGATAATATCGCTCGATAATATCGCTGCAATGTGCGGAAGCCTTTATGCTGAATCGATTCTTTTTCCACTTTTGCGGCTTAGGTGGTTGGACCGTAATTTTGACACAAGTTTAGTACATGATTGTGATCAGAATGACATCATAATACACTATGACCTGGAAAATTAGTCCGCTCGCCAATCTTCGTTTGCAGGCAGGACCAGTATTCCCATCAAAACCCGAAGTCATTTAGTAATGAAAAATCAATCATAAACGTTAGTCAAAGGGTGCAAAATCGGGTGCTACTAAATCTTTCTCTATCTCGTTCTAGTCAAATAGCAGACTGACGGAAGAGTTACCAAAGACAAGCGCGGGAAAACCATAAGATACAAGGGATTTTAGTCGTGCGAAAGTGGCACATCCTAATTGGTCTACAGGTTAAATTGATATCATTAGCATCCTTTTTAACTAAGAGTCTACCCATCAAACTGAACAACTTTTAGTATGGGAGCAAACCAATCGGAGCAAAAAAAAAAATCTGCTGTCCCATACTAAACTGCACCCGCCGCCGCCCAGAGTCTACCCAGACTCTTAGTTTAAAAGGATGCTAATGATATCAATTTCACCCTGTATATCATTTCGCACGCTATTAAAATTTGTCAACTGTTTTAGGTTCATCGGTAAGACTTACAAAACATGATATTACTGTACGCTAGTTGTTCACCCACAAAACCGCTACTAATAAAAAATCCTTAGGTACTATTATCCATTAATCGCCTTTGAATATTTTTCTTGTGTCTCTTTCAATAAATTCTTCAAACGGTAGTTAGAAAAACCGTTTTGGGTAAGAAAGAATCTTTACGAGCGAATTGAAGCATAAAAGGACAGTAAAAGATCTTTGGTGAATAAAACATAATATCGGCCCAAGTAACACCAGCAAGTTGCTTTAAACCTTTATACACTATAAATTGCCTATTAGTGGTTAATATATAGACAACAGTGTTCTAAAGGTGATTTATAATAAGATGAAACATTCTAATAGAGTATAGTGTCTCAGATCCACGTTTTAGAACCTCCTTTAAACTAAAAGATTAATCTAGTGTAAATAAACTAGTTGCTATCTACACTTAGTTTGGAAAAAGTGTTTGTTTAGAGTAATAATTCTGAAAGGGACATATTTTACGACTTTCTGTAGGGTGATTTGACTATCATAAGCTAATTTGTTTTAGACGTGATCAATGTGGTTTAATACTGGTCTATAAATAAATGTTTATTAGAATGTTCTAGACGGACACAGTTTATATCTATTGTACAGAGTAAAATCTGAAGGCTTCCCGCTTAAATGTGTTTATAGAGGATAGTTTTGAAAAGATACGTTAATAAGTGTTTTTATTCTACTGCTGGACGGTGTTCAACTATCCAGCAATGGAAAAAGTAAAAAAAACAAATATTCCGGGGGATTTCGGCGAAATGTTCGTAAATACATGGAAAATAATGAGATATTAGAACAAGATTACAATAGTGGATTTGTCTCAGGAAAAAAATAGCAGCTGTCCCCCACTGGAGCCGACCGGGAAAATATGTTATCGTTGTCCCCCACTAAAATAGTATCAATGGATTTTAATGGAAACACTGTAAATGGTGTTATTGCAAAATCAACTTTTCGTTTTTGGAGTAAAATAGTGTGCTTTATACATTAATAATAAAATAATAATGTCATAAATTCGAAAACAACACTAATTATTAATTATTTATATGGTTATAGTCGAAGAGCGGACAGTTGGCAACCCTACCTGATCGAGTAGCAAAATGTGACCTACCTAGGGTGTAGCACATCAGAAAGGTACCTACGTCTAAAAGTACAGGGTAGACTGGAGGGTTTTGTACAGTGAGCAAAAAAGTGGTCATTTTTTTTTGTGTAAATTATCTCATCGAGTAACAACTTGGCATATAGTACAGTCGATAGAGCTCATCGAGAAGTGCCAAAATATATAGGGTTGCCTCGCCTAGTCCTGGGACTTTCTTGAGTCGGCCTGATTTTATAGTGGCTAAAAAGGCAAAAAATTACCTCATTGAGTAACAAAATGAGACTTTGCCATTTGATAGCTCTAGTCTTCCTATTAATTATTAACATCGGTTGCCGGCCCTAAACCTGGAACTTTTCTTAGTCGGCCGAGTTTTATGTTCGAATGTAAAAACTGATTGATGCAACTACGTAGTGGAAATGTGTCCATGGATGATTGAAAGATTGGTGGCATGTAGTAATCAATTAAAGGTATTTATTTGGAGGGACCCAACCTTAAAAATTGTGTACCGTTAGCAAAAAATATACAAAAAGTGGTGACACAGTCAGTATGCAACCAAACCTATGAAAGGCGTGTAAATACTGTATATTTTATTATAATTGTTACGGTCAGTGTAATAAATCTGGTCAGTCAGTATTAAGAGGAAAAGTACATGAAATTTGAAGAATTGGTATTTCAGAGATCTATT
This sequence comes from Agonopterix heracliana, assembly GCA_963693445.1. Classification (NCBI taxonomy): domain Eukaryota; kingdom Metazoa; phylum Arthropoda; class Insecta; order Lepidoptera; family Depressariidae; genus Agonopterix; species Agonopterix heracliana. The sequence continues at coordinate 4,214,759 of OY856323.1, read as the reverse complement.
ACTGTCGGGGTGTAAGGGGTAAACGCAGTACACTATGGCGACAACCTAACTGCCAACCTCATCTGCTAGTGGTGCTTGTTCTACTTCCGAGAAGGCGAAAGCCTGTCCCAGGGTGGCGTAGGATTTCTCGTCAACAAAACCCTCATCAACAATGTAATGGAGATCAGCAGTGTGTCGAATTGGGTATTATACCGCGTGCTAAAATTCTCCAAAAGGTGCAGCTTGAAGGTTGTACAGGTATACGCCTACTACGACGGGCTCTGACGAAGAAGTCGAATCGGTATACGAGGATATCTCTAGAGCTATCAACGATACTGCAAAGACTCATTTCACGGTTGTGATGGGGGATTTCAATACCAAAGTGAGTACAGGAGAACGATGAGTCGAAGGTGGGTCAGCACGGTATTGGTAACAGAAACCAGAGAGGGCATATGCTGCTTGGTTTCCTAGAGAGGCAAGGGCTATACTTGATGAACTCATTCTTCTAGAAGCAGCCCCAAAGGAGCTGGACCTGGCGAAGCCCTGACAGCCGGAGGAAAAATAAGATCGACTTAATCATGACTTATAAACGGCACATATTCAGAGACGTATCAGTGATCAATAGGTTTAACAACGGAAGTGATCGCCGACTTGTCCGAGGCACTCTGAACATAATTACAAGCTCAAAAGAAGACGTCTGATGAAATCGACTCTCCGTTCCACACTTCCACACACAGCACCAAACTGTAGTTGGAAGTGACAGCTTCCAACTTGACCTTCAAAACATAATTGATTCGTTGGAAACCACCGAAGACGCGGACGTTGGCGAGGCTACAAACCAACTAACCAACCAACTAGCTCTCCGTGAAGTGGGCTACAGGCATTTCAGCATGCAGCGTGTGGCAAAAGCTTCCAAGCTCTCAAGCGAGACTCTGGAGCTTATGAGGCATAGACGTGAAATCCTGTCTGAGCAAGAGTTTTCGGCAGAACATCGGGCTCTCAATCTAAATAATTATATAAAAGAAGAAAGTGACTGACTGACTGACATATCAACGCACAGCCCAAACCGCTTGGTCTAGAGATTCCAAAGTTTGTATGGGGAAAAAGATAGTTGGACTATTTTATTCAAAACTTCACAGGAGTACTCCTATTGATAAATGAGTAAACATTTGTGTTTCAGGTTTTTTCAGAATTCAACCCCTGAAAGGGGGAAATGGGGTGACAAAGTCTGAAAATCAAGATGGGTATCGTTTGTATGGTTTATCGGGTCGCTTATTACGAAAACAACAATGATTTTAAAATCCAACGTGGCGGATGTGAAATACCATCATCCCCTGTTGGGGTGCGATGGGGTTGAAATGTCTAAATTATCATTATGGGTGTTGTTTTTATGGGTTTTTTGGGACGTTAATTACTTAACCCTACCTACGCCCTACTCATCCCCTACTCTGCTATATAGGGAATAGGGAATAAGAAAGGAGTGCGTAAGTGGTGGGTAAGGGATGCGTAGAGGGGGTGAGTAGGTGATACTTAGGGGATGAGTAAGGGTGTGTAGGGGGTGTGTGGGGGTGCGTGGGGGTGAGTAGGGGATGCGTAAGTGATGAGTAGGGCGTGAGTAGAGGAGGTGAGTAGGGGTGCATAGGGGTGTGTAGGGGTACGTAGAGGATGCGTAGAGGTGAGTAGGGGTGAGTTGCGAGGGTGAGTAGTGGGTACGTTGGGGATGAGTAGGTGTGTGTAGGAGTACGGAGGGGGTGCGTAGTGGTGAAGAGAAGAGGGTGTGAAAGTGGTGAGTAGGTGGTGCGTAGAAGGGGTGCGTGGGGGTGTGTAGGGGGTACGAAGGGCGTGCGTATGGGTGTGTACCTACTAAAGGAGAACCTAGTAGACTTTCCTAAAACCATAAAAGATCCTGAAAGCTTGGAACTGGCTGTACTTATATTAAATAACGTCATCATTGACGCCTACCACAAAAGCTGCCCCCTAAAAGAACCCAAGCAAAAGAGGAAAACTCCCTGGTGGAATCGTAGGTTAGAAAAACTTCGAACCGAATCCCGTCAGCTTTTCAACAAAGCTAAATCCTATAGGTGTAGTTGGGACACCTACAGGTCCGCCCTATCAACTTACAAACGGGAAATCAAACAAGCAAAGAGGAGAAACTGGCGGAAGTTCTGTGAGGAAGTTAATCAAACTCCTCAAGGAGCTAGACTGCACAAGATCCTCGCGAAAGCACCAAAAAACCAATTAGGTCTTCTCAAAAGGCCTGATGGTAATTTCACACGTACCGAGAAGGAGACTCTGGAACTGCTCACAGCAGTCCACTTTCCTGGCTCCATCAGTGAAACAGACCCAAGCACTACCACAAGTACAAGGGGTAACAAAAGCGCTCACGCACAAAGGCCTCACTCAGAGGACTGGCGGAGAGCGTCAGCAATTTTCAGACCTAATCAGGTTAAATGGGCACTAAGAACTTTTAAGCCCTTTAAATCAGCTGGAGATGATGGAATATTCCCAGGCCTACTACAACAAGGCGCGGAGATCCTAACTCCAATTCTAATAAAAATCTTTAGAACCAGCTTTGCGTGCAACGTCATACCAGAGCCATGGACCAAAGTCACAATTAAGTTCATACCAAAGACAGGCAAAAAGGACTATGCGCAACCAAAGTCCTATAGACCTATAAGTCTCACCTCTTTCATGCTGAAAGCCATGGAAAAGGTACTAGATCAAAACATACGGGAAAGTGCCTTATTGACACACCCGTTGCATAAAGATCAGCATGCCTACCTAAAGGGCAAATCAACAGAAACTGCCTTGGTTGATTTAGTCGACAAGATCGAGAAATCAATCGAGGACAGGCAAATTGCCCTTTGTGCATTCCTAGATATTGAAGGAGCCTTCAACAACACCCCAACAAATACCATAATTAGTGGACTAACTGCCAAAGAGGTAGATCGGACCACTACAGGTTGGATAGAGTCAATGCTCCGTAACAGGTCTGCAAAACTCACACTGAATGGTCAATTCCATACAGTCAAAACAACAAGAGGCTGCCCTCAGGGGGGGGGGGGTACTATCCCCCCTCCTGTGGTCAGTCGCGGTTGACCAACTCTTGCACCTACTGGCCGAGGAGAGACAAGACAACCCACACAAGGGTATGCCGACGACCTTGTAGTAATCATTAGAGGACCTTGTTTAGACACAGTGTCCTCTCTTGTGCAAAGAGCTCTTCACATCATACAGAGGTGGTGTGTTGAGAACAGCTTGTCCGTCAACGCAGACAAAACCGTTATAGTACTATTCACGAACAAACGGGACCTCCGAAAATTAAGAGTGCCCAGACTCAATGGAAAAACTATAACCTACTCCAACACGGTTAAATACCTAGGCGTAACTTTAGACCAACGCCTCAACTGGAATTCACATATTGAAAACGTCATTCAGAGGGCCAAGACTTCGCTCGGCATCAGTTATCGCATGGCAGGGACTAGATGGGGAATAACCCCCAAAATAGCCCTTTGGCTGTACACTGCCATAGTAAGGCCAATTGTATGCTATGCCGCAGCGGTCTGGTATAAAAAGACCCTCCAAAAATCCACAATAGACAAACTCAATAGCCTCCAAAGGACTGCGTGCCTAATAATAACAGGCGCGATGTCCACTAGCCCTGGGATAGCTCTTAATGCACTACTCACTCAACATCCAACCGCTACACATCTTTGCACAAAGAGAAGCGAAGGCATGCATTCTTAGAGTTAACCCAAACAAGAACCGTAAGTGGCAGTCGAAGTGTTTGATTAACCTGCAGGAGGATGCCACGTGCCTCCCAGTGCTAAAGATGACCACAGACACCATGACACCAACTTACAATTTCACCAAAAACTACACAGTTAAATTTCCTTCGAGGGATGACTGGCTTAAGGGTCAAACGTCCATCAAAGACAACTGCCTAACTTGGTACACAGACGGATCCAAGAAGGGCAATGACGTTGGCAGCGGAATATACGGCGAAAACCCAAGATTACGGCAAGCCCAAAATCTTGGCAACTACGCCTCCATATTCCAGGCTGAAGTCTACGCCATCACAGCCTGCGCTGGAATAAACCTGAGCAAGCGCTACGTCAACCAACATATCACAATCAATTCTGATAGCCAAGCAGCCTTGCTAGCCATAGACTCTCCGATCGTAAGGTCTAAGCTAGTACAGGACTGCGTGTCACAACTGAATGCCTTAGGCAAAAACAATCAGCTTGTGCTACAATGGGTGCCAGGACATTCAGACATAGAGGGGAACGAGAAAGCGGATGAGCTGGCCAGAAGAGGCACTAAAAACCACTTCACAGGCCCCGAACCCTTTCTTGGAGTCCCTAATAGTCTAACGCGAGATTCTTTGAATAGAGTCAGCTTTGGAGAAGCAATCAAGCTTTGGTGCAATACCCCAGGCATGTGCCACTCCAAAGCACTTATAAAAGGTTACAATCGCAAATTTGCGAACGGACTCCTTGCTCTCAGTAAGGATCAAATTTGTACGTTAGCGAGGTCACTCACAGGTCACTGCAAATTAAATAAGCACATGCACACATTAAATCTAAGCGATACGACCGGCTGCAGATTCTGCGAGGAGGAGATGGAAACTCCTATGCACCTCCTATGTGACTGTGGCCCCCTGATGTACAAACGTAGTACTCGTCTAGGTAGGCAGGTTCTGACACCAGAAGAGATACAAACTGTCCCGATCAAGAATCTACTGCGATTTCTGGCCGCAGTGGGGATTGGTAAGGAACTTTAGAAAGGGCGTTCACAAAGGACCAGCGATGGTCTACGTGGCACAGGCTCAGCGAGCCTGTCAAGGCCCAACACCTTCAAATAATAAAATAAAAATAATAAATGGGTGTGTAGGGGGTGCGTAAGCGGTGAGCAGGGGGTGCATAGAGGGGGTGAAAGGGGGTGTTCTTTCAGAAGTCACAAAAACAAGTCAGAGACACAAAAAAAACATAAACAAGTCCTAAGTCTACGCGTACGAAGTCGCGGGCAACAGCTAGTATACAAATAAAAAAGCTGATACGGCGCGACCTCTGAACACACACGCTCCATAGAGGAGGCGATTGAGCAGAACCAGGGGTCGAAAGTGTTCGCTCAGCAGCTCGGGAGATACCACCTGTCTAATCTCAAAACAGCGGACGGGAAGATCGTTGCCTCTAAGCCGAGCTCCTCGCTGAAATTAAGAAGTTCTATGGAAGTCTGTATGCAACACACGCTCCAAAGCCTGTAGCTCGCAACACCCGCTCCAAAGCCTGTAGCTTGCAACACCGACCCCAGATCAGGGACTGAATTACCGAAAAAATTTGGTATATTTATTTAACGGTATGACGTCATACCGATAAATTCTGGTTAAAGTAAAATTTCAATACCGAAATAAATTACGGTACCTTAAAATAAACGGTATTCTTAAATACCAGCACCTAACTAATCTTTGTCGACATTGTCGTCATGGCGGAATCGCTGCATGACCTCAGTGGGATGCTTAGCGACCTTAATGCCGCTTCCCGACGGGTCGGTCTCGGCATGAACTTAGACAAGACGAAAGTCATGCTTAATTCTCATGTCGAGCCAGAGGCGGTATACGTCGGTGAGGCGGCGATATAAACTGTGCAAGACTATGTCTACCTTGGACAGACTATAAGACTAGGTAGAAACAACTTCGACAAGGAGGCCGCTAGGCGTATCCAGCTAGGATGGGCTGCTTTCGGGAAACTATGTCATATATTCTCCTCGGCCCTACCACAATGCCTCAAAACGAAGGTGTTCAATCAGTGCGTTCTGCCAATGATGACCTATGGTTCGGAAACGTGGACCCTGACGGCCCGACAGTACAGTCTGTAGTGAACCTGCCTGCTGTGCTGATGGTCGCGGGTTCGAATCCCGTAAGGGACAAATATTTGTATGATGAATATGAATATTTGTACCCGAGTCATGGATATTTGTATCTATATATGTATGCTATATCGTTTTCTAGTTATCATAATACAAGTCCAGGCTAGAATCTGGAACTTTAAATGTGACTAGATAATTTGTGTGACAATGTCCAAGATATAAAAAAAAAAGACCACGAACTGGTAGGCGTAGTGTGGGACGCCCTGCTGCCCGCTGGACAGATGACCTAAAAAAAGTAGTGGGGAGCGACTGGATGAGGAAGGCCGAGGACAGAGTTTTGTGGCGCGCTTTGGGAGAGGCCTATGTTCAGCAGTGGACGATGATAGGCTGATGATGAACTAATCTTTATGAATACAGGTTTTCTTTGATAAATTTCCATGCCGCGCTTCTACCATGCTTCAGTGCTTCAATTCGTTTCATTCGCTACGTGGCAGCAACAATGGCCAGCCGCGTTTTTCATTACGTACGTATTCCTTTATAAGATAACGGTACGGTACCTTTATAGCATTACGGTACCGTTACGTTTTTACGGTACGGTCATTAGGAAAACCCTCAAACAACAAAAAAATAACAAAGCTCCGGGTGAAGACGGAATAACAACAATGCTTCTGAAAGCTGGAGGTACTCAGGAAAGGCTTTTTATTAATTCCGTTATTCACAATGGCATAACACCGGAGTCGTGGAGCGGAAGTATTGTGGTCTTGTTGTAAAAGACTACGTCTACCTTGGACAGACTATAAGACTAGGAAGAAACAACTTCAACAAGGAGTCCGTTAGGCGCACCCATCTAGGATGGGCTGCTTTCGGGAAACTTCATCATATATTTGCCTCGGCTCTACAACAACACCTTAAAACGAAGGTATTCAATCAGTGCGTCCTGCCAGTAATGACCTATGGTGCGAAAACATGGACCCTGACGATAGGACTACCTAGTTCATAAATTCCAGGTCCCTCAGCGAGCTATTTTTTTGGGCCGGCCATGTCTGTCGGATGCATCAGGAAAGGTGGGCAAGAATTGTCACGCCCTGGATCCCAGAAAACGGTCATCGGCGTCCAGGTCGTCCTAGGAAGAGGTGGCGGTACGATCTGGATGCTTTCGATGACGCGTGGCCAGAGCATGCGCAGGACAGAGATGGTTGGAGGATTAAAGGGAAGGCCTTTGCCCAGCAGTGGGATGAAATAGGCTAGAAATTTTTTTGTTTTATTTATCAGTACAATATTGTAACAGACCCATAGAATACATATCTTAATCTAGAATAAGCGTAGCATAAGCATAAGCATAATGCTCACGAGTCACGACTGTATTCCCCGACGGGTAGTCAGAGATATTCTGAAACCTCAAAACATCCACGTTTCACGAGTAGTACCGGAACTCTGTCCGGTGTGAGCCCGTCGCCACTTATAATGGACAATAGGTACAATACATGACTCGAAATTGAAGCATGCCGGTTTGCTTACGATGTTTTTCGTCACCGAAAAGCCGGTGATCTTACAAATCGTACATAAATTCAGAAAAACTCATTGGTACGAGTCGGCCTGGACGGGGATCGAACCATCGCCTCCTGCACGGCATGCAAGGTTACTCGCCACTAGACCACCACGGCTTTTACTCTTCAGTTTTCTGTATAATCTGCCTTACAGTGCAGATGTGGTCTATGGTACCTACTACTGTAGCCTTTTCGAAACCCGGCCTGCTCTGGGGACTGAAACTCGTCGAATTTTCGAGCGTGACGTTTCGTAATAAACACTCGAAAACTTATAGACATGGCTCAGAAGTGAGATCGGTCTGTAGTTCTTGAGGAGGGTTTTATCTCCTTTCTTGAAGAACAATACCACAATACTTCCGCTCCATACCTCCGGTGTTATACCATTGTGAATACCGGAATTAAAGAGTACACCTCAGGTACCAGAGTAACTCCAGCCTTCAGAAGCATTGTTGTATTCCGTCTTCACTCGGAGCACTGTTATTTTTCAGTTGTTTGAGGGCTTTCCTAATCTCACTCGAGTCAACGTCCGGGATATCGTCTGTGTAGTGGCTTATTATTGGGGACCTGGGGTCAGTGTTACGAGCTACAGGCTTTGGAGCGTATGATGCATACAGACTTCCATAGAACTTCTCAACTTCAGCGAGGAGCTCCGGCGTAGAGGAAACAATCTTGGCATCTCCCAAGCTGCTGAGCGAACACTTTCGCCCCTGGTTATCAGCTTTTTTATTTGTTTATTGAGAGCCCGATGTTCTGCCGAAAACTCTTGCTCAGACAGGATTTCACGTCTATGCCTCATAAGCTCCAGAGTCTCGCTTGAGAGCTTGGAAGCTTTTGCCACACGCTGCATGCTGAAATGCCTGTAGCCCACTTCACGTAGAGCTAGTTGGTTGGTTAGTTGGTTTCTAGCCTCGCCAACGTCCGCGTCTTCGGTGGTTTCCAACGAATCGATTATGTTATGAAGGTCAAGTTGGAAGCTGTCACTTCCAACTACAGTTTGGTGCTGTGTGTGGAAGTGTGGAACGGAGAGTCGATTTCATCAGACGTCTTCTTTTGAGCTTGTAATTATGTTCAGAGTGCCTCGGACAAGTCGGCGATCACTTCCGTTGTTAAACCTATTGATCACTGATACGTCTCTGAATATGTGCCGTTTATAAGTCATGATTAAGTCGATCTTATTTTTCCTCCGGCTGTCAGGGCTTCGCCAGGTCCAGCTCCTTTGGGGCTGCTTCTAGAAGAATGAGTTCATCAAGTATAGCCCTTGCCTCTCTAGGAAACCAAGCAGCATATGCCCTCTCTGGTTTCTGTTACCAATACCGTGCTGACCCACCTTCGACTCATCGTTCTCCTGTACTCACTTTGGTATTGAAATCCCCCATCACAACCGTGAAATGAGTCTTTGCAGTATCGTTGATAGCTCTAGAGATATCCTCGAATACCGATTCGACTTCTTCGTCAGAGCCCGTCGTAGTAGGCGTAACCTGTACAACCTTCAAGCTGCACCTTTTGGAGAATTTTAGCACGCGGTATAATACCCGATTCGACACACTGCTGATCTGTTCTAAGCTTGGCCATGAATTTATAATTAGTTTATAAGATATTGTAATGAGTTAATTTAATACACGAATTAGCATCTCGGACATTATCAAAATAATAATTTGTAACCCGTAAGGTAAGACATGAAGGACCTAATAATTATTGTAACACCTGCTTGTAAAACTACGCATGTCATACAAATAAATGCATCTTCTTTATCTTTATCTCCATTACATTGTTGATGAGGGTTTTGTTGACGAGAAATCCTACGCCACCCTGGGACAGCCTTTCGCCTTCTCGGAAGTAGAACAAGCGGCCAGATTCTAGGGTCATCGTATCCACCCCCTGTCTTCGGACCTCTGACAACCCAAGAATATACCTCTCAATCTTTTTTAGTTCTATCTCGAGTTTCGTGAACTTTTCGTCCTCCATCAGTGTTCGTCCGTTATACGTTAACGTTGCCAATAACAGTCGTTGATGTTGGCAGCCTCTAGTATAGTAACCCGGGTATTCTTATCTTAGCACCCCCCGCCCTACCGATAGCTAGACCACTGCCGTAGCCTGGAATAGTAGAGCTGCCGGGAACTAGGGGGCGGGGCCATGTGGGACTAAATGCCATAATCACCACGCTTGGCATAGCGGGTTGGTGATCGCAGGGATATACTAGTTGCACCGGTGATGTTGCTGCCCATCATAGGTCGAAGGATTTTGGTATAGCCTGCTTTGGATGGATATACCGGAATCACAGTCGGTCGCCAGAGCCTCGTTGGTTAGTCGGCAGGGTGCACCACGAGCAGATGAGGTTGGCAGTTAGGTTGTCGCCATAGTGTCCTGCGTTTACCCCTTACACCCCGACAGTAATAGATCTCTGAAATACCAATTTCTTCAAATTTCATGTACTTTTCCTCTTAATACTGACTGACCAGATTTATTACAATGACCGTAACAATTATAATAAAATATACAGTATTTACACGCCTTTCATAGGTTTGGTTGCATACTGACTGTGTCGCCACTTTTTTGATATTTTTGATATTTGGTACACAATTTTTAAGTTTGTGTCCCTCCAAATTAATACCTATAATTGATTACCACATGCCACCAATCTCTCAACCATCCATGGACACATTTCCACGACGTTGTTGCATCAATCAGTTTTTACATTCGAACATAAAACTCGGCCGACTAAGAAAAGTTCCTGGTTTAGGGCCGGCAACCTATGTTAATAATTAATAGGACGACTAGAGCTATCAAATGGCAAAGTCTCATTTTGTTACTCGATGAGGTATTTTTTTGCATTTTTAGCCACTATAAAATCAGGCCGACTCAGGAAAGTACCAGGACTAGGCGAGGCAACCCTATATAATTTGGCACTTGTCGATGAGCTCTATCGACTGTACTATATGTCAACTTGTTACTCAATGAGGTAATTTACACCAAAAAAAATGACCACTTTTTTGCTCACTGTACAAAACCCTCCAGGTTACGCCCAGGCAACCCTGTACTTTTAGACGTACCTTTCTGATGTGCTACACCGTAGGAAGGTCGCATCCTGTTACTCGATCAGTTAGGGTTGCCAACTGTCCGCTCTTCGGCTATTAGGGTGCCGCAAAGAGGGTCGCACACTTAGAAAAATTTTATGATAATTTTATATGGAGCTGGGACTTAGAAAAATTTTGATCGAAATTGTATGAACCATCGACTTTCGGGTGAAATTAGTATGGGGGCTGGACTTGTAAAATTTAAAAAAAAAAAAATTTTTTAATTTTTTCATGCGGAAGGGTGGGTTTCCGTGTACCCCAGGGATTCAAAAATTTAGCTATTTTTTCGCTAGGATTCACCGTTATCTAGATATTTTAAAAATTATGTTTTACAAAGGGAACGATCGGGGCGCGATCTAACTCAGTCGGTTAGGTTAGCGAGGAGCGAAGCGACGAGCATGTTAGGTTTCTTGTGACCACCAGAACCGAATTGCTACTGTTTAGCCAGTCTACTCAAAAAAAAATTGGACTAAAAAAAAATGGTGAGGGGGGTGGGGGGGTCATCCCCCGGATCCCGAATGTTATATTTGGCGATTGTGTTTTGTTGAAAATTTTCTGAGTCCTAATTTTGTATGGGACCCTCTTTGCGACATCTCGACCCCCTCACTGGGGGCGTAGCGTTGGGGGACAACGGGAATAACCCGGGACATGCGGGAACAGTGAGCATTTTTTTCCTGTCAGCCACACTAGGGGCGTAAAGTTTACTTAATAATTGCCTAATAGGTAGTGTGGCGGGTTGTGAGCCAGTGTAATATGCCTAGGGGGGGGTCATAATAGACACCCACGTTATCGATCTTGTGAACGATTTAATCGGACACTTACATCAGTAATAACCCTCCAAGCACTCCCATTTAAATCAAACAATAAAGTCTAACAAACACTGGCTCACTACCCGTCACACTGGGCAGAGTTTAGGTACTATAGAAACGGGGATGTTATGAGTTTTCAGAATATTATATCTGACATACCCATGGGGAATATAGTCATGAGGATATGCTAAGTCTGACATCGCAAAGTCAATGAACATCGCTAACAAGGGCTGACCTGCCTGCTAGCATGGGCTGCCTCATAAAGGTGATATTAGATTAATATTTTATTTTCCTTTAACTCTAACAAGATGACTGATGTTCTTATATGATTGAAAAATCATTATTATTTTGGACTACTATCAAGATTTTTTGCTCATGTTCACATAATACTTAAGTAATAAATAAAAAGGTTTTAACTTTCCTACCTACCTGTTTTCTTGTTTAATTTAAAATATTGTATGAATCCTTCACACTTGCACTTCACATCTCAGAGCCTTGTAAACGTTTGGTACGACTATGACAAGAAATTACAGTATATAAACATTGCATTTTATAGACCACCATACAAGCTTCATAGGAGTAATTTACTATTTAACGGAATGAAATGTCAGTGACTAGTATTTTAATCTAGTGAAAGTCATATTGTGTTCTATAGCTTTCTCTATAGGATAAAAACTCTTGTCACGGTTCAAGGCGCAAAGCGTCGCCATTTTAAAAATTAAAATGGAACCTAAAAAGAGTTACACATATTTGATGTAGCTTTAAACACTTGTTTTGACCACTAAAAACTATAAATTACTTGAAATGGATACTTTTTATGAGGAAGCATCATAAAAATATAATTTTTATTGAAATTAAATGAAAAACTAAAATGCATTATAATTTATGAAAATGTTAAAAATAATTTATTTTAGCTTAAATGTTATAATACAGCGAGCGCTTTAGTTTTATACAATCATCTCCATATTTCCCACGATACAATTAAATCCGCACTCTCATTCGCGCTGTCTATACGAAATACCAACGCGTGATAAATATGATGTTAATGTTAATAAAATGTAAACGCCATGTTGAAATAAATATCATAAGTGTCAAACGTACGCCATTAGGAAATAAAATAATTTTAAGCGGTTTATTCTTGTATGATTCTTGTGATTATAAATTTTTAGCCGATCGGTTATAAAATGGTTTAAAGAACGTCTGTTTTACTATCCTAATATTATCATAAGGCTATCTACTACACTAAATGTGTGCTCTAGAAACTGTTTAAACGTATTCCGGTAAAGGTTACTCTTTAGAGTTGGCTCCGAAACTTGTTGTCTTATGACTATCCTGGTTTCGCACTATAAACGTTGCCCATTTTTCGGTAACTGTGTCTATATGAGCTCTAGGAGAGGTCTACACGGACATTTGCTCTTATGGTAGACAACGGAAGTAAATTCTAGTAGTTATCCTATATCCTCTTATTAGATATTGTTGTGCAGCTTGGGGGGGCAATCAAAAGTAAACTTTATAGCTTTGTGAATAACCTTTCGTTTATTGATAAAGAGAGTCTACGACAACTCGACCCCGAGACAGCTCGACCCTGACTATACGACCCGGACAACTCGACCTCGACTATTCAATACGGACAACTGGACCCCCACTATACGACCCGGACAACTCGACCCCGACTATTCAATACGGACAACTGGACCCCCACTATACGACCCGGACAACTGGACCCCCACTATACGACCCGGACAACTCGACCCCGACTATTCAATACGGACAACTGGACCCCCACTATACGACCCGGACAACTCGACCCCGACTATTCAATACGGACAACTGGACCCCCACTATTCGACCCGTACAACTCGACCCGGACAACTCGACCCCGACAACTCAACCAGAACAACTCGACCCCGACAACTCGACCCGTGAAGTGAATGGGGTAAAATAGGAGATTACTGAAATTGTTGCCGACGTTTGAGTTTTGAGTGCAAAGATATGCCGATCATTCTTGCTAAAGTCGGGCCAATTTAATAGGTCACATTTGACATCTGTCAGTTTTAGATTCGTAGCGAGGTTACCGATGATGCCATAGAATTATTCCGAGATTGTCCTCCTTGACATCCCCGGACCCCGAATGCAAGCAGGAAGATAAAGAAGCCATACGATATAATGATGAAAATAGGTTGATATACAGGGTCCAACTTAATACAGGGTCCTTTTTGATATGCTGACACTTTTTGAAGGGGATGATCAAAACCATCATTACTCCACAACTTTCTCTACCGGATCAACGTCGAAATTGCAAAAAAAAACTGTCCAATAAATTTTGGGTCGAGTAGCATTGCCATTTTGTTTGGAACAGCAGATTTTTATTTCAGAATTTTGACGTTAGTTGCGTAGAAAAAGGTTGTTCAGATTCATGGTCTGATCATCCCCTTAAATACTGTCAGTATACAGGGTGTAAGGGATAGCCGTCCGCAAATTAAAACGGTGAACTCAGAACATCAACTGAACAACTTTCACTATGGAGCCTGACTCCGGAAACGCGAAAAAAAATCAGCGGTCTCATACATTTGGGTCGAAGGTACAGCAGTTTTGTATAGGACAGATGATTTTTTTCTCGCGTTTCTGGAGGTAGGTTCTATAGTGAAAGTTGTTCAGTTAGATGGTTTGAGTTCACCGTTTCAGTTTGCGGAGGGCTGTCCCTTACACCCAGTATATAGGTATTATAGATTTAAAATCCGTTGTAGTGCTAATGTCACTGCTGTTAGCACCCTAATAAAGCTTATTACTATACCTATTACAACTACATCTCGTAACGAATAGTCTGTTTCCTTGACGTCTGTACCGGACGTCATGACGAATTGAGGTAAATTAATATAACAACAACAAAACGGAGGGTTTGTAGGATTTTTCCGGCTTATTACTCGCTTATTTGATACAATCTTAAATGTGTCTATTATGTCTTTGTTTATATTGAAATAAAACTTTTTTCAAGATAAATGCAACGAGCTATAGAGCGAATAAAAGATACTTACTGTTTCTTTTTCCATGTAATTATAATTTTAAAGCAATGTGGAACATCTCAGGGTGGCAGGAAACCGCTCGTTAATTTGAGCCTTTGTCCTAATTAAGCTACCAAAACTGACGCAAATGGCTTGAATTTTTGTTAACCTAACTTCGTAACAAGACCTTTTTGCCGCCACGTCTGTTCCCTGAAATTGTCATTATTTCAAGCTTACTTGTACAGGATTAAGCTGTAGCATTCGGTACAAAACGTAGTTTAATTTAAGGCTAATATAAATCGTAAAACCACAAATTCTTCTTACTGTGGATTTTATTTCTTTGTTTACCTACATCTACACCAACTAAATAAAATTTAAACGCATAGTTCATCTTTTTTTTTTATCAGTTCATCTAGTCCAAATTTAATTACTAGAATTTGTGTAAGTGAACCATCAAATGAATTTGGTATAGCATGATACCTACTCAGGATTATATTCCCCGAGGGGTCAGTCAGAGCGATATTCTGAAAAATCATAACATCAGGGGTTCCCTAGTAACGAAAATCTGTCCAGTCCAGTGTGACGGGGTAGTGAGCTGTTCACCACCTTATAATGTACAATATACAAGAGGTTACAAAAATACAAATAATCATTTAAAGTTTGGTTGAGACCTTGGTTTAGACCATCAAACTCAACAACTTTCGCTATGAGACCAATATCGAAATTGCGAAAAAAAAAAAAAATCTATACCTAGAGTAGGTATAAACAACTACAAAATCGACTAGAGCTAAAATATGTATGGGACATCCGATTTTTTTTTTTTCGCGATTTCGATGTCGGTCCCTTAGAGAAAGATGTTAAGTTTGACGGTCTAAACAACCCCCTTAAGAATTTTAAAAATTTATTCTACTTATGTAACACCCTGTATAACTCAAAATTGAAGAACACAGGCTTTCTCAAGATGTTTTCCTTCACCGAAAAGTCAGTGGTGTTAAAAATCCTACAATAACTCAGGGAACTCAGTATGAGTTGGACTAGACGCGTATCGAATCATCGCCTCCTGCACGGCAGGCATTTTGGTTAAGCGTACGTACCTAAAAAGGACGGATAAAATCGACGAGCGTGTATGAAACGACTATAAATGTGGGAGAGAAAAAGAGGTGTGTCAGAATCGTAGCAGATGGCAATCAATTGTCTCTGCCTACCCAATGGGACACACATGGACATTAATGCGATCTTAGCTGAATGCAGTAGTTAAATAATTACAGGTAATTAACTAATTTACTTTCCCTAATTGCCCTTTTATGGGTGGTCCCTGTAAAATATCGTTCACCTAAAGTTGGCTATATACACCATTGTTCAAGCAAGGGTCCTGGTCCCATATAGAGAAACACCAAGGGGAAATAAACAACATAAATTGTACTAAATAGGCTCATTTATCTGACGTTTATTGTCGCCAAGGTTTGGTTAACCAATAATACAACATGAAAAACGTATATCAAAATCATATTTCCTTAACGGGGTGGTCAGGTACATTGTTGTAACGTTCTACGATAGGCAAAAACCACTTTAACGTGTTTAGTTTAAACATGGTTACGTTTTGGTTAATTTCGTATTTCTGCCTTAGTTGGCTCCATAGTGGAAGTTGTTCACTTTGATGGTCTGAAGCACCCCCGTAAGTATTAATAGGGTGTTTTGTTACACCCTGTATTAAATATCAAGCGAACAGCCGAACACCACGTAAAACCTAATAAATACGAGCCTTAATCCTATAAAATGTGTAAATGTAGAGTGAAACTTTACGCAATAATTAAATTGTTTTAACCATCAAACCTAAGTCAATTTTGCATGACACTGTCTGACACGGCAGTAAAAGGGCTTTAACAGGATTTTGATAATTTATTTAGGGTCTGACCCAAGGGATAGCTCCATTGAAGGGACCGATGTCAAATTGGTGTCGATTTTTGACCCTTCGACTTTTATTCTTTCTACGAGACTCATTTTCCAAATAAAAAAGCTGAATGGGCAAGTCAAATTGACGTCATTGATTTGATGAAGTCTATCAACGATCGAACGATCCCAGGAGGCTTCTGAATTTCACAATCTCGTTCATCTTTAAGGGTTAATAGGCTTTTTCTCAGGTGGACCTGGACAGCCTAGTCATCATCAACTAATTCATCGTAATATCTGTATTTGCGCATATACACTGGATCCCCAGTGACAGTCGCAGTATTCGACAGATATCGTAGATAACACACGCAACGAGTTCGTGCGAGGTAGTCTCGAAGTCCGCGACGCAGCTGATAAAATTCAGGAAAATCGACTTAGATGGTTTGGTCATGTAAAAAGAAGACCACCTGAGTATATAGGCAACAAAGCAATGGATTTCACCCTACCAGGTCAACGTAGCGTAGGCAGGCCAAAACTCAGATGGTTTGATGTTGTCAAGAAGGAAATGGACAACTGCGAGCTCTCCATCGACGATGTTCAGGATAGAGCAAAGTGGAAGAAACAGACTAGGAAAGCAGACCCCGCTACCCAGCGGGACACCAGCTAGGAAGATGATGATGATCGTAGATAACACACCGAGGGCAGGAAAGTAAGAAAGGTCTCAGATCTCATGTAATTGACCTGTGTGTAAACATGTGACCTGAGGCTTTCTTATTTACTGCCCGAGGTTAGTATACCATTTTTCTCCTCGACGGAAGTGGAAAGCGGCAACTTCGATTAGCGCAGCGGGACGAGAATTGACGCTTTCCGTCCGGAGGGGAGAAAAAGATAGTTATTATAATTATAGCTCACTAATGGATTTTCTGTAGTTATGACAGCCCGTTATAAATACCTAAACCTACATAACGGTACTTTACGGTACCAGTCAAATATTAATTATTGTGGGAAGAGTGACAATTTGATTAATAGATATTTTACTAGTACCGTTGTCCCCATTGGGAAAGAGGCGTGACGTTATAGATAGATAGATGGATTAATGTTAATGTAGTACCGTTAATGTAGACTTTTCCAAACGAGCTGTCTTAACATATAATGCTTCGATCAACAATATCCAACTAGATAACGCGTCAGCGCTCAAAGCATGTCCCGGCAAATAACGCCTCACTATTGGAGTGATATCTTATTTTGAATTAGTTGCGTTCGAACAAAGCCAACGTAAACACGTCTCGCAATGCCGCAGTGTTCCTTTTTTAAATTACTAGGAATTATGGTTGCTTTGAGGTCGAAATTATAATGTATTCGGACTGTTTTCTCGGTTCGATATTTACGAGGACAGAATTTCTCTTTGATTTTGTATGCGACCCGTTATCTAGTTTTATATTGTTGATCGAAGATATAATGCAATGAATATTGTATCGAGAACTAGAATCTAGTTACACATACCCTAATAATTTTTCAGTGTATGTACCTATTAGCTAGAGATAAACTTTCCAATCGCTATCAAAAAGTAGGTATGAGTACTATACAACTTTTGCGTTTATTCACAATTGTATTTAGATTCCAAAAAAACGAAACAAAATTTACCGTCGAACTTAGCTTAACATGATCTAAGGATGCCTATAAACTTAACACAGAAACTTGTAACAAAATAAAAATACCCTTTCGTTTTGTTACGCCCAACAAAAAGCAATAGAGTGTATCTAATTTCATTTTGCTCGGACACGATGTCAACCCTTTATCAAGTCAAGCGTCCGTCGCGACAAAATGAAAACAATGTGAGCACACTTTTTGACATAAATAGGTTTTGTCTTCTTCCTCGCGTAAATTGTGTCGGTTTTTTTGGAGTAAATCCTGTATTTAATGAAGTTGTCAGGAGAGTAAAGAAGAGTCGCTATTTTTGTGTTATTTTAATCCACATTAGCGATTTAAGTATAGGTACTCAATTTCTCTTGTTCCAATATAATTACTTCCAGAAAATACTAAACATACGATCAACACTAACATAAATTCAAATTCAATACAATGAAGTAATGTACGTTTCCTGAACATTCCGAATATTTCCTGAAATTGAAAGAAAAACTCGTATTTTCCAACCAGAATCAATAAATATTTAAACTCTTACGAATAAGAATGTATTAGAAGTGTAAATGAAACTCGAAAAGTGGCACCAAAAAAAGTGTACCATGTTCTAAATTTGTTCTACTGTACCTAGCCGCCAAAACTCATACAACATGCCATTTTTCATTGGGTGTCAAAATTATTTCGATTTTGTTTATAGTTACTCTTCTATAGTTATTCTTATTCGTAGTTAAACTCCCAGATTTTTCCAATTGTTCTCCTAGAAATCCTCCCTTAAAAAAATTGAGTCGAGAAAAAATTATTCTAAAAATACCTTGAATTTTAAAAAACGCCGTCCTCAAATTCCTCCTATGACAAGGATATTCAGTTTAAAAATAAAGTCAAAAATCCATGTTTGCGTTAACTCAAAGTAAAATAAATGAATACGCCCAAAGCGTACCTATTTAGTTGAAGCACACAAAGTATAGTACTTGGTCCATAGGAACTTAGTACACAACATGGCCTGGTTTCGGTACGTGTTGAATACGTACACCTGACATTTAGTCAAGTAAAGGCAAACAAAGTTTTAACTTCTTTTTACCATTTCAAATGTTCGCGTTAACCCATTTATTTTACTTTGACCTAAGATGTTTGCACGTAAAAGTTCATTCCTCTGCTTTATTTCAACTATTTCATCATCCAACGTCCAAACTTTCAAAAAGCTTAAATTTCAAAAAGAAATTCAGTGTAGGTAAATATAGCCTGACCAGGAATATAAAAAACCTGGTTTGAAGGCGCTGCAATCTACTGTCACCTTTAATAGTGTTTCAAGTACAAAAATGAGTTCCAATGATTTTCCGCAACATGGCGAGGTTTTTATATTTCTGGTCGGGCTTTACGTACCTTCTATTCAGCTGTAACAGGCTAGAGGCTTCTTTAATATTTCAATTAGCAACTTTTTAGGAAACTATACACATTCTTAAGATTAAAGTCAGGTTTAATCAAGAAGTTTCAGGTGATTTTCCTCAAATAAGATGGCAAAAACACGGAATTTCCACCGTCCACAACTAAAATAACATGAACTTAAATAACTTCGGCTCATTTTCTGCAGGAATGGACAGCTTTAATTTCCGTAAAGTCAAACCAAAGTTTGACCTGAACTGTTTTTCGTTTTGCGGAAATCCGTGTCGGTAACTTTTGCGTCTGACATTAAAAAAACAGCTAATTAAGTTGGGTGACCGGGAAAAAAATAATTTGCAAAATTAAAACCATTTGTCAAAAAGTCGAACGTAAAAAAGAAATCCTCTGGCCCATTACAAGACGTTTGACCTCAATATTGAGAGTATCGCTATCTCTTTTTACTGATGCTGTATCAGTTGAGATGAAAGAAAATCATTTTTTACGCTCTTTTAAAACATTTTCGCTAACTAGTGGTAGATATAGATCAACTGAACTATATTTAGAAATCAAGTAAAACTTTATTCTCTTGTTTTATTTGAAATTATTTGCATTCGCATTTAGGTGTCTACAGCGATTTGCATATACACTGAGAAAATATCTAGTAGTATGGTATGCCTGCGACAATTTGGTATGTCAAGTTTTTTTTTGGGGGGCCGAATCGAAAACCATTTCGAGATAATTGTCTGAATAATCATATTTTCTATGTCAGAGATTTTAAAATGAAAGGATTACTGATATTTTTAATAAAATGACGTCGTTTTTCGGTCCACGAGTGACGTCACTCGCTGCCCCTGCAAACTCCTTGGTAAACATAAAATCAACTTAAAATAACCGGCCATTAAGAAAAAAAAAATACATTCAAAATGTCAGAATTTGACATTTTGATGATGCCGTATCTGTTTCCAGCATAGAGTTAGAAAGAGGAGGCAGGTTTTCATTTTTTTTAATATAGCAGTAGGTCGTTTTTCTCCATGGAGTTCGAATTATTTTTTCTCCGCCATTTTTGCACTTTGAGATTACAGATCAAAATAATTTAAAAATTAAATTTATATTGATAAACTCGATGAATCGCAATAAAAATGATGTCTTAAAATTATGTCTTCTAACCGTAAAAAATATAAAAATGAAGACCAAAAACACTTGACATACCGAATTAGATAATAAATATTATAATTCTGGTAGATTTGACTAAACTCTGGTAAATTTTCGAGTAAAGTCTGCTAATAAAAATACTTGTTACGTATACTGGTTATACTCGTAGATGGTGGTGCTGGTGGTTTTTCTCTCACGGGCGTCTTTCCAGCAAGTTCCTAGAAATACGATACTGTTTTTTTTGTTGGACATTTTCGCAGATAAGGTATGTCTAGCAAATTAGATGTACAAGAATCTAGTTTAGACTTGTATCTTCTAGATATTACCTTATTGATGTAAGTTTAAGGTTGTTTATGTCTATCTCAAGTCAAGATTAATTAACTACAGGTATATACACGACTAATTGTGCCTGTCGCATGCTACAAACATGTTGACATTGATGAGAAAAACCACTTATCTGTTTAGGTACGTTCGTGTAAATACTGTTTCGTGATTAATAATCTTTTAAAGTAGATTACACACCGAGGACAGGAAAGTAAGAAAGGTCTCAGATCTCATGTGATCTGAGGCTTTCTTATTTACTGTCCGAGGTTAGTATGCTATTTTTCTCTTCGACAGAGGTGGAAAGCGGGAACTTAGTTTAGCGCGGCAGGACGACAATTGACGCTTTCCGTCCGGAGGGGAGAAAAGATATTTAAGATGGTATGCAGAATTATCTCTTTTAGATATTTTTTGTTCTTCTTTTGTTTTCACAATTCTGATTCGGATTACAAGATCGAAATTCGATATGTAAAGTTTTTTTTTGATCGTTATTTTATATTTTGTACGAATAGGAAGACACATCGTTTTAAGAAAATATTTTTTTTTTCGCATTTCATCGAGGTTACCAATAATAATTTTAATTTTTAACTGTAATCGTTGTAAATGGAAAAAGTGGCCGTGAGGCAATCATTCGAATTTCATGGAGAAAAATCTTTGCTTATTGCCTTCTCTTTCTAACTGTATGCTGGAAACAGGAACGGCAGCCTCAAAATGTCAAATTCTGACATTACAAGAAGTTTGCAGGTCCACCTAGTGACGTCACTCGTTGGACCGAAAAACGACGTTATTTTAGTAAAAAATATTAAGTCTAAAATATAATAGTTATTTGTTATGCTAGGCTGCAAAGTTGTTTTTTGGCGCGAGTACTTGTATTGAAACCTGAGCTGATAGCGAAGGTTTCAAAGGTACGAGACGCAGAATAACTTTGCAGCCGAGCGAAACACACAACTTTTCACCTCACAACAGCAAGGAAAAGAAGTGAATTGAAGAGAACAACATTTTAAAAAGTTTTTTCACCTCACAAGCTCGGAAAGATTCTGTTTATCGTTCGAAATCTGAGTGCAAAAGTGTATTTTATCCACTAGCGTGCAAAGAGTTTTTGAAATTCGAATTTGTCTATTCAATATTTTTGTATACCGCCAATGCACTGAAAATGCTTAATAACTATTTCATGACACTGGCCAGCACGAAAATAAAAACTTTTTGAAATGTTCTTTTTAGCAATTTACTTTTTTTCCTCGCTGTTGTGAGGTGAAAAATTTTGTGTTTCGCTCGGCTGCAAAGTTATTCTGCGTCTCGTACCTTTGAAACCTTCGCTAAACGCTCAGGATTCAATAAAAGTACTCGCGCCAAAAACCAACTTTGCAGCCTAGCATAACAAATAACTATTTTTTTCTTGCTGGCCAGTGACATGAAATAGTTATTAATGCATTTTCAGTGGACTCTCGGTATACAAAAATATTGAATAGACAGATTCGAATTTCAAAAACTCTTTCCACGCTAGCGGATAAAATGCACTTTTGCACTCAGATTTCGAATGATAAACAGAATCTTTCCGAGCTTGTGAGGTGAAAAATAAATTGTTATGGTTTTCGACCCAAATTCTGATTCGGAATTCAGGATCGGTAGGTATTCTGGATCAGAATTCCGTATGTTTGTGACAGGCGTAAAAGAATGAGATTTAGTTGCACTTCCACAAATAATGTACCTACCTACCGCACTTCTCGTACACGGCAAGTTGAAATGCAAATCTTGTTGGAAAATTCTCGTTTTGGTTTTACAAGCACATAGAAATATTCAACCAATTTATTTCCTTGAAACTTAACTTAAGGGGGTAGCATATGCTGGCTTACAAAAATCTTGTTTTGATAATCTGATGTTTATTGAAAAAAGAGTAGCAGATGAGCCTGTTATTTTCGACCCAAGCCAAAGATATCAGCTTAAGATATCTTTGCCCCAGCATAGAGGTACCGAACATAATTATTATAAGTGAAACTTAGAACAAACGTGTAGAGTAAAATAAAACTAACATAAAAGTAAAACTGGTTTATGATCTGTAAAAGTTCAATTGCAAGAATCTGATAATATTTATCATTATCCATCATCATCATCATCATCGTATTTAAGGCCCTTTTATCCGAGTGTAAGCATCTCTTTCTTGCAAGCATATGTTTGCAATTAGCCATCCCGCTCCAATTGAAAGCAGGATCGCAAAAAAACGTGTTTTTCATCAATATCTTTGCTCATGGGTGTTACTAAGCTCCAAATTCTACGAATTTCACTAGAAATATTTGATTTATTTAGTTAATTACAAGAATAAAAAGATAAATATCAACAGTTTAATCATAGTATTGAAAAAACATAATAAAAAGGGGTAACTTTGGGATTTTTTTCTATCGAGTAAACTTCGTGTTATTGAGAACCATCGCCTACATAATTTCATTTCAGACTTTAAAACACTGTTTAAACAACTTTCGTTCGTGTTCAAAAAACGGCCTCGTCCGGATAATAGCGTCTTAAGAGCTACGCTCTTGTTGGAGGAGTATTCTCCAATCCTATGTCTTCTCCTCTAGTTTCTCGAGTTTTTGATAAAACACGATATCAAGCTTTTCCTGTCCAGGTCTTCCTCTGCTTCTCTATCTTCCTTTCCAATTAGATAGTCCAATAAGTTTTTATTCATTCATGGTTTTTATTTTAAAGAGATTTCACGATAACCGTAAAATATTTTTTTATATTTAGACATATTCAAGGTTTACCTTATAAGGTAAACTTCATTTCAAAGTTGACTGTACCTTTAATTAAAGATTCTAATGAACACTGTTTGTAAATAGTCGCTAAGAACAACATATCTTTACAAAACGAAAATAATCCGCTTTTGGCATTATTCTGTGAAAGGAATTTCAACCCTTGGCTAATTTCAAGCTTACCACGCCACCGGCGACAGCGAGTATCTTAGTGCGTTCACACACGATGACGCATTGACGGAGCGGCAGACTTCAGACCGTCATTTGTGAAGCAAGGTGTTGTATGAAACCACACGTAGAAGCACACACGGTGACGGATTGATGCACCGTGTGTGCTTCTCTACGAACTCACGTCTGCCGCTCCGACAATGCGTCAACATGTGTGTTACAAATTCACAATGATATAAAATGTAAACTCCGTTTAAAGTGTCACTTTTCCCCTTAACACATTTGGGTCACATGTCTTGTCACCGTTTGCAGAGAGTGTCGTGAAAACGTGAAGAGTGCTCGAGTCGCTTCCGTCTTTCAAAATAATATATGGAATACACTTTGTTGCGATATTCGTTGGATTTGTATTTCAACAAGTGATGTGGTGAAGAGGAAACATTATTCTACACTCGAAGTAGGCAATGATACATACCAGTGGAAATGTCATAGTTTGTAGGGATGCCTCCCGCCCGTTGCATCTCTTTAACAGCGGATTGCAATAAAGTTCCTCATGTTGTGCTGTATATTCAAACTTTTCCAAAAGAGAGGAGATTTCCTAATATGCAAAATCAGGGAACCAACCAACCAACTCCATGTTTACGATAATTTTTTCATTGTTTCGTATCTGATAAGTATACATATTTAATCTAACTTCCTAAACAATTTATTGCCTATTTTCAATGGAAACAAAAATGTATCTATCCATAACGACACGCCTGTTTTCCTGAAGGGTAGACAGAGACCAAGGCGCGCTATTTAGTACGATCCTTACAAACCCATCATTTACATCCTTAAGTACATCTCTACAAAACATTACCGCCCTCCGATTTCGATTGCTCCGCAGCACCTTTTTCTAAGTCGTAACCGATTACATCAGAGTACTTCTCCGACACGCCCTCTTTCGACACTTCCATTCAAATTAGCACAATAGATCCCTTTTGTACCTGTCATTTAACCTCTCCACATGACTAAATCAACGAAACAAACCTTTCTCAATTCTTGTCACGACATCTTGCAATTTACACAGATCTCTAATCACAAAATTTCGCACTCTATCTCTACCACACATACTTCGCAAGGAATGCATTTCAACAGCATTAATCGGGAGCATGGTCGCTCACTCAAGACCTCATATAAAGGCTGAAAGGTCACTCGAATGGCAATGGAGAGGGCTATGCTCGGAGTTGCCTTACGAGATCGAATCATAAATAAAGAGATTAGCAGAAGAACCAGAGTAACTGACATAGGTCACAGAATAAGGGACATCAGTAGGTTCGCAGAATCACTTGAAACTTCGTAAGAATGACACCTAAGCACAGACCTAAGTGTTACGAAATACATCTGTTTTTGTTTCATTCAAATATTCGAAATAGTTTTAAAGTTATAGAGTAGACATTGGAAGTTAAACAAAAATTCAAATGTCTGTGAAAGCGCGCGCTTTACGTGTGACGTAGCTGGACTGGTCCCGCCATAGAGAAATGACACGCTCCCCTAGGGTCCCGCCCACCTGCACCTCGCGGTGCCTCGCGCGCTTGCCTCGGGGGCAGGCGTTGCGGCGCGAAGCGATTCATGTCTCGTGACGTCACACAAGCGAGTGCGGTCGAGCATTCCTAGCCTACTTTATAAAATTAATATCTCGAAAACTACTTATCTTATCGAAGTAATTCTTTCGATGACTTTTATGTTATTTTATAGACTGTATGATAAAATAAAAAGTAAAAAACACCATTGTTCTCTATTGCTGTGTTAAAGTAGCAATGGGCGGGGCACACTGCTCAGAGAACCGATGGTCAATGGGGCCGAAGAGTTCACGAGTTGCAGCCGCGTACCAGAAAGCGCAGCGTGGGTAGGCTTCCCACAAGGTGGACCGACGACCTGGTGAAGGCGGCGGGAATCCGTTGGATGAGGGCATCGCAAGACCGGTCGTTTTGGCGTTCCTTGGGGGAGGCCTATGTCCAGCAGTGGACGTCCGAGATATGATGATGAATCGGGAGCAAAATGTTTGCACATAAACATTGTGTGTAGCCAACATGTAGCGAGATCTTAAAGGGATATAATTCGTAGCGCGCTCCATACAAACGTGCTGTGGTGATATTTTCAGTGCTAACCAATTAAAGTCAATGAAATTTTGCAGAAACAATCTAGAAACAAATTTCTATGCTTGTATTGAGTCATATTTTCGTTAAAATGTATAGTTTTAAAGTTGCAGTGCCTCAAAGATTTCCATACAAAACTTAAATTAATGATAGCATTGAAACTGTATATTTTAACGAAAATCTGACTCCATACAAGCATAGAGATTTGTTTCTAGATTGTTTTTGCAAAATTTCATTGACTTTAATTTGTTAGTATTGAAAATATCACCATAGTACGTTTTCGTTCGCTCTCGGAATAAAATTCTCTTAAAATATTATAATAATCTGTTAATACAATTTGCTAGAAATCTTGGAGATGTTAGCCGTAATTAGCTTGACCTACTTGAAGAAAGGAGAAATTCTGTTTTAACTTTAACATTGCTGTATCTTGTTTATGTGGTTATCAACTTATAAAGCAATTATGAGTGACCTCTAACTTTAATAGGAAGATGGCAGTTGACAAATGGTTCTAAAGTTTTCACTTCGTGATGGATTGGGACGAAAGTTAGAGGCAATTCGTGTAAAGACATTGTTAAGGGAGTAGGGACAACTACTTGGTTTCTACCACATGGGCCTTTAATGTATTGGGTTCTACTCTAAACTTCATACCTCATACATAAAATAATGATTGTTATTCCTTTCGGTGTAGTTAGAAATATCGCTACAACTCAAAACTGTATTTTTAAGCTAGTATAGTTGTATCAAGGCTTACTTTTTGGTTCGGCGATTTTAAGTTAGACGAACCACTCCTGAAAATTTTGAAAGTGCTTAAATGTCACCTAGTTAACATGAAACTTTTATTTTGTACTAGTGTTTTCTCACGACTTCGTCCGCACAAATTATATACCAGATTTCAAGACAGATTATAAGCTATCAAACAAAAAAGTTTCATCAAAATCGGTTCAGTAGTTTTTGCGTGATGCGAGAACAAACAAACAAACAAACAATTTTGTCAATAGATGGCGCTGCACGTCATTTAAATAGCGCTATCGCGTGTTATTTGAGTTTATATGAAGGACACCGCAACGTTTTATAATAGTTAAGATAAGATTAAGATGAATAATAGCGGCCAATATGAAGATAAAACAAATATGACGAAAGGTAAAAATAATAGCACAAAATCAAGAAATGTCAACGAGCATGTATCGCTTCCTACGCAAACATTCGTTCGTACTTAGCGAAAATGAATTCATGTGTTTCTTTTGTATTCCTTCACTCAGTAAGAAAAACACAAGGAAAAAAAAGAAAATAATATGCTGTGATTCAATTTATCATGTCGATCCTACCATTGTGAAGAGAAGATCTATGTATCTGTTGGAACGCTGTGTTCACGAAACAAACGTTGTGTGTATTATACAGGGTATAAACTTAGGTAATGTTTGAAAGTTTAACCTTAAACCTTTGAAATATTGATTTCAGAAATTCATAACTTTATTATAGAAGAAGAAGAGAAGAGAAGAGAATCAAAAATATCATATATTCATAACTTGATATTTTTGATTCTTTGTTTTATCTAATGCGATTTTTATTGTGTAGTTTAATTGTTGCTTGGCGTTGCTTGGCATTAACACGTTGTATAGATCTAGCATATCAACGACATAGACAAGCAAAAACGACGCTTACTATGGCCATAGATAAAAAATAGGACAACTATTGGCACACGTGCTGCACACATTGAATAATTTTTTTTAAATTATTATTGATGGGTTTGCTCTTGACCTCTATCTAGTCCTCGGGACAAAAATGGGGTCGAAGATGTAGCGAGGTTACTCAGAAGTGCACTGGCACTCCTGCACACTGACGGAACGCAGCAAGCTACTTGGCGCCAGACTCCAGCAGAAGCGTCGTCGCGAGCCAGGCGGCTCCTTGCGGAGCCTACCACACCGCTGTGGGGGATCGTTCAGCTGCCACCACAAACTTGGTAGCTTGTTATGCCGTTGTCCGGTGTAGACCGCTAGGGGGTAGATCCCCAATCACCCCATAATTAGCTACTTACTAGAGTTAACGACGCGCTTCATAAGGGTTGAATCTCGACTGCCAGCACCGCATCGCATTTTCCGTCGCTCCATCCTATTCTGTCACTCATAGTGGGAACGCGACCGTACGCAGCAGCACCGTCAGTGCTGCAACCATTCCCGCTCTGGCAAATGACCCTAAGCAACAGAAAAGGATAGACTAGACAAGAAAGAGATAGATTTTTCACGCTGTATCCTTTTCTGTCGCTCAGGAACGTCATTGGCTAACAGAGAGCGAGAAAGGTCGCACGCAGCACTGCCGGCGCTGCCGTGTGCAATCGCATTCCCGCTACCTTGCTCGCTCTAGCAAATGACGTTCCTGAGCGACAGAAAAGAATAGAGCGTGAAATAATGCGATGCGGTGTTGCCAGATGAGGCTAAACCCTAACGCCGTCCTCTTCAATTG
Organism: Agonopterix heracliana; assembly: GCA_963693445.1. Taxonomy (NCBI): domain Eukaryota; kingdom Metazoa; phylum Arthropoda; class Insecta; order Lepidoptera; family Depressariidae; genus Agonopterix; species Agonopterix heracliana. The sequence goes on along the minus strand of OY856323.1, from coordinate 4,186,592 downwards.
TGGCGATGTTGCCACACTTACTTAATAAATCGCTATCGCTATCTCTTTCACCTGTCCATACTCGTCCTATTCTGATGTGGTGCATGACGTTTGATTGTCGACAAAATTCTATTCTAGCCGCCAAAACTCCTACAACATGTCATTTTTCATTGGGTGCCAAAAATTATTTCTATTTTGTTTAGTTAGAGTTACTCTTCTATAGTTATTTTTATTCGTAGTTAAAAACTATACTCTGAAATGGAATGATGTTTGAAATTTTTGTTCTCCGATTACATTTCAGAGTATAGTGGTGTATTGTGCAAATACGTCACAGCAAAAAGAGGATAGAATCACTACGTCATCGTCACAGAAAGCGAACCGATGAGCGAGAGACCAATCTACCATTTTAATTACGAGTACCATCCAAATTTTCCTTATGAACCGGATCTAAAGGCGGGCTTTTCGAAATTTCCAAGTAATCGGGTAAGTAAACAATAACAAACCAACCCTATCATTGTTGTAAAGCAACAGAAACTAAATTTGCATAACGACTTGAACTTCAAAATCGGTCGAAGTGTACCAACTGAGATAAGGTCAACTGTTTCCTGTATAATTTGAATTTAAACCTAGAGGCAGTATTAGCATTAGTGTTGCCGCTCGATAGGCCAAATATCGATTGTCTATCGATAGCTATCGATAGGTGAGAAATAATGTACTCGCTCGATAGGACAATCGATAGTATCGATATCGCTTTTACTTCGGTAAACAGCAATACTATCGATAGTATCGATAGTTTCGATCGCTGCCATCTAATGATCAATCGATAGTATCGATACTATCGATAGTATTGCTTTCCAATATCGAATATACTATCGATACTATCGATAGTATTGCTTTCCAATATCGAATATACTATCGATACTATCGATAGTATTGCTTTCCAATATCGAATATACTATCGATACTATCGATAGTATTGCTTTCCAATATCGAATATACTATCGATACTATCGATAGTATTGCTTTCCAATATCGAATAGACTATCGATAGTGATAATTATTTCAATAGTTGTGCATTCAGTATGCAGGCATAATGGGTAGTGGAAATGTATAACGTGGCTATGTTCAACCAAAACCACTTTACTATCGAATAAATGTCACTATCGATAACACAAAACTATCGATAGTATCGTTAGTATCGATACTATCGATCGTCTATTCGTTATTGGAAAGCAATACTATCGATACTTCATTGGTTAGCAGCGATCAAAACTATGGATGCTATCGATAGTATTGCTGTTTACCAATAGTATTGCATAAAAAGAGATATCGATAGTATCGATACATCGATACTATCGATTGTACTATCGAGCGGGTACATGATTTTGACGTTCAAGCTATCAATTTTTCGGCAACACTAATTAGCATAGATTTGAGAAATTTGTGTTAGTGACTATACTATCCAATTCTATTGTTATTTTGCTGGGCTCAATCCGGTATGCACAAATTTCAGCAAAGCGGTGAAGTGATACGCTTTCTATATCTACAGGTTGTAAATCGAATGCGTTACATAACAAACAGGGTGCTTCAGACAATCAAACTGAACAACTTTCACTATGGAGCCAACATTTAAATCACAAAAAAGTGGTTTTATTACAAGCTTTTATTTACTTTCACCTTTCCCGGGGTCTGTAGGCCTACCATGAGTTTGTACCGTACTTTACTACTGTAGTTACGTCACCCATTTTGTATTGAATTTCGTACAGCGCTCCTAGTGGTTACGTTGAGAACTAATTTCTGTCATACGAATTGGCGACGTAACTACAGTAGTAAAATACAGTGAAAACTCATGGTAGACCCTCTGTAATGAAATCTTGCAAGTTAAATTTGACACACGTCCCGGTTTCCAATTGAGCTGAAATTTTGCATGCATATAATATGTATATCGCGTGACAATGCAATAAAAGAAAGTTTTTTTTTAAGTTGAATTTATTGTTCCATAGAAAACGTCAATAGTTACTCGACCGAAACTTATGGAACAGCAGATTTTTGTTTCGCGATTTCGATGTTGGTTCCATAGCTCTGAAGCAGCCATTTTATTATGGTAGCGCTTTTAAATTAAAACACTACTTATATTATTTATATGACAACTGAATTTAAAAAAAAACATTTTTTTGTGTTCTTGATTTCAGTTTGGCCGGACTGCACTGTAACAGACCCTAACCAAAGAGAACATCCGAGTACAAAATGCCCTAAGATGTCCAAACTAATAAGCAGACCGACCGAGATACGTGTCTACAAAACTGTCATTAGACCGATCCTAATGTACGGATGCGAAGCCTGGACACCGACATTGAAAGAGGAAAATAAGCTTCTAGTGGCCGAACGGAAAATCTTCCGGAAGATTTTAGGTCCGACTAAGAAAGTAGGTGGCAACGCCCATAAGGAAAAATATGAAAATAGAAGACCTAGTTTCCACTCCCATCATACTAGGAGAGATAAAATCTGCTCGTCTACGCTGACTCGGACACATAGAACGGATGGGGGAAGATCGTGCAGTAAAGAGAGCGTATATGGGGCGACCCTCTGGGTGGCGCCCGGTGAGCAGGCCCAGATATCGCTGGATAGACCAGATCACCAAGAATCTCGAGGAGCTGGAGGTGCCCAAATGGGCTGAGATGGCACAGAAAAGAGATTAATGTTGTGTTTTGTTGTCGGAGGCCAAGACCCACTTCGGGTCCCTGATCCGGCATAGTAAGGAAGTAACTAAGTGCACGATTTCATCACTGATCATTTTGTGCGCTCCTTACATACTTTGTGTCTGTAGAGTATTTAATCATGAGACCGTGTGTGTGTGTGTTCATTGTGGTCCGTCTAAACTAACCTTTAAACTGTAGGTAACTGAAGGTATTTCACAACACCTGCCACCTGACAGACGCGAAATAATGTAATCTATTCGTCTCCACAAATCCTTGCCTACGGCCGCCGGGCGGCGGGGCTGACTGTTGAAACTCGTTTGAAGTTTTAAGCTTTTTGCTCTGTGACATTTGTCTTTGAAATCGTTTTGGTTACTATTTCAACCTCTAAATAATTATGTTTACTAAATAAAACATTATTATAGTTACTCTGTGATAAAAATTTGCCTGCGGCTTCGTAGACCGTAGACTACGCGTAGACCACAGTATAACTTGACAACTATTTATTTAGCAGACTTTGTCGCCATTCTCAATATTCTCCAAGTTCATCTGTCCCACTTTATAAAGGTCCTTTTGAACACTAGAAAGCTTAAATTCTCACATAATACGTGTTATTATGGCGGATTTTCGAAAGAAGTACTTTTAGTAGGTACAATATCGTTGGAAATACTAAAAAACCATAAAAATAAAGGGGGGTTCTCAAACAAAAACCGTGTTTTTTCTTTAAAAAAACTTACTAGTGTCAAACTGGTCAACCGGTCAAGTTTCAAAACACTTATTTTTATAACTTTTTTGGGTGTACAGAACCATCCGTGCGCGATTCCGATTTTTTTGTTCATCTACAGGGTGTAAAAAAAACACCCTAGTAATGCTTCAGCCCATGAAACTGAACAACTTTCACTATGGCCCCAATTTCGAAATCGAGGAAAAAAAATCTGCTGTCTCATACAAAACTGCTGTACCGACTCGACTAAAATGTATGGGATAGCAGATTTTTTTTTTCCGCGATTTCTAAGTTGGCTCCATAGTGAAAGTTGTTCGGTTTGATGGTCTGAAGCACCCCCTTAACTACCACTAGGGTGTAACCGACCGGGTGTGTGAACCGATAGATGAATTCCTTTTCACAACCATTGCAATAGGTGCGCAAATGAGAAAGTAATTGAGGTGGGATATTATTTGACAATGAGCAAACTATCAGTCATCTGACTTTTAAGGTTTTAATAATAACCCAGTAAAATTAAGCCGAAAAATGCCATTCAGGAGAAGTAATTCCCGGAGTATTGGGACTTGGTTTAAACATTCCTTTGGTATATAAAGTTAAAGAAAAAAAAGTCCTGGACAAGGGGGGGGAGGGGGGGCGAGCTTGAGGAAGGGGGGGGGGGGGCTCTAAGTGTGACTTTTTTCATTTTTTTGCTTATTTCTCGAAATCTGTAAGTCGTATCGAAAAGTTTTGTATATACAAATTAATTCTGACAAAATTTCCTATAAAATAAGTAGTACCTATGCACTTTTTTTATAGGATTTAACCTTTGAGGGCTAGAGGGCCAAGAAAGTAACACCATTTCAAAAATTAGGAAATTTGTATGGCCCTCATGAAAGATGAAGATAAAAAGAAAATGATTCCATAATTAAGAATCAGCGACCCCGAAAACCCCCGGATACAAATTTTATTTTTAATACAGACGGTTTGGTGAACCTTTAAAAGCTTGGCGTTGGAAATTTCCATGGCAGCCATCTTGGATATTATCGCAATGTTGGATTTTTTTCACCGCCAACCAAATCTGACTTGGGTCCACTATGACATTTCTTCGAGGTCCATACCCTATCTGTCATAGTTTTTGCGGGCCGTTGACTTTCTTTCTTTTTATAAAATCAACCAATCTTTGTATAAATTCAACCAATAATATTGTATTTCAGACATCTGACTAAATGTGCTGATCTATTTGTAAATTACCACCTATTTACCCAATATGTACCACATTTATCGCAATAAATTTCATTTCATTTCATCCGTCAGGAGTCAACCTTCCGAGAAAGTCAGTTTTCCCTGAATCGACCAAGGCCATGAACCCTTAAATCATTTTACTATTAGTTCTTCTTATTATGTGAAGAAGACTATAAGTTCGTTGGGGGAGACCCGGTGCACCAAAATTTTACAAAAAAATGTTTTTGAGATTTAAGCACTTGAAAATTTGACGACACAAAAATACATAATAAATAACGTTTAATACACCCCGGTTCAATAAATTAATATGTATTGTGTATAATTTTTGGAACACCAAGGTGTAAGAAATAATCCGCATTGGGCACCCGTGGAGGACTAACACCCGTACACCCTCCTAGAGGGTAGGCCTGTGCCCTGCAGTGGGACGTATGAAGACTGATGATGATGATGAAGGTGTGAAAGGATTAGAACTGAGATTGAATAGGATTGAACTTCAATGTTTTAAATTAGCGCGACCGAGCTCCAATATATTTTTTAAAGTGCTCGAATAAATGCTCAATATCTAAATTTTTATAACCCTTTTGGGTAACGGTTTATAATAACAACTGATCCTTTAATATTTCTAAAGAAATTCTATAAATGTTTTAATATTTAACCTTATTGTAATCGGGCATTGGCAGCATTTGGGTACTATTATACCTTTCGATGAAAATTTTATGAAAGAACCGCTCGAATAGGCTCAAATCGGTCACCCTACATGATTTTATGAGAATTCATGCTAGATTTAACTTGGAACCACAAATCTGATGAATATAATTGTAATATTTGATACCTATATAGCAATACCTAAGTGTAATGACACACCTGCGGAACCTTCGGTTGTATACACGCGTCTTCCAGGACAAATGGCGCGTAATGGCGCGTACTGGTGTGTCGCCGGTATAGAGAAAAGCATTGCACGCGTATTCAACCGAACGTTCGCGCTGTACGTTCCGCAGGTGTGTCCCTACACTAAGTCGTTTTTTTTGTTACAGCACATATCTACAGCCAAGAAACCGAGTGTCATGTTACCAGACGAGTGTTAAGTATGAATGTGGATGGCTGTGGTAGAAGAGGAAGGCCGAAGAAAAGATGGATGAATTGTGTGAAGGATGATATGTGTAAGAAAGGAGTGACTGCTGAAGTGACGGCTAGGAGAGATGAATGGAAGAGGATGACATACTGCGCCGACCCCAGATAATGGGAAATGGGCAAGGGAATGATGATGACATATCTACAGCCAAGACCGTCGTCGGTGGCGCATTGCGTAAAGGCATGGACACTCAATCATGAGGAGTCGGATTCAAATCCTCACGGAAGACATGCCATGCCAAAAAAAATCAGCTGCTCCATACAAAACTGCAGTATCGGCTTTAATATGGGACAACTGATTTTATTTTGCCGATTCCGATAACATAACATAAACATAAATATTCTTTATTTGCACACCAAAAATATACAGCAACAAAAACAGAATAAAAGAACGTGAGGGTACAAATGGCGGTCTTATCACTAAAAGCGATTTCTTCCAGTCAACCATGGGATGGAAAAACTCGTAAGATGATGGCTCCATAGTGAACATTGTTCAGTTTGATGGTCTGCATCTCCCCCTTAAGTATTACTAGGGTGTTTTGTTACACCCTGTATAAATAAGCTGATGATGACACCTACGGCTAAACTAGACTTTGATTTTCTTCATATAAATAAAGTTAAAACAAAATTATAGTTTGTTACTTTATAAAACCATACACTATTAACAAAACAATAACTTCCTCATAAACTTATAAGGTTGTAAATTTTAATTTACGTTTTCATTAAAAACCTAGCTCGTAAACTAAGCACTAAATCTAATGCAATAAAGTCCTATTATTTACTGACGTTTTCCTTTCATAAATTTTTATGACTTGCAATGGCAGAAGCTGACTAGGGGGTAATTAATTTACGGTACTGTTGGTTTATACGGGTTTATGCAGGTTTTCCTAGAATGCATTCAGTCTTTCTGAGCTTGCAGCGCGTTACGTAAGCTAGCACTTAAAATTTCACAAAAGTGAGGCAAGGATTATGTAGAGCATGACATAAACGTTTATGCTCCTGAAAATATTTCACTACGAGGTATTTTTGAGATATTCTGTACTTGTAACTATACAAAATTAATAAAAAAATCACAATCTGGGTAAAGAACATTTCGGAGTTTTTCCTGAAGTAATAAAATGTGTGGGTCCCGTACCCAAAGAGTGAAAACGTGACCCTATTACTAAGCGTACGTTGTCCGTCCGTCCGTCCGTCTATCTGTCTGTCCTACCTATTTAGAGCTGTAATTTTTGAACCGTTATTTAGCTAGACATTTGAAATTTTCATAGAATGTAACATTTCAAGAAGTAAAAAATGAAGGGTGGATCAAACCAGAAACTAGTTTTTACCAACGTTTTTTCTTCTGGCTCTGTCGTAAAAATGATCATACATACAGTGACTTAGTGTGATTCTGATTATAGAGCAAACTCTACAGGGTGTTTCATAAGTAAGAATAAATTTTTAAAACCCTTTTGTTTAGACCGTCAAACTGAACAACTTTCTCTATGGGACCAACATCGAAATCGAGAAAAAAAATATTTTAAATCCCATACATATTTTAGCTCTAGTCGATTTGTAGAGTATAGAACATAATTTTTTTTTTTCGCGATTTCGATATTGGTCCCATAGTGAAAGTTGTTCAGTTTGATGGTCTACACCACCCCCTTAAATGTTTATTTGTAGTTTTGTAACACCTTGTATAATAACAAATAATAAAAACTGGCCAAATGTGAATCGTTCGCACGCTAAAGGTCCCGGAGAAAACAAAAAAGTTTTCTAAATTCATAATTGTTGGGTGTGGTACTGAACCCTTGGTGCACGTGTAGCCCGACTCGCACTTGACCGGTTTAATAAGTATTGTATAATTTGCATGCAATCGTAAATGGCTTAATCAGGCGATTCTATTAATCAGAATCATTGTATCAAATGTGTGTTAACTCAACTATAAAATGTACCCCCAATTTACAGCAAATACAATTGTTCTGTTCTATTCTATTCTGAATGTGCCGCGTAATGACGCTGGCATGGCGTAGTGCATGTGGCGAGAAAATCATTTAATGTTTTTGAGCACAAGCTTTTTTTGGGCTGACGATGGACTTCCCTTAGCCATTAGGTTACGCCTAAGAAGAAGAATTTTATTATGCTAATCAACCTGATCAGCTAATCAGTACGCCAAAATGTTAAAAATCACTTCAATTTCCTTTACTTTATAACTGGTCAACTTGACCCAACAAATTAGTTTTACGGTATTAAGTTAAGGTGTGTCCCAATTTTACGCATGATATTTTCGAAGGGATACCTACTTTCAATTTGGCAAAGTTGACACACCATTCACAAAATCGATAAACCGGAAAAGCTGGACGGTTCCGATAAGTTGGCTGAATTTTGCTATTGTGTCATTTCCGGTTCAAAAAGGGCAATTATTTAGAAAATCGAAAAGGTAGATTAGACTGTTTTGGTTTGGTATAAGTAGGTAGTACTTAAGAGAATATTATTCCGAGAGCGAAAATGCGCGCTGCATACAAACGTACTATGGTGATATTTTCAATACTAACCAATTAAAGTCAATGAAATTTTGCAAATAATCTAGAAACAAATCTCTATGCTTCTATAGAGTCAGATTTTCGTTAAAATATACAGTTTCAATGCTAGGATTAATTTAAGATTTGTATGGAAATCTTTGAGGCACTGTAACTTGAAAACTATACATTTTAACGGAAATCTGACTCCATACAAGCATAGAAATTTGTTTCTAGATTATTTCTGCAAAATTTCATTGACTTTAATTGGTTAGTTTTGAAAATATCACCATAGTACGTTTGTATGGAGCGCGCTCCGAATAATATACCCTTTATTTAACCAGTGGTTCTTACTTACGAGGGGATAAACCTTGGTTTCCTATAAACTAAGATCCAAATGCAAGTTTTCTACCGTATGTTAAGCAATGATACATTAATACCAGTGGAAATCTCGTAGGTACTTTAAGGGTCCAAAAAATAGGGGCTGCCACTCCGAAACCTGTCGCAGTTCTTTCATAAATATAGCCGATTGCAAAAATTGTGTGTGTGTTGTACTAGTATTATATGTATAGGGTCCTTCTTAATATGCTGACACTTTTTTAAGGGGATGATCAGACCATCAAACTGAACAACTTTCTCTATGGGACCAACATCAAAATCGCGAAAAAAAAATCAGCTCTTCCATAGAAAACTGCAAACCTACTCGCGCCAAATGTATGGGACAGCAGATTTTTTTTTCGCGATTTCGATGTTGGTCCCATAGAAAAAGTTGTTCAGTTTGATGGTCTGAACATCCCCTTAAAAAAGTGTCAGCATATTAAGAAGGACCCTGTATTTTCGGATTAAGTCTATCCCATTCGTACGATTAAAAATACAGCGACAATGTTGTAAATTTATTGGTTAAACAAAATGAGGGTAATACAAAATTAACAAGAGCAACTTTTTTTGCAGGCTTTAGGGTGGCAACCCTATTTTTATGACTTTTAAACGATGACTTTTCCATTCGAGTTTTATGAATCGCAGTGGTAGGTATCTTTGAATATTAGGGTCAGCTCAAACAGAGACGGACTTTCTGCGCCTCTGAGCCTTCCATTGTGGCTGAACCAATTTCAGCCGTATTAGAAATAACTAAGGTTGAAATGAAATTGGTCAAATCAACAAAGTTTTGATTTTGAATAGAATATAAAGTAATCTCTGTTTACCCCAATAGAGAACAGGCGTGAAGTTATACTTTGACAGATATAAAAGTACATAAAATCCGAAATTTTTGTGTGGAATTTGTTGTATTTCTGAGTTATGTCATCTTTCCTGTTGACAAGCGTTAAGTCTTATTTCAGTCACGTAACTTACGTGTCTTCACTTCAAGGATATAATATTTTTACTGACTACGATTTCCATTTGGATTTGTTTGTGTAACCTTGATTTCTTACCGCCAGACAATTTTATTCGTCTTCGTTACTCAATAGAGAAATAAAATAACATCTTACAGATAAATAAATACCCGATACATGAGTAAATAAAATAAAAGAGAGCTCGGTGGCGTGTTGCGGAGAGGTATGGACTCTCAATCATGAGGTCCAGGCAAAGAAAATATACGCTAACGCAAAAAGAAGCGACACTCATGCATGTGTGCTCGTAAAAGCGCTCGCGGCTATGTGTGCGTGTCGGGGCGAGCGCGGGGAGGTGCGCGGGTCAAGAGCGGGTGGGACGCTATGTCAATGACGGGCGAATCACAAGGGTGCTCTCGCTTGCTTGACTCGGCGGGCAACGCGACTTTAAAAGTCAGGTGCGGAAAAAGTCGTGTCGTATTTATTTTTGTGTTTCATACTCGCCTACTCATACTTTACCTACTCAAAAAAGTGATGTCAACGGGTATTTTAATTTTGATGATTGATTACACCCTTTTCTTTTTTCCCAATATAACCCACTTACCTAACTAGTTACTCATGTATAAGTTTATGGAATTCGTATCTGCCTTTATTTAAAAAAACCACGATTTGGATTATTATAATTGATTGCTACCTACCTATCTACGCTATGGGTATTTACTATTGAGCACTACGTGAAATTGACACATAAATACTACAATGAGAATGTAATTTAATTTATATAAATAAAACTTAACACCTAGGTCATATTTTTCGTTTTCGGTAGGTATCGACCCTATCACATACTCGCGCCGGCTCAAGGTCACCGGACTGCGAGCGTTCACATACACGCAGTGTCATCCCTGTGGTCCAAGTTCGAATCCGCACGGACAACATGCCACGTACCAAAGAGTTTTTCTAACTTATGTACGCAGATATTACCGACTGCTTTCAAACGGTGAAGGAAACCATCGTGAGGAAACATGCATAGGTACCTATGCAGAAGAAGAAATTATGATGCATATGTTCACATATGCAGACTTCAGTCTACCAATCCGCATTGGGCACTCGTGTACGCCCAAACACCCTCCTAGAGGGTAGGCCTCTGCCCTGCAGTGAGATGTATATAGGCTGATGATGATGATGACATGAGTAAATACACCACAGAGACCAAGCTTCTAAGAAGCGTAAAATATGATCACGTGACGCGCTCGCCAATACGTTGTCCACTGGCCAAGCCGATTGTCTCACGAGCGCTGAGCGGCGTGTGTAGGTGGACTCGTTGGTAAAAGGTCACGCACACACCGCCATGATGCCTTGTAGTAGTAGTAGTACGTACCTATAGTAACGAGACGGAACGACGATTGTATGAAGCTTTATTTCTATGGGGCATTTACTCATCTGCCCATAGACTCATCAATTTATTCATCCTTCTCGTCTTTATGATCGGGTGAAATCTTGCATGTTAATTTTTTTGTACTACGACGGCTGTCTGACTCCGGAATCAGACATCTATTTTTATATAAATTGTATAGGATTTTATGACTATCGCTGTCTCATACGCGGTTACACTGATGTAACGTCTATCAGCGTAAGCGAAAAATACTTCGCCTATGGTAAAAAGTCATTGATCCCAGAAAGCTGGCATAGGTAATGACCCCAAATGGTTGACAGAATCTTCACCTCATATTCCTCACGTGAATAACAAATTAAGTGATCTGTTCTAAGCCAGAAACTTACACGTCAAATTTAAATTTGTATTAAATACAAGTAAATTAACATACAGAACGAATATCACCTAATCTTTTATGTATGAAAATAACCAACACGCATGTGTTCTTAGATTTAGATTGTGTTTCGACGAGACATCATAAAACAACTTAAACAGGGTGTAACAAAACACCCTAGTTATACTTAAGGGGGTGCATCAAATTGACCAACTTTCTTTATGGAGCCAACTTCAAAATCACGAAAAAATATCAGCCGTCCCATACATTTGAGTTGAGTCGTCGGTTTTACAGTTTAATATGAAACAGCAGATTTTTATTTCGCGATTTCGAAGTTGGCTCCATAGTGAAAGTTGTTCAGTTTGATGGTCTGAAGCACCCCCTTATGTATTACTAAGGTGTTTGATTACACCATGTACACTAAAGAACAGAAAACTCAACCACATGAATAAATATTTCAAAGAAACGAAGCTTCTAAGAAGTGGACGAAATGATCACGTAGATACCATAAATTATCCAATTGAAGGGCCCAGTTCCAAAAGTCCTTAAGTCCACTTAGGGACTTTTTGATCTGATATCACAAACGTGAGAAATTAAGTGAGCTATATACTTTGATTTATTCATAATACACTGATGTTTCATTTTTAATCCTTTTCTCATATGAAAATTTTTTAAAGACTTTTACTCTCTCTATTCAAAAACTCATTTTTTGGACTCGGGGACTTCTGCAACTGGACCCTTCAATTGCTGATTCGGTTTTGTTTCCAAGAGCAGCGGCGTGTAGGTGAACTCGTAAGTGAAAAGTCACACACACACCACCACGCTTTGTAGTAGAGTATCATATCGTAACGTGATTGTATGAAGCTTTTTCTCTGTGGGATTTTTACTTATGTGGCTGATCCACATAAATATAGGGTCCTTCATAATTTTGTAACCATTTTATACATTAACTATGCATGACACTTTTTAAGCAGAAAACAAAACTGAACAATCTACAGGACATGAGAATCACATCTAATGTCACATTCAATGTTAGTGTTCGAAGTACAAAAATTAGTTCCAATGATTTTCCGCAACATGGCGAGGTTTTTTATTTTCCTGGTCAGTTTTTACTTACTCTTACATTGTTGGTCGGAAGAAAATGAAAATTTACAACATACTTCGTAATGCCACATAAAATAATGGTTTTCTTATTTTTCGAAAATTCGTAAAAATCATCTAATTTTTCAAAGAAAACGGCTAAATTCTGACCGGTGCCACGCGCTCGTTTTTAACTATTAGTATGGAGAGTCATGTTCCCGGCTTAGAAAAAGTATGTCTAGAATGAGCCTCACACTTGTTCCGTATAAAACAAAAGGGGCAAACTTTCTTAGGTTGGTGTGCGTGAGGCGCCATACTAATTATGCATGTGTGCGTGTATATGTATAGGGTTTTGGAACCAGTACTGGTTCCTATTTTTTTCGACGCTTTCGTAGCTTTGACTGTCTATCTTGATAATCTAAGGTTCCCGGGTAGATACGCTTAATATGCTGTCGTTTTTTTTATTCGATTGCTCAGACCATCAAACTGAACAACGTTCTATTTGGAATCATCATCGAAATCGCGAGGAAAATTCTGCTGTTCCATACAAAACTGCAAACCTACTCGAGCCAGATGCATGGGACAGCAGATTTTTTATTCGCAGTTTCAATGTTGTGGTACCATAGAAAGAGTTAATGGTCTGATCAATCAGACCCCCACCCCCATAAAAAACCATCATCATATTCAGAATGACCATGTATATTCCTAACCTACATAATATTGGTTGTCTTTCACTAAAGAAAGTAAGTACTTTCAGTAAGTTATAGCATGTAGGGTAAATATACTGACGGGCAAAGAAATCCATTCAAGTTCTTTTTCGCTCGAAATGAAATAGCCACCACTAAAACGATGACCTTTTCAAAGACTACAGGTAACTCTGGACCTGACGTTGCTTAACTACCTTAAGTAATCGTTTTAGGGTTCCGTACCCAAAGGGTGAAAACGGGACCCATCGTCCGTCCGTCCTACCTATTTAGGGCTTTAACTTTTGAACCGTTATAGCTAGGTAGTTGAAATTTTTACAGAATATGTATTGTGTTATTAGTATTACGGTGGATTTGTTAACATATAATAAAAATGACAAAAAAAGTAAGGACGAAGTAGAAACTAGTTTTTATCGACGTTTTTTCTTCTCGCTCTAATGTAAAAACGGTAATTCATACAAGCGTCAAGTTTGGGGTGATTATAGAGCAAACTCTACAGTATAACAACAAATAATAAAAACTGGCCAAGTGTGAGTCGGTCTTGCGCTAATGGTCCCGGAGAAAAAAGTTTTTTTTGTTAGTTAAGGCCAGGTTATCCCAGTGCAAGCGTCTCTTTCTTGCAAGCATAAGTTTGCAATTAGCTATCCCGCTCCAATTGAAAGCAGGATCGTAAAAAAAAGTGTTTTTCATCAATATCTTTGCTCATGGGTGTTTCTAAGCTAAAAATTCTACGGAGTTCACTAAAAATATTTAATGTATTTAGCTAAGTACATGAATGAAAAGATAAATATCAGCAGTTTAATCATAGTATTGAAAAAACATAACAAAAAGGGGTAACTTTAGGATTTTTTTCTATCTATTAAACTTAATCTAATCGTGTAATTGAGAACGGTCGCCTATCAGCCAGATCCTTAAATAAGACATAAATGGTTTTCAGACTTTAAAACACAGTTTAAAACACTTTCGTTCGTGTTCAAAAAACGGCCTCGACGGGATAACAGCGTCTTAATATGTTGTGTGGTGGTGTGGTACGGAACCCTCGGTACGCGACTAGCCCGACTCGCACTTGACCGGTTTTATTAATATCAAGTTTCACTACGCCAACAAGCGCCTCATACTAGTGAATAGGTTTTCTTTTCAATCGTTTGTGATTTTTGGCGATTTCCCAACGTGGTGACAGCGCTGTGTTCATGAATAATAAATAACGTCTATCTGTCACAATCTATATTCGAGAACTTCGAGAACATCGGCAGTCAGACGCAGATAAGCAAGCTGAAGCGACAATAATATAGGGTCCAACTTAATATGCTGACACTTTTTTAAGAGGATGATCAGACCATGAAACTGAACAACTTTCTCTATGGGACCAATATCGAAAGCGCGAAAAAAAAATCTGCTCTTCCATACTAAACTGCAAACCTACTCGAGCCAAATGTATGGGACAGCTGATTTTTTTTCGCGATTTCGATGTTGGTCCCATAGAGAAAGTTGTTCAGTTTGATGGTCTGAACATCCCCTTAAAAAAGTGTCAGCATATTAAGAAGGACCCTGTATTGGCATAATGACCAATATATTGTCGCTTCAGCTTGCTTATTTTCAGAGTTTCAGTCACAACCATAAAGGTATTATACCAGGAATAGAGGAAGTAACAGCTGAGAGAGCGAGACGTACCTAGCGGCACCACTGTATAATAGAAAGAGATACGTGTCGCGAGGCAATAGAACCGTTTTCTAATCTCTTACCAATTTTTAAGATTCGGTTTCCGTGAATAATTGCGAATCTAAAGTGAAATCGTAGATAATTTTGTGAAATATACTGACACTACTTCAATTAATTAATCCACGATTTCACGTTAGACTCAGAATTATAGTATTCGAATTTTTGCCTGCGAATAGTCTCCTGAAAACATCCAAAAACGGTTTCATTTGCAACTCATGTCAGTTGCTCTATTCCTGTAAGGTATAATACCTTTATGGTTACAACAGAACAGGTGAGGTTTCAGAATATCTCAGGCTTCCCCCTTGGGGAATATAGTCGTGAGCATTATGCTTATATTATGCTTATGCTTACAATCACTTGATCACTTTTGATTCAATTTTCTGTGTTCGACAGATATTATCAGACCATATTACTTGTATTACAAAAATGTAGACCATCAAACTGAACAACTTTCACAATGGGACCAATATCGAAATCGTGAAAAAAAAATTGATGTTCCATACTCTACAAATCGACTAGAGCTAAAATATGTATGGGATATCAGATTTTTTTTTCGCGATTTTGATGTTGGTCCCATAGAGAAAGTTGTTCAGTTTGACGGTCTAAACAACCCCCTGAAGAGTTTTAAAATTTTATTTTTACTTATGAAACATCCTGTATAGGTACCTACTCTAAATTCTCGAAGATTTATAATAAATAAATAAATAATTTAATAAATAAATAAATCGCTTGTTTTCAGAGACATGTCTACAACTTTAGCTGTCTGGTTTATCACCTTTTTTATTAGAAAATGATGTTATGTTTATAATATCTATACAATCAAAAAATAATTTCAAAACGCAACAAAGGCACGAGATTATTCGAATGACCGACCACGATAATCCCCTCAAATAAAAAGAGCCATTGTCATAATTTAGAGAGCGATTTTGAATAAAGGAATTAAAGCCCATACAACATATCCTATCTCAAAAGGATAATCACATTGCTACTCGAATTTAAATTTACGTTGAATTGACCAATAAAAAATTCAATAAAAAAATTAATAAAAAATACTACGTTTACTTTATAAGGTGCGTTGGGGTAAGATCATAAATGGGGTAAGAACGTATACAAGGTGTTACAAAAATACAAATAAACCTTTAAGGGGGTGGTGTAGACCATCAAACTGAACAACTTTCACTATGGGACCAATATCGCGAAAAAAAAAAATTGATGGTCCATACTCTACAAATCGACTAGAGCTAAAATATGTATGGGATATCAAAATTTTTTTTCGCGATTTCGATGTTGGTCCCATAGAGAAAGTTGTTCAGTTTGAAGGTCTAAACAACCACCTTAAGAGTTTTAAAAATTTATTCTTACTTATGAAACACCCTGTATATTATGTTAAATATCTACCGATTCTGCGAGATGCCTTTTTTTTCTACTCCAGTCCGCATCGGTGATATCGTCGTATCGATCGTGTGTTATGGCTGGGCGTAAGATTGGACGCTCAAAACGAAAAGAACGAAGTACAAGATCGGATGTTTTCTTTTTATGAACCTTGTGTTCACACAAGAGGACATGAGTGATTTTAGAGGGTAGTCCGTTCTTTCCCCAACATCGTCCGATCTTACCTATATATTTTTAAATGTATGTCTATACCTTAAACTCCCGTAACACAGCAGTCGTTAAATCTATGCAAACATGAAAATATTTTTCTGATAGATAGATGATGATGATGATTAGATTCTATTACGCTAGCCGATATAGATTTTTAGCTAAAAAACATCCGAACTTACCCAAACGCACATTAATTTATTAGACTGTAGATAGATACATATCAATAGATAATATTATTCTTTTGGTAGATACATGTTTATAAAAAAAAATGTTAAATACTCGGTGTTGAAATATTATTTAATAAAAGGTTTCGTGTGATCACAGTCAAGAAAATTAAATACATAATGTTAGGATAAACATAAGCAGCGTTCACCATTCTTGGCAGCGTGTCAAGAAAATTGGTTCTGGAAATAATTACGTGGCAAACGCGAAGGGGTTCTTAATTATCGTCTGAGAGTTACTTTTGAAGCAAAAATTACTCTTTTCCTCGACGTTAGATGAGTGACACATTTCATTTTACATTATTTTCAAAGAAAATGTATTCTTCATTATTATTATTTGGATCGGAACTACTGAGTCTCAAAAGTTCAGTAGGTACCATACTACTGAGATAAAAAAGTATCTGAATAGTATAAGAGATAGACGTACTTTCTGCTATCATCTGCTGCAAGGCTAATTCAGTATTCATAGGGTGTAGAGGATCTCTGTGATGGGGATGGACCAGGACTGCCTCCAAACTCCAGTCAGTTTAGGAGTTACAGACGTTCAAAGGTCACTAAAAATGTACGATCAGCTGCAAGGCTATTATTATATAGATCATAGGATATTATTGTAATATACCTACACTTTAGCTTTGTGAACAGTACAAAAACTGACAAATCAAATCAAATTAAATCAAAAAATTTTATTCAAAATAATATCAGATAGATAACTTTCTGAATAACTTTCTTCATGATCTGTAAGTCGGTTTAGGAGATACAACCATTCAAAGGTCCGACTTTTGAACGGCTGTACGGCTGTACGTAAAC
Source organism: Agonopterix heracliana (assembly GCA_963693445.1). Taxonomy (NCBI): domain Eukaryota; kingdom Metazoa; phylum Arthropoda; class Insecta; order Lepidoptera; family Depressariidae; genus Agonopterix; species Agonopterix heracliana. Next base: position 4,169,116 of record OY856323.1, on the reverse strand, counting down.
CGACTGACAGACCATGTCAGTTTTTGTACTGTTCGCATAGCTACAATACATATTGCAATTAATTATACCTGCATATTCTTGCATATTCATTTTTTGTAACCATAACTGACCTTTGAACGGCTGTAACTCGTAAACCGACTGGAGTTATGCAGGAGAGCTCGTCCATCCCCATCACAGAGAATAGAAATGCTCTTCACTCTGTGAATACTGAATCAGCCTTGCAGCTGAAGAAGATATAAAAAAATACGTATGTCTCTTGAAAAAGTAGTTCGTTAGCATTTCAGGCCCAAACTACAGATAATTTTTTGTATTAAAAAGTTTGGTACAAGGAGTGCGATTTTTGAATCTCATTCGGTGAGCTCAGCTGTTGAAAATGTCAAAATTACTACGGAGATACGCATCTTTTCACTGCTGATTTGACTTTCAAAAATCGCTCTCCTGTAGTATGATTTTTGAGAGTCAAATCAGCAGGTGAAAGATTCTCATCGCCATAGTAATTTAGACATTTTCATCTGCTGAGCTCACCGAATGAAATTCAAAAATAAGTCTCAAAAGCTCGGCACCGAACTAACTACTGATACTAGACGATTGCTACAACTGCAATCCCTAAAAAGATGCAGCGAAGTTTCTTTCTATCCCACAGTAAGAAAAGAGTACCTATACTATGGTACAGAGGTTCATGTGTGTACGAGTATTTATAAAAGATGCCGACGTGACTTAAGCTCTCAAATAATAAATGGTCTCACAATAGGAGGTCGTTTTATTAAACCCGTTTCTTATGGTTCATTATTTTAATATTCATAAGCGCTTTGTTTATGAGTAAATGTCGGATCTAAGAGTTACGAGGCATTCCCAATAAGAGCATTCTCAAAGTGCTTTAAGGAAGACCTCAAATTTTAATGTGAAATACTTTTTTAAATTTATTTATTAAATGTTTTTTTTTTTAGTTTATTTATTTAATACATAATTTTATATCTATATATACATAGCAAACCGCTAATATATTACTACACTAATAGAGATAAATTAGTTTATTTCGAGAGCGCAAATGCGCGCTGCATACAAACGAAGTCTGGTGATATTTGCAATACAACCCAATTAAAGTCCCCCCATTATTAGTAGTATTACCCATACATCTGGCTAGAGAAGTCTTACAGTTTTTTTCATTATATTTTTTTTATTATAGATGGGTTTGCTCTTGACCTCAATCTAGTCCTCAGGACAAAGATGGGGTCGAAGATGTAGCGAGCTTACCCAGAAGGGCACTGGCACTCCTGCACACTGACGGAACGCAGCAAGCTGCTTGGCGCCAGACTCCGGCAGGAGGGTGGTCGCGAGCCAGGCGGCTCCTTGCGGAGCCTACCACACCGCTGTGGAGGATCGTTCAGCCGCCACCACAAACTTGGTAGCTTGTGATGCCGTTGCCCGGGGTGGACCGCTAGGAGGTAGATCCCCAACCATCCCAAATCATCAGTTTTGTATGGAACAGCTGTTTTTTTTTCTCGATTTCGATGTTGGTCTTCTTATCGTGTTTTTTCAGACCGCCTTACGTCCTCGGAGGTCGTGGGTTCGATTCCGGCGGTCTGATAATTCCCATAACAAATATCAGCATATTAAGAAGGTCGTTGATACAACAAGTTTATTCGATAACGATAATAATGTAGATACGACAGAAAAGTCGTGCTTGAGTCACTGGAAGTTAGAATCAAGATTCAACAAATCTTCGCCTAGCCTTATTTCTAAGAAACACTATTGTAGTAAAACCGCAATAATAAGAGATTAGTTAAGTTTTCCAACTAAAACCATAGATTAAATCAATAGAGAAAGATACCACTTACAACACGTGTATTTCCTCAAGTGATAACTGCGCTGCAGCGTGCAGTGTTTAGTCGGTTCACATTCTACAGGGTGTAAGGAAAAGTATAATTTCCTTTAAACAACAGACTCTACACATCAAACTGAATTAAATTAGTAATTTTTCGAATTACTCGTTCTGGGAAACGCCTCATTATTGCCAACAACAATACACCACAATAACCTTTTTAATGAGTTTTCAGGGTGTGCTTTAATGACATTAAACGGGGATAGGTGGGTTTTTATTTAGCAAAAATAATGCACAATAGAAACGATATCCCTTAGACGGGCACCCAAGGGAAGTTATACTCGTAGGCATACCCACATATTTTATTTACGAAAAAGGAGGTGGTTCCTTAGTATAATTTCAACGACATATCAACATTTCTCATTTATTTTATAATAAAAAAAGAAAATGCGACGTCAATTTATAAGCACTTTGTATCTTCTTCATTTTGGTTTTATCTAAGCCTCAAATATAATTAAAGGTTGGGGTTCCGACGATTGTCATTGTCTTACATCTAATATTGGTAAAGTTAGGCAAGGTAGAATAAGCCCTTTTCTGTGATTGAGGTTCTGATTCAATACATTTAATAAGCAGTAGCGATAAAGATAATTATGCACTTTCTGCTGACGTTTGTAGTTATACTAAACATGCAAGCATCCATAGGTAGTTGCGTTGGTTATAAACATTGATTTCTTTTTACAAGTTACAAGCATCGTGGCGAAATAAATGATAGGTATATATTTTAGGACTTATCGTAAGCGAACAAGAAAACAAACAAAGAGACAATTTTTTTAAAAAAAATTGATTAGCGTTACCTAAATATACCATATCGTATGTATATTGTGATATTTAATATCTTCAATGTATATAGACACACTTCTATTACTGAATAATAATAGTAGAGAAGCATGTTTAATAAATATACCATATCGTAACCGTACCATACCATATTTAATATCTTCAATGTATATAGACACACTTCTATTACTGAATAATAATAGTAGAGAAGCATGTTTAATAAATATACCATATCGTAACCGTACCATACCATATTTAATATCTTCAATGTATATAGACACACTTCTATTACTGAATAATAATAGTAGAGAAGCATGTTTAATAAATATACCATATCGTAACCGTACCATACCATATTTAATATCTTCAATGTATATAGACACACTTCTATTACTGAATAATAATAGTAGAGAAGCATGTTTAAAATTCATGTTTCAATTGATAACGCGAAATCTGCACTGCAAATTTTAAGGTAAAGCCAATTTCGGTTAGAGTTATTTTAGAATCGGCCCCTGTTTTGAAGCATAAGCTGGCACTGTAGCGTAGTTACGTAGCATATTTTGCATGTCAGCTATATTTCTCAAAGTTACTAAATTCAATACAAAAATGGGAGCAAAACTACTGTACTTATATATAAAGTAATTATTTCGGTAACGAGGATTAAGTTTCAGTACTGCTTGATAAAATATATTGGGGTTCAGATGTCGCCTTGATTAAAATTTTCTGCGCTTCCAAAAACGAGGGTATTTTGTAGATTACCTATTAGGATCTCAGATTACTTTATCTGATAATATATTGATGAATAAGATTAGAACGTATTTGGTTAAAGAGCGACTTCACCGGGAGCATTCGGAGCGAGCAAACGAATATTCGTCAGGCGAAGATGTTTAAGGCGTATGGACCACGATTCTCCATACTAATCGATGCGAACGAGCGCGTGGCTCCGGTCAGAATTTAGCTGTTTTCTTTGAAAAATTAGATGATTTTTTATTAATTTCTAAAAAGTAACAATACAGTGAACAATATTGTAAATTTTCATTTTCTTCCAATTCAAATGTAAGAGTAAAATGGTTACAACTGGAAAAAAGGGGTGACTTTAGAGTCCCTTTTCTTCGGTTTTATTCATTAGAATCGATTTCTAGAAAAACCACTTCACTTCTCATATCCTGTAGATGGTTCAGATTATTTTTCAGCTCAAAAAATGCCATAGTTAATGAATAAAATGGTTACAAAGTTACCCAAAACCGGCAGGTAGCCCCTTAATGAACTTTTACGTAAACGTCCACAAGACATTATAAGAACTCCTCTTTTACGAACATTGTGTTCGAAAATTTGATATCTTCGAAAAGAAAACCCAAAATGGAACTTTTGTTCCAAATCAAACGTATCATTTGCAATAGTTTTCATGAATAGGAAAATGCTCAATAGAACTAAAAATTATAAAAGTTTGATATTTCATTTTAAACACACAAGAAACTCACTTGTGTATTTGAAATGAAATAAATAAAATATGTAAGTACATAAAAGTCATAAGTATAGCAAATATTTCTTATTTTTAAAGTTACAGCTATTTAGAAAGAAATTGTGATACTTAAATACTGCATGATGTTTTAGTCACTTTCCAAATTTTCAGAGGTTGTTTTGTTACCATCAAACAGAACAACTTTTATTATGAGAGCAAACCTAAAACGCAAAAAGAAATCAGCTGTTTCATACATTTGAGTCGAGTAGGCATTGCAGTTTAGTATGGAACAGCTGTTTTTTGGCGATATCAGATTTTCTCTTATAGTAAATGTTTTTCAGTTTGATGGTCTGATCTACCCCTGAATATTTGGAGAATGACTTAAAAATCTCCCAGTATACCTACTTACAGTTGCACTAGTTCGGCACTTGTCGTTTTTTTAAGGTTGAAATCGTTCGTAGATCCTAAAAGGAAAAAGACTTGTGGGGTACCCACATTTACATTTAACTCGGCGGTTCACCAGCAAATAGGGAACCGGCGATCTGTATACATCACGGTACAATTTCTGAAATAAATCAGTACGCACCGGTTCTCAAGACCTTTCACTTACCCCATAGACTAAGACGCTGTTATCCCGTCGAGGCCGTTTTTTCAACACAAACGAAAGTGTTTTAAACTGTGTTTTAAAGTCTGAAAACCAATTATGTCTTATTTAAGGATCTGGCTGATAGGCGACCGTTCTCAATTACACGATTAGATCAAGTTTAATAGATAGAAAAAAATCCCAAAGTTACCCCTTTTCGTTATGTTTTTTCAATACTATGACTAAACTGCTGATATTTAACTTTTTATTCTTGTACTTAACTAAATACATTAAATATTTCTAGTGAACTCCGTAGAATTTTGAGCTTAGAAACACCAATGAGCAAAGGTATTGATGAAAAACACGTTTTTTTGCGATCCTGCTTTCAATTGGAGCGGGATGGCTAATTGAAAACTTATGCTTGCAAGAAAGAGACGCTTGCGCGGTATTAGCGGTATAAAAGTACTTCAGTCTTTATTCTACCATGGATACCAGCTGATTAACTCAAATCGATCCGTAACAGGAGAGACTATGTATGCAGAGCAGATACGTAATTGGATCCTACGTGTACTTACTTAACGTCAAGAGACGATTGGTTTAGTATTCCGTGGGAAAATTGGAAAAACGGGATTCTCAATGGAGTTGCTTCGGTCTGTTTGTTTGTTTCATTTTCTCTGAAACTGTTTGAGATTTTTTAATCATTAGATCCTCTGGTGATCTGGGACTGAAGTGGGACTGGGCCGGACATGTTTGTCGGATGCATGAGCGGTGGGCAGCGATCGCGACACAATGGGAGCCCGATGATGGAAGCCGGGGCTGGGGCAGACCAAGAAAAAGATGGCACGACGACCTGGATGCCCACGAAGCAGAATGGCAACTGATGGCATGGGATAGAGAAGTCTGGAAAAGTTTGGTTGAGACCTTTGCCCAACAATGGGATGAAATAGGTTAATAAAAATAAAAAGATCCTCTAGCATGCCACCACCGAGAAAACGACAAAAATCGAGACGTGCCTCTGTCTTTGTTACTTTGTGTATGCGAAAGCGAGTTTTCCCGTTTTGTCGCCTTGTCGTGCGTGGAATGTTAGCCCTAATTGTCCCCTAGTTGTCGTGTGAACCTATAGGGTGTAACATAACTCTCTAGTAATACTTCGTAATACTTCAGACCATCAAACTGAACAACTTTCACTATGGAGCCAAATTGGCAGTCGTGAAAAAAATCTGCTGTTCCATACAAAACTGCTGTACCGACTCGACTAAAATGTATGAGACATCCGTATTTTTTTTTCTCGTTGGCTCCATAGTGAAAGTTGTTTAGTTTGATGGTCTAAGCCCCTTAAGTATTACTAGGGTGTTTTGTTACACCCTGTATAAGCTAACCGACCCTTCGGTTCATACCAGAAAAGCATTGAAGAGCATTTGCTCGTAGCAGCAATCTTATCACTAGTGAATAAAGATTTAATTTATTTGCACGGCGCTGCCTGTATCGCTCCAAATAAATTATATAGCTCTTCTGGTATGAATCGACCCTAAGTGTTATTCTGACGTTAATGTGACGGCCCGATAGGTCAGTAGGTAGTGAACCTGCCCGCTGTGCCAAGGGTCGCGGGACCCCATAAAGGACAGGAATCCCGTAAGGGACAAATATTTGTATGATGAATATGAATATTTGTACCCGAGTCATGGATGTTTGTATCTACAGGGTGAAATTGATATCATTAACATCCTTTTAAACTAAGAACCTACCCAACTGAACAACTTTTACTATGAGAGATAAGCGATCGGAGCAAAAAAAAAAAACGGCTGTTGTCCAACGGGATGGTGTCTAAAGCAACTCATTAAGGGGCTACCTGCCGGTTTTGGGTAATTTTGTAACCATTTTATTCATTAACTATGGCACTTTTTGAGCTGAAATTTAAACTGAACCATCTACAGGATATGAGAAGTGATGTGGTTTTTCTAGAAATCGATTTTAATGAATAAAACCGAAGAAAAGGGACTCTAAAGTCACCCCTTTTTTTCCAGTTGTAACCATTTTACTCTTACATTTTTAATCGGAACAAAATGAAAATTTACTGTATTGTTCACAATACAATTTAGAATGATGTGGTTTTTTTACTTTTTCGAAATTAATAAAAAATCATCGAATTTTTCAAAGAAAACAGCAAAATTCTGACCGGAGCCACGCGCTTTTTCTCATAGATTAGTATGGAGTGTGAGTGAGAGGAGAGTGGTCCACGGCTGATACGCCTTAAGTAGGTAAGTAGGTATAACAACGCATTACGCAACGCAACGTAAACATTATTTAAAAAAAAATCAAATATTTCATTCAATTAGGTTTAAATTGAAATTTCTTTGCTACGGAATACTAGTTGGACATATTTCGCTTGCGCTTGGTCAGTTTTTTTTCCCATCTCATGTTCTTGTAGTTAATTCTACTCGTAGCAGCATCTGCATTACTAAGTTATCGCCATCCAATTCTTATAGTGCACAGGCATGTCACATGTTACCTACTCAAGACTTTGAGATCATTTTAAGCGTATCGCATACAGAAGGAGTCGAGGCGTGGGCACGCCTTGGCGACCTTGACATACGGTCGATAATTGTATAACAAGAATAAATCCAAGTGCCGCTCCGCTCGGTATGATATACAATTACCGACCGTACCTATGTCAAGGTCGCCAAGGCGCGCCCACGCCTCGACTCCTTCTGTATGCGATACGCCTAATGGTATTGATTATGTGTGAAGTAGCGATGTGAGTGTTGGGAACTGTCAAGTCATCGGAGCACACGCTGTGGCAGAAATTTGAAATATTTTCAGTGAAACTGTGTCAGCACTCAACACTCAAATACCCGAAACTACAAAGACTAAACATTGAATTAAAATTGGGTGGTTGGGGGTAAAAGTTTGTATGCGAATTGCGTAACATAGAATGGGAATTCCCGCTAGTTAGGGTTAAATATTTTATTTTGATATCGACAATTTTGCTTATTTATTTTTTTATTTTAAAATTCTTCTTCTTGTTGTGGTGCCATCTCCTATCGGAGGTTGGCTATCATTAGGGCTATTCGGACCCTGGAGACTGCAGCCCTGAACAGTGAGGTGGTGTTCATATAGAACCATTCAAATAGGTTTTTAAGCCAGGACGTACTTCTTCTACCAGGCATTCGTCTTCCCAAAATTTTCCCCTGCAGAATAATCTGGAGAAGTTGGTATTTATCACTTCTCAAAATGTGACCGAGGTAGTGTAATTTCCGGGTTTTTATAGTTTTTAGGATTTCTACTGTCTTATTCATCCTCTGCAAGACCACCTCGTTGCTAATTCTAAAATTACAAACTTTTTCCTAAAACTTTAGGTACTTACAAATAATTCTCGGGGCCGTAGTGCGCTAGATGGCGCTAGTGTCGTGCACATAACAAATAGTCAGTGGCAGAAATATTTAAATAGAGCTGCTAGACACGGTCTAACTTAATTTAGGCCCGACCGTCTATCTCGAGCGAGAGCGAAAACGAGCCATAATATAATACTTTATTTCAATGCCCTAGTTCGGATCGTTGCTGAAACGTGGTTGGTCAAATTGCAAATTGATTTTCAAGCACCCGAATATGCTTTAGACTTGGCATAATCAATGCAATCCAGGCTTCGGACACGTTTGGGATGTTAAGTTTTTTTTTTTTTTTTTTTACGTAGCCTCTCCAATGTCCCACTGCTGGGCAAAGGCCTCCCCTTTTACTCTCCAATCCTCTCTGTTGTGTGCAACTTCTGGCCAACTCTCCAAGAAGGCATCCATGTTATCTCTCCATCTCCTCTCGGGATGTTTAGTAAATTTCCTAATAAAATATCTTACTTTTTTTTGATAAAAAGTCATTTGGTTCGATGACGGTGGCATTCATTGTTTGTTAATAATGTCCAATTCCAGAAAGAAGTAGTTTCCAGGAAGAAGTAGTTTCAGGCCGTCCCGTATCTAAGAAATCGAGAAAAATAGGCACATCACGTTAAAAATTCTCTTAAACTTTAGTTTGGCGATACAAATCGGTCCAAAAATAGTTTTCATAAGCATTATCTTATTAGTAAGCAGCGTTTGTTAAAATGATCTTAAACTGAATAAGTATAATAACGTAAAAAAACTGTTGGTCTTTCCATACTATTTAATGCAACCAGCTGATCAAACGTTTTTATGAAAAGTCGAAAATAAATCTAATTTCCCATAGGTTTCTTATAGGGAAAATCTTTCAGTTACCCCTTAAATTAATGCAACAGTTTACCCTAACACCCTGTATATTTAGTTTAATAATATCACAAAAGGTGCCAAAGCTTCCGTCAACAATTATTACTGCATGTAAAGAATGCCCATCATATTCGGCTTCGTAGTCTCATTCGATAAGACGATTTAAACCCAAGTCAATCGTAAAAAGAAAATAACGCTGACTGTACTATTAGAATTTTGTGACAGACATCACGTACAGACACACGTCACGACGAAAGCTCATTGCATTACGTATGCGTGAAGCTGACGTCATTCTACTGTCTGGAATAGGTAAAAAGCTACCTACATTCAATACCTTACGCACATGGGAGATAAGTGTGGGTAGATAAGCATGTAATAAGGCAATTTGGCTTCATTTTGATTTTATATTATTTTTATTTAGCTGGCTGACTGGCTGGTTCTTTAGGAGGTAACGCATCCATTCTAATAATACGCACTTCCTGTATATTATACAGGGTCCAACTTAATATTCGGACGGCGTTTGAGGAGGAAGATCACACTATGAAACTGAACAACTTTCTCTATTGGACCAAATTCGAATTCTAAATAAAAAGTAAAAAAATAATTCGGTCAACTAGGTGTTTTTTAAATTTGTAATTTATTTTTATTTCATAATTTTTAAAGTTACTGAAAACTATTGAACCGAGTTTCATGAAACAAAGCTAAGAACAGTCTCACAAAAATTAGCTTTCTATTTAAAAAACCGCATTGAATTCGGTTCACCCATTTGGGAGCTACGATGCCACAGACAGACAGACCGATAGACAGTCACACAAACAGACAAACATACAGTCCGACATAGGCGTCAAACTTATAACACCCCTCTTTTTGCGTCGGGGGTTTAAAAAAAACAGCTTTCGTCCCATACATTTGGGTCTAGCATATGCATATAGTATATGCTCACGACTATATTCCCCGAGGGGGTGTCAAAGATATTCAGAAAATTCAGAATAATAAATTTTTCACTAGTAGTACCGAAACTCTGTCCAGTGTAACGGGAAGTGAGCCCATGACCACTTGTAATGTACAGTGGGTACAATAATATGCCTCGAAACTAAAGTCGGTCTAGTAGGATTTAACTTTGTAATACTATCAAACGTTATCAGCACTCGTAGTATGCTACACGTGATACGGCTGTATCACGTCTTTTATCTCGTTCGTTCGCACGCAAATAGAAAGAGAGCTAAGGTGTGATAGCGCTGTATCACTGCGGCATGCTAGCTATGCAGATGATGAAAACCATAGACAAACAACACGTTTTACTGACAATGTGACAACTTTTTCTCGACTTTTAATTTCGCCAATATTGCCATTCTACTGATTTTTTGTTTAGTCTTGGAAAATGCCTCATTAGGTACCTACATTGTCTTTGTCTTGTCTTGTGAATTGCTATTCTAATATTTATTGTTACGTCATTAGACCGCGTACCTAATTCATAAAGAATATTATTCTTTCTGAAACAAAATAACGATGTACTATACTGGTTAATTAACATGATACGGCCTTTATTACGATATAACGAGACTGTGCTGTCATGAAATATGACTCCAGCATTTTGGTATTTTGCCAAATTCTGCAAACGGCATATTGAATAGCAATATTTCTATTTGATGACTCTAGTGATGAATTTAAATGGCTTTTGAAACCAATTTTCTGTGGTTTTTTATTTCTTAGGATTTAATTTTTATAGGCCCGTCTTTACAGGGTGTAGCAAAATACACTAGTAATATTTAAAGGGTTTAGACCATGGAGTAAGAGGAGATGGCATATCGGCTTGTTTCTATAGAAAATTATGTCGCCGACAAAGGGGGTGAGGGACGGGCGAGGGGAGACAAAAAGCTTAGGGGAGCGTGTCATTTCTCTATGGTCGCAGTACAAACTAGTGCACAATTGGTGGTTACTGTGCACACTTTGTTACACCATCTCTACCAAGGGGAGCGTGTAATTTCTCTATGGTTTAGACCATCAAACTGTGCAACTTTCACTATGGAGCCAACCAAAACCAAACCAATACAAAACTGCAGTAAGGATGGGAATGGGACATACTAATGTATGGAACCTTTTTCACATTTTGGCTCCATAATAATATTTCAGTTGGATGGACTGACGCTCAGTTGCAAAAACGCTCATTAGAGTTAATTCTCCATTAAATCTCTTGCTAGCTTTTCCTACGTCAACAAGACCAAAAGTGAGAGCAAGATATTTAATGGAGGATTAACTCTAATGAGCGTTTCTGTAACTAAGCGTTAAACTCTCTAAACAACTTCTTTAAATATTACTAGAGAGTTTTGTTCTGTATCCTTATACAGACAACTTAAAATACAATCACATAATATCATTGACCTATTTTGTGCTACTTACTAGAGGCGACGTGACAAACGTCATTCGCCATATGCGGGTAAGAGGAACATGGGCGGGTGAAAGAGAAACTAGCGGTTTACTGTGTGAAGTACGGCGTTAACGCCACACTTGAATGGATCAGCGTAATGGAGTGCCAAATCTCCTCTGATACCTATTACTAATAGCACAATGTATCTAATGTATTATTGTTAAGTACGTTTTTTCTTTTTTTATATAAATTATTTATCATTCTTTTCTTTCTTTCTTTTTTCAAATGATTGTCCATACCGAAGAGTGATAGACACAATCATGAGGCGGCGGTTGAGTTCCTGGCTAATCCCACTAAGATCTAAGGAATTTATGTGCGGTTGTATTTGTTATTATCGTTGGCTCGGCAAGGAAAACATGGTGAAGAAACCTGCATACCTGAGAACGAAAATAAAATACCATTAGTTCCAAGGTAGGTAGTTATGTAGGTAGGTATGTGTAAAATATGGGAGAGCATGGGGTGAAATACCAGCAATGGTCGCTATAGTGTTATATTATAAGCCACAGCTTGAAATTATTGCAAGAGGGCTATTTATTAGCCCTTCCAAAATAATAAAAAGTATTCTAAGGCTTTTATGCGTAAATTCGGTACCTCTACGTCAAGTTTGTTTTTGTCTCTATTTAATACTTATTATAGATAGAAGACATAATTTTATGAAACTAATTAGGTACATATTATTTTTTGCAATTCATAGAGTTTATCGATGCAAATTTAATTTTTGACTGTAATCTGTAAATGGCAAAAGTGGTTGCGAAAAAATCAAATAAAATTACCTGCCTTCTCTTTCAAACTATATGCTGGAAACCACTGGTAACAGAAACTTACGGCAACATCAAATGTCTAATTCTGACACACTGAACATATTTTTTTCTTAATGGCTGCTAGCTTTATTAGATGGGATTCAGTTGATTTTTAGTTTATACTAAGGAGTTTATAGGTCCTACAAGTGACGTCACTCGTTAGACCGAAAAACGATGTGTTATTTTAGTAAAAACATCTGTAATCCTTTCATTTTGAAATGTCTGACATAGAAAATATTGTTATTGAGACAATTATCTCGAAATATTTTTCGATTTAGCCCTCCCAAAAAAATTTTGACATACCGAATTAACTATTGTCCTAAAAGTCATCCTCACTCAAATTAGACATTTTCTAAACGTAATAAATGTTGAAATAATTTTAGTAAAATAATAAAATGTTTAATGTGAAAACGAGAGGACCAGTGTCTGGGAGATAAACGTCTATCTTCTCAACGACAGACGCAAAAGCGTAAGCGTGTTCTATACATTTTTAATGATTTATTCCATTTTAATTTAGTGACAAATGAGTAAACCTTAAGCTCTGGAAATCAGATCTGTCTGACTTTTTTTTTCTGTTTCAAGAATCACAAGATTTTTTTAAAGGACATGCGGCGATAAATGCCAAATATTGTATACTACAAATAGAAAAGTGATAAAGCGGCAATACCACGGCAATAAAAAAAAAAGATCTGACAATTTCACTTGAAATTACCGGTGACCGGTGTTTCCACAATTCAGATATTTTAATGTGTTTTTTTACCAAAATAAGCATCATAAAAATTATTTAAGGTATTTAACATGATAAATGTAATAGTAATATTACATTTAATGTAGGTAACTACATTATAATATAATTTACAGCTGTATAACAACCGTTGGCATTTTTTCTATGGCCGGGGCCGCATCTCCTTTTTCTCTAAATTGATAGTATGGAAAATATACAGTGTGAAATTGACATCATTAGCATCCTTTTAAACTAAGAGTCAACCCATCAAACTGAACAACTTTTACTATGGGAGCAACCTGCCGCTGCCTACACGACTCAAATGTATGGGACAGCAGATTTTTTTCGTGCTCCGATTGGTTTGCTCCCATAGTAAAAGTTGTTCAGTTAGATGGGTACACTCTTAGTTTAAAAGGATGCTAATGATATCAATTTCACCCTGTAGTGTACATTTTTAGCGTAAATTCATTTTAATTCACTTTGTATTTTTTTTTAGAAAGTTGTTCAGTTTAATGGTCTGATCATCCCGTTAATAATCCGACTCATATGACTAATGATCGGCGCACCTTACTAAAAATAATAAAAAATTTATAAAAATAAGAGGAATGCTGTAATTTTTTTTGCTAGGAAACTTTCATTCCTTTTATGATTTTAATTCATTCAAGACCTTGCAATTTATTATTACCTAAGGTAGGTAAAACCATGCTTCTTTTTAGGGTTAATTTAGACTTAATTTAGTAATGTGAATTTTAAATCCAAGATTGACGATTATGCTTTGTACGCCCGCTTAAGGGTATATTATTCGGAGCGCGCTCCATACAAACGTACTATGGTGATATTTTCAATACTAACCAATTAAAGTCAATGAAATGTTGCAGAAAAAATCTAGAAACAAATTTCTATGCTTGTATGGAGTCAGATTTTTGTTAAAATGTATAGTTTTCAAGTTGTAGTACCTCAAAGATTTCCATACAAGTCTTAAATTAATCTTAGCATTGAAACTGTTTATTTTATCGAAAATCTGACTCTATAGAAGCATAGAAATTTGTTTTTAGATTGTTTCTGCAAAATTTCATTGACTTTAATCGGTTAGTATTGAAAATATCACCATAGTACGTTTGTATGCAGCGCTCATTTTCGCTCTCGGAATAATATTATCTTAAATTACCTATCTTGCCCTCCCTTTTGCCCGCGGCTTCATCTAGGTGAAATCAAATGGAATGAACCATAATGTTTTCGAACAGTGAAAGCTCAATTAAATCGGCTCAGTAGTTTTCTCGCGCGATACTCGAATAACAAATCAAAAATTGCAATAAAATAAAAATAAATATAAAAAGATTATGAATAAGCGCATAATGATTTATCTAAACTATTATAAAACTGTAACTGAAGTGTGTCTGTACATTGAAGATATTTACAAAAAAAAGATTACGATATGGTTTTTAGGTATCCCTGACTAGAAATCAACCTTTTTTAGAAATTTTGTCTGTCTGTTTGTTTGTGTGTTTGTTTGTTTGTTTGTTTGTTTATTTGTTTGTTTGTTTGTTCGCGCATCACGCAAAAACTACTGAACCGATTTTAATGAAACTTTTTTTGTTTGATAGTTTATGATCTGACTTAAAATCTGGTATATAATTTGTGCGGACGAAGTCGCGGGTAAACACTAGTTATTTTATATTTTTATTATTTAAAATTTTAAGATACTCGCAATTTTAAGTTTTCATCCATTTGCTCAAGGACACATTTTAAGAATCTTGTTTTGGTTGTAGTACCTACCTGTGGTATTCGACATCGAGCTCAGAAAATTTTAAAATAAAATTGTACAAACAAATTACAATACATTTTGAAAAAAACTTATATTGAAACCTTGATAAATTTGATTCTGCTTTCGATTCTAAACAAACTTTTTTCTAGTTTTGCGTTTATTCATTAACACGTTATATTGGACTTGAACAGGGTGTAGCAAAACACCCTAGTAATACTTAGGGGGGTGCTTCAGACCATCAAACTGAACAACTTTCACTATGGAGCCAACAACGAGAAAAAAAAAATCTGATGTCCCATACATTTTAGTCGAGTCGGTACAGCAGTTTTGTATGGGACAACAGATTTTCTTTTTCGCGATTTCGAAGTTGGCTCCATAGTGAAAGTTGTTCAGTTTCATGGGCTGAAGTAGTACTTCCTTACTTACTTACTCCCTTAAGTATTACTTACTAGGGTGTTTTGTTACACCCTGTATAATTATGATGACTAGACAACGATATCTCGTTACAACCCCTTTCTGTACGCCATGTCATTCAAAATGTTTTCATCCATTTTTTAAAACAAAGACGTCTTTCCTTCCTCTAAACCTTCAAGTAGTTGAAGTTGAAGGTTAGTTTCAAATTCTGAACAGGATAAAACTATTTTGGTGCTCCTTAAAATTTTTAAAATAAGTAGGAAAAAGTACTTAAAAATTCAGCTAAAGCCTTCATCTTTTTCACAAAAATTCATGAATCAGTAAGGTCTCCCTTATCAAGACTTTTGGAACGTGTTCATAAAAATTATGAGAATAAACGAATTTTTGGAATTAATGAGAATAAAGGGCGGCATGGCATGTCGGTGACAGGCTGTCAACTTCAAGGCATGGGGTTTCCGAATAAGAAAAAAAGAGTCAAAGGAATTTTCGAAATAAGCTTAGATGTTAAAGTAGGACTTTCTGAAAACAATAAAAGAGAAACTACCGTTTTAAATCTACTTAAAGGGGCATTTGAAGAGAGCAATTGAGCTAAAAACATTTTACCCAAATTTTTCTTTAAAATGGAACGAACATCTCTTCACCACAAGGGTTGAAAAAGTTTTCATGGTCTCTAGTTGAAGTAAGAGACTTCAGTAATATTTCGACACAATAAACTAGAAAATGCATACTTAATCTCTTTTCTATTCTAATCTTAAAATTATGACTCTAATCGTGGTGTCGATGATTTTGCCAATGTCCAGTTTAAATAGTGTAACGCTGTTCGATAAATTATATTCGTTTGACCTCAAGATTTTGAACAAAAACACATACTTGGACCACTACAAATAAAATGGCGGAGCCATGTGGCCACCTAAACCACGCGTGAGACACTTCCGGCCATGAACCCTCTAACGAACCCTACTTGGTCTCTGTTAACAAGTCAATGGGTAACTCTATACAGTAAGCTCCTTACTCTGTGGTAACTCTTATAAATTGTTATGAAACATGTCGCATAAAGGGGTGTGAAACGTGTCAGCTTACGGTCAAAGGCTTGCGCTTCAGAAATGGAAGGAAGACAGAGCACTTTTGTGACCTTTAGACAGTGTTGCAAATTTTATGAACCAGGAATTTCGTACGATATGATTTTTAAAGTACTCTTTAAAATTAGTAGATAGAAGGCGTCGGCAGGCCACAACTGACGTGGCTCGCGAACCTGGGGGTCTACCCGGACAATCGAACTTCGCAATTGCGTGAACGTTTTTGGTCCAAAGTCAACTCTATTACAATGAAGTTCGGACCGAAACAATTGCGATATATCAAAAATCGAAAGTCCGGGTACAGGGCCTGACAGGCATCGAAAGCGTCAAAATGCTATTTCGTTTGGCAAGAGACCTCCAGTAATGAAGAGGAACCCGAAGAAGAAGTACCTATGCATTTGGTAATGGTTTCGTAACATTTTTGTTCATGTAATTAAAATAGCCAGGAGATACTAACTAATTTGAATTACTAACATAGCTTTAAGGGTGTATTCAGGCAATAAAACTAAACAAATTTCCCTAAGAATAAAGGGGCGATAAATGCTAAATTTTTAGGACTTCGATAGAAAATCGATCGGCTGATCCACACTATAGACACAACCGCTCGTGACCAAACTCGCAACGTTTTTGTTAGTTCCCAATTGGTTGTCAGTTCTTAGGAAGAAATATGATCAGCCCATTGTCACTTTCCCTTGCTAACACCATGATTACAATGTCGATCTTCGGAAGGGAGGAGATATTAATGAAAACGATGAGTAAATTATAGCTGTAATAACTGTTCCATACAAATATTCGGATTTAGGGAGGGGATAAATCCCACCTATCCCGTGCTTGTCTTAAGGCCAGGTTATCCAAGTGCAAGCGTATCTTTCTTGCAAGCATAAGTTTGCAATTAGCCATCCCGCTCCAAACGAAAGCAGGATCGCAAAAAAACGTGTTTTTCATCAATATCTTTGCTCATGGGAGTTTCTAAGCTCAAAATTCTATGGAGTTCACTAGAAATATTTAATGTATTTTGTTAAGTACAAGAATAAAAAGTTAAATATCAGCAGTTTAATCATAGTATTGAAAAAACATAACGAAAAGGGGTAACTTTGGGATTTTTTTCTATCTATTAAACTTAATCTAATCGTGTAATTGAGAACGGTCGCCTATCAGCCAGATCCTTAAATAAGACATAATTGGTTTTCAGACTTTAAAACACAGTTTAAAACACTTTCGTTCGTGTTCAAAAAACGGTCTCAACCGAATAACAGCGTCTTAGCACCCCTTTAAGTAATGTAATGCATTTAAGTTTTACACTCTGTCGTGACCCTGTATGTCGGCATGTAATTCTAATATCATTAACAAATAATGAGACACCCTGCTCACACTGTAAGGAGATATTTCCGAGGTGAACGTATAAAGTGTGGTTAACGTGATGCTTGTTTCTTGACAACGTCGTTAATCAGCTGGTTGTGTTTTGAAGTGTCCTATTATTAAACGTGCAGTGTTAATTTGTATCCACCACGTTTGAAATTAATCTCATTTTTGCATATGCTCACGACTATATTCCCCGAGGGGAGTCAGAGATATTCTGAAAACCTCAGAACATCCACGTTTCAACAGTAGTACCGAAACTGTCCAGTGTGACGGGGGGTGAGCCCGTCACCACTTATAATGGACAGTGGTCACAATACATTGAATACATGCCTCGAAATTGAAGCATGCAGGTTTCCTCACGATGCTTTCCTTCACCGAAAAGCCAGTGGTGTTACAAATCGTACACACATTTCGAAAAACTCATTGGTACGAGTCGGCATGGACGGGGATCGATTATGTTTTTATGTGAATCAAAAAACTTTACGTTTAGAATGTAGTACCTGGGTGGAGCGAGCTTTGTTCGGCGTCTTTCAAGTTAATCTAGATAAGTTTCATCACTAAAAAAAAAAATTTTACACCTAAAAATATTGTCTTCTACTTTTTTTCAAAGTAGTACGCTGAAATCTCAAAATTGGAAGAATATAATTTTTGTCTGTGAAAACGGATTTTCTAATTAAGTAAGTAATTTTAAATATTCCCCTAGGTTTTTTTCTATTCCTGTTGATTTTATATCATCGATTATTTATAAGGCATGTTCCTTTCCAAAAAGCTGAAGGGTGATAAAAATGATTCACAGCGTCGTAAAATCTAGATTGTTCAGAAAATAGTTGGATGACTTCCATACAATCAACATCTGGCGCACTAAACGGATCGATCGAAAAAAAATAACAATTCATGATCAAAGTAAAAAAAAAAACAATGAGATAACGTTTATAAATACCCTTTGGTCTTAAAATTTAAGTATCTTAATTGTTTACACCAGTTCAGAAAGCAGGTGTTAACTATACAACGTGTTAATGAATAAGCGCAAAACCTCATACATCCCAATTGATTTACAACAAAATAATTAGATTGAAACAATAATTTCATTATTTTGATACTTAAAATTTAAAGTTGGTAGACTAAAATAGGTTGTCTTCCTATATTCATCTCGGTGTTCAAACGGTGTATGAATATACCTATAGTTATACATAACAGGCAATTCATAAGCACCTATAGTCTGATTACGAATTAGAGGCTTAGAATGGACCATCCAATTTCTTCCCGTGGGTGTCGTGTTAGGCTATTAATAAATAGGTCAAATAATTCAATTCAGTAGGAACCTTCAATAAAAGTGACTTTTTGTAGGCATACATAGATATGAAAACACAAAAAAGAAGTTAAATACGGCTCAGAATATTGAGAAATATTTTCCCCTATTCGTGATACTATTTGGGACAATTCCCTTTCATTTCCATACTAGGAATTCGTTTTCGGGTGTGCGAATACATCATGAACATTATCATAAATATCATAAGGATCAGTTCAGAATTTGAATTGATTTTAGTTTTAGATACTATAAAAGTCTTGGTATTATTTATTTTGTTACTAAATATACGAATTATTAAAAATAAATAAGTATTACATAGATTAAGGGTTATATAGATTAGATAAGGTTGTAGGTAGGTACTATACAGGGTGTTTCATAAGTAACAATAAATTTTTAAAACTCATAAGTTTAGACCGTCAAACTGAACAACTTTATCTATGGGACCAACATCGAAATCGAGAAAAAAAAAATTTAAATCCCATACATAATTTTAGCTCTAGTCGATTAGTCTAGTCGAACATAAATGATTTTTTTCGCGATTTCGATATTGGTCCCATAGTGAAAGTTGTTCAGTTTGATGGTCTACCACACCCCCTTAAATGTTTATTTGTAGTTTTGTAACACCTTGTATACTGGTTGTCTGGAAGAAATCACTTTTAGTGATAAGGTCGCCTTTTGTACCCTTCTTGTTCATGTATATTTGTTGTTGTTTTTTGTGTGTTTTGGTGTGCAAATAAAAAATATTTATCTTATCTTATCTGATCTAATAAGGAAGTGAAAATAAAATTTGTTTAACTGGCATACTTAATTAATGTAAAACCTGAAAAGAACCAAACCAGGGTTCTTTTAAAATAGTGTAAATGTGAACTGTTTTATATTTTACGGGTACGATCAGACGGTCAAATTAAACAAACCTCGCAACCTCGGAAAAGCTTTTCAATGAATTTGTGTGTGGCTTGCCTTGCAGTTTTGTTAAAACAGGAATTTTTTTTTTCTTGCTTGAAAATTAGCAGAATTTTTAGAAAGATCTTCAGCCATGGGTATGGAACTAGTAAATGCTAAAATCACAAATACCTACAGATCCAGTACACACGGCGACATGATCAAGCTACGCAAAACCAATATAAGATGGCCGCCCGCCCGACGTTATACATTACTACCTAAGCGCGGCCAGCGTATTTTGGTTTTGCGTATCTTGATGTGTCGCTGTGTGAACTCGTACTTATAAAAGTTGTGCAACTCAGTAACTTAAAGAAACTAGTACCTACATTTTCCGCTATAGTACCTACAAAAAGCTCTATTCAAAGGGTACGTCACTTGAACTGTTCACATTGGACGGTATTACGCAATATTTGGCTTCGACCCAGACCCTCACAATACGTCTCAAAATAAGTTTTAAGGATCGTTCAAAGTTTGTCGTCTAACCGTAGCGTAGGTACGCGGGCACTAGACGTAATTCGACTTAAACTATTTGTGAAGCCTGACCAGAAATATAAAAAACCTGCTTCGGGGGCGCTGCAATCGACTCTAACCTTTAATGTCAATGATCCGAGTTCAAAAATTAGTTCCGATGATTTTCCGCGACATGGCGAAGTTTTTTATTTTTCTGGTTGGGCTTTACACGCATAACTAAAGGAACTTGATTAATAAAAGTGAGGACTAAAGATATCGACGTAGCCATTGACTTACCAAATAATGAACTAAGGTCTGCGCTTAAGGCGTATCAGCCGTGGACCACTCTCCTCTCACTCACACTCCATACTAATCGATGAGAAAGAGCGCGTGGCTCCGGTCATAATTTTGCTGTTTTCTTTGAAAAATTCGATGATTTTTTATTAATTTCGAAAAAGTAAAAAAACTACATCATTCTTAATTGTATTGTGAACAATATAGTAAATTTTCATTTTGTTCCGATTAAAAATGTAAGAGTAAAATGGTTACAACTGGAAAAAAAGGGGTGACTTTAGAGTCCCTTTTCTTCGGTTTTATTCATTAAAATCGATTTCTAGAAAAAACACATCACTTCTCATATCCTGTAGATGGTTCAGTTTAAATTTCAGCTCAAAAAGTGCCATAGTTAATGAATAAAATGGTTACAAAATTACCCAAAACCGGCAGGTAGCCCCTTAAGGTCAATGATCCGAGTTCAAAAATTAGTTTCGATGATTTTCCGCGACATGGCGAAGTTTTTTATTTTTCTGGTTGGGCTTTACACGCATAACTAAAGGAACTCGATAAATAAATGTGAGGAATAAAGATATCGACGTAGCCATTGACTTACCAAATAATGAAATAAGGTCTGCGCTTAAGTGGCCCAACCAAAAGCGGCACAAAACGCAAAAAAAAGTATACTTTGGTCGACGGACTTAGGCCCAATTCGACCAAACGCGAGTAAATTTTATTCTTAGATTAAGTCGCCGGTTCGGTTACTATAAAGTTTACTGATTTTGCTTTTTACCAACCCTAATTTATGAATAAATTTTACACAGCCAATTTTGACTGTGTAAAGCTAGACCGAGACTAATGGAATGTCAATGTCACATAATTAAAAAAATTATATAAAAAATAAAACCTAACAAATTAAAACTATATACCTAACCTCACATTTCAATAAGTACGGATACAACGACCTGTTTCTTTAGGTGGATTATACATTCGTTCATTTAGTACGGGTTAATATGGTAGAAGACAAAATATGAAGTTATTTCGAATTAAACACCAAGACTAAAATTGTTCCTTGTATAGTTACTCTTCTATAAATCTAAGTTTGGTCGAATCCAGCCTTACTGTATGTACATAATCACGATGAACTCGATGCTGCGGCAGAAGCAAAATTAAGCAGTGGTTTTAACCACAAGTTTTAACATTATTATTCAAATTACAATGTTTTACTTTGTTTGATGTTGTCTTTGACAATCCAAAGGGGAAATGCCGCTAGTTTCATGGGGACCATAGAGCCGAGGTTGCGTGGAGCTGGACCTTTGAGTGTGCGCTGGTCTTTAGGTTGACGAAGCGTGTAGCAGATTTAGATTGTATACGTTTAAAGTTTTAACGAAGCATGTTGCTGATTGAGATCCTGTTTATTAATTATTTTTTCACCTCACAAGCTCGGAAAGAATCTGTTTATCATTCGAAATCTGAGTGCAAAAGTGTATTTTATCCGCTAGCGTGGAAAGAGTTTTTAAATTTCGAATCTCTCTATTCAATATTACAACATCGCCAAAATGTTTATTTTTTTATTTTATTTTCTTGCATCCAGCCAGCCTTTTCCTCGCCGTTGTGAGGTGAAAGTTGTGTGTTGCGCTCGGCAGCAAAGTTATTCTGCGTCTCGTACCTTTGAAACCTACGTTGCGCTCAGGATTCTATATTTGAACCCACTCGTTTCACTCGTGGTTCAATCTTAGAATCCTTCGCTTGCTCAGGTTTCAATACAAGTACTCGCGCCAAAAAACAATTTTGCAGCCTAGCATAACAAATAACTATTGTTTAACTTTTGACAAAGCGTGATGCAGATGCGGATATGTCGCCATTTTTGACGAAGCGTGCTGCAGATCTGAAGTTTATATTTTTTTACATGTAAAATCATTTAATTAATTTTGCTTATATTTGTTTATTATTTATAAACATTGTAGCAATTGTCATTTTAACGTAGCTATATGTTTCAACCAGCGATTATTTGGATTGGTCGCCAACGTTCATGGCTGTAGGCCAATTGCCATAATTTACGGCAACACGTGAATTTTGAGTTAGACTTCCGCCCATTAGGTACTTGGTACGTCAATAAGCTGAAAAGATAGATAACCGTTGGAGTAGGTGAGTTGAGATCTCAGTGACCATGTACATAGTATAGGGCAAAAAGTCTGTGGCCAAACCTATTAAAGAAGCACTTATCTGTCGAATAATCGTTTTCTATTCTGAGCCTATAAATTCAAACTTTATAGGGTCCTTGAAAGTTTGTAGCCTGACCTCTGTATTGTTTAACTGGTCAGATAAAATACTTACTATGAAGTTCCTTATAAAAGTCTTTATTGGAATGGATCTTTTGCAAATAAGTTGTATGAGGTATAGTATGGTACTGGTATTGGAGAATTGTACTACGACGTGTAAGTTACTACCAACATTATAATCACGATGGCTGTCTTTTAGTAAAAGGGTTGAGGCACATTTACCGACGGCGATCGACGGCCGGCCCATGTAAAAAGAAAGCCATCCGCCGTCGTCGTCAATTCAATTAAATTTTTTGTACTGTTCACATGGCTACAGTACATACTACAATAATATCATACGATCAACCTTGCAGCTGATCGTTAATTTTTACTGACCTTTAAACGTCTGTAACTCCTGAACCGACTGAAGCTATGCAGACAGACTTGGTCCATCCCCATCATAGAGATGCTCTTCATCCCATAAACACTGAATCAGCCTTGCTGCTGATGGTTACAAAAAGTACACTTATCTCTTATACTATTAGGTTAGGTAAGGTTAGGTTACACAGCCGCCGACACAGCCGTTTCGATAAAATTTGTATCTTCGCGCAGTGTCGGTGGCTTGCCGGCTGTTCTAAAATGTTATAAAGAGCGTGCTAGCATCAATAACGCACCTAGTAATTTATTTTAGATGACTCAGAAAAATCTCGTTTTTTATAAACAAACAAGTAAGACTTTATACTCAGTAGTATAATATTAAGGTCAAAAATAAAACACGTATACCCAGGAGACAACGAATTCACATTCCTTCTTGCACGATAAGGACGACTGTTGAATTTTGAGGAGGCAAGGCGTCATGTGAGCCCTTTAATCTTGTCACTCCCCCAACCGAGGAGTAGGTAGGTGAAATACGTACGTATGCCGGCGATTTATTTTATTATACAGGATGAATAATTTTATGCATTACAAATCGAACACGGTGCTTCAGACCATCAAACTGAACAACTTTCTCTACGGGACCAACGTTGAAATCACGAAAAAACTATCTGCTGTTTTATACATTTTGGTCCAGTGGCAATTGACATTTTCTATGAAACAGCTGATTTGTGTGTCCCATATTGAAAGTTGCTCAGTTTGATGGTCTGAAACACCTTGTTCAGTATAACGCATTACATTTTTACACCCTGTATAGTCACATCACAAACAGTTTAGAAATGTTGTTCGGAAAGCTCCTTTGTCACAACGATTGTTGACAAGATGTAGGTACCTATAATTTTTTCCGACTGTAGGTATTTATTTTTCGGTTTTATTTTCCTCAACTTTTTCAATTGTCGAAAATGGAAAAGAAAAATAAATCATGTTTCTCATTCTTTACAGATCCTATTGAAAAGTTTTATAAACGGTGTGGGTACGTTTTAGATGTTATGACATTATAATTATTAGAAAGGTTCGCGCGAATATAACATTTCAAAAATTGTTTATTCGAAAAATATATTAGTAGGTAAGTCAACGATTTTCACATAATAAATCGGTAAGTAGAATAAATATAAATGTTAAAAATGTTTATGTTTGTCTATTTATTTGTTTGAGCATTAAGTAAAAATTATAGGTACAAATAAAGTGCTGAATTAGGTTACCTTTTAAACCAAATACAAAACAAGTTAAGAGGGCAAAAGCCAATAACAAAGTCTTGTTTTTAATCAATTTGAATATCAAAATAACTCTCGAGGTACTTAATCAAATTAGCAAAATCGGATGAGTAGGTACCTATAACGGGAAATGTAATATTCTTACGGGTGGTTGCATTAATCATTTAATTAACCTTCTTAATGAATTTGGGTTCCCAAGTGTTCTAATTAGCAAAGGAATATTCGAAAGGTAAGGTAGATGATTGAGTTTGAAGCAAGCAAAGTTTGCACAGTTTGAACAACATTTACCGTCCTATGGTCACGGATTTGAAAAAATACGGACATAATGTGACACTAAAAAGGTGTGAAGCATGCAAGGTACTACATTTTCGTTTGTACTATAAGGGACCTACACTCACACAGATACACCAGTTCTAGGCGCAGGTCCGATAACCCTCCACCATTTTGTACCACGCGACAGTGCGTCAGCACGCACATAAATATTAATGAGTGCTTCACTTGTGATTAGACGAGATTACTTCAGTCTTTTCTTCAGGTCCGTGCCTATGGTATGAGTTTTGAACAATCAATCTGTTGAGTCTCATTACGAAAATTTCTTCAGTTCGCACTTGACACTCGCTCATAATCTTAGTTCACTAAAACATAACATAGTTTATATTATGGACATTAGTAGTAGGAGAAAATAGTCTATGCAAGCGGAAAATCGCGGTTTATACAGAAGAGACGTGTGGCGGTGGCGGATAGTCAAAGTAACACAATATAAACCTTATATTACGAAGCATAGCGTCGTTTTTATCGTAAAGAAGAGTCGCGCCTCCAGATGACGACGTCGTCTGGAGGTGCGAGCGTAATTTTCTAACCGACGCTATGCTACGTACCTACTATAAGGTTTATATTGTGTTAATTTGACTATCCGCCACCATTACACGTCTCTTCTGTATATACCACGCCTTACACTGCAACGTGTATAAAATAAAAATAAAAAATAAGGGTAGGCACTTTAACTTGAAGCCAGTGTCTAATTGTCTTCCCTTCGCAGCTTCGTATGAGATGAATAAAGAAAATGATATTTCTAAGCAGTCTTTCTGTATGCAAAAGGCTAGTCTCTATCACAAATGAAGAAGTTATTCCATCTTGAAGACTTGGATATGCTAAAATCGAGCCTTACTGCCACAGCAAGCTTAAAGCTCAGGCCGCACATAGGCGGTACCGGAGGCGGTCCCGAGGCGGGATTTTTTGTAATGTACGAGTTTATATGGACCCTGCCACACAGAAATCCGGGCCGGGGGTGGCGCGGCGCGGCGCGGTACCGGGCAGAACGCTCTGACAGACAGGGCCTTATTCAACAAAACTTACAATTCTACAAATTTGTCAAAAAGTAACATAATTCGGTATGTCAAGTTTTTTTTTGTCTTCTTTTTTATATTTTTTACGGACAGAAGACATAATTTTAAGACACCTATTTCATTCTTATTGCGATTCATCGAGTTTATCAATATAAATTTAATTTTTAAATTATTTTGATCTGTAATCTCTAAGTGCAAAAATGGTGGAGAGAAAATAATTCGAACTCCATGGAGAAAAACTACATACAGCTGTATTTAAAAAAATTAAAACCTGCCTCTCTTTCTAACTCTATGCTGGAAAAAGATACGGCAACATCAAATGTCAAATTCTGACATTGTGAAAGTATTTTTTTTTCTTAATGGCCGGTTATTTTAAGTTGATTTTATGTTTACCAAGGAGTTCACAGGTATGCCAGTGACGTCACTGCACGGACCGAAAAACGACGGTAATTTATTTAAAATATCTGTAATCCTTTCATTTTAAAATCTCTGACATAGAAAATATGATTATTGAGACAATTATCTCGAAATGGTTTTCAATTCAGCCCTCCAAAAAAAAACTTGACATACCGAATTGTCAAATTGTGATACAAGTGCTGTTCAATGAAACCTACAAATATGTAAAAAAATACCGAGAAATTATTGTAAATTGTCGCGCCTGTAAACTCTGTTCAATAAAACATTACAATTCTAAAAATCTCCTGTCACATTAGATGACAATTATGTATTACAAATATGTCATGGTAGTTTACAATTCTACATATTTATGTAAACTTGTTACATCGTACGATACAAAAGATTAATGAGGGTAAATCAAAAACTTTTAAGTTTATTGGTGAGATATATTCTGTTTAGACTAAAAATGGGTCAGAACAACAAATTAACCATTCAGTCACATCAAAAGAAAAAAATTTTTTTTAGTACTCAATTCTTCTTCGTCGTTCAATTATCACGTTTTCATCACTGCCATACTTTCACTACTTAATGTAAGCACCATTTTGGTAAAGAAAAAGATAAATCAAAGCCGGTAGGTAAGGTATAATGCCGAGGTATTATAACTTGTAAATGTTTTACCGAGGGTAAGGTCACCTGTCAGAAATGTATTACAATTCTACAATTATGTAAACTTGTAAATACAATTAGCGTTCAACAAAGCAGTTTTTCCGACAAATTTGTAAATTGTCACCTGTCAAGCAAAAATGTTTGTTGAACAAAAATATGTAAAATTGTAACTACAATTCGACAAATATGTAAATTTTCCGCCATTACAAATTTGTAATTTGTATTTATAGTTGAACAGAAACTTGTAAAATTGTCGCCTGTCACCTGTCACCTGTAATTTACAATTGTAAGTTTTGTTGAACAGGGCCCAGGCGGCAGCGACGCGGGCCGGAGGCGGCGGCAGCGTGGCGTGGCGCGGGCCGGGGGTGTCGCGGAAGCGGCGGCGGCCGTTGTATTCCACTGTAGTCAATGCGAGGTGTGACACAGTGCGGCGGCGGCGCGTCGCGGTCCGGAGGCGGTATTTACCGCGCTGTCATTAAGTATTTTATGGATGGCCGCTTTCGATGTCACACCGGCCGCCTCCGCGCCGCTGCCGCGCCGCCACCGCCGCGCGGACCCTGTGTGGCAGGCCCCGGAACGCTTTCGCTTCCCGCAGAACCGCCGCCGGCCCGCTTTCTCGCAGGACCGCCTCTGTGTGGCCTGAGCTATAGAGATCATTGTTGTGAAGTTTCTGTTCATGTATCACGTACCTACAGAAAGATACAGATAGCAAAAATGTTTACAGATTTCCTGTAATAAATCCCAACGTCCTGTATAACCCCATCTTTTTTTAGTACAGCATCTATCATTCAGCACAATCCGTGTATCAATAAGAAGCATTATCGATAAATCAATCAATCGTATTCATGCGAGGAATGAGTGGCGTGTATACTTGGTAGTTTCGTCGGCATTTCTCAATGTTTACGATATTTTTGGTATGATCTTGACCTTAAGAGAAGTTTATTCGGAATTCGGAAAGCTCCCGAGTGCGCTACATACAAACGAAGTTCTGAGTAATTTTCATTAAGATTAACCAATGAAAGTCAATGAAATTTATAAACACGATGTCTGACATGGTACCGACCATGTCAACAACAAACAACAACAAACAACAACAACAACTCAACAACTAATACAAACAACTCAACTTTACAAATAATAACATGACAGATAAATTAATTTGATTTCTTTGTGAGTTGAATTCAGGTTTGCTATCGTAAAGTTGTTCAGATATTTATGTACACTTAACATGCTTAGATACTTTTGATGCTGACTGTACATGCGAAAATCGTACTTATTAGTTTCATGCAGGTAACTGCCGGGTAACCAGCGGGTAATCAGATAGGCAATAGAGGAGGTGAGGTAAGAAATTGGTTGGAGGAAGGGAGTGTCCATACTGTATGTAGTAATAGATACATACCTACTCTTTCTTATGCTGTGGCTCCATGCTCAGTTTATTTTTGGAATGTGTGGCAGCCTTTGATTCTACATGCCTCACGTATAAATATTTTAAGTTTTTATAGGTACCTACCTACGTTTGTTTAATGAGGGTTCCACAATACCCTTTTAATAAATAATATTCAATCTCAAATTGTCATTCTAATCTTGTTTCGTTCACGTCCTCGCGCTCGTAGGCTGGGGAATAAAGATTGTTTTTTGTTGATGTAAAAAAATTGTTTGGTAAAAAATACCCTTCGTCGAAGTAGTCCGGGTCAACGGAGCACAGAGCTTTAACTACCTGCCGATTTTGGGTAACTTTGTAACCATTTTATTCATTAACTATGGCACTTTTTGAGCTGAAAAATAAACTGAACCATCTACAGGATATGAGAAGTGATGTGGTTTTTCTAGAAATCGATTTTAATGAATAAAACCGAAGAAAAGGGACTCTAAAGTCACCGCTTTTTTAAGTTAAGTTTAAGTTTTTTTAGTTAACCATTTTACTCTTACATTTTGAATCGGAAGAAAATGAAAATTTACAATATTGTTCACAATACAATTAAGAATGATGTGGTTTTCTTACTTTTTAGAAATTAATAAAAAATCAACAAATTTTTCAAAGAAAACAGCTAAATTTTGACCGGAGCCGCGCACTAATTCGCATCGATTAGTATGGAGAGTCGTGGTCCAGGGCAGATACGCCTTAACTAAAGTTCTAGTTATATATAGGAAAGGCACGATACCTACCCAAAAAGCAAAACTACTTGACGCAAAATAATTTATGGGACAGCTGATTTACTGTTCGTGATTTAGATGTCTCACTGAGAAAGTTGTTTAGTTTGATAGTCTGATTACCCTCTTAAAAACCGACGAAGACCCTTTAAAAAACAGTGCTATTTTTATTCTAAGGAATTGCAAAAAGGAAGTTGAAGGAAAACATCAAATAAAGAAGAAATTCTGAGGCGCATGTGCACTCAAAGAAATCTTTAACTAAATGTTTGTTAAATGTAACTGAACTTTAGTGACTACCAAACTGTTTTGTAAAACATAATCAAACATTTGGTTATAATTAGCCAATTGTTTAGCTGTTTTAACCAAATGTTTGATTATGATTTACAAAACAGTTCGGTAGTCACTCAAGTTTGGTTGTATTTAACAAAACGTTTTTTTCAGTGTGAAGTCTACCAATCCGCATTGTGCACGCATGGTGGACTAAGGCCCATACACCCTCCTTGAGGATAGACCTGTGCCTGGCTGTGGGACGTATACAGAGTGTAACAAAACATCCTAGTAATACTTAAGGCAGTTCTTTGGATCATAAAACTGAACAACTTTCACTATGGAGCCACATCGAGATCGCGAAAAAAAAAACCGCTGTCCCATACAAAACTACAGTACTGACTCGGCTCAAATGTATGGGACAGCTGCATTTTTTCTCGCGATTTCGATGTTGGCTCCATACTGAAAGTTGTTCAGTTTGATGGTCTGAAGAACCACCTGAACTACTTACTACCCCCTTTACTAGGGTGTTTTGTAACAGCCTATACAGGGCTGATGATGATGATGATAAACTGCAAAAGCTTAGATGGCAGAGGTCCCGCCTCACAATAAATGAGTCGTGGTCGTTCGAAGGTTCGATTCCAGGGTTCCGTATCTCAACTAAAAAGATACGTATTCCTTCACTTCCTTGTTTGTTTGTCTTTGTGTCACATTTTTAGGGTTCCGTACCCAAAGGGTGAAAACGGGACCCTATTACTAAGCCTACGTTGTCCGTCCGTCCGTCCGTCCTACCTATATAGGGCTGTAACTTTTGAAAAATAATAGCTTGTAGACAGTTAAAACGTTCACAATATTTGCGTTATTGCGGCGGATTTGTTAACAAGCAATAAAAATGTTAAAAAGTTAAAAAATACGGAGTCAAACTTGGTGTCATTATAGAACCAGCTCTAACGAATAAATAATAAAAACCGGCCAAGTGTGAGTCTGTCCCGCACTAAAAGTCCCGGAGAAAACAAAACTTTTTCTCTGTTAATTATGTTGTGTGGTCGTCTTTGACTACTTATAATAAGGACTCGCCTTGCGATAGCATTTCCCCTCTGCCACGGTATAAGATCAATTGATCATGTGCAATTTACATTCAATTTTATACCTTGTCACTAAACGAGACAGCGAAACAATAATTTCGAACTTAGAACGTTTGGGGTTCACACGAGACAACTTTTCATGATTTTTAACATTCAAAATTAGAATCTAAAGTTATGAGGAATAAAATCCAAAGTTGCGGATTGCATGTTACCTCGCCCCCCGCAAAAAGTGGTAGAAATGTTTGTTAGTAGAACTACACGCGTTACCAGTCCTCATATAAGTAGTCAAAGGTGGTGGTGTTGTATGGAACCCTCAGTGCGCGAGTAGCCCAAGCAGCACTTGACCAGCCTTTTTTTTGGTCATATTTTCAACAATACTAAAATAGCCAAAAATAACTTTATTACTATGTTTTTTTTTTACTTTTATTTCATCTATGTTTTTAGTTCGTTATCTGAGATGACATCCCTCTATGTTGATGTATCCAGCAAAAAGCTAAAGTTAATGTAACGAAAATAGGTCACAATGATACACCTTGACAAGAATGAAGGGTGTATAAGATAACTAGGGGTAATACATTTTAATCAAGAAATAATTACGTTTTGGGTCGGTGAGAGGTAAAAAGTTGAATGGGGCACGAGTCAAACGTACGTAGACTTAAAAGGGATAGAGCGACTAAAAAAATACCAAATACAATAGAGGGTAACACATTTTAATCAAAAACAATTAAAAGTTGAAAAGGGGTAGTCAAACGTACTCAGACCTAATAGGGAGCAAACTAAAGAAAGACCAAATATTTATACCCAAAACCGAGTACCTACCTAAGTATGGAACGGTTAATGGATGTTGAAATTGACAAAGTAAGTAATTGAAATTGCGTTATGACCCATGGATATTGAAGAGGCAGGACAAGTTTCATAATAACCCCTACAGTAAGGGTGTCTACCCGTTTGTGCTTATTTCGGAAAACCTCCAGACAGAAAAAAATTTACTGGAGCATGGACAATTAGTCCAGGTGAGGTTTTATAGGCTCATCGGCCTTGGGCAAATGAGTATATGGGGTATATACTCAGGACAATCTATGGGAGACATAGGACGCGTCTCGTGATTATTTTGTTCGTTCCTGGCCCTACACAAAGACAAAGCTTTTAGTAGAGCGCACAAAAATATCAGGTGGGCCGCTCGCCCAATGTCTGCCATAGATTGTCCACTAGCGCGATTGTATCGAAGTTTTCTCTCTTTTAATTATGTGCCACGGATGTGAATGAGGTGTAGCTCCTACTATGTCCCATCTTGCGTATCGTGCCTTTCCTATCCGGAAACTAATTTCACTCGAATGAAGCTTATACACGCTGCTATTATTGCTATCAATGTGACAAAAGTCTAGGCTAGAAAACATAAAATGACATTACCAACCATCGACAAAAGAAATACCTCACACATCTCTGGTGGACAGCCAGCCTTCTATGCTACAAATTATCCGGAAAATCGGACGAAATTTTATCAAATTGACACAGAACATTATAAGAGGGGTTAGTAGTGCAAAGTAGGCGTAGAACGCGTGCCACACGGTTATGCAATGATTTGCATAACACCATAAGGCGCGCGGCGTGGTGCGAGCGAGAGGGCATGAGTAGTTGTAGCAGCGTGAGCGGGAAGACAAGTGGCGACAGCCGTCTCCGAAGCAAAAGAGCTTTTTTGCATTTCCAACCCCACTTTTAATGTTCTGTGAAAATTGCTGTATTTATCACATACAAGTGCAGCAATGTAGATTAAATCCGGCCCAATTTACAGGGTAGTATTTTAGATGAATGAATTAATATTCTCTCAAGACCCTTTTGAGTTGAGAGCTGGAGACAGTTAAGTATCTTAAAACAGATAACGTATTGTTGGAAATCCTTGAGCACTATCATGGGTATCCTATCGTTGTTTTAGTATGCAATAACACTACACCATGGACAAACTTATCTGGATGACCGTAAAACTACTAATAATGTTACGGTTGTTAAGCTTTGGCTATACAATCGCCTGATAAAAATAACTGTATTGAATAAACAATTACAAAGCATTTTCCTGGGAAAATTGTTTTCCATTCTAGTAATATACGACATTGCGATACACATTCAGAAAACTGTATGATTTTATTTATTTCTCATCAAAGTTTTGTGGTAAGAGAGATCTGCCCTAATGACTCATACTGAAAGCCGCACATCAAACGTCACTCTGAAATTGTTCAGAAAATAGTCGACAAAAGGTCCGGCTCCGGTCAGAATTTAGAGCTGTTTTCTTTGAAAAATTAGATGATTTTTTATTAATTTCTAAAAAGTAAGAAAACCACATCATTTTAAATTCTATTGTGAACAATATTGTAAATTTTCATTTTCTTCCAATTCAAAATGTAAGAGTAAAATGGTTACAACCGGGAAAAAATGGGTAACTTAGAGTCCCTTTTCTTCGGTTTTATTCATTAAAATCGATTTCTAGAAAATCCACATCACTTCTCATATATCCTGTAGATGGTTCAGTTGATTTTTCAGCTCAAAAAGTGCCATAGTTAATGAATAAAATGGTTACAAAGTTACCCAAAGCCGGCAGGTAGCCCCTTAAGCCAATTGGTACAACCTTACTTAGCCTGTGCCAGGCGCCCGCTGCTCACCGCGACGCCTCCAGCACGCGCCCCGTACTGCGGATGTGGTGCTCGAATTTTGTTCCCGTTGTTTGCTCTATACAGGGGGTAAGAAAAAGTATCACTTACCATTAAATCACATCCTCTACCCATCAAACTGAACAACTTTTACTATGGGAGCAAACCTGGTAAAATAAAAAAATATGCTGTCCCATTCGTTGGCATCTGGTAGTTATTGCAGTTGGTGGTACTTTTTCTTACACCCTGTAGATAATTATTCAGTGTACTATACTGTCTGACGTCTAGTGGGCCTCCCCAGGAATCGCTGACGTCAGGAGACTGATTAAAGGCCTCCGCACATTGCAGCGATATTATCGAGCGATTTTATCGACAGCGATATCGCGACACCTTACACACTGCAGCGATTCCGCGATTCGCGTCACGCATGCGCCCCACCACTGAATATAGTCGAAAGAGTTGCGATAATATCGCGGCAGTGTGTAGGATCGCGCGCGTCCCCATACAAAATGTACTGGAAACAATTATCGAAAAATCGCAGCGATATTATTATCGCTCGATAAAATCGCAGCGAGCAGAGGCCTTTAACGTGAGCTTCAAGCCAGTAACTTGCAAGAGTTCGCGCAAGAAAAGCACTCAGCGCGGTCTCGTCTCAGAGGCCAAGAACCACTTTGGGTCGCTGAGCCACATCTACCGCTTTCTGGTTTGACTCAAGTAAGTCATCGCACATGCAGGATGGTCGGGAAAGCGGGACAGGCTTGTGGCGTACATTACACTGAGCCTGGCGGAAGATCTTCCCTTTTCAGCATAAGCATAAGCATAAGCTCACGACTATATTCCCCGAGGGGGTAGTCAGAGATATTCTGAAACCTCAGAACATCCACGTTTCACCAGTAGTACCGAAACTCTGTCCAGTGTGACAGGGGGTGAGCCCGTCGCCACTTTTCAATGGAGGAATATTCCCAAGTAGCACCTCCATAGGGTAAAAGGTGCAGTTTCAAGGTTGCGTTGCCAGACTGAGCCACTGCCTAACAACGTCCCTTTTGTTCATCATTCGAACTCAAATCTAACATTTTTCTTTAGCCCGATATAATCCCACTGACTGGCTAAAATGTTCTCCACAATATTACCACGACACCGCAATGTATAGGAAATACTTGTAAAATCAAGTGTATAATATTTCTAACTACATAGAAAGCAATGCTGTTCATATTAACTTATTTACAAAACCCCTAACCGAAGCAGGCTCAAGTATAACTCCAGCCTTACAATTCCGACGGTGTAATTGCACTTATCTGTTATACCCGACCAATTATTATTCCGCCAATAAACGACAGGTATGCGCAGAGATAAGGCTTGGAAACCAACCTCCTGCTATATTTATAGCTCGCCAACATTTTAATACTCTGACACTCAGTTGCAGAAACTCTCATTTAGGGTAAACTAGTGTTTACCCGCGACTTCGTCCGCACAAATTATATACCAGATTTTAAGTCAGATCATAAGCTATTAAACAAAAAAAGTTTCATCAAAATCGGTTCAGTAGTTTTTGCGTGATGCGCGAACAAACAAACAAACATACAAACAACAAACAGACAGACACACAAACAAACAGACAGACAAAATTTCTAAAAAAGGTTGATTTCGAGTCAGGGATACCTAAAAACCATATCGTAATCTTTTTTTGTAAATAGGTATCTTCAATGTGCAGACACACTTCAGTTACAGTTTTATAATAGTTTAGATTAGATTAGATTAGATTACCTAGCATTCTCATCCTAGCATTAAAACTGTATTTTTAACGAAAATCTGACTTCACGCAAACATAGAGATTAGTTTCTATATTGTTTCTGAAAAATTTCATTGACTTTAATTATTAAAGATAGTATTGAAAATATCACCAGACTACGTTTGTATGGAGCGCGCCAACGGTAATATAGTCACACACGATGACGCATTGACGGAGCGGCAGACGTCAATCCGTCATTTCTGAAGCAAGGAGTTGTAAGAAACCGCAAGTAGAAGCATACACGGTGACGGATTGACGCACCGTGTGTGCTTCTACGTGCGGTTTCACACAACTCCTTACATCACAAATGACGGACTGACGTCTGCCGCTCCGTCAATGCGTCATCGTATGTGAACGCATCAATGTTAATCTTCCATTAAATCTCTTGCCGTCACTATTTGTCTTGTGGACGTAGTAAAAGCTAGCAAGAGATTTAATGGAGGATTAACTTTAATGAGCGTTTCTGCAACTGAGTGTAAGTGATAGAGGTACTCGTGGCACAGTATAATAAAGAGTATGGTACTACTTAAAGAACGAATACTTCTTTCCCCCAATTTTTTTTTATCGCACCGCCGTTTGATAGAGCATGGCAGAAAATGTAGACAAGGTGTTGTTGGTATGAAAGATATCGGTAGAAATAGATTGTTACTTGTTATGCTAGGCTGCAAAGGTGTTTATTGGCGCGGGTACTTAGATTGAAAACTAAGCATGCGAAGGACACTAGGATTAGATAGAATCCTGAGCGTAGCGAAGGTTTCAAAGGTACGAGACGTAGAAAAATTTGGCAGCCGAGCGAAACACACAACTTTTCACCTCATCACAACAGCGAGGAAAATGTTAGATGCAAGCACTGAGTTAGATGGATGTATAGAGCGAACATCGCGCTTCATGACGTTTTCCCATTCTATTGATTGCATTGCATTTAGTCACTGTCTCACTGCGGTCACATGTAGCAGTTTGATTGAAAAAAAATTATCTGAATAAAAAATGTTATGGCGTGTACTGAGTATACTTTGCAAATAATTCAAGAAATGTAAGCAAATGTAAAGGAATAACTTTTCATAGGTAAACAAGATGAATTAATTATTAAAAAGCATTTTAAATAATTATTATTTTAAACGATATTTTTATCCCACCCTGAAAAAATTATTATTTATGCAAATGCAAATAAGGACAAACCTATCCGTGAAAAAGAGAAGACATGAGATTTTGCCTCTCAAATAAATTATTGTGAAAGACAAACCTATAAGCAAAAAAGGGAAGACAATAATATGCACGAAAATATGCAAAGTTCGCTAAGTTAGCAACATAATTATTTTGTCTTTATCGCACGTATAGTATTTACTATCTTTTTATCTGGACTGGCAGTATAGACAACTATTGAATAGAAAGATTCAAATTTTAAAAACTGTTTCCACGCTAGCGGATAAAATGCACTTTTGCACTCAGATTTCGAATGATAAACAGAATCTTTCCGAGCTTGTGAGGTGAAAAATAATTTGTTTGCCTTGTTGTGTTTTAAACAATTTATAGATGTTAATAATATATCAGTTAATAATATTCTCTAGGTAGAGTCTTGTATAAAATAGTAAAGCTTTCAGACTAGCAGTACCTTAACGCAAAATCATAAGTATGAGGCATAAATTACGGGCTTCATAAACATCCATATAACCGGCACATGAGTACTATTTAATATTCCATCCGAAGCCATTTTCGTATTATGTTGCCTGCGACTTTTTATTTATTCAGCTACTTGAAGTAAATAAGTAAAGGTATAAATGCCCGGATCCCGAGGTACCTACATTAACGGTCATGTAATCACATCATACAGGTAAACATTTTTTAAGGTTCCGTTTTGGGTATGTCAAACATGGAAAACCATGATTTTTTCATGCACCTAGAATGAATCAGCTAAAATAATTAAAGCTGACTGAGGACTGGGCTAATGAAACATGGGAATCAGATAAGATTGAATCAAGGGTAGAAGTTGCCTGTGAGTCATTTACAAAAATGGAAAAAGTACTAACTAATCGAAAGCTGGATGGTCTAGTATTACAAAACCACCCTAGTTATAGTTATGGGGGTGGTTTAGACCATCAAACTGAACTACTTTTACGACGGAGCCAACATCGAGGACAAATTAAAAAAAAACTGCTTTCCCATACATTTTAGTCGAGTCGGTAATGCAGTTTTGTATGAAACAGCAATTTTTTTTTGCGATTTCAATCTTTGCTCCATAGTGGTTCAACGAATTACCAATGTGGAAGTCCCACGATGAGGCAGGAAGTCCCGCGAGTTTGTGCAAACCATTAAATGGAGTAAAGTCGCCTCAATATCCGAACCGTACATATTCATATTATTTGGCCATGCTATTCCAAAGCAACGCTAGACCATGGAACCCTTCCCGAAATTCAAGTAAAATCGCTCATGACAACAATGTATTTTGTTTTAAATATCAACATCGTTCCTTACACCTTTGCGTCACGTCCATTAGCACGAATAATGTATGTAGTAAAATTTTCATTCCATTATGATACAAAGGTGTACTAGTTGTTTTCAATAGTACCTTTAACATTTTATAAACTTATAAATAACGCTCAAGGGCACATAAAATGGTTGTTATATCTACCAAACTGAATCCTTCAAATGTTTTAAATTAAAGGCTTTTATAGCCCAAACAATTGATAAACTAATGTGGCAATGGGCGAGTGACATTTCTCTCAGAACTGATGGCCGATGGGGCTGAAGAGTTCTCGAGTGGCGAACGCCTACCGGAATGCGAAGCGTGCGTAGGCCCCCACAGAAGGTGGACTGAGGACCTGGTGAAAGCGGCGGGAACCTGTTGGATGAGGGCAGCGCTGGACCGGTCGTTGTGGTGATCCTTGGGGGAGTCCTATGTCCAGCAGTGGACGTCTATCGGCTGACATGATGATTAAAAGTTTTAAATGTCAAAAAAAGCCACCAAAATGTAACATCCGTGGCCGAATTGGGATTTCAACCCAGGACCTCTGGTTTGGCAGTCCGGCAAGTCAACCACCACGTTGTAGCAGAGCTACGAGAGAGCTGACTAAACCATAATGTCGAGGCATCGATTGATTAGATGTAAACGGCCGATCTATGTCAGCGCATGCGACACAGCACGTCACACGGATGACAGCCAATCAGAAGATGAATCTGGCCATCGGCGTCATAGCGCTTTTCAAGTATAATAAGACATTATTAAAATGGCGAAGACACACCATTTTAACAATGGTAACCAATAACATGGCTAGTCTTTATTCGCACTATAAAAAAACAAGTGACTGAACAATTGGACCGCCGTCTACAGGAACAGAACAATTCAAGAGGGGTAAGAAATGCAAAGTAGCGCTTTTGCTTCAGAAACGGCTATCGCCACTTGTCTTCCCGCTCACGCTGCTACAACTACCCATGCCCTCTCGCTTGCACCACGCCGCGCACCTTATGGTGTTATGCAAATCATTGCATAACCGTGTGGCACGCGTTCCACGCCAATTTTACACTTCTAACCCCTCTTATAATGTTCTGTGGTTCCAGGGCATTTCAACAGCCCGTGTAAAGTCTTCCCTTTCCTCCAAAACACCAACAGGGTCATCCGTTTAAGTAGTTTTAAAAGACAGATTTTAGCACTTAGCATTTACATCATCATCATGACAGCAACCCAAAAGCCTATTATAAAATAAAAATTTTATTATTAATGACATTTCTATAACTTTTTGGGGTGGTTGGGGATCTACCTCCTAGCGGTCCTCCCCGGGCAACGGCACCACAAGCTACCTAAGTTGTGCGCTGAACGATCCCCACAGCGGTGTGGTAGGCTCCGCAAGGAGCCGCCTGGCTCGCAACCACCCTCCTGCCGGAGTCTGGCGCCAAGCAGCTTGCTGCGTTCCGTCGGTGTGCAGGAGTGCCAGTGCCATTCTGGGTAAGCTCGCTACATTTTCGACCCCATCTTTCTCCTGAGGAATAGATTGAGGTCAAGAGCAAGCCCATCTATAGTAAAAAAAAAAAACTTGTTCATTATTTTCCTACGGACAAAAGTTCCCACCCAAGATAATAACAGTTAACCATGGAGTAAGAGGAGATGGCATATCGGCTTGTTTCTATAGAAAATTATGTCGCCGACAAAGGGGGTGAGGGACGGGTGAGGGGAGACAAAAAGCTTAGGGGAGCGTGTAATTTCTCTATGGTCGCCGTACAAACTAGTGCTCAGTTGGTGGTTACTGTGCACACTTTGTTACACCATCTCTACCAAGGGGAGCGTGTAATTTCTCTATGCAGTTAACAGTCCCTACCAATATAATATGGCCTAATAATATTAGTCCACACGACTTGACACATACAACAATCAATTAATCTTTGGCACAGAGTAGTTGCGATATAACAGAATATAAATTTTACAAATAAATAAAATAACGCTCTTAACTCTATAGGTGTAAAAAAATCTTGGTCTATGCTCTAGACACAAACCACAAACATTGAAGATGAAGTATGGATGATGTTATATTGTTTAACTAACAGATTATCTTGTGCAACATACGAGTTATTTGATTGTTACTTACCGGTTCTTTTGTGTTACTTGCTGATTTTACTAAGAGTTTTATTATAGTTTTATTGCACTTCTGTCTGATTAGCAATCTGAATAGGATAAATCAATAATTTTGCCCCTTTAATCAATCAATCAATCAATAATAAAGGCTTCCGCACATTGCAGCGATATTATTGAGCGATATTATCGACAGCGATATCGCGAACCCTTACACACTGCAGCGATTTATGAGTAGACAAAATTATCAATTAGGACAGTGTTAGACTGGGTGATTTTTTAAACACCCAAAGTTTTCAGGGGATGTCATAGACCATCAAACTGAACAACTTTTACTATTGGAGCAAACCTAAAATCGTAAAAACTTGTCAGCATCTGACTATCAATTTGTCTTTTGAAATCCGACTGTTGTTTAGCTGTAAGTTCTCCAAAAAGGAAATAAATAAAATAAAAATAAATAAATAACAGAAAATCATCTGTTTCATACATTTGAGTACCTAGAGTAAACATTTCAGTTTAGTACCTACCTATGGAACAGGCCGAACAGGTGATATTTATTTTGCGATATCAGGTTTGCTTCCATAATAAAAGTTGTTCAGTTTGATGGTCTAAAAACTTAACCAACCCTGAAAATTTGAAAGTGATTACAAAAACATCTAGAACTAGTATTGCCACATAACTTATCCAGAGCTTAATTTTTTTTACCATTACATTACTCTGTAGCTAGAGCTATTTGGCTGTCCACCATGTAGTACAGTAATTCTATGTATTCAATGTATGGGGATAACAAACAAATTAATAAAGTTTTGAAACTTATGTGGCATGATACCTTTGTGTGTGGTGTTCAAAACTCACAACTCTCCCTCCCCCTCCCCCTGACGCTTCACCCCCCCTCGCCTTGAAGTTTGTCCCCGTTAACAGTTTTTTATCTTTTTTGTAAAAACTATAATAGATACAAAAAAAATGTCAAAGGTACAAATTATCCTCATTAAATTATACACAAAATAAATAATATGCACTTTCTTCATAGCACTTAACCTTTGAGGGCTAGAGGGACGAGAAAGTAACAACATTTCAAAAGTTATGAAATTTGTATGGCGACCCTCGTGAAAGTTGAAGATAAAAATGAAATGTTTCCATATTCTTAATAAGCGGTCCCGAATACCCTCGGATACAAATTTTCAGTCGGATCGGTGAACCTTTAAAAGCTGCTTTGGCGTTTGAAATTACCATTGCAGCCATACATATCTATCATAGTTTCCGCGGGCCGTTGACCTCATCCTTCAGGATTCGACCTTCTGAGGAAGTAGAAATATTCATTTTAACACCAAGACATCCTAATGATGATCCCCAAAATAATTTTACTATACGTTGGTTGAGGGAAACCCGGTGAACAATCCGAGTAGGTATCTATGTACTCTCTATGGAAAGTGGTGGGGATCAACCAGATACCTCCAATTGATCTCCGGGTTCCCCT
This sequence comes from Agonopterix heracliana, assembly GCA_963693445.1. NCBI lineage: Eukaryota > Metazoa > Arthropoda > Insecta > Lepidoptera > Depressariidae > Agonopterix > Agonopterix heracliana. The sequence continues at coordinate 4,128,350 of OY856323.1, read as the reverse complement.
TTCGGTACATGGATGAAATTTAGGGATCATCACATGGATGCTTTGGTGATACAGGGAAAACTGACTTCCTCAGAAGGTCGAATCCTGAAGGATGAGGTCAACGGCCCGCGGAAACTATGATAGATATGACGGCTGCCATAGAAATTTCAAACGCCAAAGCAGCTTTTAAAGGTTCACCGATCCGACTGAAAATTTGTATCCGAGGGTATTCGGGACCGCTTATTAAGAATATGGAAACATTTCATTTTTATCTTCAACTTTCACGAGGGTCGCCATACAAATTTCATAACTTTTGAAATGTTGTTACTTTCTCGTCCCTCTAGCCCTCAAAGGTTAAGTCCTATGAAGAAAGTGCATATCACTTATTTTGTGTAAAATTTAATGAGGATAATTTGTACCTTTGACATTTTTTTTGTATCTATTATAGTTTTTGCAAAAAAGATAAAAAACTGTTAACGGGGACAAACTTCAAGGCGAGGGGGGGTGAAGCGTCAGGTGGAGGGGGAGGGAGGGTTGTGAGTTTTGAACACCACACCCAAAGGTATCATGCCACATAAGTTTCAAAACTTTATTAATTTGTTGGTCTGAAAAACACAGAATTACCGAACTAATGTAAGTAAACAAGACAAAGCATTAGTGCCTCCGCGATAATTGGATAGTTTTACATCACTGGTATTAAGAGGTATCCCCGACCGTACGACCTTGACTCTTTCAGAGCCGCCTCACCTCTACTAAACTACGTAATTTTAGTAGGTAAGTATACCTTTTTCTTCATTATGTCACTGTGGTGCCTTCTAATAAAAAAAAAAATTGAAAATCATAATAATTCGCACCAAATTTTGCAATTACCTACTTATCTAATTAACTGATTAAATGTCGGTTTACGAAACAAAATATTTACTTTGCATTTTTAGATTTTCTCCACTACACAATGTGTGTCGCAAGTAAAAGTAACTTCAACTTATAATGTATATGCACATACTAGTAATACAGTCTTTTTAAATATTAGGCTTTCCTTTGAACATAGGCTTCATATTCGTATTTAATAGAAACATAAAAAAAAAACATTCTTCATTAGCAAATAAAGCCGAAATGTTAAAGATCATTGACGTATATTTTTCATTAATTTAATGTATGTCTTCGAGAAGATAATTCTAAAAAACAGAAAATATGGTCCGGCCCAGCGTTTACCTATGAGTATTATATAATCTGTGCCTATGAGGAGCGTCTTAATGCGATGTCTAATCGAGTAGCTTATCTGTGACGTTTGTTTCTTTTCTCAAAGGTTTTCTTAGGCTCTTTTCGACATTATCCATCTATTCATAGCATTGATACCTACAATCATCTCGAACGCTCTATAATTAGGGATTGCAATCCGGATAATCCGTTATCCGAAATATCCGGATATCCGTTCATTTTGGCTGAGCTTTAAAATCCGGATTTAAAAACGAAATCCGGATTTTACGAACATTTTCTTGGTTGGCTTGAAAAGTATTATTCATTGATGTTCTGGCCTCTGAACCGATCGGGTTTGTTCCCATTCGTTAATATCCTCGAAATTCGTTATTTTTCTACATTGGATCTCGTTTTCACTGAATCCCACCCAGTTATTTTATCAAAATATACCTAAGACATTTTCAAATAACAACAGAATCCGAATGGTTCCAAGGCCTGAGCTTCGATGAGCAGTTCTGGACCTACTCCATTCTTGATATAAACTGCCTATACCTATCTACTGCTACTCCTTCTGGTCCTACGCCCGGCCCAAGCCTTCGCAGATTTGACAGAAATCCAGGGTGTCCACATTCTTGAAAAGTCAGGGAAGCTCGATGTGTTCAGGGCAAATAAAAAATAGAGTCAAAATGTATTGCGAAATTTTGGGCTCGCTTAGCTCGATTATTTTGTTTTATTTGCACTCTGACACTAGGCTCTTACTACAACCGAATTGTTAGCCCGGTAATTTTAGAGCTCACTTCGCTCATTGCATTTTTTGTTTAATAAACAAAATCAACTCGATTTCGGCATGTGTGGACCACAATTGAGTTATAAGGTAGGAAAATCATGAGCTCGGTCTAGTTTTTGCTTCTTACATAAATTGCCTCGATTTCAGCATGAACTGGAAATCACGAGCTCGCTTTGCTCGTCCTGGTTTTAGATTACATTGTAATGACCTCATCATATTGCAGTAAAATGTCTAACTGGCTTCACTGGCTTCACTTCGGTTTTGTGATTAATTGTATTGCAGCAACAAGTCGTAGCATTTTTATAATCTCGAACCCGCTTTTCTCGCTCCAGAATTTAAGTCGTATTTATATTGTAGAATTGACCTCATCATATTCAGTCAGTGTGCTGAGAAATGTCGAGCTCATAACGCTCGCTCCAGGTTTCTATTTTAACTTTTACAAAAATCTTAAGAGTTATGAACACAGCCAAGATAATTATACTTAGTCCTAAAAAAAGTTTAAACTTTTTTTTTATATCTATTTTAACCGAAACAACTCTGTAATAACTGATTCATAGTCCTGAGAATTTTCGAGCTCGCTTTCCTCGCACCCATCGTTTATTTAGGTACTGTACAATACACAACAACGGATACACCACACTTAGGTACCTACTAAATAAATAAGCCCACTTTTAAATTTCTAGCTCACTTGGATCGCTCCAGGTCTTCACATAGGACCTACTATACTGCCATGTACTTGATTTATTCCTGTACTATTGAAATTGGAACCGTCAGTTTTTTAGTAATGTAAATATTGTAGGGGGTTGCAGTTCCAAAAGATGATAATTATTGTTGATTTTGAATTTTGATACATACAAGTGTTTTTTAATAATTGCGTTGATTTATCATCAACGAATGCAAAGTATTAACACAAATATTAAATTTACCAATTATTGTTCTCAAAATTCGAAATATCCGGATTATCCGGATTGGTCCCAAATCCGTTTCCTAAAATCCGGATTTCAGAATCTGAACGGATTTGCAATCCCTATCTATAATCAATATACAGGGTGAAATCGATATCGTTAGCATCCTTTTAAACTAAGAGTCTACCCATCAAACTGAATAACTTTTACTATGGGAGCAAACCAATCGGAGCAAAAAAAAAATCAGCTGTCCCATACATTTGAGTCGTGTCGGCAGCGGCGGCGGGTGCAGTTTAGTATGGGACAGCTGATTTTATTTTTGCTCCGATTGGTTTGCTCCCATAGTAAAAGTTATTCAGTTTGATGGGTAGACTCTTAGTTTAAAAGGATGCTAACGATATCGATTTCACCCTGTATATTGATTATAGAGCGTTCAAGATGATTGTAGGTAACAATGCTATGAATAGATGGATAATGTCGAAAAGAGCCTAAGAAAACCTTTAGTTTAAAAGGATGCTAATAATATCGATTTCACCCTGTAGTATCCTATTCCGTCAGGATTACCTTAAAAATTAAAATCACATTGTATAGAATACCTTATACAGGGTGTAAGTTTAGTGTAGACATTGTCATTACCTACTGGCCGGCATTAGAACTTATTCCATTATTTTTAATGGTGATTGTACTCATGGTAGGTACTCAACAATTTTTCCCCAAGGAATCTATTTGTCATACTAAATGTAATTAGTTGTTCAAACATTCGTCCTAATACGTATTATAGGTACCTACAATTAAGGTGCCCTTTAAGTTGGTTAGGTTAGTTTTAGATTGGTTAAGAGCATTGGGTTCTTGACACGGAGGTCGTGGGTTCGATTCCCACGGGGAACACCTACCTAGTGATATATCACGTTGTGCGTTTTTTCCCAGTTGACTAGGACATTGCAGGCTGTATCACCTGATTGTCTGAAAAGGGAAATGATTCCGTGCTTCGGAGGGCACTTTAAGCCGTTGGTCCCGGCTACTATCTCTGGTAGTAGTAGTCGTTACATAAAAAAGCCACGTCAGAGGCCGAAAGGCGGTTTGAATAAACTCTGACACCAGGACTTGCCCACACGATAAGAAGAAGAAGGTGGTTAGAGAGCTTTCAATTTCATACAAAACTTTGTCGTAGAACACTCGTAGACGGTGTTAATAAAAGTAATGTTTTATAAATAGAAAAATAACTTATAAAATCTAGATTGCGCGTATCAAATAATATTTACGATTTATAATATAATTTCAAAGATATAAGGCTTTGCAATTTTGTATGAATAATTTCAAAGCTTTTCTGAAAACTCAGAACAACCACATTTCACTAGTAGTACCGAAACTCTGTCCAGGGGAGTGAGCCCGTCGCCACTGTGGATACAAGACATGCCTCGAATGAAACTGAAGCATGCAGGTTTCGTTACGATGTTTTCCTTCACGAAAAAACCAGTGGTGTTACAAATCCTACATAGGTACCAAAATTCCGAAAAACTCATTGGTGTACGAGTCGGCAAGGTTAAGGCAAGGTTACTCGCCACTGGACCACCACGGCTTTTTGAATCATTCCCTTTACGTCGATCGTCTCCGTACGTCGAATCTCCCAACAGTGAGCTGGTTACATCGACTGTCGCTTTTGTCTCCCTACGTCGAGCCGATGACGATAGCATTTTGTTTTAGGTACGGTAATTAGGGCTTTTTAGGACCTATTTTTAGGACTCTTCAATTTTGACCTTTCCACTGACTACCCCACTATTAAATTATCCTAGCCGACTTTAAAATTACGAGAGGAAAACTCACTCAAGTTTCAGAGTTAATATCTAGGTAATGGAATCGTTTTTCACAAATAAATTTATTGTTTCTCAAACTTTTGTGAATTTCTGGGCTTCGGGTCATATTTCTTGAGAGAAATAGTAGTAATATTCTATTGGTAAAGTTTTTCAGTATTATGAGTACAATCACCCATTAAAGTAATGTAACTGTCTACCATAAGAGGTCAATGCTGTCTACCCTATAACCCTGTTTCATAATCATCATCACAGCCTATAATACGTCCCACTGCAGGACACAGGCCTACCCTCAGGGAGGGTGTATTATCATATCATATTGAAATAGACGCTACAATATAAAGGCTTCCGCACATTGCCGCGATATTATCGAGCGATTTTATCGAGAGCAACTTCGCGACACCTTACACACTGCAGCGATTCCGCAATTCGCGTCACGCATGCGCCCCGCCACTGAATGTAGTCTAAAGAGATTGCGTCAGGTTGCGACAATATCGCATCGAGCGCGACCCCATACAAAATGTACTGAAAACAATTATCGCAAAATCACGAGGTGCGACTCGATGACGCGTCGCGAAGTCGCAGCGATAAGATTGCGGCAGTGTGTAGGATCGCGCGTGACGCCACACAAAATGTACTGGAAATAAATATCGCAAAGTCGCAGCGATAATATCGCTTGATAAAATCGCGGCAATGTGCGGAGGCCTTAATAGAGATAAGACATACAGCGTGCAATTGATATCATTAGCATTCTTTCAAACTAGGAGTCTACCAATCAAGCTGAACAATTTTTACTATGGGAGCAAAAAAAAACTGGTTTTCCATACTAAACTGGAATGCCTACTCGACTCAAATGCATACATCGCTGCTTATAAACGAAAGGGCCACAAGTCAAAAAATATGTTTTTACAGGAGAGCCAATCAAAAATTTCATCTTCATTTTTCATCTCTTTTTTAGTACTTTTTCTCTTTAATGCCTAAGTATGATATATGCTTAGGTGCGTATTTTGAATCTCTACCTCTCTTCTATTGCTACTTTGTGATAACTATCACACAGAGATGACTAAGGACACAAAAGTCCCTTTCGCACATAAAATTTTGCCCGTATATCAATGAATATTTTGATAAAACGACACAAGTGGTCAAAATAAAAACGATTTTTGTAAACAATCTAGTTACCTTTTTTAAATTTATTGTAAATCTTACAATTAAAATGAATTGGCTTCAAACCGCATTAAATGGCACATGAAAACTTTAAAATATATCGAAAACTATACTTCTAATGAGAAAAAAAGGTGTTGAAGTACTATAGAAGTAAGTAATTTGCAAAATTAAAGGCTTCTAAAATCTCAAAAGGTATCTCAATGGATATATTTTACTTTTCTTGAAGATCGATGGATAGATCTAGGCTTTTTCCCATGACTCTTCGGCCAGTAGGTCGACGCAATCCTGTTCTGCTGACATGCCGGTCCTGACCCATTTTTTTTATGTTGTTTTGTTTGCGGAAATTAGTTTTCTCCTCTATAGTATTCGTATGTGTTGTGGTGCAGCCCATAGCCCTCAATTAGACACCCTTGGAAAGACAGTATCTCCAATTTGAAGTGTCCAGTGGGTCGCCCGTCGTCCCATGTATCTCTAAATTTTGGTACGTAGTGGAAGTTGACCCAGGACAGTTTCAAGCCAGCTTCTAGCGAGAGTTTATACAAGATCGGGAAGTGGCTGCATCTATTCTACAAGTATACTTTCCAACGCGGTGGCCGAGTCAAAAAATGACGTCAGAAAGTAATTTTTGTGATACCTTTTTTGAATAAAAAATTTTGAGTATTTTTTTGTGTAATTTTTCAGTGGCCAAACCCTACTTTTTGTCACTGAACCGGCAAAGTTTGTTTCCTAAATGTTGATCCAAGTTCTAAGCTACTACTATGGCTATAGTATCATCAAAGTCCGTTTAGAAGTTGTTACTCAAAAAATAAAACTATCTATATTACTCGTATCCTACGTATTCTTTATATCCCCAGTAACTTTTATTTAGAATATGATCCATTTTAGAGAAATACCAAGTTTACCTACAATTATACGACAGTAAATGTACCTATAGATTAGATATAGACTACTAATTCATAAACTTGACGCGATGGCAAATAAAATTCTGCGTTATGTCTTTAAAAATGCCAACGTACGCACAGAAATTTAATGAGAAAACGGACGTTTCACAAAATAAACCACTTTAGTTTAAAATAATAATGTCATTTTAAGGTCTTTTTAATTGCGAAAAGGACACAATCACGAATATGGCACCTTTGCATACAAAAAGGATATTTAACTTATTTATAATTTTTATGCAAAACAGACGTAATCCCAAATGTGGCCCTTTCGTTTATAAAATTTAACTAAAAAAGGGGAAATTTTTTGCGATGTGGCTGTTTAGCACATAAGTTACGTGAGATTATACCGACCAGCAGGTTGCAACTCGAAATATGGCTGTTTTGCTCAGAACTTAACCAACCAAACGCAAAAATGCTAAAAGGGCGTTTGGGTAATTTTTTGATTTAGAGTCCAAAATCGATGGGTGTCTTTGATAAATATGGAAATATAGGTTGATTTGGCAACATTATTTAAATAAAAACGATTTTGGAAAATTTTGATTTGTGGCCCTTTCGTTTTGAAGCAGCGACATGTATCAGCAGATTTTTTTTTGCTCCGATCGGTTTGCTTCCATTAGTAAATTGTTCAGTTTTAGACTCTTAGTGACATTGACTTCTACTGGACGAAGGGTCCGCGCTCAAAAGTGTCTTAAAGAAAGAGACTTAAGGGCAGGATCTTCCAAATCACCTGTTTTTGGTTGAGTTTTAAGGCATAAAATAGTCGTTGTTTTAATCCAGAAAAAATATATGTTGTTGTTCATGAACTGTTCTCGATTATTCTGGCTCAAAACACGATAGTTATTACTTCTCTCGATCATAAAAGCATGCAAAGATAGGTAGTTTATTACTATTTTTCAAGTTTTACTTAAAGATTATTAACACTACAAATAAAAAAATACACTGAAAAATAGGAAATGACATTGTCTAAATTATTCTCAGGCTAGTTTTTTCCCCCACCACCAGAGAGAAAAGATATTGATGAAAAATACGTTTTTTTGCGGACCTGCCTTCAATTGAAGCGGGATGGCTAATTGCAAACTTATGCTTGTAAGAAAGAGACGCTTGCAATCGAATAACCGGGCCTTAATTACGCGACAGTCTTTGTTTGAACGGTCGACGACGCGCACGTGAGCGCCCGCGGTGCACGCTTTTCCGCGATGGGATAAAAACTACGCAAGCAAAATGAAAAAGAATTTCAGTATTTTCAAGGATTAAAATTACTATACACGTACTTAGGTTTGTGTAGGTTATATAGTCTTAGACCCTTTTTTCGACAATTTTGTACTAGACCCAGCGTCCATATTATTATAATGGCTATGCAATGGCTAATGATATCAATTTCATCCTGTTTATTAATCTTTTGCTTCCTCTACTATAACATACATAAATCAGGGTTCTCACAAACTTTCCTAAGACTACAAACTAACTTAGGACGCGTGCCATCATAGCAAGGTTTAGTTTTAGCATATTAATGTTGAAATAACTAATAAAGTCAATGCAGGGTCACAGAATAAATACTATATTACTACCCGTACAGAAGAATCACATCGAAAACAGAGTTAAATAAATAGCGACTCTGTTAACATGGCATTAAGGTGCAAAATTATTCGTACCCGTCCTATTGACGAATAACCTACCAACTCAGATAAATTAACAGGAATGGATTGGAAATGATCTCTCATTTCTACGCAAAAAAGTCTGCCAATTTTACGGGGGTGAGGGGGAGGTTTATATACTACTTGGCGACTGGCGCGGGACGCGCGTCAACTCGTTTTATATAACGGGCATGCTCACTGAGCGCATGCCTTTGGCAGAGGGGTACGCGCGTAATATCGCATCCATTCCTGTTAATTTATCTGAGCCTACCAACCATCACAACGGCGCGCGTGCAAACAAAAATGAACCGAGTCATTAGACATGAAAGCTTCCTTTACATAGTCTCCCATCTTTCATCTTTTGACTACTCACAAAATGGCAGCAAGTCTAATGAGATTTGACCAAGAAGTTTACACGGTATACCTAACCTATTACGTGCTATTGTAATTCATTCACTCGTCCAAGCATTCGCCCCTCGGTGGGGATTGGCCGTCAAGCGTAACTGAGCTGTGGAGTGAGACAGAACTGGCAGAGTGTAAAAAATCTGCTTATAGATTAGAAAATATCAACGGCTAACCCACCCCAAATGTATTAAGGCCTCCGCTCATTGCAGCGATTTTATCGAGCGATAATATCGCTGCGATTTTGCGATAATTATTCTCAGTACATTTTGTACGGGGACGCGCTCGATCCCACACACTGCCGCGATATTATCGCAACTCTTTCGACTACATTCAGTGCTGGGGCGCATGCGTGACGCGAATCGCGGAATCGCTGCAGTGTGTAAGGTGTCGCGATATCGCTGTCGATAATATTGCTCGATAATATCGCTGCACTGTGCGGAGGCCTTTTAGTCTTTGATAAAGATGATAGGGTAAACTATACAATGATTGGCACCTTAAGGCTTAGCCAGACTTAACTTACTTATAACTAATTAAATTTTATGTTTAGACATAATTAACCAATTTCGAATTATCGATTAGGGTATAGGTTATTAAATAAAAGAGTATTCTAGTATATATTATCAGAGGTTTAATAAAAATTTGCGAATTAAAAAATATATACCCGAATGTATAGTCATTGGCACTTCAGGTACAAACATTGGCACTATGTATCAGTCATTGGCACTAAACACAAATATCTTTATTTTTTTCAATTTTGTACTAATAAATTAGTTTAAACCAACAAAATAATAATTTTACTGAATACTACTCATGTCTCTACTTAGCTGCCTTAAAATTTTTGTAGATTTCTTTTATTATTTGAGTCTTGAAATTGTATCAAAAAATTAGATAGTTCATCTTCATGTTCCTTTCAAATATTTTTTTCATAGGTTTAGGAAGCACAAAATTCTGTGGAGATTTTGTTTCCCTGTAAAGTAGTTTTGGTTAAACATTTTTTTTAGAAAATAATGTTATAATTTTATTCAACTACCTTGCTATCCATTTCTGCCACTGCCAATCATTATACTCAGGTTCAGTGCCAATCACTGTAATTCGTGTAATCAGAGAAAGGTACAACAAGGTTATCTGGTTCAATCTTAATATTTGAGGTAATTTTAGATATAAGGTTTGCAGAATCGTTAATCCCAGGAGTTTGTGTAGTCGCGCTGATATCTTCCTTACTGTCTTTTGTAAGTGGTTGATCAAAAATAATCTTAATTTTTTCCTCCGTGCCGTCCGCCTACCTCCGTCTGTGGTCTAATGGGTAAGAGTATTGGGCTCTTGACATGGAGGTCGTGGGTTCGATTCCTACGGGGGACACCTAGTGACGTCACTTTGTGCGTTTTTCCCCAGTTGGTACGACATTGCAGGCTTAATCACCTTATTGTTTGAAAAGAGAGATGATTCCGTGCTTCGGATGACACGTTAACCCGTTGGCCCCGGCTACTACCTCTGGTAGTAGTAGTCGTTATATATAAAACACTTCAGAGGCCGTAAGGCAGTTAGAATAAACTCTGATACCAGGGCATGCCCACACGATAAGAAGAAGATTGGATTCACGTTGCAGGGTTTGCTCCGAACACTTGTCTCTCGCGTGGTGTTCGCGCGGTTCAACCTGTCACGAGGCTCCGCTATCCATCTCAGTTGTGTTCTTCCTCAAAAACAATCCTCGAGATTGGATAGATCCTCCCTCAAACCACTTCACACTGGCGGAAATGCGGTGAAGTCCATTAATAATAAATAATAAAAATTAACTGAAAACATAAAAACAAGCTCCTTAAATCAGCTATAATAACTTTGCTTGGGCAAATTAATACAATTTGAATGTTATTACTTATTAGGTAGGTATCGCAAACGGGGACAAAGAAAAATGACCTATTTGTTGGTTATTGGTTTGTCCCCGCCTGCAATACCTACCTAATAAGTAATAACATTCAAATTGTATTAATTTGCCCAAGCAAAGTTATTATAGCTGATTTAAGGAGCTTGTTTTTATCTTTTCAGTTAATAGTTTTTTATGCAGTCGGGTTTTTTGTTTTTCTAAATAATTTAGTTTATTTCATACTTTTTAGTCTTGTGTCAAAATGTTTGCATAAAAATACTATAATATATATATAATTGGAATCTTCTCTTCACCAGCTTTCATTTGATACCCATATTGTATTTTTTTACGAAAAAAATTTGATTCTCCCCCTCTCTTTTTTAATTCGCATACGCCATATTAAAATAATGTACCCTATGTCACTCTCACGATTTTTACGAATCTAACGACACCTCATATGTTATAATCCATCAAGCCGTTTAGGCTGTAGGGCGTGCCAAAGAAATAGACATACAAACATACATACATACATACATACATACATACGCTCGAAAAACATAACCCTCCTTCTGTCGCAGTCGGGTAAAAAATCTTTTTGACATTTTGTAGGTGTTTTAAAAATATTTAACTGTAAGTCATCATCCCTTGACACCATGCCTTCAATTACAACGATTGGCACTCAATAAAATTACAGTGCTTGGCACTGTACCTTAGTATAATGATTGGCAGTGCCAGAAATTGATAGCAAGGTAGTTAAACAACATTCAAACATTATTTTCTAAAAAATGTTAACTTGCAAACCGTCTCTTGGTCTAATATTGAAGGCTAAATATTAGAATTGATTTTTAGTGATTGGCATAGGTGCCAATGAATTATACTTTAGTACAAAATTAAAACTATTGATTGGCACTCTATTAATTTAAGATTTTGTTCGAAAAATTGTCGTAAAACCCATTAAAATCTATTATTTGTCGTAAAACAAAGCAAAATAACACACTTAATATCTTATTTGTATTATATATACACTAAATAATCGTCGTTCAAACTTACCCAAAGCTAGTTAATTTTTTAAAAAATGGCGCCATAATGGTTCTTTCTCCCTTCAAGGAATTTGTTTTTTATACAGCGTTGTCAGGTTATATGTTACAAATATTACCATAGAAATTTATGAATGTAGACATTTGAAAGAACCCAATAAAAATACCAAAATGTATTTTCTGATATAGCAATTCTTAATATTTGTGTTGAAAACGCAAAGTGCCAATGACTAGTGGTGTGCCAACAATAGTATAGTTTACCCTATGTCAAGATTGACATTCGAAGATACGAAAGCGTCGAAAAAAATTGGAACCAGTACTGGCTCCTAAACCCTATACATATATACGCACACATACATAATTTGTATGGCGCCTCACGCACACCAACCTATGAAACTTGGCCCCTTTTGTTTTAAACGGGAGCGAGGCTCATTCTAGACATATACTTTTTCAAAGGTATTAGTATGTCGTTTGTAATTATGTAGTTTTTTACGATTTTGAGCTCCATAATGAAAGTTGTTCAGTTAGATTTTCTGAAGCATTGACTTCTACTGGACGAAGGGTCCGCGCTCAAAAGTCGACAGTCTTTGCTTGAATGGTCGACGACGCGCACGCGAGTGCGCGCGGTGCACGCCTTCCCGCGATAGGGTCAAAACTACGCAAGCAAAATGAAAAATAATTTCAGCATTTATCAATGATTATATTACTTACACGTACTAAGGTTTGTGTAGGTTAGTCTCGGACATTTTTTTCCATAATTTTGTAAAGATTCATCCGTACGTCCAGCGTCCATAGTATTCTACGTCAATGGTTTCTAGATGTTGTCATTGTAAAGTGTATCTACAGAGCACGACCATTAAGCTTGTATTTGAGTGTTCATTCTTTTAACGTGCAAAACGACGTAATGTAAAAAACTTATGACGTGTTAGCCCGCTAAAACCATAAAGGTATTATACCAGGAATAGAGGAACATACAGCTGAGTGAGCGAGATGTACCTAGCGACACTACTGTAAAATAGAAAGAGATACGTGACGCGAGGCAATAGGACCGTTTTTTTAGTCACTAATTAATATTTACAATTCGGTTTCCGTGAATAATTGCGAATCTAAAGTGAAATCGTAGATAATTTTATGAAATATACTGACACTACTTCATTAATTTATCCACAATTTCACGTTAGACGAATTATAGACAATATCCAAATTTTTGTCTGCGAATAGTCTCCAAAAAACATCCAAAAAAGGTTTCATTTGACAACTCAAATGTTTGTTGCTCTATTCCTGTAAGGTATAATAGCTTTATGACTAAAACACTGCATAAGAAACTTTATTCCCTAATCGGGTTGCGGGTCATAAAGCCATACCTGAAATATAAAAAACCTGATTTGGGGGCGCTGCAATCGACTATAACCTTTAGTGTCAGTGTTCCAAGTACAAAAACTAGTTCCAATGATTTTCCGCAACATGGCGAGGTTTTTTATTTTTCTGGTCAGGCTTTACATGGATCAGATTGGCACAGGGCCGTGAGGAGTGGCGCAAAAAGTGGCGTAAAAGGAGGCTTATGCCCAGTAGTGGGTTGATGTGGGTTGATTTCAATGATTGATTATTATTATTTTGGGAGGGCTATTGTAAGCCGAAGCTTTTATGACTGCGACCATTACTGAAAGAAAGAAAAGAAAGAAAGAAAGAAAATATTTTTATTCGCATACACAACAAAACACACTACTGGTCTTTTTTGTTCCCATGCCCATATTTTACACATAGCTTCGAACTCATGGTACCTACTATCTTTTCGTTCTCGGACATGCAGGTTTCCTCAACATGTTTCTCCTTCACCGCCTAGGTAGTGATAATGACAAATGCAACCGTACATAAATTCCGTAAAACTTATTGGTACCTACGGGAGTGCAATTCTCTAAGCGCAAACATCGGTTGAAATATCGGCGAGCAGTCAATTCGGTATACGTTGTGTCAAACTTAATAATATGGCATCTTCGACGATTTGAAGGATGCAAGAAGGTGTTACCTTAAGCGCATCGCATACAGAAGGAGTCAAGGCGGAGTCGAGGCTGCGTCGAGTCGCGGGCACGCCTTGGTAACCTTGACATACGGTCGATAATTGTATATCAAGAATCCGAGCGGCGCGCCGCTCGGTTTGGTATGATTTACAATTGCCGACCATAATATATAGGGTCCAACTTAATATGCTGACACTTTTTTAAGGGGATGATCAGACCATCTAACTGAACAACTTTCTCTATGGGACCAACATCGAAATCGCGAAAAAAAAATCAGCTCTTCCATACAAAACTGCAAACCTACTCGAGCCAATTGTATGGGACAGCTGATTTTTTTTTCTCGATTTCGATGTTGGTGCCATAGAGAAAGTTGTTCAGTTTGATGGTCTGAACATCCCCTTAAAAAAGTGTCAGCATATTAAGAAAGACCCTGTATATTATCAAGGTAGCAAAGGCGCGCGTCCGCGCCTCTACGCGCCGCCTCGACTCCTTCTGTATGCGATGCGCTTTAGAGAATAGCACTCCTGGTTAGGAAACGAACCACCGACTCATGATTGAGTTGCTCTCTCTTCCGTATGGACTATCATCGCTCTATAAAACTTTAAGTGAGAGTTCATTACTGGTCTGCGGAATAATTTAAAGCCTATAGCAGGCTTCGCAAAAGCTGTCCAAAGTTGGAATTGTGAACTTTGACCAGGACTTTATTATAAATAATAAATCTCTTTGGCCTCGGCATAACTGGTACCTGGAACTGAGGTATACCTCGCTGTCTATGCTATTAAGAGGATAGCCGGGCAGAAATGCTAATTTGGAGAATAGGTCACTTTTCCGACTGTATAGGTATTTTTTGATCGGCCCGATCATACACCTCGCCGACTAGAGTGCGAAAGAGACAACTGCGGCTCGGACCGATTTTGTCTACATAAAATCATCGAAATCAGAATTTCGTATTAACCTGTTTTCTCCTCCAAAACTAAATGGATTTTAATAATTAATCAATAATAATAAATAAATAACACTCACAGGCACATACATTGTAATGATCCCAAACTAGCACTAAAGGCTTTTATTATGGAAACCATACAACAACGGCACGAACATATAATAACATCCAAGACCGAACCGGGATTCTTTCAAGAATAACATGAGAAACACTTTGGCAATGTCTGTATGTTTTGCTTTTTTGTTTTTATTCGTCATTGTTTGCTGGATGTCTGAAAACGGGCAGTAAATTTGAATGAATTGAAGAAAAAAAATTGATCATTTTCGAAGGTCCCTAGTCCATGCAGTAATTGCAAAAAGCAAAACATAGAGACAGCAGAGGTAACATAGATTGTATGGTAAAATTGTGTTTGCTCTAATATCATTATCCAGGGAGGAAACAGGGGAATACGTTTATATGGAAAAGGTAGATACTCGTCTATCCTCTTAGGGTTGAACTACACATGGTCGCACGCGATCGCGTTCCGTCTATCTTATATGCTCTAGCAAATGACGTTCCTGAGTGACAGAAAAGGATGGAGCGACGGAAAAGTGCGATCGCGTGCGGCCATGTGTAGTTCAACCCTTAAGTATAAAATAAATCCTGTAGCCAAAATTAGTTTACCCATTTAAGAGTCCTTTTACCGCTGAGTGGCGCCCATAGTGGAAAGTGGAAACACATTTTATAATTTCGGAATAATGAAAACCCAAAAAAAAGTGCTAACTACTCCAATTTATTACAAACCCCTAAAGCTATTTTTAGATAAAACTTTTATGGAATTATAAAATTTCCTTTATTGAGAATATGGAATTTATTTTGTATTTAAAAAGCCTTTGTACCCATAAAAACCGATAAAAGTATTATGGGGGATGAGGATTTTGTGGGGGCGGATCATTTGGTATACCTATTCATTGAATCAATGTCTAAAATATGAATTTTAACTCAAATAAACCAAAGTCACACAAGAATGCAATTAGATCATGTCACAGACTTAAAAGAAGAACCAGACGTAATCTCGTCTTAACATGAGTGAAGCACCCATTTCTTTTGTGTGCGTGCTGTTACGTGGTACATAAGGTGACGGGTTGTAGGACCTGCGCCTAGAGCTAGTGCATCTGAGTGAGTGTAGAACAAACGAGATTGTATTACTTTGCATGCTTCACATCTTTTTAGTGCAATAATATTAGGTCCGTATTTCTTTCAAGTCCGTGTTTTTTGTTGACTTCATCACACAGACGGACGCTTGCAGGCCGGTCAGTCTGCAAACTAATTAATTCGATCAATCTAATCAATCAATCAATACTTTATGTAGCACCAAACCATTTTACGTAGTTTTTTCCCATAATTGAATGAAAAATGAACTTTAAATAAACTACAAAATCAATTTAAAAACTGTGTCGTATCAAGCAATAGCAATAAAATAAAATATTTGCAATAGAATTGACAAGAGCCATAAACCAAAAACAATATCGTCAATTTGTTGACTTCTGCAAATAGACGGTCAGGAAAATTCGTGAAAAAACATAAAAGTGTCCTTAATCAAATTTTACGATCCACCACGTAGTGGGGCAGGCAGGTGGGCCAAAATCTGCTATAAAACGTTTTTCCCCCGTAAACTCTAAGTTGACGTGACTTTTGTGACGTTTTGGTGAAAATAAAAGGTCCTTTTGGGAATCCAGTGAAATGGAGCTGGTGAAAATATTGCCGCGTAAAAAAACTTTGCTCGTTTTGGGTTTTGAATTGCATTTCATATTCAATTATTCATTACATTGCCACATAGAGAGAAATCTCTTTCGTTATTTTTAATGTTCAGGGGGCCTAGACCACGGACTTGAAAGAAATACGGACCGAACATTGCACTAATAATAACATTACCCTTCCTTTGCGTTGCGCAGTCGGGTAAAAAGATGTGAAGCATGCAAGGTAATACAATCTCGTTTGTTCTACAAGGGACCTACACTCACACAGATGCACTAGCTCTAAGCGCAGGTGCTACAACCCGTCACCATTATGTACCGCGTGACAGCACGCACACAAAAGAGTGCTTCACTCATGATTAGACGAGATTACGTCTGGTTATTCATTTCAGTCTTTGGCCTAGACAAAGTATCTTTCGATTAGAGTTAACGACAGTAAAAAAAAAAAAAAAAAAATGTTGGGATAGTAGAAAAAAACAAATACAAAAAATAGAAAAAGATTGATGTGCAAACATCGTCACAACCTTGAATACCTCATTGAAACATTGGCGAGCTGTCAATTCGGTTTTCGCTAAGGTTATGGTCAATTTTAAACAAAATCTTCAACGATCTGAAGGATGCAAGAAGGATGTTACATTTGTGAGCTCATCGATGTTTTTGACAGCGATGTGACGCTTAGAGAATTGCACTCAAGAAGTTTGGAATACCAATAATGGAGGACTACCATGGATTTAAATCATAAAGTATGCCATCCCTCCTTACAAGCATTGAAACAAGAAAATTGGCCATGGTAGCCGGTAATATTCAATCTTCTTTCGTACTTCTCCGTCGTCAAAGAAAATTTACCGTCGTCAATATTTCCAATTTTAGTAGTTTCCATTGACGTAACAACGAAAATTGAGTGACGTTGGTTTTAACGTTGGATTAGAAAGGGACAAAATTAAAGTAGCAAAAAAAAACGACGGAGAAGAACGATCATTACCGACCACCAAGAAGTAGTATAATGTTTCACCGCTTGTAAGGAGGATTGGGATCCATTTCATTCTAATATTCTTGAGGATCACATATTTCTGAAAGACTGTGTGGAAGACAGACTGTCTAACAAGCGGTGAAATATAATAATACTCCTTGGTGGTCGGTAATGATCGTTCTTTTCCATCGCGTCGTTGTTTTTGTGAAGTTAACTTTGTCCCTTACTAATCCAATGTAAAAAATCTTAGCTCCTCTCCTGTCATTTTCGTAACTACGCCATTGGATAGAAAGGGACACACCTAAAATTGGAAATATCGACGGCGCCATTGCAAATTTTCTTGTTTCAATGCTTGTAAGGAGGAGTGGCACCCTTTATGATTCTAAAGTAGAAAATGGCCGGATACGGGAATTTGACAGCAGTTTCAAAGTGTCACGTAGGTATTCAAACATTAATTTACTTAATACAATTAAAATTCTGAATTCATTTTTGTTTTCACATTTAGATACACCAAACTAGTAATTTCGCGATGAATAATACAGCCACGGACCTGAAAAAAAGACGGACGTGATGTGACACTAAAAAGATGTGAAGCATGCAAGGTCCTACATTTTCGTTTTTTCTACAAGGGACCACTTTTTCTAACAATATTTAGTATATATATTTTCTTTGACTATATTGTTTTACTCTGATATAACGCAATGCTTGTTAGCTATTTTTAGGAACGAGATCTTTTATCCTATGATTTATGTGAAACAAATAGCTTTTAGTGAAGTGACTGATTTACAATCTTAACGATCATCTTATATTGATTCACTATTTTTGAATGCTGTATGCAGAAAATTAAATAGCACGGACCTGAAAAAAAGACGAACGTAATCTCGTCTAATCACGAGTGAAGCACCCATTTCTTTTGTGTGCGTGCTGTCACGCGGTACATTATGGTGATGGATGTAGGACCTGCGCCTAGAGCTAGTGCATCTGTGTGAGAGTCTATGTCTCTTGTAGAACAAACGAAAATGTTGGACCTTGCATGCTTCACATCTTTTTAGTGTCACATTACGTCCATCTTTTTTTAGGTCCGTGCTATTTAATTTTCTTTTCAATGTATTGGCATTTATAAAACTAAAATGTATTTCAGTAATTGAGCAAAACAATAATACCTTTAAAGAAATTATCGTGAAATAAAAAATAAATTGCTCAGAAAACCAGCCATCAATTCCATTCCATTCTATAGCATTTTCCCTAGAAAGAGAGGCATTCTCATTAAATTTTAAACAGGTGATATCCTATTATGAATTCAAATTGAAGTTCATTTCGTAAATTAACTTTTCTTTCTTGGAGATAATTTTCCTCAATCTCAAGGAACTTTTTATGGTTTTCCTAATGTACATTTTTGTGAAAAGCTTCATTCTCTGCCTTTTTCAATGATGTTATTTTTAAGTAACAGAAAATAAGAACGTACCATCTTAAAACTTGTGCTACACTTAGCCCCACTTGCGTCAACATGGGTTAGCAACAAACTCCAGGTTAAATTGGTAACCCACGATTTTTTGTATAGAAAACCAATTGAGAGAGCTATTTTACCCTGAGTTAACTGGTAACCTCGGTTGACGCAAGTGGGGCTTATAGTACTATATTTTATTATATGTTCATAGATATCCTAGCCTCCTCAATAATCGCATTTATCTCAGCCGATAGACGTTCATTACAGGACCACTTTTATTTTTAGCAACTATATATAAAATGTGAAGAGCGCTAACTCTCATAAATCAGATTTTCTTTGTTTGAGAGTCCCCTTGATTAGTGTCACAGCATTCTTCTAAAAGTACCTAACATTTTGAGCACTAAGTGAGTGAAAGTGAAAGATTTTTTTTTTAACAGCCTTCATTATTTTTTATAAACCATTTTTTTATTTTTATTATAACCAAACTTAAGTGACTTCCAACCTCAAAGTCAAAGTCAAAATAATTTATTAAATATAGGAGCTTGAAGCACACTTATTAAAAATTAAATAAATTAAAATTAAATACTCATTTATTTCAGATAAAAATCCATAATTTTGTTAGTAGGTTGATTAATAAAAATGTAAAAAAAAAATTGTGTGTTATTAAAAATCAAATCTTTTTTTTAAGCTACCACCCCAGAAAGTCTACAACATAACACGACCTAATGCTTATTACAATATAATGTTATGAAGGCATGGTCATACATGGTCTATTTAAATAAAATAATTGTAGATACTATACCTTGTCCATCGCTAGAGTATATATATATGTCAGTGTTTCAAGCTCAGGTGATCGCGCTTTGGTCAATAGGACACTCGATGCAGATTGGTATATTAAATTGCGATTTCTTGCGATCGGTGACTGCAAAGGTGCAATGCGATCGTCGCACGCTCGCTTGAGCCAATTACGACGATGCCTCAGTTGCTTACTCGAACTTTCAAATCACAAATACACTTAACCTCCTTACACTCCTCAAAGTAATGGAACGCAAAACCGCTACAATCAGGAAAGGGGTGAAATGCACTAACTCGAACGAGTACAAGCTCTTCTAATTGAGTTTACAAGGATATCTTGACAATTACCAACAGAACGGATCTCCTTTTCAACAACAAGAAAGTTCTACCAAAGTTTCCTCTTCTTCGTCGATCAACAATTAAAGTTTTGTTTCACTACAGCTGCATCAGGCGGTGGCTTTTAATTTCTTCCTGTAAGCGGCAGAATATTCGAGATTAATTACTTGCTTTCTGTTTGTAACTTCGGAAACAGTAGCTCGAGTAGGAATCTTCTTGCAGCGTCGATCGAATTCGTCGAAACAATTTATCGCCAACGCCGCAAACGGGCGAACCTCAAATAAGAAAAGGATACTGGGCCAAATGGGCAAAAATATATGGCCACTGGTCCAAACATTTCCTCGTATTTCGACCCATGTTCTTTAGGGAAAGTTGTTTAGTTTCGTTATCTGAATAGGCACACCCTTAAAATTTTTCTAGTAATTAAATTTTGTTGGTGCTATAATGGCCTGTCATTTCATGCAACATTTTCAGCCAAGCTTCCAACCAAGCAGGGGTGAGGTTAAAATTGGTGACGGGTGACGGGCAAGAAGTGTCTGTTCTGTATGTAGTATTAGATACGAGTACTCTGTGATTCTGTTGCACCGAATGAGCGGTACAGCCCTCGTGGTCAGACTATAACTACATTTTTCTTCTTCTATCAAGTCGATGACAAGTCATTTTAAATCTTTCCAGCCCAGTATTTCGCCACACGGATAGCACTGCCGGCAGCGTCCATTATGCTCAGTTCGCGTGCAGGTATCAGGACAGGAAGGGCAGGATATGAGGTGGGCCATAGTCTGTGGGGCAACACCGCATTCACACTGGAGATCACACCCGTCTATGTAACTCCACTTGAACAGGTTATCTTACTACATTAATACCACGCCTATAATGTTTCTATGTACATTTTCAATGGCATCAGTTTCATCCCACGGTTTCATAAGTAATATTAATAGTATTAATATTATTAATAATATTAGTAGTATTAATTCCAGTAAATTAACCACCGAACTTCCGAAACTAATCTTTTAGGCTTAGCGTAAAACTTGGATCTGAATATCGGTATTTTTATTATTACGAGCGCTATCTTTGAGCCGGTAGAAAACTTTTTCACTAGCTAGAAAATGTTTTACCAAGGAAATATTAAAGAAGTTTTTTTTTTAAAAGGGTCCTTTTTAATATGCTGACTCTTTTTAAGAGGCTGATCAGACCGTCCGTAATTATAATAAATTAATTCCGTAATTATAATATTATAAATTGTAAATATTATTTGATACGCGCAATTCAGATTTTCTTAGCTGTTTTTTCCATATATAAAATATTCATTTTATTAATACCGTTAACGAGTGTTCTACGACAAAGTTTTGTATGAAATTGACAACTCTGCAACCACCTTATGCGTTAAATTTTAAATAGCTATTGTCATTCAAAAAAGATAAAGATTACAGTATTTTCTCCCCTCCGGACGGAAAGCGTCAATAGCTATTTAAAATTTAACGCATAAGGTGGTTGCAGAGCTGTTGTCAATTTCATACAAAACATTGTCGTAGAACACTCGTATTCTACGACAAAGTTTTGTATGAAATTGACAACTCTGCAACCACCTTATGCGTTAAATTTTAAATAGCTATTGTCATTCAAAAAAGATAAAGATTACAGTATTTTCTACCCTCCGGACGGAAAGCGTCAATAGCTATTTAAAATTTAACGCATAAGGTGGTTGCAGAGCTGTTGTCAATTTCATACAAAACTTTGTCGTAGAACACTCGTATTCTACGACAAAGTTTTGTATGAAATTGACAACTCTGCAACCACCTTATGCGTTAAATTTTAAATTGCTATTGTCATTCAAAAAAGATAAAGATTACAGTATTTTCTCCCCTCTGGACGGAAAGCGTCAATTGTCGTCTCGCTGCGCTAAACGAAATTGTCGCTTTACACCTCCGTCGAGGAGAAAAATAGTATACTAACCTCGGACAGTAAATAAGAAAGCCTCAGATCACATGTTTGTTGACCTTGGCACATGAGATCCGGGACCTTTCTTACTTTCCTGTCCTCGGTGTGTAATCTACTATTACTTGACAGTACTTTGGTTCCATAGTGAAAATTGTTCAGTTTGATGGTCTAAAGCACCCTGTTCGATATGTAACGCACTTTATTTTACATCCTGTATAATAAAGATACTTCAAGATAAGTAGATACTTAGGTACCTTCTCTTTATCGAGCGTTCGCAAAGCCTCTACTCCACCATCTGGGGGATTAACGATCAAGACACGTTTTTGATCGATTTGATAATAGCACCCCATCTCGAGTAATAAACGTCGTTATTCGAGGCACTCTCTTAACCTTTTCCAGGATTCTGTTCATTTAAAAGCATTCGAGCATACGTATTATTTTATTTTATCCCTACACGATTTAAGACTTTATCATCAGCCTATACAGGGTGTTAAATTAAATGCGTTACATATGGAACAAGCTTCAGACACTCAAACTGGACAACTTTCACTATGGGCCGAGATATAAATCGCAGAAAAAAAAATGTGTTCCAAAGAAAATGTCAATAGCTACCAGAATTTATGCCACAGCAGTTTTTCTTTTTCGCGATTTGAATGTTGGTCCCAAGTTGTTCAGTTTGATCGTCTGAAAAATATGTAACGCATTTAAGTTTACACTAAGGCGGGGCCCACAGGCCTGACTACAGACGTATGGGCATTAAGTCCACCACGGTGCACAAAGCGAAAGGCCTTGTAGAAGTGGGCACGGACCTGAAAAAAATACGGACGGAATGTGACACTAAAAAGATGTGAAGCATGCAAGGTCCTACATTTTCGTTTGTTCTACAAGGGACCTACACTCACACAGATGCACTAGCTCTAGGCGCAGGTCCGACACCTGTCACCATTATGTACCGCGTGACAGCACGCATACAAAAGAAATGGGTGCTTCACTCGTGATTAGACGAGATTACGTCCGTTTTTTTTTCAGGTCCGTGGATGGGGGTATAAAAGTTGATATAATATTTTGTGACAAGTATGTCTCACAGTCTTATACCTCGCATAGATTTAGAATCTGTCTCCTAAGGGAATATTGTCGTTTAGTATTAGTAAAAGGATGTAAGAAACCGCACGTAGAAGCACACACGTACACGGTGACAGATTGACGCACCGTTTGTGCCTCTTCTACGCGCGGTTTCATACAACTCCTTGCTTCACAAATGACGGACTGACATTTGCTGCTCCGTCAATGCGTCATCATGTGTGAACGCACTTATACTCTTAGTGCGTTCACACACGATGATGCACAGACGGAGCGGCAGATGGCAGTTCATAGAACCACACCCGGTGCGTCAATGCGTCACCGTGTGTGCTTCTACGTGCGGTTTCATACAACTCCTTGCTTCACAAATGACGGACTGACGTCTGCCACTCCGTCAATGCGTCATCGTGTGTGAACGCACTTATACTCTTAGTGCGTAAACACACGTTGATTCACTGACGGAGCGGCAGATGTCAGTTCATAGAACCACACCCGGTGCGTCAATGCGTCACCGTGTGTGCTTCTACGTGCGGTTTCATACAACTCCTTGCTTCACAAATGACGGACTGACGTCTGCCACTCCGTCAATGCGTCATCGTGTGTGAACGCACTTATACTCTTAGTGCGTTCACACACGATGATGCACTGACGGAGCGGCAGATGTCAGTTGATAGAACCACACCCGGTGCGTCAATGCGTCACCGTGTGTGCTTCTACGTGCGGTTTCATACAACTCCTTGCTTCACAAATGACGGACTGAAGTCTGCCGCTGCGTCAATGCGTCATCGTGTGTGAACGCACTTATGCTACGCTTATAATATGATCAGATAAGAGCATAATGATGATATAAAGATCAAAAGTAATTGACATTTCCAAGTCTCCCACTTTAGGAGATTCCTGTTTTAGCTAAAACGTTCCATAAACTAATTTTCCTAAAAGTTAGACATGACGTATATCGTGACGTGAAACCGAGCTTTTGAGAACTTAATCATCTGAAGTTAAATAATTAAATATTAACGTTCACGACGCGAATTCCACAACATTTCTCACTTTTACTCATATTTGGCTACCTTTTAGGCATTTAGGTAGGGGGAGGCCTGGCAAGCGGGACAACGTTGATCAATTAAAATAGACATTTCAATTTTAAGAGGGCTCCGACCGTCCAGT
Organism: Agonopterix heracliana; assembly: GCA_963693445.1. NCBI lineage: Eukaryota > Metazoa > Arthropoda > Insecta > Lepidoptera > Depressariidae > Agonopterix > Agonopterix heracliana. The sequence continues at coordinate 4,104,199 of OY856323.1, read as the reverse complement.
TATGCCGTCAGTTATGCCGAAATTCCGAAAATTATATCGTATGACGTGATGAATTATATGAATGTTTTGTCACTTATTTTTATCGAGACATTACGCATGAAATATTCATAATTGTTTGGATGTTTAAACCTCCAAACATTTATGAATATTTTCGAAAGAAAATTTTCGGGTGAAGTCGAAGCCGATTCCGTAAAAATCCTAAAATACTTGACTAAAAAATCCTAAAACAATGCAAATTATACACTTATAAGTATTTTGCCGCGACCGTGTATTTGCCTTTTAGTATGGCTAAATTGAATCCTTAAATTAATATTGATACAAATTCATATATGGAGTCTACATTACCGCGTGCCCTTATAAAGCGAAAGAATATTATTATTAATTTATATCAATATTAATTAAGGATTCAATTTTAGCCACACTAAAAGGCAATTTCATGGATAAAGCTTTAATTTATTTGAAATAAATAGCACCTCTAGTTTTTTCTTTTTAATTAAGAACGACATTTTATTATACTCTTTAATTAGAATAAATTAAAACATGATTGTTAACAAACCAGGTGGCTTTAGGTAAAGCTTTGGCTTCAGCCAAAACTTGGGCTGATATTGGCCGAAGGTGCTCTTTTGGCCGAAGGTGGCCGAAGCCAAAGCTTTGGTTGGACACTAAGTATAAGAAACTCCTTTTGCCCGTAGGGTGACGGTAAAGCTTGAGGAAATACCCGATTTACCCACCGTTACTTTATTACTTGATAATTTCCTAGTATTCGAGCCATTATTTTAGTAAAAGACCAATTTGGATAAAATTAACAGAATTTATTTATTTAATTAAATTTTTATACCGTTTTATGTCGATATTTGTTGATCATTGTTTGTATAGTAATCATTATAGATATTTGCAGCTATTTTTCCTTGCTATTTCTTATATTTATTTATGTTTATTCAGCAGTGGGCGATGATATGATAGGCGATTCAACGAAATAACAACTGCTTTGCTGTCCCACAAAATTAAATTGTATTGCTTACAAAAACAACTGGAGTTATCGTCATTTGCAAAAAAGTGGGTACTTATTATAGTATTTGACTTTAATTCCTTCGTTTTTCTGAGACTGGTTTCTTATTCGGTAGCTTCCGATAATAGTTTCGAAAAGGTGTTTGATCTTCGAATCAGAAACGATCACCGAAGGCAACACTAGCCCCGGTCAGTCCTAGGATGGGTGACCATTTAAAGTTATTAGAGATAAAATCTAACTAAAATGTTCTTATTAATTAAGGAAACAATGAAATAAAGTAAAAAGAATTTGTATAAAATTGGAAAAAATAGTACCTTACTCTTTGATAAAGTTATATGTCAAGATTGACAGTCGAAGACGAATGCGTCGAAAAAAATTGGAACCAGTACTGGCTCCTAAACCCTATACATATACACGCACACATACATAATTTGTATGGTTTTATTTGGTGTTTGTTTGTTTGTTGTGCGTGAGCACACCAACCTATGAAACTTGGCCCCTTTTGTTTTATACGGTAAAACAGTGAGGCTCATTCCTCAGATACAACTTTTTGTAATTTTTAAATAAATCTATTCTTTTATAATTAGAAGTAAATCCCAAGAAAAACTCCACGGGTCCTTTGTTTTAACTAAGAAAAACGTTTTTTTTTTCATTTCAGTACTAAAACCTAAATACGCGACATTTTGTTGGATTTGTTAATAAATAGTGTCTTAAAAGCATTTAATTTTGATAAAAGGCATCATCATATCTATAACAAAAAATTTTTATTATATATTATTTCCTTTCAACCTTATTTTACTGGACTATAATGATGTCATCTTGAGCGCCTTAGTTCTTCGGAAGGCACTGTAAACAGATGGTCCCGTTATATGGCGGATTTCTTATGAACTTCGAATAAAAAGAAAAAAAGGTACAATCTAGGGTAGGTACAAAGTAGTTTCATGTCAAACACCAACAATGAAGCTAAAGCATGGATTTGCCATCAAAAAGTTTTGTTTTACTTCCCAACTCCGAATTGGTAGCGGCTAAATAATAACGACAAACAGTTTCGAAAGAAAAACAACGATTTTGCCCTCAAGCTATAACAATAGGCGTATATTGGGGTACAAAAGTTTTAACATGCCACTTGGTTAAACATTTACCTACAAAAACAAATCTTAATCAAAAACTTTGATATAATAAATGTTGTTGAATTTTTTGAGGTTGTTATACCTACCTACATTGAGAAGCATGACTTCATTTAATACTAATATTTTGGTTTAAGGCGTATCATCCCCGGACCACGACTCTCCATACTAATCGATGCGAACGAGCGCGTGGCTCCGGTCAGAATTTAGGCGTTTTCTTTGAAAAATTAGATTAGAATTAGAATTAGATTTTTTATTAATTTCGTAAAAGTAAGAAGACCACGTCATTCTAAATTGTGTTGTGAACAAAATTGTAAATTTTCATTTTCTTCCGATTGAAAATGTAAGAGTAAAATGGTTACAACTGAAAAAAGGGGTGACTTTAGACTCCCTTTTCTTCGGTAGAAAAACCACATCACTTCTCATATCGTGTAGATGGTTCAGTTTATTTTTCAGCTCAAAAAATTTCATAGTTAATGAATAAAATGGTTACACAGTTACCCAAAAACTAGGAGACCATCTATTGACCCTTGTGAAAAACGCCACAAACCACTCAAAATTTTTCACATCATGACTCAATCTATGCAGTGGTAATACCTAATATCAGTAAGTACCTAAGTACCTACGTCTAAGACATCACTATCGCGGGCCGCATCGGAAAACTGTTCCTAAAATTTGATATTCAGGATGTTAGTGAAAGCCTAGGAAATATTGAAACGGTGAACTCAGACCATCAAACTGAACAACTTTCACTATGGAGCCTACCTAAGGAAAGGCAAAAAAAATCAGCATGTCCTTACATTTTAGTCGGGTAGGTAGGGTACAGCAGTTTCGTATGGGACAGCTGATTTTTTTTTTTGCGGTTTCTGAGGTAGGCACTATAGTAAAAGTTGTTCAGTTCATTCATAATTAATTTATTCATTGTTGATTGCACACTTTACATAAGATGGTGTAATTTATGTAAAGTGTTAAAGTTTGATGGTCCGAGTTCACCGTTTTAGTATTTGCTAGGCTGTCACTTATACCCTGTATAGTATAAGAGATAAGTGTACTTTTTGCAACTATCAGCAGCAAGGCTGATTCAGTGTTTATGGCATGTAGAACATCTCTGTGATGGGGATGGACCAGGTCTGCCTGCATATATTCAGTCGGTTTAGGAGTTACAGACGTTTAAAGATCAGTAAAAAATTAACTTATGAATTATTAATTATTTTATTATTTTAATTATTATTGTAGTATGCAATATAGCTATGTGAACAGTACAAAAACTGACATGAACTGCCAGTTGGTTTAGGAGATACAACCGTTTAAAGATCGAACCTTTGAACGGCTATAACTCCTAAACCGACTGATGAACCATGTCAGTTCTGTTCTTGTGCTGTTCACATAGCTACAGTGCATACTACAATATTATCATACGATCAGCCTTGCAGCTGATCGTTAATTTTTACTGACCTTTAAACGTCTGTAACTCCTAAACTGACTGAACTGAACTGACTGATATGCAGGCAGACCTGGTCCATCCCCATCACAGAGATGCTCTACACCCCATAAACACTGAATCATCCTTGCTGCTGATGGTTGCAAAAAGTACACTTATCTCTTATAAATTAGTATAGGGCCGCAAGGAAATTCACTGCGGGCCGCCAAGTTTGACATGCCTGGTATACAGGGTCTAACTTCACATACTGACGGTTTTATAAGAGGATGATCAGACCATTAACTAAAAATAAAAGACCAAATGAGTAGGTACCATAAAAATGCAAAAAAAAAAATTACGTGTGTACCTAATATCTAACTTATTGATGCTGACTGTACCTAGGTAAACGGGACACCTGTATATTTTAATAAAAAGTTAACTTATGTCGAGAAATAAACCAACTAAAAGATTCTACTTTTTATTACAATTGTTATTAGTTTATTATTACTGATCGATCATTCTTGAAAGCTTTTACAGAGCTTTTCCTTAGTGCATATAAACGACAATATAACATACCGTTTCAAGTAAGATTGCATACAAAAGTGGACGTTTAAAAACCACAGCGAAAGCGGCTTGGAATGGCATAGGAAACAAAATGTATAGCGGAGTAGCTCTGAGCGAACTACAGTCGAAAGCTAGCTACCGACGAAGCCAGCCGACCAAAAGCGGTACGGCACGGTACGGAACGCGCGCGAATTCGAACGTTCTATTTTCGAATTTATTCTTTTTAAACTTTACAAGGGGATTTTTTTGTTTTTAGGTCATTTATCGTGCATTTATTTTAAACATGTTTGAATTAAAATAAATAGTGTGTGAAACTGGAATTTGATAAATGTTTGGAAAATATTGTGGATGATAAGTTTTTGAATTATTTTAAGACTAAGTGACTGTGTTTTTTTTTTGTGATAAAGTGGACAGTAAGTTCGAGTTATAGAAGATTTGCAAGTAAGTTTTAATTTCTTTGTTTGGATTTTATTAAACTTTTATTAAAGTTTATTGGTGCGTATTTTAAACTGACAAACCATTAAAATTTGTAGGAAATTGTAGCACATTGGGCTAAGATTACTCATTAATGATTATTATGGAAGTATTTTAAATAAAAAACACCCATAACTTTAATGAAAAGTTGCGAGAAATTTTTCTCGCTCTAAAAAATATTAAATTGCACCAAAAAAAAGTACATTTACAAAATAGAAATTGGGTCAAGTTTAACCAGGTTTTTTTTATTCAGAATAATACGTACAATTTTCTGAAACATTTTAAGAAATCGATACAAAATATAAATGATTGCTCTTGCAGCGCAAAAACTATCTTCAGCATAAACTATTTATAGCACTAGAGGCAACAAAGCTTCCCCTTTACCCTTCCAACCATCCTTGTTCCTGTCTCAACGTCATCGCAATCTGACGGATAAACGTTATTTGGGTCAAATTAACAAATTAAATGTCTGCAAGTATCTTTTTCCTTATCACTAGTGCAAGCCAATGGAAGTGTTAGGTACTTATTTCATGTACCTACATAAGTAACGATTACTGAGAGAAAGCTTATTTTTGGCTCCTGAGAAAATTTGCAGAAGGCCAAATGAATTAAAGAAAATCCCGCATTCAAAATTGCCGTGGTCATTATGACCCTAATTGTATTTGGCTGAAGTTTGACTTTTATAAATATAATTTGTTGGTTGTTTTCTAACTTTTTTTTATAGGTTGTTTTCTAACATTTTTTTACAATTTCGCCGCCAAACTTTTATCAGATGTTGAATTAATTATCTATTGCATTTGCCTTAAAAATTTGTATAAAGTAACGCAAAATTTTAAAAACCTATAAATTAAGCTACCAATAATTTGCTAAGTAACATATTTTTCGTCCGTAAATTTAAAATGTTTCTCTCTATATCAAGAATAGCAATATCTCAATATCGAAGATGTTAATTTAAAGATTTGAAAGATTGCCACTATACCAGACACAATAGAAAAACAGTTCTGTTGTACCTACGTCGCGACGTACAACTGTTTTTCTATTGTGTCCCGATTTCCGGAAGTCGCGTACCTACTTGGATCTACGTTTCGGAAATTCAAAGATTAAAATTAGCAGATTTTTTTTTCATCATCTCTGCAACAAAGAATAAAGTGATTGACCCTACAAAGAATAATTGATTGACCCTACAGAGAATAACGTTGATTGACCAACCAATGATTCGATAAGTACGTCAAGTTTTTTTTTGAGAGGGCTGAATCGAAAACCATTTCGAGATAATTGTCTCAATAACAATATTTTGTATGTCAGAGATTTTAAAATGAAAGGATTATAGATAAATTCTTAATAACGTCGACGAGTCGTCGAGTGACGTCACTCGTTGGGCCTGTAAACGCCTTGGTAAACTTGAAATCATCTTAAAATAACCGGTCACTAAGAAAAAAAAAGAAGTTAGTTTCTTAAAATAATGTCTTCTATCTGTAAAAATGAAAAAAAAAAATGTACATACCGAATTGATCGGCCCTTGCCGACCTACACCCTGTAGGTAGATAATCTTACAGGTATTATCCGTTTGATATTTAAATATTCAAATTAAGCAACTTTCAACTAAATATATTGAAATTGTGAAAAACCAAATCGGATATTTGTTACACAAAAAATATCAATGGTTACGACCCAATGGAACAGCTGATAGGTACTTTTTCGTAAATTTAATAATTGGTCCCATAGTGAAAGTTGTTCAGGTTGATGGTCTGATCAGAAGCACTATTAAGTATTTTCATGTAAAGTATCTATTTAAATTAAAACACACTTGTAATGCGATTAAATTAATAAAGGTACCTACTTATTTTTTTTAAATAATTGAACCAATAGGGGAAAGGTGTACAAGATGATCCCCTTAAGGGAAAATGCTCGTAGTTTAAAAAATATTCAATTTAATTCTGACGTTTAAGCGATTAATGATAGCAAGTTTATCTGTCTACCTGTTGTCATACTCAAAATGTTGAATTTAGTTATCTTTCATTATTATATTTAAATTTTTCTAAAACCCTACGAAAGGATCATCTTGGACACCCCGGTGTCCAAGATGATCCCTAGGGCATGGGCAAGATGATCATGCCCCTTTTTAAGGAAAATAATATGTTTTCGTGGAATTAAATTTTATCTCAAAGAACTAGTCTCAAGCTGAGCCAGCCTTCTTAATACTCACAAAATAAGTAATAACAACCATTATTATAATAAAATCAATCGTATAGTGTATAATTTTAGCAAGATTATATAATCTTCTAAAATACCGTACTTAATCTCATACACCCGAGAACAGGATCATCTTGCCCCAACTTCAACTTTTTTAGTCTTTGTTCGATAACATAATTTTTATGCTTTCTGTTGTTGCCATACCATTCAAAATACTAAATAAGGGCATTATATAAAGCCACTTACACAACAATCTTTGTAATTGACTGCCTAGATCAAAAGTTACCTAAGCTTAAAATCAACCCTACCTTAGATCAAAGTCACAAAATTTATGTTTTTTTCCATAAAAATTTACTCGTCTGTCACATCGCCATGACGAATTCACTGATGCGAGGGGGTATCGGGGGCTACGTTTTACCAAACAAAACAACCAGATAGGGTTTATAGTTTCGCTGCAATTGAGAAGGATCATCTTACCTCAAGGGATCATCTCGTACACCTTTCCCCTAATGGGCACAGCGTCAACGCCATGCTAGAAAACTATCTAATTAAACCTAGGTATAAGTATATACGGCACTTACTTTCGGTACAGATGTTAGTTAAATTATTGTATGAAACCGCGTGTATCGGAAATCTTTAACTAAATCGATTCCGAGAGAATACCAGAATACCAGATGTTATATGTTCGATTACTTTATTATCTTCTTCGGCAAGAATTGGTGAGGCAAATTTTAAATCACATTTAGCTTTCAATAAAATCCTTTGTTTATACTTCTTGTGAGTTTCGTTCTAATAACCATGAGATAAGATTTCTTTTGCATTGTTATTGATTGAATAGCCAGTCACCAATTTATATCACTTAATGTCCAGAGTGAACTTTGGCATTAGTAGTAGCTCTCTATATACTTTTATTTGCGCTGCAATATTTTTACAGGCACAAATAAATCAATCAAAAACTTTTCAGTCAATTTGGGTCGAGAGAAAGAGAGACGTCGGGGCCGACCCCGCAAAATATGGCGAGACGACCAAGACACCTACAGAGCTGATTGGTGGGTCTTTGCAGGGATCTGGGAAGAATGGAGAATAGAAAGGGAGGTTTTTACCCAGCAGTGGGACACTAATGGCTGTGAATAAAATCATAGTTGCTAACAAGAAACCGATAAAAATTTCTTAAACCGTATTAAATAAACCTTAATATTTTAGTAATACTACATTTTTCTTTATTCGTTTTTGGCCTGAATCCCTTTATCTACATTAATGCGACAAATATATTCATCTACTAGAGACATTTATCTAAACATCCTATTCTATTTTTTTTCTGTAGGTCGTGGGTTAAGATTCCATACTTAGTTGCTCAATAACCTTTGTTGATGAAGCTTATAGCTGATTTAGAGTGTACTTATAAGTATACTATTTGGTAACCTATCTTACTTTCGAAATTTCACTGACCGAATTTCAGTTGTTCGAAAACGGTTTATAGAAATTTCTAGTGACAGATATTTTGTTACACATACATTTGTTACTCCTTATAAAGACTTGACAGAAGTATCATTTTCCAGAAAATTTAAAATCAGAATTTCATAATAATTTTTTTTCTTTTGACAACGGTCTTCTGGGTTCGAAGTTTTAAAATGTAGAAGTAACTTCTTCCATAGTATGACTAGGACACAACACAGTTAAGTTTTCTGTAATAATTACCTAGTAGATACATGATACCAGGATTATAGCACCAACATGCTTGCTAGCATGCTGCTTGCTTGCTTGCTTGCTGCATGCTTGCTTGCTTGTTGCTTGCTAGCTTGTATGCATGTTGGGGGGTGCGGGGGGCGGAAACCCCCTGCCTGAGAAATACAAACTGGTGGTTTTAAAATTGTAGTTTAGGTTAGGTTAGAACATGTAAAATACTTAGCGGGCGAAGCGAGCAGAGCATCAAATAGCATGCTGCATGCTTACTTGCTTGCTGCATGCTTGCTTGCTTGCTGCATGTTTGCTTGCATGTTGCTTGCTTGCTTGTATGCATGTTGGGGGGTGCAGGGGGGCTGCGCCCCCCGCGAGGGGGGTTCGGGGGGCGGAAGCCCCCTGACTGAGAAAAACAAACTGGTGATTTTAAAATTGTAGGTTAGGTTAGGTTAGAACATGTAAGACACTTAGCGGAGCGAGCGAAGCGAGCGGAGCATCAAAATGCTTGCTGCATGCTTGTTTGCTTGCTGCATGTTTGCTTGCTCGCTGCATGCTTGCTTGCTTGCTGAATGCTAGCTTGCTTGCTGCATGCTTGCTTGTTTGCTTATATGTTTGTTGAAGGTGCAGTGGGGTGGACGCCCCCTGTCTGAGAAAAACAATCTGGTTTTTTTAAAATTCCAGGAAAGGTTAGGTTAAATATTTCTGCGGAAAAGTGACTGTACGGAAAAACAAATATTCGAAAAAGTAAATTATCTGACTTACATTACTTTGGAAAACTGTGTTACAGAATTTTGATTCATTGGTTAAAAGAAAAAAAGGACAATAAAAAATCTGGCTCTTTAAAATATGGCGAATAATATTTCGGGGAAACAAAAAAAAAAGGGAAACAATAAAAAGTGTAACGATTTCGGAGAACTAAAATTCGGAAAACTCTTTTTCGAAAGTACGATAGGTAACCATAATATTTTGACGAAGCATGTTGCTGATTGGTATCCTGTTTATTTATATATTATTTTGTTACTTTTGACGAAGCATGTTGCAGATACGGACATTTAGTCATTTTGACGAAGCATGTTGCAGATACGGACATTTAGTCATTTTGACGAAGCATGTTGCAGATACGGACATTTAGTCATTTTGACGAAGCATGTTGCAGATACGGACATTTAGTCATTTTGACGAAGCATGTTGCAGATACGGACATTTAGTCATTTTGACGAAGCATGTTGCAGATACGGACATTTAGTCATTTTGACGAAGCATGTTGCAGATACGGACATTTAGTCATTTTGACGAAGCATGTTGCAGATACGGACATTTAGTCATTTTGACGAAGCATGTTGCAGATACGGACATTTAGTCATTTTGACGAAGCATGTTGCAGATACGGACATTTAGTCATTTTGACGAAGCATGTTGCAGATACGGACATTTAGTCATTTTGACGAAGCATGTTGCAGATACGGACATTTAGTCATTTTGACGAAGCGTGTTGCAGATTTGGAATATTGAAATAATTATGTAAATGTGTAAGTCATATCCATTGTAAACTTTTTCAGATACTTAGGTACCTAGTTAATTATAAAACAAATGCTTATAAAATTATAATTTCACGGCACAAACTCACGGCCAGAAGCTCCATCAGGGCGGTCAGAAATCCTGATACAACTAACAACTTTCTTATAAAGCACACTTGTAGCAATGTTTATTTATAAAAAGTGTCATAATTAAAATATTGAAAAACTACCTTTTTTTTTAATTGCATTGATACACCTTTTATTACTTAACAAACCAAATAAAAATGGGTCAAGTGTCGGGCTACTCGCGTACCGAGGGTTTCGTACCACACCACCACACAACGTAATTATTAACTTACAAAAAGTTTTGTCCTTTAGCGCGAGACCGAGACGCCGCTGGTTTTCAATTGTTGTTATACTGTAGGTGTAGAGTGCTCTATAATCACACCAAGTTTGATGCTTGTATGAATTACCTAATTACGATAGGGCGAGAAGAAAAACGTTGATAGAAACTAGTTTCTAACGAAACTCACAAGAAGTGTAAACAAAGGAGTTTATTGAAAGCTAAATGTGATTTGAAATTTGCCTCACCAATTCTTTCCGAAGAAGATAATAAAGTAATCAAACATATAACATCTGGTAATCTCTTTTTTCATGGTCCAGTTTTCAGTAATCAAATTAAAGATAGAAAATTTTTTTTTTTTTTCAGAGACCAAAAAAAATTTTGTTTTATTTAATTTGATTCGAAATAGCACAACATGGCTGTAACATGTTTATAATCAATAATATCTGTACCGAAAGTAAGTATGGTATACTTATGTTCAATTAGATAGTGTTCTAGCATGGCGTTGACGCTGTGCCCATTATTGGTTAAATTTATTTTAAAAAAATTGTAGCCTTTATTAATTTAATCGCATTTATAAGTTTGTTTTAATTTAAATAGATACTTTATATATGTACCTACTTAATAGTGCTTCAGATCAGACCATCAACCTGAACAGTTTTCACTATGGGACCAATTATTGAATTTACGAAAAAAATATCAGCTGTTACATTGGGTCGTAACCATTGATTTTTTTTGTGTAACAAACATCCGATTTGGTTTTTCACGATTTATTTTCAATATTTGTTGAAAGTTGTTTAATTTGAATATCTAAATAACCACCCCTAATTTTTTACTTTTAAATGATTTGCTAGCAAATCCGTCGTAATAACGCATATTTTGTGAAAATTTCAGCCGTCTGCTATTACGGTTCAAAAGTTACAGCCCTAAATAGGTAGGACGGACGGACGGACGAACCACGTAGGCTTAGTAATAGGGTCCCGTTTTTACCCTTTGGGTACGGAACCCTAAAAAATAGTTTTATCACATAGGCCCACTTTACTATGAGTAACTAACTGAACACCTACTTTACAATAAGCACTGGACAAGTGCGGATTTCGTGATAAGATAAATTATATTTACTACGAAAGCCTCTTTGCTACTAAAAGTACCTATATTTACTAATGATACTTATAGGTATGTATGAGTACGAGTATTTTGAATGATAGCCTCAGATTTGGGTCCAAAAGAGATTTTATAAAAAATAATATTCATGAATCATAATTTTGTGCTGACGTTCCGATAGGAAAAATTGTTCAGTTTGATGGGTAGAGCATATTACGGTTTAAAATTTCCTGTACACCCTGTATACGTCCCACAAGGCACAGGCCTGCCATCAGGGAGGGTGTATAGGTATTATCATAGTCCACCACGGGACGGGTGCCCAATGCAGATAGGTAGACTTCACACACGTATCAGAATTTCTTCTTTTATGCAGGTTTCCTTACGATGTTTTCCTTCACCGTTTTAGATCAGTTATTATTAGTACTCTCAATACTCAATATTTTATTGCATTCCATAATGTACAACAAGGTGTTAACTTATATAAGCAATGAGATCATTACTCTGTGGTATTACATACCGTAAAATCACACAACTATAGTCCTAGGGCACAAGTATGGTCCAGTTTTCACGTCGTACTAAATTGCTGACACCCGATGACTGACAACCGATGGGGTGTCAGAGTTCTAGAGTGGAGAACCGCGAACTGGTAGGCGTAGTGTGGGACGCCCTGCTGCCCGATGGACAGACGACCTAAAAAAAGTAGCGGGGAGCGACCGGATGAGGAAGGCCGAGGACAGAGTTTTGTGGCGCGCCTTGGGAGAGGCCTATGTTCAGCAGTGGACGATGACAGGCTGATGATGATGATAATGACTAAATTGATATATATAACGCCATGAAGACATTTTTTAAATCCATATCGTAAGCAAAGATGAAATGAACATACATTTTTTAGATGGCGTTATGTGTTCAAAAGACAATACCAGGTTTCCAAATAAACTTAGGCCACCATCAGGATACACCTGGGTACACATATGAAACTATGTGGAAATAATAGTATGTAATGGTATTTATGAAATGGCAAAGGAAAAGGTTTATAGAAAGTTCGTGGTTTGCAATTCTACTATACGACATTACCTTTCTTTTTATTTGTAGTTTTACCTGCTTTCGGGATCCCTAATGTATTTCATAATGATCCCTGGATCGGTTGGGAGGCTTTATATACTAAGAGAAAGAAAGAAATCATACAAAAACAATGTCTTTATCTTCGATAGTAAAACGATTGCCAACTTCTAGTAATTAACAAATAGTGCGAGAAATTAAGAATGAATATTTTATCCATTTTTACTAAATCTTATTTGAAGTAGTACCCTACACTCCTCTGAGCCTAAATCTGGCGTCCCTTGGGTAACTGAGTAGTGACAGAAAATTGGACGATACTTGCGCCCAGGACTGTACACTGAAAAAATGTTTAGTTAAAATAACCAAACTTTAGTGATTACCGAACTGTTTTGTAGAGTATAATCAAACATTTGGTTAAAATAGCTAAACAATTGGCTATTTTAACCAAATGTTTGATGATTATGTGCTACAAAATAGTTCGGTAATCACAAAAGTTTGGTTATATTTAAATAAACATTTTTTTCATTGTAGTTGTATGATTTTACTCGGTACAGAAGCTAACAAAAAACGTTGTAAAAAAAATCTAATGAACGTCAATGTTGCATCAGGGGATTTGAATGTACATGCAACATATATGAAAACACTCGAATTTAACAAACGTATTCAGCCCGTCTCTTGTTCAACGATATTCAGTATTTAATTAAAAAACAATGTAACACGACAAAGCTTGATTCAAAGTAACAAAGCAAAATGTGAAATAATAAAATACATGGACGAATTTCAATACAAAGCTCACAATTTGTTTTATGTTGAAAGAATCCTAACTTTTATAATGATAAAATTCGTTTGTTTTTTTCAATTTCACGACTCACTCAGTTGCAGAAACGCTCATTAGAGTTAATCCTCAATTAAATCTCTTGCTAGCTTTTACTACTAGACAAAAAGTGACAGCAAGAGATTTAATGGAGGATTAACTTTAATGGGCGTTTCTGCAACTGAGTGTTAGCCGTTCAATAACATACTTTTATTATTATCACTAGTGTTTACCCGCGACTTCGTCCGCACAAATTATATACCAGATTTTAAGTCAGATCATAAGCTATCAATAAAAAAAAGTGTCATCAAAATCGGTTTAGTAGTTTTTGAGTGATGCGCGAACAAACAAACAAACAAACAATCAAACAAACAAACACACAAACAAACAGACATACAAAATTTCTAAAAAAGGTTGATTTGGAGTCAGGGATACCTAAAAACCATATCGTAATCTTTTTCTTGTAAATATCTTCAATGTACAGACACACTTCAGTTACAGTTTTATAATAGTTTAGATTAGATTAGATTAGATTAGTTTAGATTAGATTAGATTAGATACCTACAATACTATCCCAGACGGGTGTTGTAAAAGGAAAATAATTCGCGTTGGATGAGGGCAGTACCTAATTTATTCTTATTTTAATTGTATTGTATCTTTTGTTTTGTTTCTATTATAATTTTTTCGTTTACATATCAATAATTAACGAATTCTTTATAGATACCTACTAGCTACTGATAAAATGTACCCACCTCTAAATATAATGTATTTTAAGCTTATACTGTGTTGCAGTGCCCTTACAGGGTTTCTATGTCTTGTACCTTCTAACCTAAAACCTAAGACCATGTAAACTAACACATAGAAATGCAATAAATATATATATGAATATATGAATATAGTACCTACTTGGCCGGTCGTTGTGGCGATCCTTGGGGAGGCTATCCAGCAGTGGACGTCTACTGGCTGAGGTGATGATGATGAAGTGAGCCTCGCTACGTCAAAACATGGTTGGTAGTTTTATCATATTTTTTGACCACCCGAATAGGATTATGGTCATGAGTTTATGTATGTGCTTAATCTTCACTTCGCGTATCTTTTACCAACATCATTAGTGGATGTACTAGTCTACTATACTGTTTTTTATACTGTCCTAGCATAGTTTGTTCGTGTTAACCTTTGACCATCTGGCGTGCTACTTGATAAACGTGTGTATGCGGCTTTAACGTGCGGTCCAATTGAATTTATATTGGACCACACATAAAAAGAGCCGCTTTGTGATAAGGCCAATATAAAACAATTGCCTCTTGAGGATTATTAGATTTTTCGGGTGGCGGTTTTACTTTTTTTTCTATATAAGATTAATTGTAATGAATTTGATTAAATCTGTTCATGATAATATAGGTACTCTTTATAAAATCATTGAGGCCTGTAGTGTTTAACAACGATATTATATAACCGAGTATATCGCTGCCAATAATAAGGACCTCTTTATTCTAAAGCATAGATAATCCGCATCAATTTCCTGTGTACGTAGTTAGTCTCTTTTGTCTTATGGCGTACCTTTAATAGTAAAAAGAGTACTATAGATATTATTGTTTATGTGGCTGTCCACTTTTTTTGACGTGACAGTGTGTCTAAACTTCTAAACAATAGGGCAGTGGTCACTTCTGGTCTCTTTTGTCTTACCACATTACACAACGTTACACACACGTCAAAAATGTTAAAAAAGGGAACATCCTGCAATAGGTCGGCTCCGTCTATGCCTTTATAAAATGTATTTGCCTTACATATTATAAATTAGACCGAGATTCCGATTTTTAAGTCTTAGTTCGAACTCCGAAACCGGGCAAAAAACGACCGCACTTTTCACATCGTTTCGATTTTCAAAATTTTTTTTGAGCTTTATCAAAAATTTTTTGCTTTTTGTCCTCGTTGAGACACGTCTTTTTAACACCCAAATCAGCCACGTTGTCCCAAAACCCACGATAACAAGGCGATGTTACATTTTATTCGTAGGACAATAGGAAGTTATTATGTCACTTAACTTTGCTAACTCTCATCGGCAATTTAATAGTCCTTATTAAAAGTTATTCGAAAAATAATTTTTCTCTACGATTTTTGATATAAAGCAGCTTAAAAAAATGGTAATAAAAATGTTAACATCCCTATTTGGTCTTAAGTGCCCAATCTCTCAAGCAAATGCTGGGACTAAATGCTAAATGCCAAATTTTAGAAGGGATGAAGATTCATAATTGTCGACGTAAATTGCTCCCAATGATTAGTGGCACGAATTGACCCCTTTTTGGGTCATTTCTTCCAAGCTTCCAACTATAATTTGTATTCTGGGTAAACTGACCCGGATTTTCCAGCATTAATTCACTGGTATAATTATTGCGCATAAATAATGTTATTTGTTTCCTGGCAACAAAATGTTTGTCCGTTACTTTTCTTAATTACAGATCCACAAGGCTTGAAAGCTTGAAACTAACGAACGCACTGATTGATTTAATTCTCCTTCTATTTGTGTTGTAACTACTTGTAAAGATGTTGGTTGTTGTAACAAATCGAATGATGAGGAAATAAATACGAAAGCCTCGTTTTTCCTTATCCTCTAGCAGCCTCCTCAAACAACCATGGAATGAAATGAGGTAAAGGTAGAGAACATTACTTCAGGTGTCGTTTCGGCTCATAATTTGGTTAATTCAGAGTATCCTGAGGGTTTCGTTGCTATTTGGAATGGAGTATACCTAGTATTATGTTATCGCGAATAAGCGGCGGCAGATAAATCGTACGCGATTTTCGTTCGCTGTCTATATCTAAGTAGATTATACTATTGTATCTGTTTTGTTGAAAATAAAAAAAAAGGACCACTTCCCATAAGGATCACTTCCCAAAAGGATCTTTTCCCATAAGGCCCACTTCCCAAAACGATCATTTTCCAAAAGGACCACTCCCAAAACGATAATTTCCCAAAAGGACCACTTCCCATAAGGACCACTTCCCATGAGGACCACTTTCCATAAGGACCACTTCCCAATGTCTTGTCTTGACACATTTTCAGCACATCACTAACTTTATCAGTGTAGTAGTATATTCGAAACCAATTTTTAGAATTTTATTCTTGGCTTTTGAAGTCCCAATTTAATTGGTAAATACATTAGTCTTTATAAATAAGTTGGAAACATTAAAAAGGGTTCTTAAATGGGGTTTTCTATTGGAAACTGGAAGAAGAACCTAAGTAGTTAGATAAATTTAGATCGGATCGTAGAAGCAAGTCTCTAGAGTGCCATTTTATATATCTACCATTTATATCCGAGCCTCTAACGATAACCCCTGATAAAATAAATGGAACTACTTCTCACTGTTAATTACCCGATAGATTTTCAAAACTTCAGTAATATTCTGAATTGGTATCATCATCGTTATCATAGGCCTTACCGACCCTTGCACACGATTTAGGGTTGAGACACATTTACCGACGGCCGGCCCATACACAAATGTCATTTAGGCCGGGCCCATCTTTGTCCTGAGGACTAGATAGAGGTCAAGAGTAAACCCATCAATAAAAAATAAAATAAAAAAGAATATAGACATCAGATTTTGTTTCCAATTGTCTGGTCAGACTATCTGATCGTATTCACTGGATACACATCCGATTCTTGCGTCACACTTTTTCTGAACTCAGTCGTTCTCGAGCTATCTGGAGCAGAAAGAAACGGCTCTAAATCGTCTCTGTTTCCGTCTCGGGCGTCCGATCTGACTAATATCGGTTACGTATACGGTATAGTGTAAGGTGAACCGAGGCAAGTGTGATGCGGGGGTAAGTATGACTCTTGCGAATTAACACCCCTCAACGTTATTGTACCTTGAACCGTCATCTATCAAACGTTGCATAGTTCGTTATACGTTTTATAGATGACGGTTCAAGGTATAATAACGTTGAGCGGTGTTAATTCGCAAGAGTCAAACTTACCCCCGCGTCACACTTGCCTCGGTTCACTTTACAGGGAATTATATGGTTTGAACGCCTTCCGATAGTCTGTTCAGACTATCGGATCCGACTATCGTATGGAAAAATCGGACATCTATTGGAAAAATACGGGTTTATCCGTCTATTCCCGGCATAGTCCGCCTCGTCGTCGCCGCGTCGACCGCTTCCCATACTAAATTACATTTTTGTTTGGGCTGCGGCCGTCGGTCGCCGTCGGTAAATGTGCCTCAACCGTAAGAGAATCATTTCTTATAACTGTATAGTCCTATCCAAACACGTAAATAGGTATATAGCAAAAGACATAAACTTATTTTAAAATATTCTAATTTAGATATTTTTTACGTAAAAACTAAAACCATGTATTGTTTCAGCAAAGAGTGAGGTACCTTGAGTTATATTGCTTTCCTCCACTCTTCATCGACTCGATGGAGGAAATTTCTCACTTCCAGGTCGTTTTTATCCATGTTAAACAACATTTAATTGCTCTACCCTGCTCCAAAATTTCCTCTTTCAAAATCTGTGAGTGTAGTTCTATAGAAAAGTTTTCCAATATCCCCTCGCTTTGTCTATTCATTCGTGGTTTCAATAAAGTAATTTTACTCGTAAATCAAATTAATTAAAATTTACTGTATTAAAATATTTAGTAAAATCGTTTGCCTTTGATTTAGTAAGCCGCATGCCGCCGCCGTATAGTAAAATGGCTCTAACTTTACCATTTACCCACTTCAATTTAGATTAATAACTTAGATTGATAAAAATCTCTAACACAATCTGATAATTTTCAATGATAAAAAAAGCTGGCGTTCGCGTGCCTTTACCATTTATGGCTTTCATTTACCTGGACTCAATATAATAATATCTAGATTACACTATGTCCGTAACTGGCCACCAAATTGTAGAACAACAAATTATTTTTAGGGCTTTATGGGCACCAATAAGGCATGAATATGTATGCCAAGTAAACGAGAAATTTGTTCGTAAAGCTGTATACGGGACTTATAAGTATTTAGTAGGTTTTTTTCTTTTTTGGGTTACTTAGGTTACTTTCGGGAAAGTACACACGGCGACAGGTCAGGTTAAACTGTTTGGACTTTGAACTATTAGAAGTTGAAGCCTGCGAATCGTGCGAGAGGGTGCGGGATGTATGTTGTTGTGGTTTCGTCTCACGGCGCCGGCAGCCGCGTCTATGCAGGCTCTCTACCGCACTATTTTGTGTTTTGTATGTAGTGTAGTTATGGGTATATGGGTGCATAACATGATGTGTCGCCGTGTGTGTACAGAGCATTGCTCAGGTTATTATATTAGTCATTTAGTACCTTACAACAATTTCTAAACGGCAATCGGTAATCTTTTTGGTAATTAAAAAGTCCCCCGGCTACAGTACTACAACGAGGAAAAACTTTGACGTACGTGCGTTCTATAAAATGTTTGCGGTCAATAGGTTAAATATAGACAATTTTATTGTGAATTTGCAATAGTCGTAAAATTGTAGTTACGCGTGCTTTAGCTCGTTTCAATTTATGGCTTTCATTTTATTAACTTGGGGTTTTCCTATAAAGTAGATCGTAGAGTTTTTTTTTTATTTAATCTTGGGACGTAACACGGATGAATAGTTTTTATGTTTTGGAGGGAAAGGGATGATCCTGTGGACGCTCCTAGTTGTGATAATGTCACAAAACTCGCACTGATATTTCTTCACTGCTTTCCTTGGACTTGGTGGAAGCTGAATTTCTAAATCTCTCAATTTTACTTATTTCTTTCTTTCTTCTTCATCGTAGCATAGAGTACTATAATATCGTAGGCAGGTTTTCTTCACGGTTTGAGAGCAGTCGTTTTAACTACCACGAATTACGTATTACGTATACAAGTTGGAAAATCATCACAACAACCATATGGGTATGAATGATATGTCGGCATGTGAATTCGAACCCAGGACGTGGACTTTTTACCATAAGGGTCACGTCCTGGACATCGCATCGCTGCAATGATAAAAGCACACAATATAAAAAAAATCTTAAAAGTTTCGCCATTAATTTGAAGGAATCAAAAATGTATAGACTTACTTCAAGTTTTATTCGCAGAAATTTCGAATCGCGCTATCAAAGCTACGAATATAAGCTGTCGGATAGCTGGTGGAAGATCTTCCCTTTTAAGGGTTCCTAAACCTACTGTTTAAATTAAACTGTTTTCTAACAAGCAAAAATATTGACCCAAATCAGAAATGTTTAGCAACCGTTTTGTGCTTCTTTCGCGAGACGAGCTCAATTTGCAGAAACGCTCATTAAAGTTACTCCTCCATTAAATCTATTGGTAGCTTTTACTACGTTATCAAGACAAAAAGTGACAGCAAGAGATTTAATTGAGGATTAACTCTAATAAGCGTTTCTTCAACTGAGTGTAAGTGGAGCACTTTTACTTTTAAAATACTGCTGTGAAATTCTGAAAAAATCGAATGAAAATATATTTTTTTACATCCTGCCCATTCTTGGCCCGTTTTAAATGAAGGCTGGCTTATTTTAATATTTTATAAGACTTTAATATTTTTTTCTCCCCTCCGGACGGAAAGCGTCATTTGTCGTCCCGCTGCGCTAAACGAAGTTGTCGCTTTCCACCTCCGTCGAGGAGAAAAATAGTATACTAACCTCGGACAGTAAATAAGAAAGCCTCAGATCACATGTTTTACATGAGATCTGAGACCTTTCTTACTTTCCTGTCCTCGGTGTGTAATCTACTATAACTAGTGCGATAAGCTTAAATAAAACTGTATTATTTCATGGACGATTTTATAATATTCCTCGCTGCTTATTATCCATAAAATTAAATAAAGCCCTTAGAAATTGGATCGGTCTAGGTATTTAATATGATAGGTAGGTACTGTCTGATCAAAATATTTTTTTATCTAAGTTTTATTCTCTCCATGAGCTTGTTGTGAGGTAGGTAGGTCGATTTCATATTTTCGTTCGAGATTTTGTGATGGAATTTTATCTACAGGGTGTACCTAAGTCAAAGTGCTATTTTAAAAACTTCACACCATAATATAATAGTGTAATTCGAATACACTCCATTGAACAAAAGATTTTTAAATCGAATAAAAGTAACTTTTGGCATAAGCATAGCATAAGCATAGATAATTAAGCATAGCAGCATAAGCATATTATGCTCACGACTATATTCCCCGAGGGGGTAGTCAGAGATATTCTGAAAGAACATCAGACAACTGATTTAGTTGATTTATTAACTTTTATTTTATTTTATTTATTTGGAAAAACTACAGCGCTATACTAGGTAAATGTTTAACTTACAGTGCTAGCTTACAGAATGGCCAATTAAGTTACAATTAACTTTCATATTTTAAAATGAATACAATAAAAACTACTGTCTTTCTACATAACATTTCTAATCTACTTAAAAATTGTTTTTATCTGATTGAAAAAGAAAAGTTTTTTTAGTTATTCGATTTACACTAAATGTGTTTTAATGATAAATGATACGTTCAATCTCTATGCATACGATATAACTTTAGGCTTATACCGCAAAACTAGAAAGTAGCTTGTTTAGAATCGAGAGCAGAATCGAATTATCATGGTTTCAACAAAGGTATTTTTTTGTAATATTAAATAATTTATTCGTAACTTTTACTGAACTCGATCGCAACCCACCGCTCGGGTACTCTCACCCTACTTGCTACCAAAACAAAATTCTTAAAATGTATCCTTTAGCATGTTTGCGCGTTTCATTCATTGCTCTTAATCAATCTAATTATTTTGTTATAAATCAGTTGGGGTGTATTATTCATTAACACGTTGTATAGATAAAAAATAAAAAAACTGCTGTTTTTATACAAAACTTCAGAAGGCTCACATGTATACACATACTGGCCTCACATGTATACATGAGACAGCTGATTTCTTTTTCTTTTTTTCGGCTTTGTCTCCGTTGTAAACTTTTTTGAAGAAGTTGAAAACCTGCCTTTTTAATATTAGGTACTTTGGTGTTTTGTTACATCTTGTATATCTGTAATTAATAGAGACACAGATAATAGACAATTAAAATAATTAAAAGTTAAATAAAAAAAAAAAAAACATGAAAACCTATAATTTTAAATATAAGTATTAGTTGTTAGATTGTGTTAAAAATCCCAATTTACTTTAATTGGTTCCTTATTATAAAAAAACGAGTGTGCAAAGACCACACGACTGAAGTAAAACTACTACTATTTGTATCATAAAAATATTTGTCCCTTATGGGATTCGAACCCGCGACCCTCGGCGCAGCAGGAAGGTTCACTACAGACTGTGCTATATCGGGCCGTCGAAGAATGGTTTATTGATTATGATTGGCAACATCTTAGATGGTATAAAGCACACTAGTTATTTAGGCACTTAACACTTTCGCTGCTAAGCTCAAAATCATGATCCTCGCGCAGTGCTAAAACTGACGGTCCTCGTAGGTCGTGCGCACAGTCGTAACGTAAAACGACCAAAGCAGCTCACCTCATGGATCGGCCCGCACAGGCGTAAGGTTTGGGTGTCTCACGCTGTAGGTCATGAGCACAGTTGTAACTGTGAAACGACAAACTGGCTCGTCTCGTGGGTCACCCGCGCAGGCGTAAGGTTGTCGCTGACTCGCGCGGTAAGTCACAAGCACAGCCGAAATCCAATATAACTGACTCGTTACTTGGGTTCTGTAGCACTGCGGCCTATTTGTCGCCGACCTACGCCGTAGGTCGTCAGCAGCGAAAGTGTTTTTATTTTGCATTTTTTTTTCATCAGAAAAATCTTGAGCCACGTGATTTAATCCTTCACCAGCTTACTCCCCAAGTCAAGCGTACGTAAAAGGTCAAACTTCGTTTAAATGTAGCTCGCGGGAAACTCCTTCCGAGAAAATGAGCCCGGTCTACCGATAACAATACCACAGTGAATTTTACTACATGAAGCAGTCCATGAGTATGACAATGTGTATTTAAACAAGAAGGACGTTGTATTGTGACAGGAAGTAGTAGAAAATCACGGTGCCCCACTCTCGGTTCAAGAAAGAATAGCAAAGTTTGAACAAAGACGACCTTTGGTAAAATAATAGTTTTCTTTGTATAAGGTTGGGTTTTATTCATCGTAAACAGCTTTCTCATGTTTTCTGGATGTAATAATATCGCAAACTTTTACTATAGCCCATTTTTACTATTATAAAATTTTACAGATGCATCTTTACATTGAATATACAAGGTGTAAGTGACAGCCTAGCAAATACTATACACTAACTATCTTTAAAAAACTTCTGAAACACTAATATCTCTCGCTTTGACAATCTTCGCGCCAACCCCATTAGTATCCTTAAATATCATACGAAATAATTTCCATTTCATTAAACCGCCCAAGGTCACTGCCAAGCGGTCTCACGTACCGTAGGTCTGAATTATTCGAAGTCCTAACATTCCTTAACTTTGGCATTGTCCGATCTGTCCGTTCACGACTAGGGTCAAAGCTTCTTTTAGGTCTAGAACAATAGGGCAAATAAGGGGCAAACTTACTGTAGGTCTAATAATCTAATATATTCTAATCTCATCATCATTATCATCAGCCTATACAGGGTGTAAGGAAATGTATCATTAACCTCACACACACACTCTACCCATCAAACTGAACAACTTTTACTATTGGAGCAAACCAGTCAGAGCAAAAAAAATCTGCTGTTCCAATACTAAACTGCTGCGACTCAAACGTAAAGAGCGGCTGATTTTTTTCCTCTTTCCTGTAGGCTCCACTTTTTTGCACTAACAGGTTTGCTCTCATAGTAAAAGTTGTTCAGTTTGATGGGTAGAGTATGTGGTTTAAAGGTTAATGATACTTTTACTTACAACCTGTATACGTCCCACTGCAGGGCACAGGCCTGCCCTCAAGGAGGGTGTATGGGCGTTAGTCCACCACACCTAATGCGGATGCAGGTTTCCTTATCACCGTTTTAGAGTCGAGTCGAAGTCGAGATTATGTACTTTTTTTTAAATTTATTTTGTAACAAAACATACTCTTTGCTTGCAACGAATTCATGCCATTAATCCATAATAATAATATGTTAGAAAACTCTCTGTTAACATAACTTCCGTCAGTCCATCATTCTTATGTCATAGGAACCAAAGGAATAAAAGAGCTTTTCGATGAAGGAAAATATCGTGTGGAAAGGCTTCCACACTCAGATAAATTAACAGGAATGGATTGGATATGATCTCTCATTTCTACGCAAAAAAGTCTGTCAATTTTGCGGGGGTGAGGGGGGAGGTTTATATACTGGCGCGGGACGCGCGTCAACTATTTTTATATGACGGGTATGCTCACTGAGCATGCGTCTTTGGCAGAGGGGTACGCGCGTAATATCGCATCCATTCCTGTTAATTTATCTGAGCTTCCACACGACACTTGATATGATTGGAGCATGTAGGTACTTGCTTCAATTTCACGACTTGTGTTATGTCCACCGATCTCTCTCACTTATATTATATAAATATCGATGACAACTCTCAGATATTTTAAGTAGTCTTGAACATTTTGCGTTTTAGAAGCTAATATCTTTTTTAATCACCCCCGTCACACTGGACAGAGTTTCGGTACTACTGATGAAACGTGGATGTTCTGAGGTTTCAGAATATCTCTGACTACCCCCTCGGGGAATATAGTCGGGAGCAATGCTATTTTTTTTAATTCCCCATGCAGCTCAATAAGTACATATTTTCTTCTTCATGCTAGTTAATATTACATTCCAAACCATAGACGATTTTTTTTCGCATACGCTGGTAGACGGAACATCAGTGTAACCGCGTATGAGACAGCGATAGTCAGAAAACCCTGTACAATTTATATAAAACAATGACTGACTCATGAGTCAGACAGTAATCTTAGTACAAAAAAGTGGTTACGTCGAAAAGGACAGCAATAAGTAACGATCTCCTTTTTTAACTAGAGCGAATTTGCTATGTGCATCTCTTTGAGTGAATATGACAAGACACGTGCTTCATTCTAGTACCTTCTCTTTCTACGTTCCAAACTCAATATACCTAGGTAGGAGTTGACGCACATTCCCAACTTGATGGTTTCACTGCGTCAAGATTTCACCACGCAATAAATAGAGAAAAAAACAAAGTTTTTTAAAACGCATAGCGCAAATATCTTGTTCTCTTCGCTTTTCCACACGTGGAAAACAGAAAAATACAGGTTGGAAAAATCTATGGCACCATTTGCCCTCGTACTCTACCCATTATTTTTATTTATGGGGCGTGGGCGTTTGTCTTAGACTACATACATACCTAGTTAAATAACTACATACTTTCACGCATCGATAGATAACACGTTTATCTATTCATTCAACAGTAGGTACAATTCCCAGTATTGCTTTCGGGGGTAGTTTGGTCCTTTGCTGCATAGCATACTACTTAGGTAAGGTCGTTATTATAGTATTCTGTGATACTGAGAAGTATACTTTCTATAATTTGCATAAAAGCTGTATGTACCCGAAACACAGAAAAAGAACTGTAGTCTCAGTTAACGTAGATGGGATAACAGAACTAAAAATACCTAATCTTCTTTTTACTTTAGCTTGAATTCGAAAGTTCATATTCCTAAAATAACTCAAGAGAAACCTCGAAATATCATTTAGATTTGAAGTCGATTTGTATCATTTGCCGAGATCAATTATACCATCTAAAATATATATTAACATTACGCCAAAGTAAATATTTAGCGATTGAATGAATCGATACACAAATACGATTAAAGATTGGATTATACTGAAATGTAGAGCTATATTCGAAACGGCCTACTTTCGCAAAAGCGTCGATTTGGCGGGTATCTGCTCCGGAAGGGGACGTCAATCCTCACAGGAATTCCTCCTGTATCTCCGAGGTCATTAATTATTGCTTCATTTATCGCAAAAAAGGGTTTGAAATAAACCTAAAACTTATCATGTTACTAACGTTTACTTACAGACACAAGAAAACTCAAAATTATATAAATCCTGTTGTCAAGTATGGATCCGACTGTTTTTTTTGTGATTTCAAAGTTGGTCCCATAGTAAAAGTTCAGTTTGGTGGTCTATAACACCTCATAAAGCATGTAACGAAGTCACGTTGCAGGCTTTGCCCCGAACACTTATCTCTCGCGTGGTGTTCACGCGGTTCGCGTTTGTGCCTGCCACGAGGCTCCACAATCTTTCTCAGTTGTTCTTACTCAAAAACAAACCTCGAGATTGGATAGACACTCCCTCAAAACACTTGATTGGCGGAAATGCGGTGCTAACGCACAAGCAAGAAGTCCGTAAATTAAATTTAAAAAAACATGTAACGCATTTGAGTTTCATAAGTAAAAATAAATATTTAAAACTCTTAAGGGGGTTGTTCAGACCGCCAAACTGAACAACTTTCTCTATGGGACCAACATCGAAATCGCGAAAAATAAAATCGGATATCCTATACCTATATATTTTAGCTCTAGTCGATTTGTAGAGCAGTGTTGTAGAGTATGGAACATCATTTTTATTTCGCGATTTCGATATTGGTCCTATAGTGAAAGTTGTTCAGTTTGATGGTCTAAACCACCCCCTTAAATGTGTATTTGTATTTTTGTAACACCTTGTATAATTTTACTTAACGTTATAAATAGGTATCATTTTCCAATACATTTTTAATTATCGGGCTCTTTTGTCGGGGAATCTGTTTAATAATGGCGACGGTATCTCTGTATTCATATACGTAGGGGTACAAAAATCCTATTGTCAGGCAAATGGGCCCAATTTTCACGTGGAACCTTCAATATACCTATCGCATCCGACCTTATAATCCGATATCCCCTATTTCTTAGGCACAATACCCGATTCGTAGAAATAAATCTTTTAAACTTGGAATGTTTTGGGTTTAGTACGGGAGTTGGGTAGACTAATACTTTCAAGTTGGTACAGTATTGTTAATTTTAGTTCAAGTATCGGAATGTCGAGTTTTGTTGTTCAAATTCGGGAATTTTCATAAAAATCAAACTTTTGTTAAGTGCTTATTGATCTGCGGAATTCAGTGAAAATAAAATCTAATGAGGAATTTGCAGAAATTTACGAAAAACACACGCTTTCTGAAATACTATCCGTAGGTACTGTAGACTATTTATACAGGGTCCAACTTAATATGCTGAAACTTTTTTAAGGGGATGATCAGACCATCAAATTGAACAACTTTCTCTATGGGACCAACATCGAAATCGAGAAAAAAAAATCAGCTGTCCCATACATTTGGCTCGAGTAGGTTTCCAATTTTGTATGGAGAGGCAGATTTTTTTTCGCGATTTCGATGTTGGTGCCATAGAGAATGTGGTTCAGTTTGACGGTCTGATCATCCCCATAAAAAAGTGTCAGCATATTAAGAAGGACCCTATACAAGGTGTTACAAAAATACAAATAAACCTTTAAGGGGGTGGTGTAGACCATCAAACTGAACAACTTTCACTATGGGACCAATATCGAAATCGCGAAAAAAAATTTTATGTTCCATACTCTACAAATCGACTAGAGCTAAAATATGTATGGGATATCAATTTTTTTTTTTCGCGATTTCGATGTTGGTCCCATAGAGAAAGTTGTTCAGTTTGACGGTCTTAACAACCCCCTTAAGAGTTTTAAAAAATTATTCTTACTTATGAAACACCCTGTATAGAGTCAGTTAAACACCCTTGTAAGAGGGTCAGATAAGGCTTTGTACACTTCAGTGGAATCCTAGAGGGTAAAACTTAATTTTCTACCTATCTTCTCTCGAACACGCATTTACATACATACATACTTACATAAACTCACTACTACCACTACAGCCATTTTCCCAGAAGGGTAGGCAGATATTATTTATTTGGACCTCCCATACAAAAGTGCGGATCGGCCGATCGATTTTCTAAGGGAGGTCCAAAAAAATTTTTCGTTTTTCGACCCATGTTCCTTAGGGAAAGTTGTTCATATACACGGTCTGAATACACCCTTATAGTTTCTTAGCATAGCATATGCTCACAACTATATTCCCCGAGGGAGTAGTCAGAGATATTCTAAAACCTCAGAACACCCACGTTTCACCAGTAGTACCGAAACTCCAGTAATAGTTTCGTTAATAATTAAAAATTAGTGGTGTATACAGGGTGAAATTGATATCATTAGCATCCTTTAAAACTAAGAGTAATTAAACTGAACAACTTTTACTATGGGAGCAACCGAATCGGTGCAAAAAAAAAATCTGCTGTCCCATACTAAACTGCGCCCGCCGCCGCTGCCTACATGACTCAAATGTATGGGACAGATGATTTTTTTTACTCCGATTGGTTTGCACCCATAGTAAAAGTTGTTCAGTTTGATGGGTAGATTCTTAGTTGAAAAGGATGCTAATGATATCAATTTCACCCTGTATAATGGTGGTAATTCCCCTCGGACACCCTCTCTCGCTCGAGTCACGTGCCGTTATTCTGCAAAAGTCCTGAGTAGGTTACAATAGAAATTCGGTGTAACAAAATAGGTCATAAGTACCACAACTTTTTTATCCAATTTAATATTATAAAATTGAATGTATCTCTGTCTGGGTATCTGTTACGTTTTCTCTACTTAAACATTTTTGTAGTTATAAACTTAGATCAAGTTAAAAATAGCTTGAAGCCTGAGGAATGACATAAGGTATAAAAATTCTGAGTCTGAATCTGACTGAGTCGAGACTGACGAAAAAGTTATGAACCTACATAATATTCAAGGTATACAGAAAATGTTCATACTTTTCTATGGTTACGCATAAGCATAAGCATATGCTCACGACTATATTCCCCGAGGGGGTAGTCAGAGATATTCTGAAACCTCAGAACATCCACGTTTCACCAGTAGTACCGAAACTCTGTCCAGTGTGACGGGGGGTGAGCCCGTCGCCACTTGTAATGGACAGTGGGTACAATACATGCCTCGAAATTGAAGCATGCAGGTTTCCTCACGTTTTCTATGGTTACGGTGTTTTATAATTTCTATACAAGAGTTATGGGATTCGAATCCATCCAAGTTGAATAAGGTTTCTACCCGGACCGATATAATTATACTACACGATAAATCCTATAATTCTGAGTCTAACGTGAAATCGTGGATAAATTAATGAAGGATGTCAGTATATTTCACAAAATTATCTACGATTTCACTTTAGATTCCCAATTATTCACGGAAACCGAATTGTAAAAATTAATAAGTGACTAGAAAACGGTTCTATTGCCTCGCGTAACATATCTCTTTTAGTGGTGCCGCTAGGTACATCTCGCTCTCTCAGCTGTATGTTCCTCTATTCCTGGTATAATACCTCTATGAATATTACCTACATATGTAAATAAAATAAAATACATCCGTATACAACCCTTGGCATTTTTTCTATGGCCACATGTCCTTTATTTTTAAAACAGCCAAATGAATTAAGTATTTCGTTTCAAGTAGTAAAATTGTTACGAACATAATAAATTATAAGAAAGTAAGAAGTAAAATATACTTAGCTGAACTGTACTGAATGCACTTTGTATGTATTTTTTTTAGAAGATGTGTGATGATGATGAGTTTTTGGCCGCATCGTCCCATATAGAAATTTGTTCAGTTTGATGTTCATCGTTCTAGATCCCCTTAAAAATCGTGACCATGTTTTTATTAAGAAGTACCACAATTTTATACTTTTAAATATAAAATATGTACAAAGTTGACTGACAAAATAATGATCTTGTAAAAAGATAATTAACAAGCAAGCTACTTTGAATCCTAAGTTGTACAGGCTCTGTTTTTGTTTTAAATAATAAAACAAAGACCTCATTAGGGTTGTAACAAATCGTGTCACAGAGAAAAATATTTTCATGTTCAATTAGTGGAATGTAGAGATATTCGAGGAAAACTTTTTAAAGTTTTAATTGGTGTCGAGCGAAGCCAAAATGATGTCCCAGAGCAGACTTCAGTTGAGTGAGATTTGTCTCGTTTGCATTTTAATTCGGTCAGCTTTAGTTTCTAGAGGTCTATTAGTCTGCCTTTCTGTCAGTCTGTCGCAGATTCGTTATAAATTGTACAAGTTTTCTTTAATCAAGTTTCTCAAAATGGCTCTTAATTTAATTTTAACCACTGCGAATAAAATCTAATTTTCGCCTACAGATTTCGAAAAAAACGCGTTTTTCTTATCTATTAAACAATCAGCAGAACCTTCATTATCATTGCTATTATAGCCACTTTCTATTTTGTGGCTTATTCTAAGAACAAGAACCTACAATTTCTCTGGGCTTATTAGACCTTCTTTTTTCATGCCAATGGTTCATCAGTGGTGTTTTTTTATATTTTACTGGCCAGGTATTCGACAAGCCTGATAGCGTCACGTGTAGCAGTATGGTGTTCGAGCACAACGAACACTCCAGCAGATGATCGACTGGATAGGTTCACTGAAATCACACTGTGTTAGGCCAGAATCCCTTTACCCCTTTTTAGACCGTGATTTTATTTAGGTATTTATTTATTTCCTTTTTGGAGAACTTACAGCTAAATAACAGTTAGATTTCTACAAAGAAAAATGGATGGTCAGATGCTGACCACAAGTTCCCAGATATGACAGAATCTTCAAAATTCACACACGTCATGGTTTGAGTTTTTATTGCATTTCGTCTTATTGCTGATTTTGTATTTATCGGGTCACTACGGATTTTTTTTACATTGTTTGTAGTACTATCTTTGAAACGCCAGAAGTGGTCACTATCGGTGGTTTTTACGATAGTAATCTACAAACATAATACGTATTCATCCGTAATGTTTAGACAATACACTGAAAAACAACAATGACTACAATTGCAATGTGCTACTCTTATTTTTTTTGGAAAAGTTGCATGATTGTTTAGAATTTAAAAAAAAATACGATTTAGGCACTGGAATACATACATACTCAAGCCACTATCCCACAGGGGTAGGCAGACACTACGGTCCACCACACACTACGATTCTGACACCCTTCTCTCGCCTCATTTACTGGCACTGGAACCCTCTTAATAATATTCATGAAATATCGACACTTACAGATTCAATATAGCTGTCACAACTTTTCCTTCTTTTTTTGTTAAGTATCGACAAAAAGGTAAACGGTGCCAAAAGATGTTTTAAATTTAGGCCGCCCTTGAAACTTTTGGCACTTGCTCACACTGCTGGCAACACTTTAGGACCCAAAGTGCTCGTTTTAAGAGTAAAAGGTTTTGGAACTTTAAGTTCTTTTGAGGTTCGATAAAGGTGACAAAATCTGAACTTTTTTTGTTTAAGTTAAGTACCTACTGTTTCATTAATTTTTGTTAGAAACACTCACTGAAAAAAAGCTTCGTGAAAAAGTTAAGGAACCGTAGCGATTAACTTTTGTTAGAAACACGCACTGAAAAAAAAAGCTTCGTTAATAAATTATGGAACTGTAGTGACTGCAAAACTAAGGTAATGGTACGGTAGCCCCGGGACTATTTAATTACTATTTTAGGCTAGCTAGGTACCTAAACCTATAATAGAAACCACATTACTCCAGCTATAGAACCACTGTACCACCACGGCAATTTTGAATAGCCATGGTGTTCCAGTAGCGAGGAACCGACCATAAAACTGAACAACTTTCACTATAGTTCCAATGCTTTTCGCGGTGTGTTGGTCCAGTAGTCAACGTTGTTCAGATTTGTGGTCTAAATAAAGCACCCCTAAAGTACCTACCTACGTAAAGCATTTTAATTTTACACCTTATGTATTCCGTAACAAAATACAAAATGAACAGTAAAATATAGTTGTGTTGGTTTAAATTAAAAATGAAGATAGAATTTAGCAAGGGTTAGGAATCTTGAGAATTTCAATAACGCAAAGAAAATATTGAAAGAATACAATTTTACAAGAATAGAGAATTCAAGGCGCCCGGAGAATCCTCGTGTAAGGCCGAATCTGATAGGTACTGACATGACTAAACAGATCTGCAGTTCAGTTAAACGATTTAAACTCACGTTGCAGGGTTTGCCCCGAACACTTGTCTCTCGCGTGGTGTTCGCGCGGTTCGCGTTTCAGCCTGTCACGAGGCTCCGCAATCCTTCTCAGTTGTGTTCTTAATCAAAAACAATCCTCGAGATTGTATAGATACTCCCTCAGACCACTTGACATTGGCGGAAATGCGGTGCTAACGCACAAGCAAGAAGTCAATTAATTATAAATAAAAACTGCGTCCGTGGTCTAATGGTTAGAGCATTGGGCTCTTGACACGGAGGTCGTGGGTTCGATTCCCACGGGGGGGCACCTAGTGAAATGTCACTTTGTGCGTTTTTCCCCAGTTGGTTAGGACATTGCAGGCTGAGTCACCTGATTGTCTGAAAAGAAAGATGATTCCGTGCTTCGGATGGCACGTTAAGCTGTTGGTCCCGGCTACTATCACTGGTGGTAGTAGTCGTTACATAAAAACCACGTCAGAGGCCGTAAGGCGGTTTGAATAAACTCTGACACCAGGGCTTTGCAGCCCACTCGATAAGAAGAAGCTAAATAAAAAATAAAAAAACTTTATCCTAAAAACATAATCCGAAATAGAAAATCTGCGAATTTAGATAAATCGAAGTTAAATCCGACCGGGTCTGAGCCTGGGACTGCATTGACCAATACTGTTCTGTACATTGCTTATGTCCTTTGTGAATCTAACCGAAAGCTTTGCGCTCACTACTATTATTCCCAGAGGGAATAGTCAGAGATACACACTCAATAGAGATGGACTTCAAATAAAAATAAATTTAGGGAAATTATTAATAAAAATAGGGAAATGATTACTGTTTTTTAGCATTTTACACAGAGAAAAAAATATTTATTAAAATAACATTGTTGAGTTGTTATAATTCTCGTTTCTAGAAAACAGACTTTAATCACATCTACCGGTATTATTAAAGCAACATTAACGTTGAATTGAACATAACGTTCAAAAGTCATGATTAGCAACGGATTTTCTAAAGTCTACCAAAATGAGTAGTTGTCTCTACAAAATTATACAAGGTGTTACAAAAATACAAATAAACCTTTAAGGGGGTGGTGTAGACCATCAAACTGAACAACTTTCACTAAGGGACCAATAACGAAATCGCAAAAAAAAAATAATGTTCTATACGCTACAAATCGACTAGAGCTAAAATATGTATGGGATATCAAATAATTTTTTTTGCGATTTCGATGTTGGTCCCATAGAGAAAGTTGTTCAGTTTGACGGTCTAAACAACCCCCTTAAGAGTTTTAAATTTTTTTTCTTACTTATGAAACACCTTGTATAGTAAAAGCGACTCGATTTTTCTCTCAGTATAACCATGTCAGTGCTTCCTGCACGGCTAGCATGCCACCCACGACAAAGCGTTTTAACGAGAAAAACGTCATGCGCGCTCTTTTTGGCGTACGTAAAATAATAAAGATGGAGGCACGTCTCGATTTTTGTCGTTTTCTCGGCGCTGGCATGCTAGAGGGGCTGCTCATCATCAAATAGATCTCTATTGTGTGCGGGGAATGTAATTCGGAGCGCGCTCCATACAAACGAAGTCTGGTGATATTTTCAATACTAAGCAATTGAAGTCAATGAAATATTTCAGAAATAATCTAGAAACTAATCGTTGTATGCAGCGCGCATTTACGCACAGTGTAAATCAAATTATCAAAAGTACTTCGCAAAAGTGTAAATTTTCTTGAAACTCGCAAATTACATCCCGTACTTTACGGGTTTCCGTTTGAACAATATTTAGTCAACACGAAAAGCTTGTCGTTTGCTTATCAAAGCGAATAAGAAAAAAATAAATCAATTCGTTTTTTTTATTTAAATTGCATGTAGTAAAATCATACTAAAACAAGATACCAAACATCCGCAAAAAATCACGTGTGATATTAATTTGGAACCAGTTCCTTTAAATGTTTACTTACTCATTCATAATATAATATACTAGTGTTTTCCCGCGACTTCGTCCGCACAAATTATATACCAGATTTTAAGTCAGATCATAAGCTATCAAACAAAAAAGTTTCATCAAAATCGGTTCAGTAGTTTTTGCGTGATGCGCGAACAAACAAACAAACAAACAAATAAACAAACAAACAAACAAACACACAAACAAACAGACAAACAGACAGACAATATTTCTAAAAAAGGTTGATTTCGAGTCAGGGATACCTAAAAACCATATCGTAATCTTTTTTTTGTAAATATCTTCAATGTACAGACACACTTCAGTTACAGTTTTATAATAGTTTAGATTTAGATCAGTAATTAATTCAAAAAAGTTTACAATACCTACCATAATATTTTATTGCAATAGACTCTTTGGACACACAATTGACGCGCAACATGTGACGCTCAACATGTTTGGCAACGTTGTAAAACAACGCGCGACGTTGCTTCTGCCAAAGTTGTCGCGTTAGGGCACAGATTATATAATACTATACAGTACAGATGCCCAACGTCAAACAATGGAACGCGACTACCGTAACGCGGGCAGTCTTCGGGCAAAGTAAATTGCTTGATTTTCCGAGGCTCATGACATTTTTTTGTAGTCAGATCATGTATTTTTAGTAACAATTTACACCTTTACGTAAACATTAATTACAAATCGATACCATAACGCCATATATTGCCATTTTTTCAACAAAAATTTCATTTGTATGAGATAGGACACCATGGTTAGGGTTAGGCTTACGCTACAGGTAGGTAGTTATAAATGAGTCCACAAGGATTACGTAGAAATAACCTTTAATTTGCCAAATATTAAGCCACCTATTTGCACAGAGTCGTTTTCGCCGTAGTCAGATAGGTAGGTAAGTTAGGTCACTGGCCTCGGTGTTCACGGCTGTTGCCGGCGCCGTCGAAGATACAGGATACGCTGGTGGGTAGCAGGTGGGTGCCCACGCAGGTGAGGCCACGTAGGTAGGTAGGCTGCAACCTCGCGCAGCAGTAGGTATGAGTTGAACGGGAACGCGAAGCTCCCCTTAGGTAGGTAGACCGTAGGATATGTCTGTAGGGTCTAACCCCAACGGTGATTCCCAACGGTGATTCCAAACGATGATCCTGGAATAGCCACAGGAATGGCATTAGGCCAAGCTCATCTCGGCTCGTAGCGCTTGCACACCGTTTTTGGAAAGGACCAGCGACCTTTAGAATTTAGATTAGCCACGGCAGCGCTACGAACCAAATTTACATTTAGCTAGCACTTAGTTCAGGTATCAAGGATAGACAACTCACCCCTAGCCGGGATCACGGAATGTTCTGGAATATTCTTGGTACGGAGTTTAGATTTCAACCAGGCACAGCCGATGTCGATTTAGAAATGAACGAGCTCAAGCAGACGGTCGAACGCGCGGAGACGCTTGAACCGGTTTCCGTAGGGATCCCGCGGTGTGAGATGCGCGGCGATTAAAACGTTTAGCGTTTGTAAAGATTTTAAAGGGTTCTTTAGAGAAGAAATATTAGATATCAGCTTAACGACTTGTGTATTTAGAGGTAGCTAGGAAGTTAATCGTTTTTAATGTAAATAGTTAATCTAGATAGTTAAGTTTATACTTTTAAGTTAATTTTAAGAACTATTTTAGATGGTAACGCTTACAACGTTACAAAGTTTCTTCTGTTTACAAAAGAAGCAACGTCGCGCGTTGTTTTGCAACGTTGTCAAACATGTTGAGCGTCACATGTTGCGCGTCAATTGTGTGTCAAGTGGATGGACGAGGCTTTGGATAAGAGGCTTTAGTGGTACGCGCGTGTGTACGAAGTCGCGGGTGCCGCTAGTTATAATTAAGAAGCGTTCAAGTTCCTAAATTCTTCCAACAGTTAGCATACTTTAAACTTCTGCACCGAATCTATCTTCCGCATTAATCTCCGCCTTAATTAAATCGCCAACTGAAAATCAGCTCGATAAATTTTAGATTAAAATCAAACATAGTTTAATCCATCGTTTCTCAACCTTTTTACAGTCGGGACCGCCAAAAAAATTTGTAATAAAAAAGTTACCTTCGTCTTCGGGTTCCTCTCCTTTGAGGTTGGCAGTCAGCTCTGCATACCTTGCCATTATTTAATACTTGCAACCCCCTCACTAAAATAATATTTTAATCGTTATCAATATTTTACTTTGCTTACTTTGACAATAGTTATTTGTTATGCTAGGCTGCAAAGTTGCTTTTTGGCGCGAGTACTTATATTGAAACCTGAACAAGCGAAGGATTTCGCTCGTGGTTCAAATAATAGAACCCCGAGCTTATAGCGAAGGTTTCAAAGGTACGAGACGCAGAATAACTTTGCAGCCGAGTGAAACAGACAACTTTTCACCTCACAACAGCGAGGAAAAAAAGTTAATTGCTAAAAAGGACATTTTAAAACGATATTTTTTTCGTGCTGGCCAGTATTTAAGCGTTTTCAGTGGATTGGCGGTATATACAAAAATATTGAATAAACAGATTCGAATTTCAAAAACTCTTTCCACGCCAGCGGATAAAATGCACTTTTGCACTCAGATTTCGAATGATAAACAGAATCTTTCCTAGCTTGTGAGGTGAAAAGAATGTTTACACTTGCCACAACTGACAAATGAGTCTAAATCACACGACAGACCGCAATCGTATACGTATACCGATCTTTATGTTTGGACAGATTGCGATAATATATAAACGCGACCCTCCTGTGGATTTAGACCCCAGTTTGAGAAACAATTATTTAATCTTACCCTCAGAATTGTACAGATATTAGAATCATTGTAATTTTAAACCACTTGACCGTCAAAGACAAGGGAAGTCAAGTTCGAACAATGTCCAGCCAACAGACCTATAGATAAAGACCTATCAAGTGATGCCAACGGATGCCGCACAAAACGTATTAAGGCAATTCATTGTACGCCTTTTGTGCCTCGAACAATACCTATCTGGCATCCAATCTAGTGTCACGTTGTTCGTACGAGAGAAAATTTGTTTCTGGATAAAGTTTTGTAGACAAGGCAATATTAATTAATAGTAGATTACATACCGAGGACAGGAAAGTAAGAAAGGTCTTAGATCTCATGTAATTGTTGACGGAGGCAAAGCCGAGCTTTCTTATTTACTGTCCGAGGTTAGTATACTATTTTTCTTCTCGACTGAGGTGGAAAGCGACAGTGGGACGAGAATTGACGCTTTCCGTCCGGAGGGAAGAAAAACACGTTACATTTCGTAGAATCAATGAGCTACCTTCGGCATAGTATTCTATTCTATTTTTATTTAATGGCGTTTTCTTGTTAGATTTCGCCAGTGTCAAGTGGTGAAGATATATTTATTAGATATTGTACGGTAATGGATATGGCGATCTCAAAGCCCCGTTTCAAACAAAAACATACACTCGAAACCGCCATAAAATGGCGGAGCCACGTGGCCTATTAAATCGCAAGCCGAACGCGTCCACTTGGGACCCTCTTAGCCACGTGACTCCTAGGTAAAGAGTATTATTTTAAAGTATAGAACAGGTTTCAAAGAGTGCAAAACAGTTAGCCAGTCGTGGCAAGGGATTGAAGGTGGTGCATCCTGATTGGTCAATTTAATTTCGCGCGCTAGTAAAATTTGACAACTATGTTAACTATGAATTTGGGGAACTCTCGTGCGGAGCGTGTGAGGATGGTAGTGGTTTGAGGGTTGTTTGGTGGCTAGGGCAGGAGTAGTGAAACCAGTTGAGTCTCAGTTCGGTACTAGTTTATTGTGCAAAAATAACCTATCTATATACAACTCGGCGGTTCCCTATTCGCCGGTGGACCGCCGAGGTAAATGTCAATGTGGGTACCCCCACATATCTCCCTCACAAGTGCTAACGTTACTTAATAGCTAATATATTATAAAATGCTTCTATGTACAAAAAAAAAACTTAATACTAAAGTGGGTCGCGCACTTTGAATTTGCGCGCGTCTGCGCTCGTCTGTCTCCGTTTGGGCTCGTGAACCCGATGTGCTGTGACGTCGCGCCCATCTACTGCGCCTGCGCAATGCCCACATCACCGTTCGGCGGTACTCGGCGCGTCTCGGCAATCCTCGTGCCGTGCCATGCTCGACGCGGCCGTGCTCCGCCTGCCGCCTCATTATCTCGTCGACCGCCGTCCGCTGCACTCGCCTGCCTCTTCGAACACTGCACTTGTGTTCTGCTGCCGAAGAATCTAATATGACCGTTGACCATTTGCACGCAATGGGAAAACGATGTCTCACAAAATCGTTCTTTTCAGAGCGGACTTCTATGTTTCGAACGATATACAACCCGTAGGAATCAACGTTATCTGCACGCGATGCGTTGGTTCTGAACAAAAACCGTCTTTTTCAAGGCGACTTTCTCCTGTTTCGAATGACGATACTGACAAATAAATCTGGTGTTGTGTTATTTTATTTTGTGTTTGCTCGAAGTGTTATTTCCTGTCAGTGTTTATCGGCTCCTTATTTTTCAGGTTGTGTTGAAGTTTTTTAGTGCGCTATTGTGTCAGTGGTCGTTTTTATGGTGTTCGCTGTTCTCTGCTGACTGTAGTTTGCCTTTTCTATATGCTATTCCCCGTTTTTTTTGTGTAGGTACGGTGCTAGCCAGGCTTTCTTGAATTGTTCGTTGCCCGTTTGCTCGTTGCCCTTCTTGCTCGCTGCTGGATTCTGGGGTTGATAGGATTTGTATGGGAAAGGAATGTCGTGGGTAAGGCTATGTTACATTGATTTTTTTGTAACTCGTTTTTTTGTTGGACATTGCTCTTTTTGTCTCTTTTTTTTGTGTTTTGCTGTATTTTTTTTTGTTACCTTTTTTTTTTTTTTTTTTTTTGGTAGGTAAGTACTTTTTTTTTGTATCTTTTTTGTTAGTGGTACCTTCTGTTTTTTTTTTTTTTGTGTGATAAATATATACTTATAATATTGATATTTGATGTTGCTCAGATGTTGTGCGAAGTGTCTGGCTGCCCTAGCCACCGCCGACGTCTTGATAGTCTCGCAATAAAATCTTGATGCTGTTTTATTTACCCTGTGTCTCCCAAGTTCGGCTAGTGCATGTATTTAGCAGCCGAAACAATTTGTATTTTGATGTTGCATGAAGTAGGTAGTTAGTTGGTTTCTTAACTCGGTGCATGTTGCATTGGAATGTTTGTCTTGCTGTGATGTCATCGTTTGTCCCGTCCGTTTGTGTCGGTACCCTCTTTCTTTTTGTGTGTAGCCTGCTCGTTTGCTCGGTGCGTATGGGTATATATCTGCGCGCTTTAAATGCATACGTAGTTATGTAGCCGTTTGCGACGAGTTTTTTCCTTGCACGTTTTTTAGTCAATGTATTTGACCGTTATGATTTCGACGTGGCGGCGTGGCGTCGCGACGTCGTTTAGCCATGAAGATATTGGTAACAATAGTCGCTTTTACGGCTGATCAATTGATTACTCGTTCACCGGTGTGCCGGTGTCTTCTTTGTAGAATGGCGTTCTTTCCCTCTGCGGGAGGTGGAAGCTTAACAGCTGAGTGGCGCTATTGGCGCGTTTTACACCCCTTTGGGTTGTACATCTGAATGTTGCTGTCTTCCTTTTTTCTTGGCGATGGGGTAGTAGCGGCGGTTTCCGCTGCGCTAACTTCTCATGCCTCGGAGTTTGGGTGCTTAGGACGACGTGCGTGGTTTTCGCTGCGTTGTCCTTTCGCTACCGTGTAGTATGTGCTGACGATGGAGCGGCGGCGTTTCTGGTACGGGGACGGGCGATGTTTATTTAGGATTGCGTATGCTTGGTCGCTGTTGCGTCGCTGACGGTTGCATAGCTGGATCCGCTGAAGAGTTCTTCCGTTTTTAATAATTCTTGTTTATTCATGCTGCGTAGTTTCAATTTTCGGGGTCACCAGTTTGGGGAACTCTCGTGCGGAGCGTGTGAGGATGGTAGTGGTTTGAGGGTTGTTTGGTGGCTAGGGCAGGAGTAGTGAAACCAGTTGAGTCTCAGTTCGTACTAGTTTATTGTGCAAAAATAACCTATCTATATACAACTCGGCGGTTCCCTATTCGCCGGTGGACCGCCGAGGTAAATGTCAATGTGGGTACCCCCACAATGAACATTACAATTAGGTAGATAGTCTTATGTGGGCATATCAATACAACTCAAAAACTCATAGAAATTAAAATAGAAGGTAAATAGCATAACTCTTAAAAGTAGGTAATATAATAACAAAGTTAATCATGGCACGAAGTTTTCCAAGAATGACCAAAATTTTTGAATGACCAAAATGTCTGGTCTTGACAATGTTACACTATGTAATTCAATATTTGTACTTTGTATATTTTGTTTTGTTTAAAAGAAGTGTGTTGTAGAGTTTCTGGCCGCATCTTCTCTACAACGGAACACCTTCCGAAGCGGTGGTAGAATCAAAAAATATGACGTCAGAAAGTTATCTATGTGATATTATTTTGAATAAAAATTTTGACTTTTGACATATAGGTAGCTATTTATAACTACATAATAGGTAGGTACAGTCAGCAGCAAAAAGATGAATACACTTTTACTACGTCTACGTTAGTACTACGCGTAGTACTAAAGTGTATACATTTTATACTACAACGTAGTAAAAGCGCATACATCTTTTTGTTGCTGACTGTACATTAATGAGTTTACTAAATATTTATTAATGGGTCGTTAGATGAATGTCGTTAGAAATATTTACTAATAGTCGTTTAGATGAGAATATCTAAGCAAAGAACGAAGAAACGTATTTTAATATTCGTCTGGATCAATGAGGAGACAGCCATTAGTCTGGATCTACCCTAAAGCAATAAAAACATGAAAAGGCTATTGACACGTCAGTCGTCACTCAGTCAGTCAATCCATTATACCGCGCGACTTCGTCCGCGTAAAATGATGCCACTTACTTGAAAATGTATGTAAGTATGTATGAATTTTGAAAAATGCTGAAACAGGGGTATTTTTATTTTTGCTCTTAAATATGCGTACTAAGTTTCAAAAAGGCAGGACTAAGAAAACATTTTTCCCATACTCACTGTTACCCCCCATTTTACCATCTTAGGGGTTGAATTTCGAAAAATCCCTTCTTAGTGGGTGCCTACGCCATTATACGCAACTACTGTCAAAATTTCATAGTTGCAGCTTTAGCGGTTTGGGCTGGGCGATGATGAATCAGTCAGGACAAACGTTTTTATATACAGGGTGTCCTGTAAACCGACGTCAACCCGTTGGATGCTGATAGGTTAGTTCATGCCTAACCAAAATATAAGAAAAAAAAAACAAAAAAAATAGTTAATCAATCAATCAGTCAACATTTTACTATAGGAAAAGGTTCTTAGTTTCGAGATAAGGACAGTTTTATGAAATTTTTGAGTGCCACGGCTACAAATGTTCTATGCAGTATCTGTGTTAAACTGTTAATATCTCGATAACTAAGACACTTTTACTGAAGTTAATTTTTGATTTTCTACTTAGTCATGACCTAACCTACCAGCATCCGACGGGTTGACGTCGGTTTACGGGTCACTCTGTATATAGATTTTAATATAAACAAGTTTAAAAAGAAACCTTAAATTCAAATACAACGAGATAGATAAAAATTAAATACAAATAAATCACTCGAACTTTAACCTCAAATTACGTTTGCGAAGAAGAAAATAATTTATGTGCATAATTCGTAATTTCAGCTATAAAGGATACGAATTCTGGTCGAATTTCCAAAACCCTGATCGTTCTTTAATTAAGGGATCGAAACGTTGCTTTTTGTATCTGTTTTCAGACATTTTGAATCTGTAATTAAGATACAATAGGTTTTTTAATCGTCCTCTTTTCATATGTTTGGTTTTATATTAATTATTGGGTAAAAACAATCTTTGGAGATTTCTCGTGTGTATTTTGATCCAAAATCAAAAATTTAAATAAAGTGCATTTTATGCCTATATTTTGTTAACACTTGTCCGTCTCAGCATTTATAACTATGGCACCAACGAAGTTGCAGAAACGCTCATTAGAGTTAATCCTCCATTAAATCTCTTGCTGTCACTTTTTGTCTTGTTGACGTAGTAAAAGCTAGTAAGAGATTTAATGGAGGATTAACTCTAATGAGCGTTTCTGCAACTGAATATAAGGCAGGGTCTAACAAGTATTTAAGATTACGTTTAAATTATGATGCTGTCACTGTCTTTAGTTTAAGCAGCGTGAGAGACAGAGCGACCACTATAATCTTTTTAGCCTAAGCACTTTTTGGTGCAAGCCAGCTTAAGGATCCTAAAGCAATAGGGTTGCCAACCTTATTCCTGTTGCAACACCCTGACAGCCGGATATACCTAAAAATTTTGTTCCTGTTGATTTATCTATTCGCTCCATAGATAAAGTACATAACTAGATAATATGCTACTAAAATAACAATAATAACTAAAGAGAGAAGGCATTAACGAAATACTTAAGACGCTATTATCCGGTCGAGGCCGTTTTTGAACGTTTTTGAACGAAAGTGTTTTAAAGTCTGAAATGAAAATAATTAGGCCTCATTGAAGGATCTGGCGGACATGCGATGGTTCTCAATAACACGATTAGATTAAGTTTACTCGATAGAAAAAAAATTCCAAAGTTACCCCTTTTTATTATGTTTTTTCAATACTATGACTAAACTGTTGATATAATCTTTACATTTCGTGTCATTACTTAAAAAAAATACGATTTATTTTCTGCACCCGAAAGCAAAAAACATACAACATATAGATGGTCAAAGGTCAAAGAAAATGAGGAAAATTTCGATAAAATCCGCGCAACAAATTAATGAGATTGAAGATAAAATTCAGATCTCATTTGATCTCGAAAATTATTGATGTATCAAAGACTATATTACGCTTTTTGAAAGGACGAAATCGTATTATAGCAATTGGACCATCGAAAATCAGTAATGTACCTACCTGTTTTTAAAAGAAATGTTATCTGAAAAAGTTTGCGAAGTGGTGGTACCTAGATTCACAAAGTTAAGAAGATAATCTCATAGACCGTGGCAGAAACACGACTGCGCTACCAAGACCCTCATAGCTGCTGCTAAATCTGCTGTTGCATACAAAACTGCGACCCTACTCGACCGGTAGCCTTCTGACCATCAAAGTAAATAACGTTTGCCATGAAACCCACATTGAAATTACAAAAAAAAACAGCTGTCAAACATGTAGGGTCCTTCTTAATTATGCTGACACTTTTTAAGGGGATGATCAGACCATCAAACTGTACAACTTTCTCTAGGTATGGCACCAACATCGAAATCGCGAAAAAAACATCTGTCGCTCCATACAAAACTGCAGACCTACTCGAACCAAATGTATGGGACAGCTGATTTTTTTTTCGCGATTTCGATGTTAGATGGGAACAACAGGAGGGAGAAAGTTGTTGAGTTAGATGGTCTGATCATCCCCTTAAAAAAGTGTCAGCAATTAAGTTGGATCCTGTATTGGTCGAGTAGCTATTTTAATTTTAAATAAAAAAAAAATAAAAAAATTTACTTTATTGCCACACAAAAATACAGAATATATAGGTACCAAAAACATTAAACAGTTTAAAAACACATTAAACAGATTTTTCACACATAAAAAAAAAAAAAAAAAAAAAAAAACAGATTTTAACATGGTCGTACGATTTTCCTCTCCGTGCAGCTAAATGGAACAGCTGATTTCTTCTTCTCGATATTTTAGTTATTTTAGTTTGATGGTCGGAAGCATCCTGTTCGATATGTAATGCATTAAATTTTACACCCTGTACTTCTTAGTATGACTTCCTCCTCAGTTTGTATTAATGAACATATTTTAGGAATAATTTTGTATATTGTTTATTCTTGAGCTAATGTTTCGTTTTTTGCGTGGGCACACCTCACATTCTCACCGCTGTAACTCCGGTAAACCAGGATCAACAGTGGCGACCATTCACAACACTAGACTATGAAGTCCAGCGAGCCCGAGGGATGACTCTAATCTGTCTTGAAACCCGCAATGAATTTAATCAAAGAAGATAGGAGGAGTAGGAAAAACGAATGTTTCAGGTTAGAAACTTCATAGTATTTTGTCTACAAAAGTATAATGAAGTTGAATGCCCTCAAATCCCCTTATTATGGATCAAAGTTGTCCCCCCTAATAATATTTATATGCCTCTAGGGAAGTATGACAAAGAAATATTTGGTCTCCGTTTACAAAGACAAAGCTTAAACAATATTGTCTAAGAGACCAAGTTAAGCCGACCCCACTTTGTTAGTAATGTTACATATTGCAAAACATTATTAGCTTAGGTCTAGGTCTGTTGAAAGACAATCCGCGGTAGGGTTGCCAGAAGTACGAAGTTCCTTGTACCAATACGAGATTTGGGGAAATTATTACATGATTATCCGTTGCAGGCGACGTTTAAATGAATATCTAAACCATCATAATGTTTATGGTTAGTTTGTGATTTGCCGGGAAAACCAAAAGAACCCGATTTTTGCTTCAATTCGTACAGCTTGTATTAGCTGCTTTTATCTTTTTCAAAATTTTATTTAATACCAAGTAATGTTTTTTGTCGTGGATGTTCTGAGATTTCAGAATATCTCTGACTACCCCCTCGGGGAATATAGTCGTGAGCATATGCGAAGTAATGTTTTGTATGACACGTCGAAAATTTAATTGTGTTATATTATACCAAATTCTTCAATTTTTTACGAGGATCAATAGCCAAAGCACGAGATTTTTCTTGGTTTTGTAAGAGGAAAAATTTTCTACACCTGCCAACCCTGATCCACGGTGGACCTTTCAGGAGTTTTTGGCGGGATTTGGTAGCTGACGTTTGGTCCTCATATATTTCATCGAATTTTTATTGTTTATAGTGAGTTTTGGTTCGTAAAATTGGTGTTGTTTTGCGTAACAAAGTGTCGTGCAAGTGAGTGAGTATATATATAGTTCAGTGA
Source organism: Agonopterix heracliana (assembly GCA_963693445.1). NCBI lineage: Eukaryota > Metazoa > Arthropoda > Insecta > Lepidoptera > Depressariidae > Agonopterix > Agonopterix heracliana. The sequence goes on along the minus strand of OY856323.1, from coordinate 4,060,001 downwards.
AATATGATGGTGCATGGGTCGTAAACAGGAAAAACGTTCCGTGATTTTAGCGCGGCAAAGCGGTCGGTTCACCTCTTTCCTGTGGACTTCTCTGCTTTTCCTGCGTCTTTCGATTGACTCAAAAAACTCCAAAGAACCATCAAAACGTCGAATACCAACGTTTTAATGTGAAAACAGAAGAACATTAAAAATAAAATAAGATTTAGCCAAAAGGTCTAGTAACCAGGCTAGTAAATAAATTGAAAAAAAAAAGTGGACTTTTCAGTCCTAGAGAAAAAAAAACGCCAAATTAAAGATGAAAATCCAAAGGTAATTAGTGTTTCGTTCCAAACCGCTCCAGTCTAAAGTGTTCATTTTTATTCAAATGAAAGAGTATGCCTAAAACCGGCCAAGTGCGAGTCGGCATTGCGCACGGAGGGTTTCGTACCACCATACAAGAAACTAATTTTTATCATAATTTTTATTTTTATTTTTGTTTTATAAATTGTCATCAAATCGAATAGTACAATGGTACAGAATCTGTGAAAATTTCTACTAGCCACTAATTATTACGGTTAGGAAGAAACAGCCCTTAGTCCAGTCATTTTAGAGTTTCCTTGTATGGAAACCCTATCAATAATTCATCTATCGCCGAAACTTTGCAGTGTGATAAAGTAAAGTATTCAGATTACGGTTGACAAATAATCTAGGACCGGAAAAATTAAAACCTAGATTATTAGTCAACCGTAATCTGTATACTTTACTTTATCACACTGCAAAGTTTCAGCGATAGACGAATTATGGTTAGGGTCAAACCCTAAAATGATCGGACTACCACTAAAGCTAGGACGGATGGACAAACGGACAGCGTAGGCTAATGAATAGGGTCCCGTTTTCACCATTTTGGTACGGTACCCTAAAAAGGGCAAAATTCAAGATGAACTTCAGACGGTAATTAGTATTTCAAAATGCTACGTATAACATTCGATAGCAAGTTTTTTTACGGAGTCACGTTGCAGGAATTGACCCGAGCACACGTCTCGCGTGGTTTTCGCGCGTCGCGTTTTTGCCTGCCACGAGGCTCCGCAATCCTCAATCTCTTCTTGTTCTTGAACAAAAACAATCCCTGAGATTGGGATAGATACTCCCATAAATTACACTTGACACTGGCGGAAATGCGGTGCTACGCACAAGCAAAAAGCCATTAATTATAAAAAAAAAAAATCATTGTACGGATTTTTACCTTCAATGAGTTTTTGGACCAGTTAAGCGTGGCCAGCAATTCCCAAAAAACCCTGTTACGCTTTTGTTCCCCGGTAAATTTCTATATAGGGGGGGGTGCGAATTCAACTCGTCGATTTTCATTTAAGGCTTATATTTTTGTTTACAAAAGCTCTGATAAGCTTTCGTCAGACCTTTTTCTTCTTTTCGTGTCAATGGTTCGTCAGTGTTTGTATACAGGGTGTAAACTCAAATGCATTCTACACTGAAAGGGGTGCTTCACACCATCAAACTGAACCTCTTTTACTACGGGACCAACTTTGAAATCGCTAACAAAATATTCTGCTGTTTTATACATTTTGGTTGAGTAGCTAAGCTATGACATTTTCTATGGAAAAACTGGTTTGTTTTTCGCGTTTTCGATGTTGGCTCCATAGTGAAAGTTGTTCAGATTGATGGTCTGTAGTTGTTCTGTTCGATATGTAACGTAGGTATTTCATTTTACACCCTGTATTTTGCTGGCCAGTATTCCGCAAGCCTGATAGTATCAGGTACCTATAACTGTTTTTAAGTCCTCTCTCGTGCAGGTTTTCGGGCACAACGGACATTCTAGCAGGTGACCCATCGACAGGATAGGTTCGCCACAATCACACTGTGTTAGACCAGGATACCTAAACCTATTGCACAAAATTTGTCCGCAACGGCGACTGAGTGCGAAGCCGATTTAAGGATTTCCACACTTGCCATTGCAGATTGCGTCCGGGACGTAGTTGTTCCTGTGGAAAAATGAGCTCAGCTGGTGGATTCTTTCAGCCTTTCTTTCTGACCTTAATGTACCGGAAATGCAGAATGCCAAGTTTGGAGAGGCAGCGAGTCTGTCAGCATCCTTGATTATTTATGCTAATTTGTTGAAGTCCAAGTTTGAGTTTGCAAATTAGATTTGCTGCGAAATTCCCTTAAAACTTTGAACATCCCTTTTCATAATACCATGTTTTAAGAAAAATGCTGTCCTACAAACCATTAGAAAGATACGTTCCAAAAATAAAATCCGCTCTCTTTTTTGGCTAGCCCAAGATTTTCGGTCCAGTTCAAAGCCAGGAGATTTCATTTGGAGATTTCATGATGAGGCAGGCAAATACAGAGTGAAAACCGGAAACGATGAATGCATCCAAGAGATTAATTTGTTAATAGAACTGGCTTTTCAGTGAAAGAAAACATCTTGAGGAAACCTGCATGCTATAATTTCGAGGCATTTATTGTAGTTACCAACTGTCCATTATAGGTGGCGACGGGCTCACTCCCCGTCACACTGAACAGAGTTTCGGTACTACCTATGTGAAACGTGGATTTTCTGAGGTTTCAGAATATCTCTGACTACACCCTCGGGGAATTTAGTCGTGAGCATATGCTTATGCTTATGAAAAGAGAATAAAGATATTCCTACACAGTGTAAGGTTAAGGGTGCTTTAGAGTGTAGCAACTTGCCAACAGACGGCGCTAGCAGTCCCTTAGCAAAAAGTAAGACATAAGGCAATTGACGATGGCACATTGGAAACCCGTAAGCTGCTACACTAAGGTTCACAATTGCATGCCAAGACATAAATCGCGCAAGGAGAATTTTCACACAGACTCAGTATACAAGGTGTTTCATAAGTAAGAATAAATTTTTAAAACTCTTAAGGGTGTTGTTAAGACCGTCAAACTGAACAACTTTCTCTATGGGACCAACATCGAAATCGCGAAAAAAAAAATCTGATATCCCATACATATTTTAGCTCGAGTCGATTTGTAGAGTACCTATAGAACATAATTTTTTTTTTCGCGATTTCGATATTGGTCCCATAGTGAAAGTTGTTTAGTTTGATGGTCTAAACCACCCCCTTATTTGTATTTTTGTAACACCTTGTATATACAAGGGGAACCTTGAACAAACATCATTAGGACCACGGCTCTGGTCCCCAGGCATCACACCTAGCCTGGCGGAAGTACTTCCCTTTTCTATGGAGGAACCTTCCACCTCAGTTTCTCTATAAGAGTCTAAAGTTCAGACCATAAATCTGAACAACTTTCACGATGAACTTATGGAGTCAACGGTTCACCCTGTTGTCGCATAACTTTTTTTCGCATAATTTTGTAATGCATGATCACTATAGGCATACATGACTTATGGCATAACTTCACTTGGCATACTTTTTTTAGCATCCATTCATAACGCATAGTCTTCTATGGCAGATCAGTCGTATTGCATAACGTTTATATTCAGAAGTATCGTATGGCATTATTGCCTTTTCGCAGAGTATTGTAACGGTTCTCATCATTGTCGCATAATTTTGTAATGCATATTATAGGCTGACTATACTAAATGACTAATGGCATAAACAACTACCGGTAGTACCTGGATATTAGTAGATTACACACCGAGGGCAGGAAAGTAACCACCACGTTGTTTTATTTAGTTACTTTTCCTAATGATACAAACTAAAATCTACCATCTAGCTTAACCTAACCTCCAGTTTTGAAGCTACCTTTCTGCGCCCTAAGCAACAAGCATGCAGAATGCAAGCAAGCATGTTGATGCATGCATGATACATTTTCTAACCTAACCTAGAATTTTAAAACCACAAATTTGTTCCACCAAGTTTTTCTCAGGCAGGGGGCTTCCGCCTCCTGCCTTCCGCCTACATGCAGACAAGCAAGCAAGCAATCATGCAGCAAGCAAGCAAGCATGCAACAAGCAAACAAGCATGCTCCAAGCAAGCAAACATGCAGCAAGCATGTTGATGCTCCGCTCGCTTCGCTCGCTCCGCTTAGTGTCTTACATGTTCTAACCTAACCTAACCTACAATTTTAAAAACACCAGTTTGTTTTTCTCAGGCAGGGGGCTTCCGCCCCCCGCACCCCCCGAGCGGGGGGCCCAGCCCCCCTGCACCCCCCAACATGCAGACAAGCAAGCAAGCAATCATTCAGCAAGCAAGCAATCATGCAGCAAGCAAGCAAGCATGCAACAAGCAAGCAAGCATGCACCAAACAAGCAAACATGCATGCACGCATCCAGCAAGCAGGCAAGCATGCATCATGCAAGCAAGCATGTAGATGTTCCGCTAGCTTCGCTTGCTCCGCTAAGCGTTATACATGTTCTAACCTAACCTAACCTAGAATTTTACAAGCACGAATTTGTTTTTCTCAGGCAGGGGGCTTCCGCCCCCCCCACACCCCCTGTACCCCCCAACATGCAGACAAGCAAGCAAACATGCATGCACGCAAACTAAACGCCCTAATGCCACTGATCATTATGCTAAGCGAAATTATGCAAAACCGCGCTAATGCCACATGATCATTATGCTATGCAAAATTATTCAATATAACATTCGATTATGGTAGTAGTATGCCATATGAAATTCGCATAAATTAATATTCTGCCACTTATATGTTATACCAAATAAAGCTTTCTGCATTGTTAATATTCGCCCAAGAACAATTATGCCAAGTATGTTATGCTATATATGTTTCGGACAATGAAAGTTATGCCAGATAGACGGAACCCGGAGTCAACATTGAAATTGCTACAAAAATGTGTCTGAAAACACATCATTTTATATGTTACGCAATCAAAATGTATACTGTGTATTGTACCTGCCTAAATATTTATAAGACCTGTCACATAGAACGATTTAACTTCTAGCCTGTCGCATACATGCGGAATTACGATTTCGTCCCTCTGGTGGGGAAAATCCATACGAAAACCTAATGCTGATTCGGAATTATGGATTGAAATTCCATAAGTGTGTGGCAGGCATAAGATACTCCGCAAATCTACATTTCATTAGCGATTCCTAAATTCTATCCAGCCAGTGAGTGTTTCTAGAATGAGCCCGTCGGTAAAAACGTAAATGCTACCTCCATAAAACTATAGGTACACATTGACGTAGAATACTATGGACGCTGGGTCTAGTACAAAATTATCAAAAAATTGTTCTAGACTAACCTACACAAAACGTGTATAGTAATATAATCATTGAAAATGCTGAAATTCTTTTTCATTTTGCTTGCGTAGTTTTCATCCCATCGCGGCATGGTGCACCGCGGGCGCTCGCGTGCGCGTCGTAGACCGTTCAAACAAAGACTGTCACGTAATTAAGTCTCTTTATACGTTTTAAGTCTCTAATGGTTCGGAAACTTTTGAGCGCGGAGTCGGACCCTTTGTCCAGTAGAAATCAATGTAGGTAGATATATTTACACATCACACACATATTTGTGCCTTTCATTTAAATTGGTTACCATTTTGATAAACCCAGTATTTCACACCATGCAAAATTCATAAAATTAACTTTTCCATTCCTTTTTTGTCTCTCATTTCTGTCGACATTGCGTAAATCAACTTGACACCGAGAGAGAACGATAATTATTTCGTTTGCATGCCATTAACTGTCGTTGAAAAAGAGAAAAGTGTGAGTATTTTTTTAACCAACTACGTTGAACAAAATAAAATGGGTTACACCGCGTAATATACACAATAATGTAGGTATCACCATCTCAGCCGAAAGACGTCCCCTGTGACATATTATGTATACAAGGTGTAACAAAACACCCTAGTATGTCACGATTTGGCCCACCCTGTTTAAAGGAATGGTTTATATTAGACCGTAAAACTTTCACGATGAAGATGAAGACAAAAACGAAAGAAAAATAAGAAATCACGTGTACGAACGACCTGTAGTACGAAATTACGAATTGCAGTTTTGTATGAAACAGTCGATTTGTTTGGAATCGTATTAGGGTTGAACTACACATGGCCGCACGCGATCGCGTTCCGTCTATCTTATAAGCTCTAGCAAATGACGTTCCAGAGTGACAGAAAAGGATGGAGCGACGGAAAAGTGCGATCGCGTGCGGCCATGTGTAGTTCAACCCTTAAGCGATTCAGCATACAGCCGGGGCGGGCGGGGGAAGCTTGTCTCCGTACCGCTACCGACTTGCCTGAGCGCGGTACCGACCTGTCCCCCGCACACCACGCGATCATAGAGCCACCGCGACCGCTGAACTTTTACCACTTGCCATTCTATTACATGGCGAACGCGCGGCGAATGCGCAGCTCACGATCTGCAATGAGCGCAAATGAGCGTGTGACACTCGACTGAATTAATCAGCCCGGCCGCGTAGGAACATTTTTATACCTAAAGTGCGCAGTGAGTCAGGGCCAAGGCCTGCTACTGCACAGGTCGCGCGCAGCGCATTCGCCTGATGTGGACGCACCCTAAGGTATGACTAGCGGATGGCGTCACAGCCACCGGGTAACGAGAATGCATCCCTCTACATTTTTAACTGACTTCAAAATAACAAATAATTAAAACCGCCTTAAAAAAAACTAAAAAGTTAAAAAATAATATTGCAGCCGATGCCTTCTTCGTTTGCATCATAAGAACATTCAAGGTCCTCTTATCCGAGTGCAAGCGTCTCTTTCTTGCAAGCTTAAGTTTGCAATTATCCATCCCGCTCCAATTGAAAGCAGGATCGCAAAAAAACGTGTTTTTCATCAATATCTTTGCTCATGGGTGTTTCTAAGCTCCAAATTCTACGAATTTCACTAGAAATATTTGATGTATTTAGTTAAGTACAAGAATAAAAAGTTAATTATCAGCAGTTTAATCATAGTATTGAAAAAACAATAAAAAGGGGTAACTTTGGGATTTTTTTCTATCAAGTAAACTTAATCTAATCGTGTTTTTGAGTACAATCGTCTATCCGCCAGATCCTTAAATAAGACATAATTTCATTTCAGACTTTAAAACACTGTTTAAAACACTTTCGTTCGTTTTCAAAAAACGGCCTCGACCGGATAATAGCGTCTTAATTTGTTTTATAGAAGTCGGTGTCAAGCCAAGCCAAAAAACGAATGCTAGCCCTGTCGCGGATCGTACCGCGACTTCTATAAAACAAATTAATGTTATTATGATGCGAATTTCGATGCGAACGAAGAAGTCATCGGCTGCAATATTAATTTTTTAGTTTTTTGAAGGCGGTTATAATTTTTTTTTTAATGTTATCTCCCGGCTCCCGGATTTATCTAACTTTTAATCAGATGCCAACACATTACCATAGTAACATAAAATTTGGTTTTATAATTGTTACTTAATTTAAAATTTTATTAGGGCACATAAAAGTAATGATGTAAATTATAGGTAGGTACGTTTACTATTTTGCAAAAACTTGCCAGTTGCGTCATGTCATGTAAATTTTTATTTAGGGCAATAAAGGTAATAACATTGTAACACCTACCTATTTTGCGTTATAAAAATGTAGTTTATATTCAAATTGGAAATGTTTTTGTAGTAAATACGACCGTTAAAGAAGGAGTATAAAAACATTTTGTTCAAATTGGTAAAAATCACGATTTTACTGTAAATTCGACGTATCGAACATGACAATTAAATTTTATATGATAGCTATTTGATCAGTCTGTTTTTTGAGGATGACTAATTATTGATAGGAATTCTAAAAGTTCATAATATTATTGATCTTTTATCGACACATAGTTTCAGGTTTCACCCTTCATTATCTTAAAATTGTGGTGTCTGTGTGTTGATGATTTTGCCAATGTCTATTACTTGACGTTGAAAATATTTGGTTACTTCGGGTAGTTTATAAAAAAAACACAGTTTTGAGCCAGCATACAATTGGAGCTTCGTTGCAAGACCGGAGAGCAGGCAACCGACATGCGACCACCCAGTATCAGACCTACAACGAGACTCTAGGTATTACAATAATGTTGTCATAAAACGTCATAAGTCATCATAACGCATGCTCAAGTTTTTTTTTCCGAAACGACGTATTATGCAAAGATGTCTGAGAGAATAATGAGAAGGGTTTTTCTCGTGAGGATATCACGTGGTTTATTATGATAATGACATGGAAATATGACGCCCTTTAAACTTCATCATAGTATCCTTTTTGCATACTCACATATGGATGGAAGTAGCTGCTAAAGGGAGAGGGATTCCATATTATTTAGAGTCATATAATAATAATGATTGTGTTTCTTTCCACTCCTTACAATAGTCCTGCACTGACCTGGGGCTGTTTTGGATTATAGTGTATACTGGGATAGTTGCCGGTTGGTGGCACATTACCATTGTCTGACGGGCCTCTACGTGTTGGCTTCGGCCCCAGGCATGCCTCCCAAAGGTCCGGGATACTTAATTTATGTCCCGAGGTAAGGAAAAGTGAAATGAAAATAATAAATAACTTGGACATAGGCACTCGAATTATCTATTCTCATTGAAAGTTCCTAAATCAGATCAGGAGTGCGATTTTTGAATCTCATTCGCTGAGCTCAACAGTTGAAAATGACAAAATTACTATGGAGATACGCATCTTTCTGCTGCTGATTTGACTTTCAAAAATCGCACTCCTGAAGCATGATTTTTGAGAGTCAAATCAGCAGTAGAAAGATGCGTATCTCCATAGTAATTTTGACATTTACAACTGCTGAGCTCACCGAATGAGATTCAAAAATCGCACTCCAGGACTTGTGTAAGGATGACTAGACAACGATATAAAGAAGTTTCAAGTTCTCTGACATACCTAAACTACCCGAGTTGTGGATGTTTGTACCCCAACATTTAGGAAAAAATAGACCAAAAACCAGAACCGAGAACTCTAGAAACATTTCTTAACTTGGAGACAATTTACCGTATTCTGCCGATTTTTAATCACGAATTTCACGGATTTTATTATTCACTTTTGCAACACTGTTTCTAAGGTAAATACGCCCTACATTTTTAAAACGTATTTGACTGTCTGCCTGAATCGCAAGCACCACTATTTTATAGCAATTTTACTCAAAAAGAAAACCAAAAAAAAACGTTTTGATTTATCATCCAAGGTAGGTATAGTTATTGATTCTGCGTAAGCGCAACATTTTGTTATTGAATTTATTAACGGCACCATTAGCGTATACATGATAATTTTCCGGCTAATTTTGTTTGGTGATTTAACGCATGTTGATTTGCTACTAGGAAATAAGAGTTTACTAAACCAAGACCGGTTTAACAACACTGTTTGTGATTCAATCGTAGACTTTTATTACCTACATCCGTAATGTTCGAATCAGAGAAAACAAGGCGAGATATCAAAGCTACGCATAATCAAAATAAGCTGGCCGCGCTTAGGTAGAGTAATGTATAACGTTGCGCGCCCAGCTTATATACCGGTTTTGCGTAGCTTGATGTGTCGCCGTGTGTACATCGGAAAAAGCATACCTACAGATATTGACTCTACACAATGAAATTTATATCATGAGACACACCTTTAGGGCGTGTTCATTTGACACAAATTTCTTCATGCAGTTATAACCTTATGAATCTAAATGACAAAGGGGACTCCTGCATGGTTAAGAATATCATCACCAGCCTCTATACGTCCCACTGCAGGGAACAGGCCTACCTTTAAGAGAGCATTAACCATCACGCGTGCCCAAATCGGATTAGAAGATTTTACATACGCATTATAATTCCATCTAGAAAAAGGTACCGGTTTTTCCTTTTGAGGTATGGAAACCTAAAAATCTACTGTTCACATTTGAGTCGCCCTGTATATTACAGTTCACTGAATAACCATTTTAGGAATTGTAAGATTTCTTTAGCAGTGAAAAGTTTTACTTCACTCTAGTGAACAGATTGCTCCCTCAAGTGAGTGTAAATATCGTATGTTCATTAGTGGGCCACATTCACACAGGATTTGAATAGCGGGTTTCATCAAGACCTGCTGAGTGTCATGTCCGGGCTTTATACACCTCGTAGCATGTGTTTAGAATAATTATTATTAGTTTTGTGAATAATTATTAGCCGACCGAATCCAGAACATATAAGTTGAAGGATCACGTGGGAACCAGGTTACTATACCTCTCTATAACTATTGTTCACGACTATCCAACTTCTGCCCTATCAAGAATCTGCCGTAAAAAGAATCTGCCATAACCTGAATCTGCCATATCCCGAATCTGTCCATTACCGAACGAGGGGTGTAAAAGAGGTATCTTAAATGGTTCGGTCATGTATAGATTTAATGACAGTAGACTTACTGGGGATATTTATCGATCAATTTGTGAGCAGCACGGCTAACATGCCACCCACGACAAAGCGTTTAAACGAGAAAAACGTCATGCGCGCTCTTTCTGCCATACGTAAAATTATAAGGATGAAGGCACATCTCGATTTTTATCGTTTTCTCGGGGATGGCATGCGAGGCCTACTGAACATTCGAGATACAGTCCGAGGAAAATTTACCACGCCCAAATAAATTATCTCCTCCGAAAAGGTTTAATGCATGGCACCCTCAAGCCCTCAACTGTCGAAAGTGCATGAACAGACGTATGAAAGTGGATGACGCAAGTGTGTCAGAAAGAAACTGATCCTAAGGCCGTAGTCTCGGTCTTTCTCCGTCCGGCCGGTCTTACTCCACAGCTCAGGTACACTTGATGTTCGATCCCCACCGAGGCGAGGGGTGAATGCAGGAATTGGCATAGGTGAAATTCATGGATGAATGGCTTAAGGGTATATTATTCGGAGCGCGCTCCATACAAACATACTATGGTGATATTTTCAATACTAATCAATTAAAGTCAATGAAATTTTGCAGAAACAATCTAGAAACAAATTTCTATGCTAGTGTGGAGTCAGATTTTCGTTAAAATGTATAGTTTTCAAGTTACAGTGCCTCAAAGATTTCCATACAAATCGTAAATTAATCCTAGCATTGAAACTGTATATTTTAACGAAAATCTGACTCTATAGAAGCATAGACATTTGTTACTAGATTGTTTCTGCAAAATTTGATTGACTTTAATTGGTTAGTATTGAAAATATCACCAGAGTACGTTTGTATGCAGCGCGCATTTTCGTTCTCGGAATAATATTCTCTTAAATTAGAGGATTGAATGGCAATAGGTTAGGTATACCGTGTAAACTTCTTGGTCAAATCTCATTAGACTTGCTCAAAAATTTTGTACATATATATTATTCTTGGACTTGCTACCATTTTGAAAACCCTAGCGTAGCGATGTCACGCTGCCAGCACATGAATGAATGAAAGAGGGAGACTATGTGAAGGAAGCTTTCATGTCTTATGACTCAGTTCATTTTTATTTACACGCTCGCCGTTGTAATGGTTGGTAGCTTAGCGAACGCGATCGCGCTCCGTCTATCTTATATGCTCTAGCAAATGACGTTCCTGTGACAGAAACGGATGGGCGACGGAAAAATGCGATGCGGTGCTGTGTGATGTAGTTCAACCCTTATTCGCTAATTGTACTATAGGACGGGTGCGAATAACTTTGCACCTTATTGCCGTGCTGAGAGAGTAGCTATTTATTTTAATCTGTTTTCGAAGTGATTCTTCTAGACGGATAGTACTGTCTTTATTTATTCTGTGCCCCCGTGGAAGAATGGCACGATCATGTATGAATTCATACAGTAGTAGGTATACTTCAGTGTCACCATTTTTGAGAGTTACGCGGTTATTAATTTAAGCTAAAGTTAATCATTATAACGGGTTCTTACCGCGTTTTTATTTATTTTGGAGTTCCCGATATTTCGGCAGTGTTACAACTGCCATGATCACAGGATGACTGTAGAACTGCAGGTAGATTTTTAAGAGCAGACAAATCTGTCTACCCTCATTCTTCTTCGTTTGCTCCGACCACTATCGGAACTCACTCGAATGTCATCGTCACTTTTTTCTCGGTTTGTAATATTTAACGACACACTTGGTCCAGCACGACAAACTACACTCAATGTGTCACTCCTACATTTGTCCGACCGAGAATGCGAAGGTGAAGCTCTTATACCCATCTTTACCACCGGATCAACGGAAATCTACCTGCAGTTCTACAGTCATCCCGTGATAATGGCAGTTGTAACACTGCCGAAATATCGGGAACTCCAAAATAAATAAAAACGCGGTAAGAACCCGTTATAATGATTAACTTCAGTGTCACCGCATGGTAGACCTGCTATATTAGTTGAAGACAATAGTTTTAACATTAATTCAGCCTAGTCACCCTTATAAATAGCAAGCTAGCACTTAAATAGCAATAAACTTCGCTAGTACCTGCCATTAGAACACAGATTAGTCAGGTTTTGCTCTCGTAACTAGCTAAAGTTAAATTAGTTAGATAATTACACCCATATTGTGTACTAAACAAATAAATTTAACTAAACTTGTTGGCCGTTACGAGCTAGAGTTGCCACTCGATAATCTTGAATTCAGGTTGCGATAGTATTTTTAACCGACTTCAACAAAAGGAGGAGGTTCTCAATTCGACCCGTATGTTTTTTTTTTTTTTTTTTTTTGTATGTTTGTTACGCGATTGCACCGCCAATTGTGAATTGATTTTGATGATTCTTATTTTGTTTGGTAGGTCATAATTCCGAGGTGGTCCCACGAAATTGATTCGCTTGTTGAAAAAATCTACAAAATAACAAATATGTACACAGATCACGGACTTGAAAAAAATACGGACGTAATATTACACTAGAAAGATATGAAGTATAAACGCGTATGAGATAGCGATAGTCATAAAATCCTATACAATTTGTATGAAGCTAGATGTCTGCCTCCGGAGTCAGACAGCCGTCGTCAAACAAAAAAGTGGTTACGTCGATAAGGACAGCAATAAGTAGCGATCTCCTTTTTTAACTAGAGCGAATTTGCTATGTGCATCTCTTTCTAGTACTTAACTTCTTTTTCTACGACGCAAACACAATATAATACATGGGTGCTTCACTTATACAAGGTGTTACAAAACTACAAATAAACATTTAAGGGGGTGGTGTAGGCCATCAAACTGAACAACTTTCACTATGGGACCAATATCGAAATCGCAAAAAAAAAAAGTTATGTTATATACTCTACAAATCGACTAGAGCTAAAATATGTATGGGATTTAAAATTATTTTTTTCGCGATTTCGATGTTGGTCCCATAGAGAAAGTTGTTCAGTTTGATGGTCTAAACAACCCCCTTATGAGTTTTAAAAATTTATTGTTACTTACTTATGAAACACCTTGTATAATAAAAGGATATTACGTCCGTCTTTTTTTCAGGTCCGTGACACAGATGACATTTTTGTTTGTCGATTCTCTTCAGGAGTGCGATTTTTAAACATCACACGTTCAAGTCAGCGGTAGAAAATGTCAAAATTACTATGGAGATTATGCTTATTTCGTCTTTCGACTGCTAATTCGAACGTGTGATGTTCAAAAATCGCACTCCAGCAATGTTTTGATGGGGGCTGTCAAACTATGTTTTTTTTTACTGTCATAACCAAGAATCTTTATATGCCTCTATATTTAAAACTTCTTGGTCATACTGTTGTGTTTAAACGTATAATAACTTTATGGTTTAAACTTCATGGATATAGGAGGTACCGAAACACATAGATTGAATTGTTCATGGCGGTCGGAAATGTTCGTCGTTTTAAGGGTTCCGTAGTCAAACAAGGAACCCTTATACTTTCGTCCATTCTGTCTGTCGGTCTGTATGCCCCGCCTCAATAACTCGCTCATTTTTGCATCTATTGAATCGAAATATGGCATAAAGACAGATAACAGTAACCCAAAAACAGAAATGTTGTACGAAACATGGGTTGGATTTTTTTAAATCGAGTGAGGTGTAGAGCGTACACCGTATCCTTTGCATTGAAGTACTTATAACTGCTTAGGCGAACTAATGTATTTCACCTAGATTTCAACACTGAAAAGTTTGAAATAAAAAATTTTTAACAAAAAATTAAAACCGACTTCAAAACTAAAAAGGTAAAAATAATAATATTGCAGTCGTTGACTTTTGCATTCGAATCTACAAGAACATTAATTAGTTTTATTGGAGTCGGTGTCAAGCCAAGCCAAGCCAAAAAATTACTGCAAGCCCAGTTGCGAATCGTACCGGCTTGACACCGAGTCCGATAAGACAAATTAATGTTCTTATAGATTCGAATGCAAAAGTCAACGACTGCAATATTATTATTTTTACCTTTTTAGTTTTGAAGTCGGTTTTAATTTTTTGTTAAAAATTTTAGTAGTACTTATCCAATGATTAAGCCGCTGAAAGTATCCTGAGATTGTGAAAAATTGCGTTAATCGAATAATGTCGTATTGGGCATGTAATGCGGAGGGGTAAGTTTTATTAACTCATTATTATAACACTTTTAAGAGAATCACTGGTATTTTACTTAAGCACAATAAATTTATTATTATTATTATTTAAAAAATCAAATTAAAGACTGAAAAATTTGTCTCGGGCGGGACTTGAACCCACGCTCTTCCAAACCGGGGAAACGTGCTAACCAATTACACCACCGAGCCCACTACCCAGAGAACGAAATTTTCAATCTGTTACGTCTTAAGGGGACGTGCGCGCCATCTACTGGCAGTATTACAACCAACCAACTTGCAAGTCAAATATTACAACTTGAATTCATACAATATAGATGGCACACCCTGTTCCCTGTTTTCAATCTTCTGGTATTCTTATAATCATTACACGTCTTATGCTATTATTTGGGGTCGGCGCAATTTCGCCCTCCATTCATTTTATCAATTTGCCCTCGTTTTCCTTCCTTGAAGTAAAACCGTATGCATAACTAAGCGACAGTCGTGTAAAATCAAATAAATGTAAATTAAATCACGTAGTGCGGTAAAAACATCGTCCATGTACGCAAATAGTATGCTAATAAAATGGCAAGGGAAATACGGAAGTACCTATAGATAGCTGAGTACAGCGGGGCTAGTACGCCAACCCGCGATAGCGACATTTAACACATCCATCTGTCAAATTTAGTCTTTTATCTCGTTCTGTCGCGTGCAAATAGAAAGAGAGCGGAAACGTGATAGCGCTATATCACGCTATCGCGGGTTGGCGTACTAGCCCCGCTGGATTAAAAAGCTCTAGTGGTATCTTTTAACATAATTTACAAACTCACGACCCTTTTAGCCCTTTTGGGGTAGTCTATACTTTGCTCTGTGACCAGTGATGCCTAACCATAAAAGACCTTGAAAAATAGTAACAATACGGGGTGTAAGGAAAAGTATCGCAGTAACAAATTTTAATCTGTAAAAATTAAAATTAAAAAAGAAAGAATGTCATGGGAGAAAATAATAAATATAGTAAAGCCTGATTAGGAATATGAAAAACCTGTTTTGGGGGCGCTGCAATCGACTGTCACCTTTAATGTTAGTGTTCCAAGTACAAAAATTAGTTCCAATGATTTTCCGCAACATGGCGAGGTTTTTTATATTTCTGGTCGGGCTTTAATAGAATGTACATACAACCAATTCTTATCAATTAGATTAGAATGTACAATATGATCCAAATTCAATGTCAGTTTTAACCTACGATTTTACCGCTTAAATATCTGTTCTGCCAATTGTTGTCATCCATCCATGTCATGCATAATACTGATACTGGAGTCACGTTGCAGGGTTTGCCCCGAACACTTGTCTCTCGCGTTCGCGCGGTTCGCGTTTCAGCCAGCCACGAGGCTCCAAAATCCTTCTCAGTTGTTCTTACTCAAAAACAATCCTCGAGATTGGATAGACATACTCCCTCAAACTACTTCACATTGGCGGAAATGCGGTGCTAACGCACAAGCAAGAAGTCCATTATTATAAATTAAAAAAAAATACGGATACTGACATTATTGTGACGACCCGGTTGGTGTAATGGTTACCACGCCGGACTGCCAAACCAGGGTCCTGGGTTCGAATCCCGGTTCGGTCGGTTCGGTTTCCATAATAAAAGCCTTTAGTGCTAGTTTGGGATCATTACAATGTATGTGCCTGTGAGCGTTATTTATTATATTATTATTATTATTTAATCAGCTTCGTATGTAACGGTCAGATACTATGCTAATATCAACAAAACAATACTTACCTGCCGGTACCTCTTATCGATTTAATAGAAAGCTAGACAAAGGCTTAGAAATGGTATGTCTTGGACAATATTATAGTCTGTAATGTACTAATAAGGTAACAATGCCTGTGTTCAATTACAGGCCTTCGTTGTTATAGCTCTAAACGTCATACCCATAGTAAGTTATAGCCTGTAGAATCCCACTGCAGGGCAAAGGCCTCCTCTCACGAATAAGGGTGAGAGGGAGTGGGCCATACTCCACCACGCGGGCCCAGTGCGTGTTGGTGGAGGCAAGTTAGTGGTCACCTTGCTGTCAGAGAATTTTCAAGCCGCCAATAGGCCTCTGACTTGGCTTAGCGAATAGTTACAACGCACTCTGACGGAACAATCCGAGACCAACTGCTTAACGTGCCTTCCGAAGCACGGAAACGCTCGAGATGAAATACCACTAAACGGTCACCCATCCAAAGACTGACCGGACCTGACGTTGCTTAACTTCGGTGATCGTTTCCAATACCGAAGCTCCACTACGCCAACGAGTGCTTCCATACCCATAGTATTACGAAACAAAAGGAGAACACGAGACGAACACGACTTCTACAAGGTGTTACAAAAATACAAATAAACCTTTAAGGGGGTGGTTTATACCATCAAACTGAACAACTTTCCCTATGGGATCAATATCGAAATCGCGAAAATAAAAATTATGTTCTATACTCTACAAATCTACTTAAGCTAAAATAATTGTATCCGATTTTTTTTTCGCGATTTCGATGTTGGTCCAATAGAGAAAGTTGTTCAGTTTGACGGTCTTAACAAACCCCTTAAGAGTTTTAAAAATTTATTCTTACTTATGTTACACCCTGTATAGATATTCTTTTGTCAGAAACAGGCATCATCGTCACCGGCCTAAACACCCATTCTGTCAGGCAGAGTGCACGAGATAGAAGTTAAAATAAAAGTTCCGCAACCATAGAAGTTCAGTATTAGGCAAGGCAGGCCCGGTAGGAATGTCAGTTATTTTCTTTGTAGTATCCATTCTGCAGGCCTACTATAAGTTTTCCCTGTACGTTACTACTGTAGTTGCGGTGCCAATTTTCTATGGCAGAATTTGTTAACAACGTAACCACTGGGAGCGCTGTACGAAATTCAATACAAAAACTGTAGTTTACTACAATAGTTTTACTGTCGTTTTCTACAGTATAACTCATGGTAGGCACTCTGATATCAGAAACTGGACTATCGTCAATAATGTAAGTGTGATTTGATAGAGAAATATATACTTTTCTCCCCTCCGGCTGGAAAGCGTCAATTTTCGTCCCGTCTGCGCTAAACGAATTTGCCGCTTTCCACCTCTGTCGAGGAGAAAAATAGTATACTAACCTCGGACAGTAAATAAGAAAGCCTCAGATCACATGTTTGTTGACCTCGGTTTCGCCTCGGTCAACAGTTACATGAGATCTGAGACCTTTCTTACTTTCCTGTCCTCGGTGTGTAATCTACTATACCACGCGTGGTAGGCGGTCAACTAGCTGACATAATATTCTTTCAATTGGAACAGAATGCACAACAGTAGAAAGTATTACAGTATTTGAGAGTTACGCGGTTATTATTTAATCTAGAATTAAACATTTTACCGGATGGTTTCAAATTATCAAGTACGTGGAATCCGGTGGTTAACATGGGTGTAAGTGCTTCATCGTCATACTCGGTTTCAAACAAGCGTCGGAGTGACACAGTGAGTACAGTTTGTCGGGCTGGACCAAGTGACAAAAGTGACAATGAGTTTCGAGTGAGTTCCGATAGTAGTGGTCGGAGTAAACGAAGAAGAGTGAGGGTAGACAGATTTGTCTGCTCTTAACAATCTACCTGCAGTTCCTCAGTCATCCCGTGATCATGGCAGTTGTTACACTGCCGAAATATCGGGAACTCAAATATACTAAAACGCGGTAAGAACCCGGTAAAATGTTTAATTCTAGAGTAGAAAGTATATTTCAAATTGAATGATAAGTCAGCTTTTTTAGATATATACTTGAAAACCAAATGGATTAAGATTTTACAATTTTATTGAACCTATAATATAGATGCATACCTAGAAAGGTTTTTGTTTATTCATACAACAACAACAAGTTTCATTTCAACAACGTTGAAACTTAAAAATTTTAACGACAATCCTAATATAGCACTGTAGTTTTTTCTCTACATTGAAAAAAGGGGCACTGAATGAAACAGCAGCAGTGGAAGCAAAATATACGGAACTATTTTCATATATTTTTACCCCTGCCGGTCCACTGCCCAGGCCGACGGAGATAATATACCTAGTGAAAAAATGTCCAGCGCAGGGAAAAAAGGACAGGAAAATAATATCTATGCGTCGAGCCTTATAAATAGATTTAAAGCATTGCAATCTGAATTCTGAACCATTGCCTTAAAATATGACAGTTCGCTGAGGCTGTTATGGATTACAAAATAGCCTATGAAGTTTTACTTGCTACCTTTGTCTGTCACTGTTTTTCCTTGTTTGTTCTGATGAAATATAGTAGATTACACACCGAGGGCAGGAAAGTAAGAAAGGTCTCAGATCTCATCGCATCGGTCAACAAACATGGGATCTGAGGCATTCTTATTTACTGCCCGAGGTTAGTTATACTACTCGTATTTTTCTCCTCGACTGAGGTGGAAAGCGACAATTTCGATTAGCGCAGCGGGACGACAATTGACGCTTTCCGTTCGGAGGGGAGAAAAATTAATTATCCACGTTTCACTTGTAATACCTACCGAAACTCTGTCCAGTGTGACGGGGAGTGAGCCCGTTGCCACTTATAATGGACAGTGGGTACATACATGCCTCGAAATTGAAGCATGCAGGTTTTCCTCACGATGTTTTCCTTCACCGAAAAGCCAGTTGTGTTACAAATCGTATATAAATTCTAATAAAAAACTCATTAATTTGTACGAGTCGGCCTGGACGGGGATCGAGCCTTCGCCTCCTGCACAGCAGGCAAGGTTACTCGCCACTGGACCACCACGGCTGTTACTATAGGTATTAGTCCTTTTTTCTGAAACTGTGACCATGGCCTGTATACATCTAGTCTAAATAACATAAAAATGCTATAACATTGTGTTATGCTGGCTTTAAGGGGTGATTGTACCCACGATACTGAACAAATTTCCCTAAGAAACCTATATGAACTTCGCAAAAAAAATTTCGACTTTTCATTCAAAAGTTCTATGCTGCATTTAGTATGGGAAGTCCATATTTTTTTATTAATTTCCTATTTGTTTCTTAGTAAAAGTTTTTCATTATCGTGTGTACAATCACCTCTTAAAATAATGCAACTGTTTACCATAACATCCTGTATATTTTTTGTAGGTCGCTGTATTACTTAAAATTTTTAATAGGTATATTTATTAGGGCATCGGTGGCGCAATACAGATTACGGACACTCAATTTGCACTCACTCGAAACGCATGCCATAATATACCAATGCAACAATGAGTTTTTCTAACTTTTGTACGCTATACCGAAAGTTCACAGACGGTGAATGGAAATATAGTGAGGAAATCTGCATACGCTGAAGTAGACATTCAGATAATTGGGCGGTCGTGGTGGACTAACGAATGCCCATACCCTCTCCCTGAGGGTAGGCCTGAGTCCTGCAGTGGGACGTATATAATGTGTTAATGAATAAGCGCAAAGCCATACACCCCAACTGATTTATAGCAAAATAACCTTTCTAATTAGATTGAAACTTTGATACTTAAAATTTAAAGTTATTCGCATTTAAAGTTTTGAGTCAAAAATGATTTGTTATCATTTCAGCAATGTATGAAAGCGCTTGGTAGTAAGTAGGGTGAGTGTGCTCGTGCGGTGGTTTGAGATCGAGTTCAGAAAATTTTAACTTTTACAAACAATTTATTTCATATTTTGGAAAAAATTACTTATGCTACCATAATAATTAGATTCTGTTCTCGATTCTAAACCATCTACTTTCTAGTTTTGCGTTAATTCATTAACACTTTGTATAGGACTGATTATGTACGATATGCTAAAATTTGATAAACCACTGGGCTTTTACAAGCTTCAAATAGCAAAATCGATACGTTAGGTTTTGTATCCAATTTTAGACCTAATCATCTAGTTTCTAATTACGATACTTTGTAGATTAGATACCTAGTTAGGTTTCTAACGAACTAGACTTGTATTTGATTGGCTTTGGAAGTTTCATTCAGGCAATTTATAGAAGACCTATTTATTCGTAGGACCTAGTCACAGAGGATTGTACAGAGTAACAGCTTCATAGGAGCTTCGATTACATTAGCCTATTCTTGTAGGGCTGTCTAAAAGGAAATAAATTTGATTGAAGTATGAAGGATAATGTTTTGCAATATGTAGTAGGTATATTGTTTTTCTTTTTTGTTGTTGTTGTTTGTTGTGTTATTTATTATTTGTTATTTAGTTGAATAAAATGAGTTTAAATTAAAAAACCGTTGCCGCCCGATCCGTCGCTTTACGCGGGTGACTCAAAAATTGTATGTACTTACCTGTCACGATCTTTGGGGAAGGTATATGATGAAGGAGATGTTTGTGTTCCTCCTCGTATTATTAAAGCACACAGTGCAATAATTAACCATTTCGTTTAATATTATTAAACTACTTTTAAACGTGCTCGAGTAAAATGAACGATAGGTATCTCACACATTAAATTCACATGACGTTCTACAATGACAGTGACGATCAAACAGAAAATAATCCATAGACATCTTGTATTAACAGAGGTCAGTGGCTCCAATCTCTTTCCGAAAGGAAGAATGGACAATATCTCACACATTAAATTCACACCCTCGTTACGCCGTAACCACCCGAAGCACAGCCAAAGTGTCCCCTCGGCCTCGTACGTGAGCCCCGTAGGTGAACGCGCACACAATCATACTGCGCATGTAGTGATGCGCCGCTTTTGCGAGCTTGTTTGAAGCTGTAACTCTGTACTATATAATCCTGATGTGACCTAGTTTTATGGCGCGTTTTAGTGTTGTCAATTGCAGCAAATCATACATACATACATAAGCTCACGCCATTGTCCCATGGGGGTAGGCAGAGACCACGGACCGCCACACGCTACGACTCTTAGACGATACACTGATACACCTCTTTAGCTTCATTCACATTCATACATCTCTTCATGCACTTCCGTCGATTGAGGGTGCTACGCACTTGTCCTTTTCGGAAAAGACCATTGATTTGATCATGGTATGTTTTCCTCGGACGGCCTCTCCCAACACTTCCGCTCGTATTTGGTTTCCCAACCAACTATCCTACCACCGAGTATATGGCGAGTAGTATGGTAGATCTGCCACGTAAAAAATTGAATGCTTATCGAATGGATTAGATTTTAGACCATCAAACTGAACAAACGCAAAATATATAGGTACACAATTTTTTTTTCACGTATTGTTAGATTAGGCATGTAATTCCAGCATCGAATGAACTACCATATTCATTCCCATGGGTGTCACAAGAGGCGACAAGGGGAAAGGCTAACCTTACACTTGACACTGATATAATGCTGTACCAGACCACATAAAAAACGAAAAAAACATAAAAAAATATGAAAACCTCCTAAAAGCATATCTAGTCAAAAATGCTTTTTATGAATTAAACGACTTGTTTATTGACAATAATGTACTAAAATTGACATAAACCGTATATAAAATTGAAACTTTATTGACAGACTACAAACTTGACAGTGTATTTCTAGTTCTTATTATAGGTAGTAATAATTATGACATGTATCTTATTTAATTTAATTTAATTTAATTTAATTTTGAATTCTGTAAAAATGTAAGTAATAGGTATGTGATAATAATTAATTGTAATGTAATTTCAAGCTCTCTCTCAAATATTGCAGTGCCCCGACGGGGTGCGACATGTCTAAAGGACTATAAACAATGTATTTAGATCTAAGACAACCATGTGGCTATGCAATAAATGAATATGAATATGAATATGACACCAACAAAAATTTTCACAAATTTTTATTTTTGTTATTTTAGCAAACGGATCCCTGAATCGAAAAATGGTTTTGACATAACCGCAATATTTTTAAAAGAAATATCCAACGCCTCCTCAGACTATAAGATAGACAAGATGAAATCGTCACTTACAAGTAGAGGTACCCAAAAAAAATATATATTTCAAGATCTTTTCTTACCACTTTGACGGCGTACCTAATTAATATGTATACTCATACCAAATTACAGGTTTTTAGTCTTTTGAGTATCTGAGCTAAGCCACGGACTAACAGACGGATAGACAGACGGATGGACATGGCGAAACTATAAGGTTCCTTGTTGACTACGGAACCCTAAAAATAACCAGACGAATTGGAAGCCAAGGAGGCTTCCATGAAGCTGGTTCAAGTCGTATAGAACCCTCATTGGCATTGAAGAAGCTAAAATCTCTTAATCAAATAAACCACCTCAACCATCAAGTACTTTTGTAGTCCCTGTCTCTCCCATAATGGCACTCCACAGATTTCTCCAATAAGGTCCATTCCATACGTGTCTCGAATATCTTGGATACTCCAACGTACTTTATTGATTAAGCTTTCGAGAGGCATTCCGAAAATAGGCGTTCAATTCTCGAGAAGAACCGCAATTGACACAATTATGTTGGTTTTTCTTTGTTTTGTTTTCCTTGCTAAATAAAAAACATTTTGTACAGTTTTATTTGTTGTTAACTGAAAAATTCATCTGAACAAGTTCGGGACAAAACTCGCAATTGTGAGTGATTTGTAGCATCTGAGCTGTCACAGCAATACAAAGTTAGTCATGCGATGCTGCCAAACAAGTCGTGCGAAGTTCGGCCACAGATAAACGTCTGGAGACGATCTCCATGTTGCCATGTCACAAACAAATTTAAAGTCACTCGGTGTATGCTGCATGGCTATAATATATTCATAAGTAAATTACAGATTAACAAACAATTTAAAGCGAATTCAAAACTCATTATCATAGGCCTAATTTTGTTACAGATTATTTAAACAGTGGTTGTTGCTGTGGAAGTACTTCAAATAATAATACCATCGATGTATTTTATATTCACATAATTATGTTTACGTCTCCTACCTACTTGTTTGTCTACCATTTAGTTTTTTCAGACTTTTCATTGGTTCAATAATATTAATGGGCACGATATCATAAGTTACCTATATCCGTTGTGTATTTCCACTTTCCATTTTCGATGCTGTTGTTAAAAAATAACAAAAGAAATGTAAACCTCCTATTTTGAAGCAGGATAGAATTTACCTTCTTGCTGCTATTAGCTATAAGTGCGTTCACACACGACGAAGCACTGACGGAGCGGCAGATGTCAGTCCATAGAACCACACCCGGTGCGTCAATGCGTCACCGTGTGTCCTTCTACGTGCGGTTTCATACAACTCCTTGCTTCACAAATGACGGACTGACATTTGCCGCTCCGTCAATGCGTCATTGTGTGTTAACGCACCGAACATCACAAATCGAAACATTTTGGATCGATACATTTCCACAAAGTACAATTTTGTATAAATTTCCATAACCAGTGTTTATTTTTAGTTCATAATATCAACAACTAACCGTACCACGTGCAGAATTACGGAATGCACTTAACTTAAGAATTTATAAAGCTATTGGTTTCTGCCTCAATTTTGTGCATTAACACAATTTACATTACATTACATTCTGAAAGAATTTATAAACATTCAGTATGAAAAATGTTAGATGTTTGATTAAACATAGTTTATTGCTCTTTTCTTTAACATTTTTTCCTCTGTAACGAAACCTGCATTCGCCGAAAGAAATTATGATGCTCATTGGAAGTCTACAAATCGGCATTTGGCACGCATGGTGGACTAACGCCCATACACTCTCCCTGAAGCTAGGCCTGTGCCCTGCAGTGGGACGTATAATAAGGCTGATAATTACGATGATACACATTTCCCAATTATGATGAAAATTGCAACTCATATGCATTACAGCTAGTAATACAGTATGTAAGGTAACTAAAGGCGATCCATTAAACCACGTACTCTACCCATCAACCAGAACAACTTTTACTATGGGAGCAAGCAAACCTGTCAGAAAAAAAAAATTATTAAGAAAACCAAAAAACCAGACTGTAGTATATACCCGTATTAATTTGCTCAAACAACTGTATAGTATTATATAATCTGTGCTAAGGATAAGCTAAGGATGATTAAAGGAGCTTGTTTTTATCTTTTCAGTTGTTAGTTTTTTGTGCAGTCGGTTTTTTTTGTTTTTCTTAATAATTTAGTTTATTTCATACTTTTTAGTCTTGTGTCAAAATGGTAGCATAAAAGAACAACATTATGTATATACTAGTGTTTTCCCGCGACTTCGTCCGCACAAATTATATACCATATTTTAAGTCAGATCATAAGCTATCAAACAAAAAAAGTTTCATCTAAATCGGTTCAGTAGTTTTTGCGTGATGTGCGAACAAACAAACACACACACTATTTTGTCAATAGATGGCGCTGCACGTCATTTAAATCGCGCTATCGACTGTCATTTGAATTTATATGAAGTGAACCGCTACTTTTTTGTTCCTTATGGTTTTACGGTTTTATAATAGTTAAGATTTGGAATCTGATTTTCACCAGCTTTCACTTGATACCCATATTGGAATTTTTTGCGAAAAAAAAATTATTCTTCCCCATCTGTTTTTTAATTCGCAGACGCCTTATTATTGAAATAATGTACTGTATGTCACTCTCACGATTTTTACGAATCTAACGACACCTCATACGTTAAAATTCATCAAGCCGTTTAGGCTGCAGGGTGTGCCAAAGAAATAGACATACAAACAAACATACATACATACATACATGTATACATACATACTTACATACAGACGCTCGAAAAACATAACCCTCCTTCTGACGCAGTCGGGTAAAAAGAGTAAGAACCAACTCTAATTCAATTTCTGCACGCAGGCTCACTACTGTACTGTACTGTATACTCTGTCACACTGGAAGGAGATTGGGCTTAGTGAAATATTGATTTTCTGGCCCCAATTTAATAAACATGACAATTGTAATTTACAATCACAATTTTAGATACATTACTGAGAATTTTAGGACACAATGTAGTTTAACGAGGCTTAGTGGTCTGTGAACGCTACAAAGTAACCTTAGATCAAAGAAAAATTAATGGATAGCCTAGGCCTCGCAAACATTTTAAACCAGAAAAATGGACCAAAACAAATGAAAGGTATACTTCAAATTTGTATGCAACTGCCAAAGATTTGAAAGATAATGGCGCTGTTTGTATGGACCAAGTGCCCTAGTAGTGTGCTTCAACTTACCGCGCTTTAGGCATAAGCATAAGCATAAATCACGACTATGACGAGGGGGTAGTCAGAGATATTCTGAAACCTCAGAACATCCACGTTTCACCAGTAGTACCGAAACTCTGTCCAGTGTGACGGGGGGTGAGCCCGTCGCCACTTATAATGGACAGTGGGTACAATACATGCCTCGAATTTGAAGAATGCAGGTTTCCTCACGATGTTTTTCTTCACCGAAAAGCCAGTGGTGTTACAAATCGTACATAACTTCTGAAAAACTCATTGGTACGCGAGTCGGCTTGGACGGGGATCGAACCACCGCCTCCTGCACGGCAGGCAAGCTCTCCGCTCTTTAGGGCTATCCATTAATTTAACTTTGATCTAAGCAAGTACCTAGCAATGTAGGTACCTACCCCGAATTGTAATAACGTACTCTGTGTAGCAACTGTATCCGTGGTACACTGTACCTCTTGACACGGAAGCCGTGGGTTCGATTCCCACGGGGGACACCCAGTGATATGTCACTTACGCACAGTTTGGTTAGGACATTGCTGGCTGAATCACCTGACTGTCTGAAAGAAAGATTCTCTGCTCCGGATGGCACGTTAAGCTGTTGGTCCCGGCTTCTATCTCTAGTGGTGGTAGTCGTTAAACCACGTCAGAGGCCGTAAGGC
Organism: Agonopterix heracliana; assembly: GCA_963693445.1. Lineage (NCBI taxonomy): Eukaryota > Metazoa > Arthropoda > Insecta > Lepidoptera > Depressariidae > Agonopterix > Agonopterix heracliana. Next base: position 4,033,869 of record OY856323.1, on the reverse strand, counting down.
GGTTTTAATAAACTCTGACACCAGGTTAAACCACGTCAGAGGCAGTAAGGCGGTTTTAATAAACTCTGACACCAGGGCTTGCTGCCCACCGCCGCACTTGTCTATGTTTATGGAATAGAGATTATACTTTATTTAGAATATTCATAGCTGCCTCAGATAATATTATATTCGTGAGCATTATGCATGCGTAGACAACGCGCATAAATTGTAAAAGTAAAACATGTTATAGTTTGTTTTGTTTATTAATTTAGGCTATTCTCAGAATACTGATTATTTTTTCTCACTACCCAGTGTAATTTGATTGTTATTATATCAGTAGGACATGAAAAGAAAATTAATTAAAGGATTCCCAATGGGGAGGAAAAGCCTTGAGCGGAGCGACAACAAAAGTTGACAATGTGGTTGACAACATAACAGACACATTTTATATTTCTATATGACAAGCTTCGATCAAAATATATGGGTCGAAGATGACAAGGATTGAAAAGGAATGCTGTAGATTTAATCATGTGGAAAGGATGTATGATAGCCGATTGACGAATGAAAATATACAAAGCGAGCCACGACCGGAAGGAGAGCCCTAAATGTACATAGATTAATTAAGATATTTATTTATTGATAATGTCCAAGATATTTAGTTATGTACGTAAGTATACTAATTGGGATTGTCATTAGTAAGGGAAAGAAAATGTACCCGAATCCTTAGATCAAAATAAAATTAGCAATTAATAATGGCGCTAGTTTGTATGGACCAAGTGCACCAGTAGCATGCTTCAACTTACCGCGCTTTAGGCCTATCCGTTAATTTTATTTTGATCTAAGCCCGAAACCATAACCTGTCTTGGCAGTGTCTCTGATGATATCCTTAAGAAAATTTACTGTACGGTTATATTTATTTTATTTAAAAACTATGATATTTATAGTATATGTACAATTTACAAATAAACTTTTTCGACCGATAAGTTACGCTCATAAAGTTACTATACCAGGAATAGAGAAACTGACGGCTGAGAGAGCGAGATGTATCTAGCATCACCACTGTATAATAAAAAAATAAATTAAGAAATCAAAAAACCCGTCTGCGCAAAAAGGTAATTTTAAATAAAAACTGAAAAGAAAAAAACAAGTCCAGTAGTCTAGAATTCTGTTATGTAATATAGAAGCGACTTTCACAGTCGGGACCCATTATTCGGAAAATTTTATCCGGTCTAGAATTTTTAATGGATCCCGACTGTTAAAGTCGCTTCTATATTACATAACAGAATTCTAGACTACTGGACTTGTTTTTTTCTTTTCAGTTTTTATTTAAAATTAACTTTTTGCGCAGACGGGTTTTTTGATTTCTTAATTTATTTTTTTATTTTACACTTTTTAGTTTTTTCAACTTTAAATCGCTATAGATCCTAAATGGTCCCTCAGAATGAAAAACTATAAAAGAAACCTAAAGATGATTTTCAAATACCTATTCAATAATACCCCACTCGATATAGTTCGTCAACTTTATTTTTTTTATTTGTTACAATATGGCGTCTGGTAGTCGCCATATTAAATTTTGATTACTGTCATGTCTTTAGTGACACTCGCAAGATTAAGACGAATCGATTGACGTAAGAATCATCAAAATCGGCCTACGCGTTTGGTCTCTAGTGTGCCACAAAGGTACAAACTTACATACATAGGCTGTTAAACACATTACCCTTCCTTTGCGTCGCGCAGTCGGGTAAAAAGAGATACATGACGCGAGGCAATATAACCCTTTTTGAAACTGTTTGACAACTCGTCGGCATATGGTGAAAATTCTTGCTCTGTGAAAATTTTGTCAATCTAACGTAAAATCGTGGAAATTTTTTTGAAAATATTCTAACACTTTCACAAAATTGTCCACGATTTCACGTTAGATTCACAATTATTCACAGAGCTCAAATTTTCACCATGCCGACGAGTTGTCAAACATTTTCCAAAAACAATTTCATTTGACAACTAATGTCAGTTCCTCTATTCCGTAAGGTATAATAACTTTATGGTTACGCTAGAGAAGACATTCTGACATGTACCTATAAACCTATGTGAAGTCTGCCATTCGAACTTGGGCACTCGTGGTGGATTGACGCCAGTTTACCCCTCCCTGGATTTAAGGGGGTGGTTTAGACCATCAAACTGAACAACTTTCACTATGGGACCAATATCAAAATCGCGAAAAAAAAAAAGTGATGTTCCATACTCTACAAATCGACTCGAGCTAAAATAATGTATGGGATATCTGATTATTTTTTTCGCGATTTCGATGTTGGTCCCATAGTGAAAGTTGTTCAATTTGATGGTCTAAACAACCTCCTTAAGAGTTTTACATATTTATTTTTACTTATGTAACACCCTGTATAGGCTGATGATGATGGTGAGGTCTTACTAAATTAAAATAGTCGTATATTAAGGGATGGTATTGTATTGTCGCTTTTTCACGCAAGTGCCAAATTAACTTCTGTCATTATCAGGATTGTTGCAAACAATTTGTTCTACTACCCTAAAATAACCTGGCGCCGCTCTGTGGAATAAAAGGTCAATAGTATTAACATGACCTGGAAGGATATCTACAGTGCCGCCTAAGATCCCAACCAGTGGAGAGCTATTATCCGAGCCCTTTACCCAACGCACGTAGAGAAGAAGAGACCCTTGTGGCTTGTGGGACATAGATGTAGCTATACGTATATGTTTACGTCTCTCTCTTTCTATGTGTGGGTGTTTTGTGTATGTATGCTGTCATGTATATACACTCGCAGACATTTACATGCACACAAAACACGAATACCTAAATTCTCATTATAAATTTCATAACCGCATTCAAAATAAGTCAAGTATCAGCATGCACGGGCGTTAATGAGATAAGGATCCAAGAGTAGGTCCCATTCATTCCGAACCAATTCAGTTCGTGTTGTAGTTCCCCTCGAAGTTACAAGATTTCGCGGCTGAAGAGCCAAATTACGTAATTTACCAGCGCCTTCTGTTGAATATCTCGAGTAATATCGATAAAACTGGTTACCTACCGACCTACTACGATATAAAGTTACTTTCTTAATTTTTCGTTCCTAAGTAGGCCTAAGGTAGACCGACTACCTGATGAAGGTGTTCATATAGACGCATGGATTGTTGAAGAAATAAAAAATAAAAAAATCATATTTCAAAAAAAAAAATGTTTTTAACCTTCAGCTAAATAATAGTTTTGTTTCAACAAAGACAAATTGATGGTCCGATCCGATGCTGACAACAAGTTTCCCTTCCACTGTATTATGTGGTTTAATATAATAGGTACTTTCCCTTTCAACTTGTATTTCGAATCTTTGTGAAAACTTCGATAGTGCGATGCTAGTTCTGCGATCAATATTTCTCCTTAGGTGTTGTACGTTACGGTTTACATTTGCGCGTTCAGTTTGCGTTCTGTCTGTGATTCTCATGGGTATAATACTGCCATCTGTGGCAAGCTCACACGAGCTTATTAAAAATCATTCATCATCATTCATCATCATTCAGAAACAAATCATTTATATCAGGAAACAAAGCCCCTACAACATTACACAGGGCACATTAGGTAGTTTGTCAGAACATTTTAATTACAAAGGCAGAATACAGCCGCCACAAGCATACGGTCACTGAATGATTCGAGTATTTCATTAGCTTTGAATCGAAGTACCTATTTATCATACGTCAAATTCGAATGACTGATTTTACGGCATTTGGCGGCATACCAGCAGGCTCGTTATACTTTGTGACATTAGGTGCCTTTGTGCCGTGTAACGTTCATTTTGAGGTTGAAATTCTGACACTTAATTTTCGCACATTCCAGCAGCAACATCTAAATGATGGAACCTTTAGAATTCGTCCCATTTTCCTGACAAAAAGAACAAATTTCCGGGCACGTCCGAAACATTCGGGATGTATGCGGAAACCCTTCTCACTGCCATCTATTGGGGCAGGCAAAGATACACGATATTTAAATCGTTTTACTTGAAGAATGGTAAACAGATTCATAAACGGGATCGCGATTGTGTCATTTGGCATTTCGATACATCTTCGACCGTAGCTGAAAAATTTCTGCATATTTTAACAAATTATCAAAGTTTGATTATAATTACACCAACCGGTCGTAAAATCACAATAAATTATCACAGCCTACAGTGCACAGGCTGTGATAATGAGATCAGTGCCGTAAATAGCCTTTTATGCGCCCGGTGCAAGCTTTTATAAATTGCGCTTTTGAAAAATGATCTAATCTAATTCAGCTCGGACCCGTGAATTAAATGTAGGGTATACGAAATTTAAGGTAGGGCGAAAGCAAAAGGTTATCTACAGTTTTTTGGGTAGGCAAACTGTGAAATTGTCTCTTCAGGCAAGACAAGGCCGAAGAAACTGAGCGAGCGAAGAGAGCTTGAAATTTCAAACACCGTGACTCCAAAAGGAGTACTAGTAGTAGTACTAATGCCTTTAACCTGGGTATGCACAGGTGCACTGTGCACAATATCACATCATTTAAAGAAATAGTGTAACATGCGAGGTTTTGGTTTGCATGTAGGTTTCCTCACGATGTTTTCCTTCACCGAAAATTCAGTGGTGTTACAAACCGTATCTACATAAATTCCAATAAACTCATTGGTTCGAGTTAGCCTGGAGAGGGGACGATCGCCTCCTCCACCATGGCTTATTTTTTGTTTTTATGTTAATTATAATTTAGATCTGATATGATAATAAAGAAAGAGCTAAAGAGTTAACTTTAATAGTTCTAATCATAGCAATTTACCTGCCTTTTAAATTAAATTTTAGCATTCAAAAGAATTGTGGATTAAAAATTTCGTATATATTAAACTTCATTGAGATTTTTATAATAATTTACAAAAGAAATACATGAATGGGATCAAATGTAGACTTAAGAATAATAAAACGGTTTTCTGTTTGAGCATGTATTGAATTAATTTTTATAATTAAAAGTCAATAACTGAAACATATCAAGGCTGTGCTCAGCGTATTTACACTTTAACACAGTGGGTATAGGGTGTAAAATTAAATGCGTTACATATTTTAGGGGGTTGTGCACACACGCACACACAACTGTTTTTCCATACGTTTGGAACTGGATCGAGTAATTTACTTATTCGCGAAAGAGGGTCCAGTCATTGAGGTACTAGAGGTGAGACCCAGACTGAATTGTTTGTAACACTCTCATAGGCTAATTGGTACAAATTTACTTAGCCTTAGCCTGTGCCAGGCGATCGCTGCACCGCGACGCTCCCAGTACGCGCCCCACAATGCAGATCGTGGTGCACAGATTTTGATCGCGATGTCTGCTCTATACATCAATGAGTGCAGTGCGGTATCTTAGCCACGGTTTATACAGAAGAGACGTGTGGCGGTGGCGGATAATCTAAGTAACACAATATAAACCTTATAATACGTATCATATCGTCGTTTTAGTCGTAAAGGGGAATCGTGTCCGAGCAGGTTGAGCCTGGAGGCGCGGGCGTGTTTCTACAAACGACGCTATGCTACGTACTATAAGGTTTATGATTATGTTACTTAGATTATCCGCCACCGCCACACGTCTCTTCTGTATAGACCGCGCCTTACAATGGTGCGCACAACCACGTACGTCTGGCATCGACGCAATCGCGCTTGATGAATTAGATTTTTGCGCTGGAGTTCGATTTTTGAAAGTCACACGTTGAAATCAGTAGGTCATCACAGCCTATATACGTCCCACTGCAGGGCACAGGCCTACCCTCAGGTAGGGTGTATGGGCGTTAGTCCACCACGCGTGCCCATTGCGGATTGGGAGACTTCATATACGCATCGGAATTTCTTCTTCTTAGGTAGTTCTTCTTCAGTAGGTACCTAGTAGAAAATGGCAAAAGGGGTATGATGTTTACACGTGTTCATTCGATCATGATTTCATGAATCATGATTAAAAATTAGCACTTCTGAAATATAAAACCTTTATAAGTATTAAAAATGAAAAGACCGCGGTAAAAAAGGTCGCGTTTGCGCACAGGATTGCAGTGGGAATTAAAAACGTCCAGACATCAGACGTCAATGAAAGATAGATAAATAGATCCAGATAGATTAGGAAATAAATGAACTATTGAATGTAGAGAGATGAAACGTCATACGCTACACCGATACTGGATATAATGAGCCCGCTTCAAAACGTGCTGCTGAACCTGATCATGAGCTTAACATCCAGTCTATGTTTGATGAAGGTTTGACGTTGTATACCGACAGGGTCCAACTTAATATGCTGACAATTTTTTAAGAGGATGATCAGACCATCAAACTGAACAACTTTCTCTATGGGACCAACATCGAAACCGTGAAAAAAAATCAGCTGTCCCATACATTTGGCTCGAGTAGGTTTACAGTTTTGTATGGAGAGGCTGATTTTTTTTTTCGCGGTTTGGATGTTGGTGCCATAGAGAAAGTTGTTCAGTTTGATGGTCTGATCATCCCCTTAAAAAAGTGTCAGCATATTAAGAAGGACCCTATATATTGCACCATGGCTCAGGCTATCTATAAGGGTATATTACCGTTGGCTCGCTCCATACCAACGTAGTCTGATAATATTTTCAATACTAACCAATCAAAGTAAATGACATTTTCTAGAAAAAAATCTAGAAACTAATTTATGTTTGTATAAAGTCAGATTTTCGTTAAAATGTATAGTTTTAAAGTTACAGTGCCACAAAGATAGCATTAAAAGTAAAAAAATGTACGAAAATCTGACTTCATACAAACATAGAGATTTTCTAGACTGTTTTTGAAAAATTTAATTGACTTTGATTGGTTAATGGTTAGCATTACAAATATCAACAGACTTCGTTTGTATGCAGCGCATTTCCGCTCTCGGAATAAACTTCTCTAAAGTTCTAAATACAACGTGTCAATGAATAAGCGCAAAACCTCATACACCCCAACTAATTTATAAGAAATTAATTAGATGGAAACAGTAATTTAATTTTTTTGGGAGTTAAAGTTATTATCATTTTAAGTTTTGAGGCAAAAATGATTTGTTATCATTTCAGCAATGAATGAAAGTGCAAACGTGTTCATGGATTCATTTTAAGGATCTTGTTTTGGTAGTAAGTAGGGTGAGTGTGCCCCTGCGGTGGGTTGAGATCTAGTTCAGTAAGTTTAAAATTTTTCAGACAATTATTTAATATTTTGAAAAAGGCTGACATAACCTCAGTGTTAAAAACCCCAATATAAATAACAAAAGAATAAAAAAAAATGTTTTGAAAAAAATTTGCATAGCATAGCATATGCTCACGACTATATTCCCCGAGGGGGTAGTCAGAGATATTCTGAAACCTCAGAACGTCCACGTTTCACCAGTAGTACTCTATCCAGTGTGACGGGGGGTGAGCCCGTCGCCTTCGCCTCGGCCAACATTTACACGTTCGTCCATCAATGCCTCTTTTGCTGGCCGCTGCACTAATGTACTATAAGTGCAAGGGAGTTAGATTTTTCTTAAACTGACGAACAAAGTTACATTAGTCTAGAAAGATAACTTAGCTCTCTGTTTATTACTTGTTAATGTTGAGACTAATATCGCTTACGCTTGTACCTTACGCCTTTAAGTCTATTATACGACTATCGAAATAGCCTCCCACTGATTACTACGCGGAATAATTACGGAGGGTCGCGCTTTGATTGCTTACCTCTCGAGGCAATAAAGTAAAAGACATTCCTACACTTAGCCTCAAATTAGTGTCTACGTTTGGGATCTCTCCTTTTCTAATATAGGTAGTTGTCTAGAGATTTCACTAGCAGTGAACGAACTCTGTCCAGTGGTATCGTGAGTGATATAGTGTGAAAAGTTTTGACTGGATCGAAGCATGTGGGTTTACTCATAGTCCAATCATTTTAGGGTTCGACCCTAACAATAATTCATCTATCGCTGAAACTTTGCAGTGTGATAAAGTATAGTAGGTATACAGATTGATTACGGTTGACAAATAATCTAGGTTTTAATTTTTCCGGTCTTAGATTATTTGTCAACCGTAATCTGTATATACTTTACTTTATCACACTGCAAAGTTTCAGCGAGAGATGAATTATTGTTAGGGTGTCCATACAAGGAAAGTCTAAAATGATTGAACTATCACTTGATTTTTAGTGTTCCGTTGCAAAATTGGCAAAATTGAGCACTTATGGAATCACCACGGTATTTGTCTCTCATATCATCCGTCCGTCATACGCTTTTTTTAAGTCAATATTTTTTTTGTTTTCATTCTGGGTCCAGAACGAGTTACTTTATTTAGATTTAACGCTTGTGCAAATGCGAATCCAACAATATTTTAAGAAAATATTTTTCCAAAATACCCAAAATATCGATATCTTCCTGCCAAATGTGAAGATCGGTTCCTTTAAGTTCCGTAGCCGTAAAAAGTTACAATCACAGAGAGACACATTTTCGCACTTATAGACATACGAGCACTGACATACACTCTAGCGACAGACAAGCTGGTTCAGTCAATGAACATGTCACACAAAACAACACAAAATTACACATTGCGGTCTGTCATTGCCATAGCGACGAAGTGAACTCGGGAACATCAATCAGGTGCGGGCACCGCATTCAAGTGGAACATGTTGCTTCTATCCAGGCTTGCCTCGTTTTTGGTCTACCGTTTAAATGTAATAGTTGTAAGTAATCAAAAGTTTAAAATAAACATTATCTATCTATCTATCTATCTATCTATAAAAGGGCCTGTCTATCGCTAGAGTGTAAGTCAATGCATAGTGTGTAAATGTGTAAATTTGTCGACACTATTGGTCCCTTGGAAATTGCAACATTATGATTATGCCCCTTCCTCTCGCATTTTATATTCTGTTCCAACGATATTTCTATGTCAGTTCCTTGTCACTAGTGTTACTTAGGTACATTTTCGCGCTTTCGTGCCCCTGTCTAGACATTGTCAGCCTCTAATATATCAAATCTATCATTATTCAGAGGATTTTACCAAACAGGAGTACTTTTTGTTTACAAATGTCTTGCTAGTGATAGTTTTATGATTTATGTGATTTATCGATAGTGAAAGTTGAAATATTTTTATTCGTTCGAACTTTATTTTGAAACCAAGGTTACGCAATTTATAAGTTTGGAAGTATTGGAAGGGGACCACCTAGGCGTAAACCAAATTAATGACATTCTCAAATAGTGTCAGGTTAAATGTACTAGAAAGCGAATGAAGTGTCGATCCGTTGTCTCTGCCAATCCTAATAGAGTAGAGAAGAGTAATCATACTATACATATAAGGTCTAACAAAATCAGCTGAAACTGTTTTAAGGGGATGATAAGACCATCAAACTGAACAACTTTCTCTATGGGGCCAATATCAAAATCGCAAAAAAAATATCAACCTGTTCCATGCCAACCTACTCGACCTAAATGTATGGGACCGCAGATTTTTTTTTTTGGTATTTCGTTATTGGTCCCATAGAGAATGTTGTTCAGTTTGATGGTCTGATCATCCTCTTAAAATAGTTTCACCTAATTTTGTTAGACCTTATACAGGGTCCAACTGCTGTCACTTTTTTAATGGGATGGTCAGACCATTAAACTGAACAACTTTCTGTATGGGACCAACATAGATATCGCGAAAAATAAATCTGCCGTCCCATACATTTGGCTCGAATAGGTTTGTTTTGTATGGAACAGAAGATTTTTTTTCGCGATTTCGATGTTGATGCCATAGAGAAAGTTGTTCAGTTTGATGGTCCAATCATCCCGTTAAAAAAGTGTCAGCATATTAAGAAGGACCCAATACAGGGTGTTTCATAAGTAACAATAAATATTTAAAACTCTTAAGGGGGTTGTTTAGACCGTCAAACTTGTGTGCAGTAGAGTAATCATGCTAGAGCGGCAACCAACTCCCTCTATACAGGGTTTTACATAAGTAAAAATAAACATTTAAAACTCTTGGTTTAGACCATCAAACTGAACAACTTTCTCTACGGGACCAACATCGAAATCGAGAAAAAAAAACTTTTGATATCCCATACATATTTTAGCTCTAGTCGATTTGTAGAGTATGAAGCATCAATTTTTTTTTTCGCGATTTCGATATTGGTCCCATAGTGAAAGTTGTTCAGTTTGATGGTTTTGTATTTTTGTAACACCTTGTATACAAAGATCAACCTTTATTTATGTCCATAAATTAAGCTACTTGCAAACGTTTATGGAAAAAAGAAAAGGCATTTTCGCTAAAGGCAGCTTTAGCAGTTATATTGGCCATAAAGTTTAATTACAAGACGTGGGAGGTCCTTTCCAACGGTTAAGGAGAATTATGACTGAGTTATACAATCAGGACGTTCTGCTTTTGTATTGTGTAAAAACGATTATTTGTTCAAACAAAATGCAGTTTTTAGCTTAGCCTTTAGAACGTCTTTCCGTAGATGGAAGATAGTCCAATCATTTTGGGTTTGACCCTAACAATAATTCATCTATCGCTGAAACTTTGCAGTGTGATAAAGTAAAGTATATACAGATTACGGTTGACAAATAATCTCGGTTTAATTTTTTCCGGTCCTAGATTATTTGTCAAGCGTAATATGTATACTTTACTTTATCACAGTGCAAAGTTTCAGCAATAGATGAATTATTGTTAGGATGTCCATACAAAGAAACTCTAAAATGACGGGACTAAGAAGTTTGTTCTGCAGTATTTATGTGTGTTTTTCTTTGTGCTCTACATGACACAGTATAATAAGACTAAAACCCAAAAAATATGCTACAGTCAGACAGGATACTGCGAGACAGTCAAAATCAAGCTGTCCCATACAAATTTGAGTCGAGTTGGTACTGCAGCTTTGTATGGAACTGGTGTTTTTTTTTCGCGATTTCGAAGTTGGCTGCATAGTGAAAGTTGTTTAGTTTGATGGTCTGAAGCACCCCCTAAAGGCTCCAACAGGGTTTTTTTCTACCCTGTATATTTCAGTTTGTTTATGTACCTGTAAATTAATTATAAACAACACTCTGTTTATAAACCCAATCTTTGATAAGTTACGTAGAAACATTTAATTCATTAATAAGTTTTGGAGCCGTAGATACGCATAAATGAAAGCGTTAAATTTATTACACCGTTTCTGTATTAGAACGGCTAAAGAACAGCAAACAAAATATACCTACTTGTTAGCAAAATCCTCTTTATTTGTACCCAACTAGAAGTCATATTTGTTTAGTACTAACCGCAGAGCAATGAAAAACAATCTCGCTCACTCAACAGTAGCAACGTGTAAATGAATTAACGCAAAACTATAAAGTAGTATGTTTAGAATCGAGAGGAAAATCGTATTATCATGGTTTAAAAATACGTAATTTATTTCAAAATATTTAATTTGGTATTTGTTTGTAAAATTTAAAGAACCCGATGTCAACCCACCGCACGGGCACACTCACCCCTACTTACTACCAAAATAAATTTTCTTAAAATGTATCCATGAGTTCGTCGGTGCTTTCATTCATTGCTGAAATGATAACAAATTATTTTTGCCTCAACACTTTAAATGCTAATAACTTTAAATTTTAACTATAAAAATAATGAAATTATTGTTTCAATCGAATTATTTATTTATAAATCAGTTGCACAAACACGTTGTAGATAAAAACGCGCTCAAGTACTGTGAACTATCCGGTACTAATCATTCTCGTTAGTCTATAGGCACCTAACTACAAGATTGAATTAACTTGTAAACGATTTCGAACTAAGCATTATTAATCAGATAGTACAGACTAATTGCCGGACCCCTCACGACGGATTCCCTAAACTTTCTAAGAGAAGGGTCCGATTAGGATAGGAGCACTATGCAGTCAGTGTCAAAAGTTGATCATACTTCTGACCCTTATTGTCACTAACAGTACTAACCATATTAAACCCGTAACCAGGGCCGGATTAAGCCATGCAGAGGCCCCTAGGCAATGCAAGTCCTGGGGCCCCTATATCTATGGGCGTCGCAATGATTTTTTCCTATGGTCGCAGTAAAATAACCACCAATCAAACAACATAATAACAACACTAAAATGTGGAGCGAGCGAAGCGAGCTCGAGGTTTTACTACAATATTATAAAATCGTGTTTCGTAATGCTATCTAAATTCTGGACCAAGCGAAGCGAGCTCGAGATTTTATTGCAATAATTGCAGTGAAATCTCCAGCTTGCTACGCTTTTTATGAAAAATAAGAGACAACTGAAATACAGTTCTCTTATTTTTCATTATTCCTTTTAAGTCTGGGGTGGGCCTAAATCTTTGAGTTTTCACTTATTTTTCTCCCGAGCCGCGGGGCCCCATGGCGGCGCTGGGCCCATAGGCCTTTTGCCTCTATGGTTAATCCGGCACTGCCCGTAACAGACGTGTTAATAATCCACTGAACAATAATTTTCACTAGGTATATGAACGGCGGAATCAGCATTACTTGCTCTGTGTAAAAACTCAAATTTGCCTAACTTTCAAACATCAAAAGCTTCGAGGAAAGCAATTTATTCAAAGCTAAATAATGTTAGTTAAATAAATATGGTGGTCTGAAAATTGTCAGTTAGTTAACAAGACTGATTTGGATCTCGTTTGTACACGTGTCGTAAAATAACGATAAGAACCGAAGTTAAATTTCTTTACTGCGTCTATAGCTCTTTTGGTATGCTGTCCCAGCGACGATGATGATGATGATGATGTTTAGTTATTAACGTTTGTTGACTGGCTTAGCTATTGGCCGATATAATTGAAATCAAACTCCTTAGCATAACCCTTTAAGGCACAATGGTAGGACGAAATACCTTAGAGGCCGGCGTCTTTTATTTTTCATTTTATGACTAGATTTATACCATTTACCGAAACTAAAGTCATACCTCAGTATTTTTCACTCGATAGAAAATCGTCACAAAGATGACGTATTTTCATGCATTTTAAAGCATTTTTCTCGTTTTAGAAGAACTTAAAATAGTTTCCGATTGTTGGTATTTATACTAACATATTCACCATTAATTTATCTAGTGAAATCATAAAAAAATTGCGTTTTTTTATTCTTTTTAATCGAAAAAAATACGGCACACGCACGCACTTTTCGGAGGGTCGGGCAATCGTGTTTCTCATTGAAAATCTTCGTCGGAACCCATGGCCCCTTAAGGGTTATCAACGAATTCAGGTCGTTGGCCTAAAATCCATCTAGGACATTAACTTTGATGGTATAAAGTTAAGTTAGGACCATCAAACTGAGCAACTTTTAGCATGGACGCAACTCTGAAATGGTTAGTATCAGACATTCCATAAACCATTACAACCTACTTTCAAGTCGAAGGGAACGATTAAATGTGTGCTATTTTACAGGTACCTACTTTGGTTTCATAGTCTTACTTAACCGCATAGGAATAATTAAATTACCTTGTACGTTGAAATACAGCAGGACAGAAGATTTTAGGTTGGTACAGTCAGCAGCAAAATGATGAATACACTTTTAATACGTCGTAGTATAAAGATGTATACACTTTAGTACTATGCGTAGTGCATACATCTTTTTGCTGCTGACTGTACATTTTGCAAATTATATTTTGTACCTATTTATACCTTGTATGTATTTGTCAGATCGTAAAACTGGGCAGATCGCGATCTGCCTAGACATTTCATGATAGGCCGCCATTTCATGATTTGACTGATTATTTCACGATAATATGCCTAATCAGGCCGATCGATGAGAGCAACCGTTTAGTCGATATTCCTAGCTAAACACTTCGGCCACAGCAGGATATGGCTGGGCATATAGTATAGTAGATAATGGCGGGATGATGAAAAGCCCAAGCATTCCATGATACGCCCGGAAGGACGCAGAATCAGAATTAAATGGGATCAATTCTAAGATCGGACCGCGACGTACACGTTTATAAGGTCCTTCTGGATACCGTAAAACGAGGTGACTTTCATTAGTTTTGAAATTCAAAATATGTATGTCTTGAATAATTTTGATTAAAAAAACTAGAAAAAAATACAGTAGTGACGACTAGCTATTTAAAATTAAAATTATCTGTGTTTAATTTCGGAGATTAAAAATGAACAAAGCTATATTGAAAATGGGGCTCTTTGATACCTACCAGTCGTTTTTTTCATTGCTTTCGAAAGTCACCCCTAACAGGAATTTACTACAAACTTTATATCCAATTATTTTAACCACTCTGCCTCATGTTACAGCCTTAAAGATTTGGTTAAAAATGGACGAACTATCAATGATGGTATCATTGATAGTTCACACAAAAAAGAATATAAGGCTGCGTTCTGTTTTCGTCCCCCGTCCCCCAAGTCTCAAAGTCACCTCGTTTGACCGGTAATGCACAATATTTCAAGGGGATGTTCGGACTATATAAATATTATATTTTTTCATTAGTTTAGAAAGCCGTTAGAAGGCCAAACTCAAAGTCAAAGTATCTTTATTGCATAACTACTGGGGTGTGTTGGTGTGTGTAATAAGGTCTTGTAATATAGGTTTAGGTTTACCCACATTACAACAGGACGTGCACAGAAATTTTGTTCCATTTTTGTCTCGTATAGTTCCACCTTCCACCCCGTCTCGCCCCGATCCATTCTATGAAAAATTATTCGTGTGTGTACAGGGTGAAATTGATATCATTAGCATCCTTTTACTAAGAGTCTACCGATCATACCAAAAAAACAGCTGTGCATACATTTGAGTCGAGTAGGCATTGCAGTTTAGTATGGAACAGCAGATTTTAGCTACGATTTAATTTCACCCTGTATAGGCAGGCAGACCTTGAGTTGGCATTGCACAGCCTAGGTACCTGAGAAGAGTTCCAGAGTACCTACGGAACAGCAGATTTTTTTCACCATTTCAGTTTCGATCCCATCCTAAAAGCTGTAGTTTGAAGGTCTAAAGGTAAAACCCATTAAAATCTATTATTTGTCGTAAAACAATGCAAAATAACACACTTAATATCTTATGTTTACATATTTACACGTAAATAATTGTCGTTCAAACTTACCCAAAGCTAGTAATTTTTTTTAAAAATGGCGCCATAATGGTTCTTTCTCCCGTCAAGGAATTTGTTTTTTATACAGCGTTGTCAGATTATATGTTACAACAATTACCATTGATTAGACATTTGAAAGAACCCAAAAAAAATTCCAAAATATATTTTCTGATATAACAATTCTTAATATTTGTGTTGAAAACGCAAAGTGCCAATGACTAGTGATGTGCCAACAATAGTATAGTTTACCCTATATATTTTAGCTCGAGTCGATTTGTAGAGCATAGAACATCAATTTTTTTTCCGCGATTTCGATATTGGTCCCATAGTGAAAGTTGTTCAGTTTGATGGTCTAAACCACCCCCTTAAAGGTTTATTTGTATTTTTGTAACACCTTGTATACGTCCCACTGCAAGGCACAGGCCTACCCTCAGAGAGGTTGTATGGGCGTTAGTCCACCACGCGTGCCCAATGCGGATCGGTAAAGACTTCACATATGTATCGGAATTTCTTCTTCAGCTTATGCAGGTTTCCTCGCGATGTTTTCCTTCACCGTTTGAGAGAAGTCGGTAAAATTCATTGGTACATGGCATGTGGTCCGTGCGGATTCGAACCCGGGCCTCAAGATTGAGTTTCCATAGCTCTCCGCAACGCTCAACATAACGATTTGTACGTAGTGTAGTTATGGGTAGTGTAGTTGTGGGTGGATAGGGTGCGTAACATGATGTGTCGCCGTGTGTACCTATACAAGGAGTTTCATAAGTAAAAATAAATATTTAAAACTCTTAAGGGGGTTGTTTAGACCGTCAAACTGAAAAGGGAAAAACCAAAATATGTATGGGAAATCCGTTTTTTTTTTCGTGATTTCGGTATTAACCACCCCCTTAAATGTTTATTTGTATTTTTGTAACACCTTGTATACAATTTCACAGAAACGGCTCTTGGATGAAATTTTGTAATGAGATAATGTATTACTTTCCATGCTTATCTCGTTCCATCCATGAGATAATCAATTTTACACAAAAATTTTCAGAAAAAGAATCATCTCTCTTATTTATTTATAGCAACAAAAAAGATATACAAGAATCATCTTTCTTATATTTATATCAAAGCATTACACGATTATCCTCACAATTTCAAATCATATCGTTTAATACTGATACAGCACTGAAAGTAGTCTAAAACCCACGTCCAAAAAACTATTACGTTCACCTAAAAGCACAGATAAAAGAAACTACTAACACAGAGTTATAAAGTAAGCTTTTAAGACTAGACACTAACGCGAAATAAAGATAAAATTGTGTTGGTAATAACGTGAATAAAATACGTAGGTATATAGTAAAATATCTGACTGTCTAGCGAAGTGGAGATATTTATAGGTACCTATTTTATCATATCAATGGCCACTCTTACATTACGCTTTTGTTATTTTAACCTTGTTTCTTTTCTCAGACACCCGATTTATCTTTGAGAAAAATCATATTATTTTTCAACAGGCAACCCTTATAGTTTCGCCATGTCCATCCGTTCGTCTGTCCATATCTGTCCGCGGCTTAGCTTAGCTTTAAGTACCTACTAATAAGCTGTAATTTGGAATGGGTATACTTACACATATTATTAATCACGCCGACAAAGTGGGAAAATAAAATCTTGAAAAAAAAAAATAGAGGGTAGGTAGGTAGGTACCCAAAAAATATAGGGTAAGGGAGGTCCCTTACCCTACACCACAGAATAGGTTTGGTATATCCTACACGTAAAGTCCAGCATAGCTAGCATGCCGCAGTGATACAGCGCTATCACACCTTCGCACTCTTTCTATTTGCGTGCGAACGAACGAGATAAAAGACGTGATACAGCCGTATCACGTGTTGCATACTACCAGCATAGGATGACATTTTGTTTTCTCGTTTACCCCACACGGTATGTTTGGATAGGTCTTTCAAAAATGTTGCGGGTGTGTAAAACAATTTTTCGATTCGGGGATTCGTTTGGAAAATATTTATTTATAGTTTATTTTTAGTTTTTGTGAAACAAAACGGCGCTTATGTGAGACATTTTAATCTTTAAAGTGAATATGTGTGTTAGAATCAAGTGTCCCCCGCAATTGCCATGGCGGGCACACCTTTTGTGGCTAGAGGACCCATTGCCTGATCTCGGCCTCCAAGTTCTCGGTCAATGCTTTGCGCCAATACCATCTGTTCTTCTAGCATCTTTATGACATAAAAGTGGCGTGTTTTTAGCGTTTCTATAGACACTGATGTATAAAAAAGCCTTGAATATAATACTTTCTTTGTTTGTTCTCAGATAAACGGCTGCAAGTATTATCAATGAACTTCTGAATACAGGTAAAGCTATTTTAAACTTCTTCTTTTTCTTTGCACTTTCCCGCTTTATGCAGGGTCGGCTCTTCTGATCATGCGGCGCCAGGATTATCTGTCCTGGGTTGTCGGTTGGGCAGGTTCTCCGCTAGTGTTAGGTTGGTCATGCCAGGCCACCAGGTGGCAGGCGGGCGTCCTCTATCTCTTTTATGTTCAGGCATACGTAGAGCCTTTTGGACCTCATGTTCTTCGTCTCTTCGCATCACGTGGTCATACCACCTGAGCTGAGCAGGTAAAGCTATTTTAAACAAGCTACGTTTTTTGAAACTTATGCTGACACTTTTTTAAGAGGATGATCAGACCGTCAAACTGAACCACTTTCTCTATGGGACCACCATCGAAAACGCGAAAAAAAAATCAGCCCTTCCCTATAAAACTGTAAACCTGGGTACTCTAACCAAATATATGGGACAGTTGATTTTTTTCGCGAATTCGATGTTGGTCCCATAGAGAAAGTTGTTCAGCTTGATGGTCTTAACATCCCCTTTAAAAAGTGTCACCATGTTAAGAAGGACCCTGCATACATTAATTAAACAAAAAATCTGCTGTTTCATAAAATAAACTGCAGTATTCGACTCAAATGATGTTTGGAACAATTTTTAGACCTACCAATTCGACTCAAAGATTTTTTTCCGCTGTTTTGGTAGGTTGGCTCCATAGTGAAAGTTGTTTAGTTTTATGGGTAGAATACACTGACATATACTCTTGCAATAGACAGGCCCTTTCATAGAAGCGACATGTTCCACTTGAATGCGGTTGTTTGTTTGAACGAGCTTGTCTATCGCTAGAGTATATATACTTATATTATATATTATAATATGTCAGTGGTACAATACAAATGGTAACGTTATTTGCACCAAAAACTAAAGAAAACTAAAAAAACCTGTAGGTGCTTCGATCAACAATATCCAACTAGATAACGCGTCAGCGCTCAAAACATGTCCCGGCAAATAACGCCTCACTATTGGAGTGAGGTCTTATTTTGAATTAGTTGCGTTCGAACAAAGCCAACGTAAGCACGTCTCGCAATGCCGCAGTGTTCCTTTTTTAAATTACTAGGAATTTATGGTTGCATTGAAGTCGAAATTATAATGTATTCGGACTGTTTTCTCGGTTCGTTAACAAAAAATGTTGTATATTCACGAGGACAGAATTTCTCATTGATTTTGTATGCGACCCGTTATCTAGTTGTATATTGTTGATCGAAGTGTAGGTGCAATAACTTTAGGTGACAAGAAAGCTCGCCGATACAAAGATTTCTCAAAGAAAACGATGTACCGAGTTTGAGTGTTTTGATTCTTTCGTATCTGTGCAAATAGCTTTTGGGATTTCATTTGCAGTACAAAGGGTACATTTAATTTAGTCTGGATCTGAGTACTAAGTTCTAAGGCTTTCAGACGCTATTCTAGATCAAAGTGGTGTCAAAAGCAATGTTAATACCATCAGAGCGTTTTTATTTATTAGGAGCCGATTCTTGCGTGTCAAAGTCCTTAATCCAAATACACTATTCAAGCAGTACTGCTTCTATACTGCATAGGTACATTATAAATTCAAGCTTAGAAAAAGTATATGTCTAGAATGAGCCTCACGAATAATATACCGTATAAAACAAAAGGGGCCAAGTTTCATAGGTTGGTGTGCGTGAGGCGCCATACAAATTATGTATATTTGCGTGTATATGTATAGGGTTTTGGAGCCAGTACGCTCATTTCATTCATGTCATTTTGTGCGCTCATTCGCGGTTAATGACAGATTCGGGCTATGGCAGATTCTTTTTACGGCAGAAGTAAAAGCATGAAGAAAAATTGGTTGCAAATCAGAGTAGGGTGTTTATACAGGGTGTTTCATAAGTAACAATAAATTTTTAAAACTCATAAAGGGGTTGTTTAGACCGTCAAACTGAACAACTCTCTCTATGGGACCAACATCGAAATCGCGAAAAAAATAATTTTATATCCCATACATATTTTAGCTCTAGTCGATTTGTAGAGTATAGAACATAATTTTTTTTTTTTGCGATTTCGATATTGGTTTCATAGTGAAAGTTGTTCAGTGTGATGGTCTACACCACCCCCTTAAATGTTTATTTGTAGTTTTGTAACACCTTGTATATTAAACAAACGTACCAAACAAATTACCGAAATTAAAAAAAATCAAATTCAATGAATGAAAGTGCTAACGTGCTCATGGATACATTTTAAGAATCTTGTTTTGGTAGTAAGTAGAGCGTGCGCGGGTGGAGATCGAGTTCAGTAAATTTTAATTTTTACTAACAAAATATTTTTTCTGTAAGTAAGGAAAGTAGGTTTTCTTTATAACCTATATTGAAACCATTACAATTTGATTCTGCTCTCGATTCTAAACAAACTACTTTCTAGTTTTGCGTTAATTCATTAACATGTTGTTTACACAGATTTTGTACAAATTCATTTACCTTGTGTAACTACAGGGTGAAATTGATATCATTTAGCATCCTTTTAAACTAAGAGTCTACCCATCAAACTGAACAACTTTTACTATGGGAGCAAACCAATCGGAGCAAAAAAAATGGGACAGCAGATTTATTTTTGCTCTGATTGGTTTGGTCCCTTAGTAAAAGTTGTTCAGTTTGATGGGTAGACTCTTAGTTTAAAAGGATGCTAATGATATCAAGTTCACCCTGTATAGAATACCTACATATCGGTACAAACACTCATGACTTGAGAACGGACAAATATTTATATTCATCGCACCAAACATTTACTCTTTGCGCGAATCGAACCCAGAGCCCTTGGCTTCGTAGGCTGGGACTCACTGCCAACGATGCTATCAGACCATTAGTATTGAGACTAAAAAAATAAAAGCAAAGATATATGTTCTGGTACCTCTGTAATATAAAAACAACATCGTTGCGTTTCAATTTTATATTACAAAGAAAATTGCGACCTTCTGCGGTTAATCAACTCAAGTAAACGAACAGTGCCACGGGTACTTCTGCTATAATAATAAATCATTTATTTCAGACCATATTTGAACCTCATCTAACAGCAACGCTTTCTTTTCAACAGCAAAATTCTGTCACTCAGGAACGTCATTTGCTAGAGCAAATAAGATAGACGGAACGCGACAGCACGCGGCTGGCCGTAGAAAGTCAAATCAGCAGTAGAAAGATGCATATCTCCATAGCAATTTTGACATTTTTAACTGCTGAGCTCAGCGAATGTGTTTCAGAAATCGCACTCCTGCATAGCTAGCATGCCGCAGTGATACAGCGCTATCACACCTTAGCTCTATTTGCGTGCGAACGAACGAGATAAAAGACGCGATACAGCCGTATCACGTGTAGCATACTACGAGTGCTGGCATGCAAAATCCAGCAAAAGTCATCCAAATTCTTGTTTCGCGGTGATAGTCTGGATATACGAGATTAGGCTTATAAGGCTTTACTTTGAATGGCTATAGAAATAATAGGCCGTTACGATTTTGATGTCTGAATTAATGATGACGTAAAAACGTTGATTACTTATCTCGTATAGTATATGGATTTTTGAGCGAGATATAAACAATTGAGCCATCAACTTATTTTCTTTAACTGGATCGATGTATAAAGGTTTTGTGTAAATTTTCGAAAAGTTAATTCGTGCGTCTCTTGTATTCTCAAGACTAAAGTCCCCGAGAAGAAAGGTTTAAGGAAAAGTATCATTAATCTTTAAACCACATACCCTACCCATCAAACTGAACAAATTTTATTATAGGAGCAAACCTGTCAGTAGGTACCAAAAAATATCAGCTGTCCCATACAGTATTATCTAATCTGTGCCCATACTAAACAATACCTACTCGATTCAAACGTATGGAGCAGCCGATATTTTTTTTGTTCTGACAGGTTTGCTCCCATAGTAAAAGTTGTTCAGTTTGATGGGTATATATGTGTTTTAAAGGTCAATGGTACTTCTCCTTACACCCTGTATATTCCGTTATCACATTTCCTAAGCTAGTGCCTTTAATTATGCCCGTGCATTTCAGTGATTTCAGATATTTCTGAAACTGAAAATTGCATTCCGTTGCGAATTCTAGAAATAGTTTCTCTTCAACGCTGGAAGTTAATGTAATTACATACATATACAACACGTTTTAAATTATTTTAAAAAATTTAGTACCCTACAAAGCACAAGATATATTATAATAGTTAAGGTGGTTTAGGGCCTGTTTCACCACTTCTGGGTAAGTTCTTGTTAGCTTATCCGACAGATAGTTTGACATATTTGTCGTTTGATACTTTTAACAAAATCAAAAAAAATAAAAAAGAGTCACGTTGCAGGAATTGACCCGAGCACACGTCTCGCGTGGTTTTCGCGCGTCGCGTTTTTGCCTGCCACGAGGCTCCGCAATCCTCAATCTCTTCTTGTTCTTGAACAAAAACAATCCCTGAGATTGGGATTGATACTCCCATAAATTACACTTGACACTGGCGGAAATGCGGTGCTACGCACAAGCAAAAAGCCATTAATTATAAATAAAAAAATAAAAATAAAAATGTGTCCTCATACACTCTTGAGTCTAGAATCTACTCGGAACTGCAGTTTTGTATTAAAAAACAGTTTTTTTTTTCGAGATTTGCTCAAAATGGATCCATCGTGAAAGCTGTTTAGTTTGATGGTCAAAATTACGCCTTTATATTACTAGGGTGCTTTGTTGATTCAAAAATTATTCTGGTATTCTTATAATCATTACAGTCAGTAGTGAAAATTTAATAACCGATGCGAAAGTTTTTCTAAACCGCACCTCCGTTTCGGAATGCATGTAGTGAACCCGAGTTCATTCCAATTTTGCTCCTAAATGGCTCTCTGCCAGAATCTAAATAACAATATACAGAGATCGCGTTACAGTACTGCCACAGAAAAATTCATACAGTAGAACAACTTCATGCAAGCGCTCGAATCGACGCACCGACACGGACGAGCGCCACGTAAAGCGGCCCGCTAAATTAAGGTAATTCGTACCCACAAGTCCTATTTTTGAATCGTATGATTCTAAGTCGTGTTCGAATGATGCATAAACTCCATAGTAATTTTGACATCTTTCTATTGCTGATTTCTAGGTGTGACTTTCAAAAATCGCACTCCTGAAGTCTGAAGTACGTACGTTAACGATCCGTACACGTGAGCGCTGTTCTGTGTGCTTGGGTCCCTGCTCCTAATGGCGTATTTTTCAGGCGGTTGCGTGCAGTTGCTTTACTGTATATATCTCTATTTTTCTTTGGTACTGCCGTTCTCAACATCTGTGTAATTTTGAAACAGAAATATTGAAACATAAAACCGATCATCGAAAGGCTTTTGTTTTTGACCTTTCTGTTTAATGGATTCAGGTTCAGTTATTAGAGATTTGATTTAAAAGTAACTTTGACCTTTAATACATAAATTTTAAGGTAGTAATTAATCAAAATGGACAGGGAAAAGCATTAGCACTTCGAGTTCTAGACAAGTTTGACACATCCACTTATCAACGAATAGGCAGAGTCATAAATATTGAAATGTGGACTTAAAAACTTTACATTATTCCTTTCTATTGAAAATTTTAAACTCAAACTAAAAATAATTTATTGTATGCAAGGTGTTACAAAAATTCAAGTAAAAATGTAAGGGGGTGTGGTTTAGACCATCAAACTGAACAACTTTCACTATGGGACCAATATCGAAATTGCGAAAAAAAAACTGAGTTTCTATACTAAACTACAAATCTCGAGGCTAAATGTATGGGATAGCAGATATTTTTTTCGCGATTTCGATGTTGGTCCCATAGTGAAAGTTGTTCAGTTTGATGGTCTAAACAACCCCCATAAAAGTTTAAAATGTTAATTTTTACTTTTGAAGCCCACTTGTTAACCGTCAAATCTTTTTTGGAACGTGTTGTCGCTGTAGAAAAGATGCGGCCAGAAACTCTACAATATACGACTTTAATAACTATTACAAAATAAATATAATACATATACCTACTATTTAATAAAATAATTGATAAAATACAGAAAACTACGACATTCAGACCCAGGCATTTTGATCATTAAAATAAAGGGTGTAAGGAAAAGTATCATTTACCTTTAAAACACATACCATTGTTAGTTTGAAACTAACAACTTTTAGTATGGGAGCAAACCTGTTGTCCCATACTAAACTGCAATAATTACTCGATTGAAACGCATGGGAGAGCTGTTTTTTTTAATTTGACAGGTTTGCTCCCATAATAGTTGTTCAGTTTGATGTGTAGAGTATGTGGTTTATAGATTAATGATACTTTTCCTTATACCCCCCCTGTATAACCATCCTGTTTATTATTTAGTAAGTATTTTTTTCCGATGACTTTTTTGACCTGAGATTTAATAAAAATGATGATGACTGATGAGCATGATGTTTTGAACCTGTGATATCAACCCTGAACCTGTGCATTAGGTACACCCATAGAGAAATTACACTTTCCATGGGTACACCTCCACATTATTACGTAACGTCAATGTCACATGGGTTGAAATTCTTTATTTGAACTTGAACTTTGAAGAGCTATCTTAAAAATGGACATAAATATTAGCAAATAGCATCCATCTATGTTATACAACGTGTTAATGAATTAACGCAAAAATATAAAGTATTTTGTCTAGAATCGAAAGCAGAATCAAATTATCATTGTTTCAACATAGGTAATTTATTTCAAAATATTTTTTATAAATTGGTTGTAAAAATTTACTGAACTGGATCTCAACCCACCGCACGGGCAAACTCACCCTACTTACTACCAAAACAAGATTCTTAAAATGTATCCATGAGCACGTTAGCGCTTTCATTCATTGCTGAAATGATAGCAAATCATTTTCAAATCAAAACTTAAAATGCGAATAACTTTAAATTGTAACTATCAAAATTATGAAATTATTGTTTCAATCTAATTATTTTTATATAAGTAAATCAGTTGAAGTGTATGAGGTTTTGCGCTTATTCATTAACACGTTGTATAACTCGCAGCTGCAGTGACATCATTTGACAAGACAGCACATGGAAGCAGTACGAGCAGAATGGACAAAGAGAATAAAATTAATGTACCTACTGACAATAAAGTCATGCATGCAAGTAACTGACATGAACGAATCAAACGTATAACTGTCTGCTATACAACAAATTTTATTTGTTTGTGATTCATTTTCAAAAAGTTTTTTTTTAATTTAAGAACGATATTTAAAGCATGGTGGTAGCATATCCTGGAAAAACATGAAAACATCATGGATAGGTACCCTTATCTCTGGAAATGAAAGAGGGAAGGGATTCCCCCTTCATATTTCTTCTTTTCGTTTCAATGGTTCTTCAATGTTTTTTTCGCGGTTTTGATACTAGTGAGTTCAAAGTATAAGTTGTTCATTGTGATGTTCTCAAGCACCCCCTTAAGTATATGACTATACCGAGCAGTTCATTTGTTGTGGTCGAATTAGTATACAAATTACTCTCAAAGAAGAGAAACGACCCAAAAGCTAAGAAACAATGTTTGGTGTTTTAGAAATACCTTTTATTATAATGTTTGAATTTTATGACCTATACCCCAGACCTTTAAAAACCCAGGTCAAGGTTTGACCCATTATCCTTTCGCAGGACTAAACTTTTAAGTGCTTGTAACATCGACTTTTGTAGCCAAAAACTTTGTTATAAAACTTTTATAAATGTGAAAGAAAGTTTGTCAGTTTTTGCTCTTATACAGGTTGTCCGGTAAGTAATGGATAACCCTGAAAGGGTTGAACTACATCACATAGCACAGCATCACATTTTTCCGTCGCTCCATCCTTTTCTGTCACTCAGGAACGTCATTTGCTAGAGCATATAAGATAGACGGAACGCGACCGCGCGCTAGAGTCAGATTTTCGTTAAAATATACAGTTTCAATGCTAGGATTAATTTAAGATTTGTATGGAAATCTTTGAGGCACTGTAGCTTGAAAACTATACATTTTAACGAAAATCTGACTCCATACGAGCGTAGAAATTTGTTATTAGATTGTTTCTGCAAAATTTCATTGACTTTAATTGGTTAGTATTGAAAATATCACCATAGTACGTTTGTATGGAGCGCGTTCCGAATAATATACCCTTAACTATTATAAAACTGTAACTGAAGTGTGTCTATACATTGAAGATTTTTACAAAAAAAAGATTACGATTTGGTTTTTAGGTATCCCTGACTCGAAATCAACCTTTTTTAGAAATTTTGTCTGGCTGTTTGTCTGTTTGTTTGTGTGTTTGTTTGTTTACTTGTTTGTTTGTTTGTTTGTTTGTTCGCGCATCACGCAAAAACTACTGAACCAATTTTGATGAAACTTTTTTTGTTTGATAGCTTATGATCTGACTTAAAATCTGGTATATAATTTATGCGGACGAAGTCGCGGGAGAACACTAGTATCTTGATATTACTTTAACGCGGGTATCAGGATACTTGGTTCATAGCATTGTTCATAGTCGTTTATTTGTATGACTGAAAGCCAATAGAATTATCATGATAGGACGCAAATAGGTATCACAAATTGATTGGACTCAGGGTGATTCAAAATAAAAAGGTTCAAAACTTTTTCTCCAGTAATTTTATAGAGAACGAAAACAATCTTGGATTCCAACGCTTGGACGGGAACAATTTTAAACAAATTGCTCATTTCACCGAAATAAACAGGATTAAAGGTAGAAGTTATTACGAAATTGGAATTTTGACAACATTTTTTTCAAAGACAATTTGGTTCGTTTGTTTAGCTCTTTATCAAATTTTGTTCATTAATTTTTCACTCAAAGTGTCTGTGAAAGATGATCTAATAATATACCTATATCTCTACGAATAATAATGTATAGAAGTGTAAATGAAGCCCAAAAAGTGGCACCAAAAAAAGTATACCGTGTTCTAAATTTGTTCTTTGAAGGCCTCCGCACATTGCAGTGATATTATCGAGCGATTTTATCGAGCGATATTATCGACAGCGATATCGCGACACCTTACACACTGCCGCGATACCGCGATTCGCGTCACGCATGCGCCCCACCACTGAATGTAGTCGAAAGAGTTGCGATAATATCGCGGCAGTGTGTGGGATCGAGCGCGTCCCCATACAAAATGTACTGAGAACAATTATCGCAAAATCGCAGCGATATTATCGCTCGATAATATCGCGGCAGTGTGTAGGATCGCGCGCGTCCCCATACAAGATGTACTGGAAACAATTATCGCAAAATCGCTGCGATATTATCGCTCGATAAAATCGCTGCAATGAGCGGAGGCCTTAAAAACTGTACCTAGCCGCCAAAACTCATACAACATGTCATTTTTCATTGGGTGCCAAAAAATATGTCGATTTTGTTTAGAGTTACTCTTCTATAGTTATTCTTATTCGTAGCTATATCTACTATTTAGGCATCTACAGGGTGTTACAGAATTTGTTTAGTTTAAGGATCATATTTGGGGGTGTTTCGGGCCATCAAACTGAACAATTTTCACAATGGAATTTTCAATTTCATCCAGGACTACTCGCACCAACATAAAAAAAAATCTACGTACCATTTGTAACACAACTGGCTGTTCGGTGAAGGAAAACATCGTGAGGAAACCTGCATCCTTCAATTTCGAGGCATGTATTGGACCCAGTGTCCATTAAGCTGGGTTCACGCACGGCGTGCAGCCCGGCAAGCTTAGGCAATCGCTGTACATTAAGGCTTCTACAAAGTTA
This sequence comes from Agonopterix heracliana, assembly GCA_963693445.1. Classification (NCBI taxonomy): domain Eukaryota; kingdom Metazoa; phylum Arthropoda; class Insecta; order Lepidoptera; family Depressariidae; genus Agonopterix; species Agonopterix heracliana. Next base: position 4,006,764 of record OY856323.1, on the reverse strand, counting down.
AATAGTAACAATCACTTTACAGACGAGTCGATATACAGCGAAATACCTAAGCTTGTAGGGCTACACGGCGTGCATGTGAACCCAGCATTATCGTAGCGTTTTATTTCGCTAGTTATTTTTAGTTTTTCACATTAAAATAAAACAACTTTTATTGGTTTAACCACAGATATTTTTATTTATTTATTTGCTTTTCCATATCTACGACATCGAGAGCCAATAGACAACAAAGCATAGTTTTTTTTTTATAAGACATTATACGTGGCGACGGGCTCATCTCTTGACCAAGAAGTTTGGAATCCTCTATAGTGGAGCACAGACTGCCTAACAAGAGGGAAAACATGATAATACTCCTTGATGGTCGGTAATGATCGTTCTTCTCCGTAGTTGTTTTTAGTGACGTTAACTTTGTCCCTTTCTAATGTATGTCTAGGCATGACGTCACTCAATTGTCGTTCATGTAATTGTGACGTCATTGGAATAGAAAGGGACGCACGTAAAATTGGAAATATCTCAATTTCCATTGTATTAGGTCCCATAAGTATTGTAGTCAAGTTAGGTAGGAACTCTGAATAAGTTGTGTTTGTAGCCGTAACGAGCTTTTTTACATCTTTTATTATTCGAAAGTAAGAAAATGTTATCGCCATTTCAGGTCTCGAATAAAAGACACGGGATTTTGTGTTTGAGGTGTCTAGGAAATGTTTATTTCTTTTATTTGCATTTGAGATAGCGAAGCGGGGAAATTACTTAAGGCGCATTGCGGTGATAGTTACTTAGCGAATTCTATGTAGCTTTAGTTTGAAAGACTTGCTAATTTACAAAACCGGCCAAGTGCGTGTCGTGCCACGGGCATATATATGTTGCACAATATGCGGACTGCGGGGATACCCATTATGTACATTTACTTGGCGGTTCCCTATTCGTTGATAAACCGCCAAGTTAATGTAATGTAGTCTTATTATCTGAAAGATGATTCTGTGCTTCGGATGGCACGTTAAGCCGATGATCCAGGCTATCTCTGGCGGTAGTAGGTAGTCGTTACATTAAAACCACGTCAGAAACCGCTGAAAAAAACTCTGACACCAGGGCTTGCTGCCCACACGATAAGGAGAAGAATGTACAGTACACGTGGTTATAACCACACGGACTTAGAAGTACATTGTGGTATGTATAAGTTGGTTGACTACCTACTACTAAACTTACTAAACTTAACTTAAGTTAAAAAACTACTTAGCTGTGATCGTTTTCCTTTTAACTTCGCTATGCAATACTACTGCCGTGAAATTTTTTCACGCATTTTATCCTGCATAAACTGAACTAGAAATTCCGATACGTTTGTGAAGTCTACCAATCCGCATTGGTCACGCGTGGTGGACTAACGCCCATACACCCTTCCTGAGGGTAGGCCTGTGCCCTATAGTGGGAAGTAGCCTGTGGTGACTGATGATGATGAACCAAAGTTTTGCTTTTTGTAACCAAACGTTTGTTTATGCGCTCTATCAAGCCTTCTGTAATATTAATTAATAAGATTAAGATTAACTAAGCAAAACATTATATACTTACCTATACTGCATTCAAAATAAGGACGAAAAGATACGATACGATACGATTCCTGTTTAGCTTTCTGGCCAATTCTGATTAGCAAATATGATTTATTTAAGAGAAAGATATACTATCCAACGTATCTTGGACGTTACTAAAGCTGTTCTAAGAATAAGTAAGAGGAAGTGTTTCAAATCTCTGTTTCTGTAATTCAAAAGTGCTATTTGGAATGGAGTATAGGTACCTATATAATCTAATAACAACATAATTAGTTTCGTTTCCCATTACAAGGAAAATTGCGTCCTCCTGTGGTTAATATTAACCATAATATTATTTAGCTACAGCAACTATTGTCTAGAAATGTTAATTAACGCACTAATTGCTATTGTCTTAAGGTACAATGTGGACTGACAGTGATATTATATTATCCTTCTTATTAAAGACAAAGTAATATGATTTCCCGAGTGGTTTTCCGATATGTTCTAAATAGAACATTCTCAGAATATTATAGCAAGGATTTTTTATTAATTTAGTTATATTTTGTTAGTCAGCAGAGATCTAAAGTATCTAGTATCTAAAAGCTATTCGAGGATGCATAGGAAAACTATGAAACTATGTACCCGCGTACACCAGAGCTATTCAAGGTACCTACAGTCAACATCAAAAGTAAATTATGACAAAAGCAACTTTATACATTATTTTTTTCTGAAGTGACATGCGTATATGCTCACGATTATATTCCCCGAGGGGGAAGACAGAGATGTTCTGAAACCTCAGAACAACCACGTTTCACCAGTAGTACCGAAACTCTGTCTAGTGTGACGGGGGGTGAGCCCGTCGCCACTTATAATGGACAGTGGGTACAAAACATGCCTCGAAATTAAAGCATGCAGGTTTCCTCATGATGTTTTCCTTCACCGAAAAGCCAGTGGTGTTACAAATCATACATAAATTCCGAAAAACTCAATGGTACGAGTCGGCATGGACGGGGATCGAACCATCGCCTCCTGCACGGCAGGCAAGGTTACTCGCCACTGGACCACCACGGCTTTTTTGTGACATTCGTGCTAGTAAATTAAATTAGTAGCTTTAAGTGAGGTTAATTCAACGCTCTTTCATGTTACATCTATAACTTTGTTACTTTGTTCATGATTAAAATACAGTTTGAATTTCGCTCAAGTTCATGCTTATAACTTTTGCTGTTGACTGTAGTAAAAGCTACATAGCAGGTACCTAATTAAGGCGTATCTGCCCTGGACCACGACTCTCCATACTAATCGATGCGAACGAGCGCGCGGCTCAGGTCAGAATTTAGCTGTTTTCATTGAAAAATTCGAAGATTTTTTATTAATTTCTAAAAGTAAGAAAACCACATCATTTTAAATTGTATTCCGAACAATATTGTAAATTTTCATTTTCTTCCGATTCAAAATGTAAGAGTAAAATGGTTACAACTGGAAAAAAAGGGGTGACTTTAGAGTCCCTTTTCTTCGGTTTTATTCATTAAAATCGATTTGTAGAAAAATCGCATCACTTCTCATATCCTGTAGATGGTTCAGTTTATTTTTCAGCTCAAAAAGTGCCATAGTTAATGAATAAAATGGTTACAAAGTTACCCAAAACCGGCAGGTAAGCCGGCAGTTAAGCTAGGTAACTAAGCGAAGCGAGGTAGCGCTGGGTGACGTCGAAATGTACGTGACAATGTTCTTTTCTCCTCGAACCTCTTACGCATGCTTACCACACATCCATAGCACACAACCCTATTACACATCCCTAGCTCATATCCTTAGTACATCCCGAGCTCATAATCCTTAGGAAGCATCTCTCGCTAGAGTACGTAAAAGAACTCGCTTAGCTAAGTCTTCGTCAACCAGATCTAAGCTAAACTAAAAATGGAGTGATCAGATTGGTTTTTTTTTTTCCCTCGCATACAGCCTAGCCACAATGCACGTCTCTGGTGGACAGCCGGCATAAGATAAGACTGTGGAAACAGCTATATGTATAGCTGTTATACAATATAAACCTATACCTAATTTACCTTTGCAAACAGAATCGTTGTCATCGAACGTAAAATGTTCAATGATTGTAAACTGAACACTAATAGGAACAAAGTTAACGAGGCGAGTATCTCATTACTCCAGTGTTTACGCATAAAGGGCGAAAACTGCTTTTTTATGGCGTAATCATCATTTTTACTCTACTATTCATGCCATATAAGGAGGGACCTTTCATAAAATATGTGATAAAAATTCCTATATGTGCGAAATGACGGCGTAATGTGGTTGCGAAATGAGATTCGATCATTCTGAGTTTATGAAATATTCTTAAAAGTCTGCGTATAACATTTCCGAGTATTTATGATAAGTAACTAGATAACAGATGTACCTAACCTATTTGTAATACCGCTGACTTTTCGGTAAAGGAAAACATTGTCAGAAAACTTCGCATACACCTTAACACCTTGACACTTAGGGCCTGTTTCACCACTTCCTAGTAAGCTCTTGTTAGCTTATCCGACAGATATTTTGACATAATTATCTTTCATACAAAATATGTCAAATTATCTGTCGGATGGAGAGACGTGGAAGAGTTTAGGGGAGACCTTTGCCCAGCAGTGGGACACAATTTAAACAGGTTAAAAAAAAAACTGTCGGATAAGCTAACAAGAACTTACTCACAAGTGGTGAAACAGGCCCTTAATGTCCTTAACATCGAACTGAACAGGAACGGCCGAAATCAAAATCTCGAAAAAAAAAACAGCTATTTGATACCAAACTGCAAACAAATAATTTATCTATGGGGACGACGACAGCCGATTTATTTTTTCGCGATTTCGATGTTGGTCCCAAAGAGAAAGTTGGTCAGTTTGATGGTTTGGTCATCCCCTTAAAAACCGTGAGTACCTAACCATACAGTATCAACTTCATGATTATTCGAATTATCCCTCTAATTTAAATATACTGTAACAGTATAATAATATAATCCGCAACTGGTTTTTCACGCTCGTCTCTAACATTTTCCTCAAATAATATTAAAAGATATTTAAAATGCAAAATCCACTTAGTTCTCGGATCTTTGTCTTTGCTACCGCAAAAAAAAAACTTTATAATTTTTACGAATTTGGTTAAACGTAATAAAACATTTCCGAAAGATTTCATAGGGTTGCCACTATGTTCTACAAGATGTAAAGAAATAAGCGTAAAACTTGTTTCATAAACATGACAGTTGTAATGTACAATGACAATTTGAGATACATTACTGAAACTGAAAATGTTGGGCGCTTTGAAGAATATTTTTTATTTGTAATTTGTTTAGTTTATTGTGTTAGGTTAGTATTGTTTTTTGTCTAGTGTTCCGTATTTAATGTGTTTAATAAAAGTATTTTCCAGAAAATGTTAGGACGCATTTTATTTGTTTAACGCCATAAGCAACCAGCAATATAAATAAATAAATAAATAAATAAATAATATACCTACCCGGAAATGTAAATGTACATAATATTATATCTTGGACATTGTCACACAAATTATCTTATTACTTCTTCTGTATTTCCAGTTTGTTTACTCTCTGTATACTATGATGTTTTATTTTTTGGTGTCAAATAAATTATTATTGATTGATTGAAATAACAGAACCGAATTGTAAAGTTTACCTTTCATAATCATGTTTATTTTTTGGGCAGTCGCATTCTTTAGACAGGTTCCAATTACCTACATCTTTTCTACTTAAGGCTACCTCCTGGTTTTACCATGAAATTGGGTACCTTTGTAACCATTTTATTCATTAAACTATGACACTTCTTGAGCTGAAAAATAAACTGAACCATCTACATAATATGAGAAGTGATGTGGCTTATCTAGAAATCGATTTTAATGAATAAAACCGAAGAAAAGGGAATCTAAAGTCACCCCTTTTTTTCATTTGTAACCATTTTACTCTTACATTTATAATCGGAAGAAAATGAAAATTGACAATATTGCTCATAACACAATTTAAGTTGATGTGGTTTTCTTACTTTTTCGAAATTAATAAAAAATCTTCTAATTTTTCAAAGAACATGGCTAAATTCTGACATTGGAACTGATTGATTAGTAGGTACCAATGGAGAGTCGTGGTCCCGGGATGATACGCCTTAAGTATTTATTCTGTACGAATGGTTATCTGATTTAGCTTTTATTTAATACCATCTATTACGAATCCTCACATTTTATAGCAGTGTTTGGTTTCGATATCAAATTCCACTTGAGGAAAACCTTTAGCTAAAGGTATTTTTTTGAATACTGACATTATTTATGTTCTGCTTATTTGTGTGGTAAAAATATTAGCTCACCGTGAACACATTAAGAAAATTATGGATTTCCATATTATTTCATTATTATTTGTATTATTATTCATGTATTGTGGGTGAAAGGCTGCTTACTACCACCACATTACACGCCTTGTTACTAAAAAAACAACTACGAGTAAACCTTGTTTTGCGACTGCACCCATGCATAAGCTAATAGTAATTGTAGTAAAGTTCCTGACAACCTTAAAAGAGCCAGCATGTGTTTAATATGGTCGTTTAATTTTATTACGTAATAAAATTTCTCTACGTGACAGCCCTATTCAAAATATAAAAATAAAATTATTCACTCAGTGTCGATTGGTTTATCTTTAAGCTTCAGCGGACGTGTCTGTCCATTTATATCTAATCCTAAATTCATGGAGCTCAAGTTCAAAATTCCCTTTACGTGAATTTTATTTTTATTCATGGTTTGTGAATTTTTTTACATTCAAGCCCCTACATTAAACAAATTATTTTGAGTTCCTAATTTCGAGCTTTGAATTTAATTATTTTACTAACAATGATTTACATGTCGTCCGTCACCCATTCATATTTTACCAGTCGTAAAAAAATATTGTACTGTTAACATTAACGCCTATACTATGGACGCCGGGTTCGCGTATTCGGCCGACCGACTTTTTACGTTTTGGTGCTCTTTTGGTTCGGACATTTTTGAACGCGGACCCTACGTCCATAGTTGGTAAGTCAATGACAGTTAACATCAAAATTAAATGATGAAGAAAGTAATTTTTAAAAGTACTACCACAGAATACAATTTTTTCTTTAACACTTTATTGTACATATAACATAACAATGTACTAATAAGTATTACAATGTATTTATTTTAATATTCATTCGGTAATTTAATTGTTCGCATAAGATGAAGTTAATTCAACGCTCTTTATCAAATATTATCCTTTATCAATCACTTACTTTTTACCCGACTGCGACAGAAGGAGGGTTATGTTTTTCGAGCGTATGTATGTATGTATGTCTATTTCTTTGGCACGCCCTGCAGCCTAAACGGCTTTATAGATTTTAACGTATGAGGTGTCGTTAGATTCGTAAAAATCGTGAAAATGTCATAGGGTACATTATTTCAATATGGCGTCTGCGAATTGGGGGGAAGAATCAATTTTTTGTACTCGTATTAAGTTCTTTTTTTCGAACCATTGACGTAGAATAATATGGACCAGTGGCGGATACAGATGGGGGGCGCGGGGGGCGCCCCCCCCCCATGTGGGGCCACCCGTAGTGCCGCCCGCGCCGCCCCCCATTGTATGCGCACGGGATAGAACAACGGCTGCCAAAGTCAACATTCTCCTTCGAGCTCTCTAATTGCGAGTTTATTATCACGCTTCTTCTGTGACTTTTGTTTGTAAAATCAAGCTCTAGATATCTTTAGCGCCCCCTCCCCTTGAGTTTTTTCTGTATCCGCCACTGATATGGACGCCGTAAAGTCTAGTACAAAATACTCGAATAAAATGTCCGAGACTAAAATACACAAACCTAAGTACGTATAGTAATACAAGATGTTACATAAGTAAAAATACATTTTTAAAACTCTTAAGGGGGTTGTTTAGACCGTCAAACTGAACAACTTTCTCTATGGGACCAACATCAAAATCGCGAAAAAAAAATCTGATACATATTTTAGCACGAGTCGATTTGTAGAGTATAGAACATTTTTTTTTTTTTCGCGATTTCGATATTGGTCCCATCGTGAATGTTGTTGAGTTTGATGGTCTAAACCACCCCCTTAAATGTTTATATTTGTATTTTTGTAACACCTTGTATTAACCAACTAAAAACATTGAAAATGTTGAAATTCTTTTCCGTCTCACTTCCCAATTGGGGCACGGAGTGAGCACTGCGCCCACGCGTGCGCGTAGTCGGCCGATCAAACGAAGACTGTTGCGTAATTCGATCTCTTTTTGACGTTTTCGTGCTCTTTTGAGCGCGGACCCTCCGTCCAGTAGTGGTAAGTCAATGTTTCGAACTGTCAAATAATTAAATACAGCACTGGTCAGAAAGCACCTGCTGCTTATTACAGCGGGCAACGGAGGACCACACTAGAGACGTCGAAACTTCTTGAAAGTTTAAACTAATTAACAAACAAAAAAATAATAAAATAAAAGCAGTGACATGTTGCTGACTCTGACTCTACTCATATGACTTTAACAGACGGACTGAAGGACATCTTGTCTGATCTGATCGATCGGTCTGATTCTTTCAATCGTCAAAAAACAATTACATTTGTGGAGTCAACTTCAGTCCTTTGTAATTCCAGGGCTTTACATACATTGCGGAGTTAAGATGATATTTAATTTGATTGCTTATTTCCAAAAACGAAAATTTTAATTGACAAATAGACCTCTTTATAAATAGCCTTTCTATTTGGCGTTCAGATAATGATAATGTCTGACAACCATCATAATTCATAACGAATATCTCGTTCAATAGCCCGAGGAATTTCTCGAGATTGTAATTAAAATTAATTTCGAATGTTTCCATTCAACTCGCCTAGAATTCGTGAATTGAGAGTACACTTTGTTTCATAAAAGTTTTGACAGATTTTCCGATTCCTATTTAGCTATCAGACCAATTTGACTATTTTTTTTTTTTTTTTTTATTTGATTTTTTTTTTATTTTGTGTGGCACTGTCCAAGATAAAAAAAAAAAATTATTCAGAGGGAGAGGGAGTTCTGACACCTATTTTAAACGCAGTTCAACATGCCTCCGATATATGGCGTTGACGTGAACTGGGTCAAAAGATGGTATGCATATGCTCACGGCTATATCTTCGACTATATTCCCAGGCGATTTCAATGTTGGTCTCTTAATGAAAGTTGTTCAGTTTGATGGTAGATAACTCATTTAAGTTTACACCCTATATACCTTTGTACTCGAGTTTTCTTTTGTGACGTCACCTTACATGACAATAGTTGAATTTTATTGACAAAGAGAATCAAATTCACTTTGTAAGAGCTCGGGCGGGCGTCATGTGTGACATGAAATCCATGATTGAAAATAAAATTGTTCATATTTTTCGTTCTGCACCTCCGTACTTCTAAAAGTATCAGTTTCGACATTCAGTACATCAGTAGGACCAACAGAAATAGGTTTCTAGTAGGTAGGACAAAATACATAGAACATTTATAGGTATACATACCTTATTATAATTATTTAGTCATTTTTATACCTTGCAAAAATTATGTGTTTTGGTCTTTTTTATAGGTACTTTGTCAATTTTATTGTTGACATATTATTTATACCTTGACAAATTTCCATTTTGACATTTTTATATTATATGCCAATTTTTATTTTCCTCATTTTTATACCTTGTTATTATTCATTTTAGACATTAGTCGCCTTAACCCATTTTATTGCTTTTTTATGTGATAATGTTTTCGAAACACTATTCAGGATTTTTTTCGATCTCGACGAAATTCCACAAAACTCCGCAGTCCGAAACGACGAAATAAACAACCAAAATGTTGTTTGTTGTCATCTCGTATTTGTACGATTACCATCCCAATTTATATCGTATTTTGGACGCGTACGTGACAGTTACAGTTTATTCTACCGTAAAATTCGATAATTCCTTATCCCGACGTAATAGGGATCAAAATAGGTTAGTTTATGGGACTTTGTACGAGGTACGAGGAGACGCACGTACGGAAGGAGGGTCGAGGGTAAACAGATTGTTACTTATTTGCAACTTACGTCATCGTATTTGCTCTTATTTTTTAAAGCTTCTCCATACCCTAGTTTGTCATTCTGAATTTTATTGATTTCTATTCTATTCACTTACTTAGTAGTAGAGCTTCGGTATTGGAAACGATAGCCCAAGTAAAGTCTTTGGATGGGTGGCCGTTTGAGTGGTATTTCATTTCGAGCGTCTCCGAGCTTCGTAAGGCACGCTAAGCGGTTGGTCCTGGATATTTCCATCGGATAATGGTATAATAACTAATCGTTAAGCCAAGTCAGATGAAATTTTTCAGACAGCACCTTGCCCAAGGCAGTGGATGCCTTTGCCCAAAAGTGGTATTCTGCAGTCTATAATTCTTCCTATTTAGCATTTCTTTAAATTAAAAAAAAACATTTAGATACGCAGATTATATTAAAGTTTATCAGTGTGTGTGCGCTAAACACAAATGAACTCATTTATCATTGACCTCTTTGCATCATTACCCCCTTTGTATCATTACCCTCTTGTATAGAACGGGAAACCGCTACGATTAAAGGCGATACTCCGACTAGAAAAATGTAAATTTAACTTAGCCTAGAATAAAATCCAGGTTAGGCCCGCAGGGGGTTATGCAGTGCCCACGATGTTTGCGGCGGCATATTTCCTGGCCGGTAGGCATTTTTAGTTTTAAAGTTTCAAAAATGTTATTATTAGAAACGCGAACAACATTTATCTTTGCCCACCTCGGACAAACTACGGCAAAAAGAACCAGATATAAGGGAGCACAAATCTATAACAAATTGCTAAAAGACGTTAAAAATACTAAAACTAAAAATTAAACACATTTCCAGGGACTTTTCAAAAATTTTAGCATGTTCACTATGATGTTACTTCCAGTAAATTTAAATCGATGTCTTTTTGTTATTTCCTTGTGTTGTTGAGTTTGTTGCACTTTATTTTTGAATTGCTAATTTGAACAAAACGAGAATTTGAACCAAATGATCATTTGCACTAATTGCGAATTGTACGAACAGCGAAAGTGAACGAATTGAGAACTTTACAAACTGAGAAATTGTACCAACTGCTCATGATTCCATGTTTCGACTCAAATATTTTCGACGTACCTACCTACCTACGCTCAATTGATAAAATTGTTTGTTTTAATTTATAAGTTAATTTTCTCATGTAAGTGAATTTGTTTATTCTTATGAGAAATGAAGATTCTTAAACCGTAAAATATTAGCCTCACATAGTAAATTGTATGTTTGGAAGTAAAGTTCACTGTATTTTTTGTCGAACGGTGACATACCTTACCTATTGGACCTCGAACTTGAATAGGTACCCAATATAGCTTGTATCAAAATGGTTATTGATATTGTCGTAGAGGTCAAGAAATCTCAAGATATTTCATTAATTTTCTATGTAATTAAGACATAAGGGAATGAGATCTTTCATATTTCTTTTGGCTCTAGATCTGCCGATTAAGAGCCGCTATAAATAATTTTACGTCTTCCATTTTGTTACGCCCATCTTCCCTTTTGTTACCCTCAATAACAAAATGTGTTTAGTAAGGCAGCGGCGTGCAATAAATTATTATTTTGTCACCCAATTTTTATGATAGAAGGCTGTAAACCTCGAGTCTCGTTTCATAGTTAAGTCAAGTATATAGTATTTAGGCCTGACGCATACGACCTGTTTTTTCTGGTAAGTCGGCAGCCGCCAACTTTTTCGGGCGAGGGTTTTTGTTAAAGTATTTGACGTCTTTTGTTATGTTATATATCAGATATTTTTTGCCAATCTTCTCCTTATATTACGCGTTGTATGTGAAAAAAAAGATGAAGAATTTGATATCGAAATGGCGGCGAAGGTGCCATTTGTAACTAGCCTTGGCACTTGAGTTTCCAACTATATAAAGTGAAATAGATATCATTAGCATCCTTTTAAACTAAGAGTCTACCGATCAAACTGAAGAACTTTTACTATGGGAGCAAACTGATCGTAGCGAAAAAAACGGATGTTCCATACTAAATTGCAATGCCTACAGCAGATTTTTTTTTTTGCTTCGATCGATTTGCTCCCACAGTAAAAGTTATTACGTTTGATGGGTAGACTCTTAGTTTAAAAGGATGCTATTATATTAATTTCACCCTGTATAGGATACTACTAACAAATGATAATAACAAGATCATAAATCAGACTAAATGGACTGTCAGAATTCATAACAACATGTACTTAAGCACGCAAAACCTATCTTGAAATGCAAGTCATCATAGACGGGAGTTGGGAAGAACTTAGCAATTTTGCGAAAATTCGGCTCGAATGACCAAAACTTTGCACTGCTATTAAAAGGAACGATAATTCTAAATGGAATGCAGATTCTCATACGACTCGCGACGGCCTGATAGCACAGTCGGTAGTGAACATGCCTGCTGTTCTAGGGTCGTGGGTTCAAATCCCGTAAGGGACAAATATTTGTATGATGAATATTAATATTTTGTACCCGAGTCATGCATGTTTGTATCTATATTATTGTATATCGTTGTCTATTCATCATAATACAAGTCCAGGCTAGATTCTGGTACTTTAAATGTGACTAGAAAATTTGTGTGACAATGGCCAAGATATTTAAACGTCTACTGATGCAAAATAAAAGCTAGTCTAAAATGATATGCCAAAAGCGAAAACAAAATTTCTTATAAGTACTTATACAAAAATATAAAGCGCAAAATTAAGACAAATAAAATACAAAATATGCTATCGACACCAAATGTGACAAATAAATGAGTCTGTATCTGAAAGGCCTAAAAGCACATAGATCAATAAATGGTGGCAGTGTGACAAGCCCTTGCTTTTACATTAAGTGCTTGCAATAATAGTCCTCACACTGTATAATCTCGCTCGCTCGAGGCATAGTGTAATAAGATTAATAGTGGTGAAGCTCTGCTGTCGCGACGGTACCACGCTCGCATGGTGTGCGGGGGGATATGAGCATACTCTTGAATTCGCTGTTATGGTAAGCGAGCAGGCAGCGGGCTTCGGGACGCGCTTCACCACTATTCGTTTTATACACTTTTCTCGAGGCCTTCATTGGCATAGTGTAGCTTCGGTATTGGAAACTATTTGAATTTTACCGTAAAAAATTGAATTTTACCGTATTTTACTGTGGTCATTATACGAGTTAACATCCCTATTTAGAAGCATAGTTCCATCAGATGGCGGTAAAGGCGGCTTGAAAATTATCTGACAGCAAGTTGACCGCTAACTTCCACCAAACTGCAATGGTCCCGCGCCCACGACACATGATTCAATATTCTCACGTGTAGTCCAGTCATTTTAGAGTTTCCTTGTATGGACACCCTAACAATAATTCATCTATCGCTGTAACTTTGCAATGTGATAAAGTAAAGTATACAGATTACGGTTGACAAATAATCTAGGACCGGAAAAATTTAAACCTAGATTATTTGTCAACCGTAATTTGTATACTTACTTTACTTTACTTTATTACACTGCAAAGTTTCAGCGATAGATGTACAAGGTGTTACAAAAATACAAATAAACCTTTAAGGGGGTGGTGTAGACCATCAAACTGAACAACTTTCACTATGGGACCAATATCGAAATCGCGAAAAAAAAATTGATGTTCCATACTCTACAAATCGACTAGAGCTAAAATATGTATGGGACATCAATTTTTTTTTTCGCGATTTCGATGTTGGTCCCATAGAGAAAGTTGTTCAGTTTGACGGTCTAAACAACCCCCTTAAGAGTTTTAAAAATGTATTCTTACTTATGAAACACCCTGTATATTGTTAGGTTGTCCATACAGAGAAACTCTAAAATGACTGGAGTAATTATCTTTATTCGACAGATGAGACCTTTCCCTCGCAGTGGTATCCTACACAGGTCTTAACTAACTACTCACGCTTTTCACGAACTTTCCGAAATAAAAGCTCGAACTGGCTTACAACAAAAGAGATTACTCATTGTTCTCGATTAATCTTAGATGGGGTTTTAATATGTTTATAACACGAGTTTACACTTTGTTACCAACTTTATGATAATTATGGTTAATGCAAACAAAGGGCCCATCTTCAATCAATCACAGCTTGACATGACAAGCCCGAATGGAAAATAATATTTATGTTAACGGTATATTGCCGTTGGCGCGCTCCATACAAACGTACTATGGTGATAATATTTTCAATACTGACCAATTAAAATCAATAAAATTTTGCAGAAACAATCTAGAAACAAATCTCTATGCTTGTAAGGAGTCAGATTTTCGATAAAATGTATAGTTTTAAAGTTACAGTGCCTCAAAGATTTCCATACAAATCTTAAATTAATCATAGAATTCAAACTGTATATTTTAACGAAAATCTGACTTCATACACAGGCATAAAAATTCGTTTCTAGATTGTTTCAGAAAAAAATTATTGACTTTAATTTGTTAATATTGAAAATATCACCATAGTACGTCTGTATGCAGCGCGCATTTGCGCTCTCGGAATAAACTTCTCTTAAGGGGCTACCTGCCGGTTTTGGGTAATTTTGTAACCATTTTATTCATTAACTATGGCACTTTTTGAGCTGAAATTTAAACTGAACCATCTACAGGATATGAGAAGTGATGTGGTTTTTCTAGAAATCGATTTTAATGAATAAAACCGAAGAAAAGGGACTCTAAAGTCACCCCTTTTTTTCCAGTTGTAACCATTTTACTCTTACATTTTTAATCGGAACAAAATGAAAATTTACTATATTGTTCACAATACAATTTAGAATGATGTGGTTTTTTTACTTTTTCGAAATTAATAAAAAATCATCGAATTTTTCAAAGAAAACAGCAAAATTCTGACCGGAGCCACGCGCTCTTTCTCATCGATTAGTATGGAGTGTGAGTGAGAGGAGAGTGGTCCACGGCTGATACGCCTTAAGGGTATTCGGAGCGCGCTCCATACAAACGTATTATGGTGATATTTTCAATACTGACCAATTAAAATCAATAAAATTTTGCAGAAACAATCTAGAAACAAATTTCTATGCTTGTAAGGAGTCATATTTTCGTTAAAATGTATAGTTTTAAAGTTACAGTGCCTCAAAGATTTCCATACAAATCTTAAATTAATCATAGAATTAAAACTGTATATTTTAACGAAAATCTGACTTCATACACAGGCATAATAATTTGTTTCTAGATTGTTTCAGAAAAAAATTATTCACTTTAATTTGTTAATATTGAAAATATCACCATAGAACGTCTGTATGCAGCGCGCATTTGCGCTCTCGGAATAAACTTCTCTTAAGGGTGTATTATTCGGAGCGCGCTCCATACAAACGTACTATGGTGATATTTTTAATACAACTAAACAATTTAAGCCAATGAAATTTTGCAGAAACAATCTAGAAACACATTTTTATGCTTGTATGCAGTCAGATTTTCGTTTAAATGTATAGTTTTCAAGTTAGAGTGCCTCAAAGATTTCCATACAAATCTTAAATTACTCCTAGCATTGAAACAGTATATTTTAACGAAAATCTGACTCCATACAAGCATAGAGATAGTTTCTAGATTGTTTTTGAAAAATTTCATTGACATTAACTGGTTAGTATTGAAAATATCACCATAGACGTTTGTTTGCAGCGCGCATTTGCGCTCTCGGAAAAGTATGGCGTCATAAAGGCTTAATTGTCTATAAATTTATAAGAATACAAATTCAATAATAATTAATAACCTTAACTTTCATACTTTATTACGAACAAATTAATTAAGGTCAGCCAGGAATTAAATAAGTACAATCTTTATATAAGAAGTAGTCTAGGTATTCGAATCTTTCAGTCGCTCTCCGCTACTTTTTTTAGTTCGTCTGTCCAGCGGGCAGCAGGGCGTCCCACACTACGCCTACCAGTTCGTGGTCACCACTGCAGAACTCTGACACCCCATCGGTTGTCAGTTCTTCAACAGTTATGACCATCCCATTGCCACTTCAGCTCGCTAATTTTCTGAGCAATGGACGGTTTTATAATATTTGATGGATCACAATAATTCTCATCAATGGTCGGCCGTTCGGAATGATTTAATTAATCTCAACTCCAATCAAAACATAAATGAAAGGCAGTCCAGAGTTAATCATCGAATTGATTGTTTATTTAATAGAATATTATGTCAACGAACGGAATTGAAATACGATAATACAATACAATACAATACAATACTCTTTATTTGCACACCAAAAACATAAAATAACAATATTATAAGCAAACAAAAGGGTACAAATGGCGGTCTTATCACTAAAAGCGATTTCTTCCAGACAACCATAGGATGGAAGAACTCTTTAATAGAAAATATGTGGTAAGGCGGTGTAAATATATACCAAGTAATAATAATATATACATATATAAATATATATATATATATATAATACATTATACACAAAGACAGTAGTAACACAGTAAACGTTAAAATACCAAATTGTACGAACTAAGTAGTGAGATAGTAGTCTTTAAGCAGCTTTTTAAAAATAGCTAAGGATGGAGCACGTCTTATGGAGAGAGGCAGTTCATTCCACAAACGAACTGACTGGACTGTAAAAGATTTGCCATAAAAAGATGTTCTGTGGGATGGCATCGCCAGCAACAAATTTTCAGCTGATCGCAACACTCGGTCGTGTGTGGCGTGGAGGAAAGTGAATCGGTCCTTAAGATAGGATGGGGATAAGGGAAGAAACAAAACAGAGTACAATAGGGAAAGAATGTGGAAATTGCGACGAAGACGTATTGGGAGCCACTTGAGCTTAGAGCGAAATTCAGACACATGGTCATATTTTCGGAGACCAAATATGAATCTAATGCAGACATTTTGGAGACGCTCAAGCTTGTTTAGTTGCTCCTCATTGATGTCGAGATAGGCAACATCGGCATAGTCAAGAATTGGCAATAACAAAGATTGGGCAAGCGCAGTTTTGGTGGCTGTCGGTAGGAAATTACGGAGCCTTCTCAATGCTCCACCAGAGGCAAACAATCTTCTATTGACGTATTCCATTTGAGGAATCCAAGAAAGACTGGAGTCGATTTGGATACCTAAGTTTTTTACACTAGTACTGTAAGGAACATGGATTCCATCAAATAATATACTTGGTAGCGATCCCCAATCAATCCTGGAGATAAACCATTGGCTACCGACTACAATGACTTGCGTTTTATATAGGTACACTTATTATCTCGTAAAATTTATTAATACAATTGCAACAATAGTAATAAATGATATCCTATCCTGATATTTTCTGTTTTTAGCCACGGACTTGAAAAAAAGGCGGACATAATGTGACACTAAAAACATGTGAAGCATGCACACAGATACACCAGTTCTAGGCTTAGGTCCTACAACCCGCCACCATTTTGTACCGCGCGACAGTGCAAAAATAAATGGGTGCTTCACTCGTATTAGACGAGATTACGTCCGGTTTTTTTTCAGGTCCGTGTCTTCAGCCAAAGGGATTATACCTAAAGGCATAGAGGTAGAGCCCACATATTGCAAGGATGTCCACTTTTCTTAGTGCTAGTGTGTGTAAAGCTGTGTAAAGTCTAAGATGAAGGATCTACTTATTTTAAAGCATAGAGGGAGCTACACTATTGCAAGGCTGTCCACTTATTTTGACGTGGTAGTGCATGCCAGTGTGTGTAAACTGTCCTATTGTTTACACAAACTAGCACGTCAACAAAATTTGGCAGCCGCATATACAAAACACAAATATGTATAGTTCCATTTCCTTTTACTATTAAAGGTACTGTGACGGGGCTTCGCTCAGATGGTGGCGGCGTAATAATAATAAATTGGATTATCAATAAAACCTACATACAACAATACAGACAACAACTCTTCATTATCCCCGACAAACTTAAAAATTATTCAACTCGTTTTTCTTTCTTGTGCCCAATAGCTGCGATACTTGGCCCTCTTTAAGATTGTGGTTGACCCGCTGTGATCATCTTTTCCGCTGCTCGACAGTCCTCCTTGATCTCGACGCAATGTGCTTCGAGTCACGGTCATCCGTACCCCAAATACATGAAATAAAGAAGAATTTATATTAGTATATCGTCGGATTTCCAAGCTAAAATAATGAACTCTAAAATGTACCAATATACAAACTCCATCACTACAAAATATAAGGAATCAATAGTAAACTTTTTGGTAAAATAGACTTATGATTATTCTATAAATTAAAACTATTTTCTGAAAGACGTCAAAATAAGAATGTAAACAAATATTAATTCACAAAATATGATGAAATATTATGATATATTTACGAATACGCCAGTCATATAAAACATTGGAGGTCGCAATTGATTGCACGGAGCTGCATTTTTGTGGATGTTGTTAGGATAGATACCAGCAGTATAAAACCAATTTTGCAGCTTCGAAAGACCTGTGCTAACCGAGGGGTGCTCGTTAAACCGCGCATTTTTCGGTCATTTTTCATGTTTTGACATATAACTTCTAAACGATGCATCTTGCATAAAAATTGCGTACTACGTTTTTAAAAAAGACAAAATCATCTATAATTTGAATTTAACTGCAGCTCTGAAAGTTAAGTAAGTCTTGAGATACAACACTTCAAACATTGGCCATTTTTCCCAAAAAGTTCAAAATTGTAGTTTTAGCCGTCTTCCGAACAGGATATCAGCTAAAATACTCATTGTACGAGGAAAATTGTAAGAAATGAATTTGTAAAACAGTTATGTTACTTTAATATAAACACAACTTGAACCCTGTACTGTGATTGATTCCTTTGTTATCAGGAAAAAACTAAATATAAGTAAAATCGGTTTTTCAAAAAATGGAGCTTGACTCATTGCAAGAATTTTGTAAAGGATAAAAAAGACATAACTCAGTCGAGAATGATTTATTTTATGCAAAATAAACTTGAGTATGATTAATAATGTATCTATACAATAAGAAAACTGTAAATGTTTGTTTGGTTGTTAGTTCGCGCATCACGCGAAAACTACTGAACCGATATTAATGTAACTTTTTGTATTTGAAAGCTTATGATTAGACGTATAAACTGATATATATTTGATCTCACTACCATGACGAGTGCCGGTGCGGACGAAGATGTGGGCAAATCTAGTACTATTATTAAACCGTAAATATTGGTTTGTTGGTTGGCGCTTCACGCGAAAAGTACTAAACCGATTTTGATGAAACTTTCGAGGTCTGCAAGCTTATGGTCAGACTTAAAATTTGGTATATCATTTATTTTGATACGATGAAGGGAACTTGCGTGGACGAAGTCGCGGGAGAACTAGTAATTACAAAATTATCACCATTATATAAAAACGAGAGTTTTCCTACGGCTTCGTCCGCACGGGTACGCAAGATAAATTATATACTAGATTTGACGTCTAATCATAACCTTTTAAATGCAATAAATTTCATCAAAATCGGTTTAGTGGTTTTTGCGTGATGCGCGAACAATCAAACAAACATTTACGGTTTAATAACAGTACTAGATTTTCCTACGACTTCGTCCGCACCGGCACTCGTCATGATAGTGAGATAAAATATATATCAGTTTATACGTCTAATCATAAGCTTTCAAATACAAAAAGTTACATTAATATCGGTTCAGTAGTTTTCGCGTGATGCGCGAACTAACAACCAAACAAACATTTACAGTTTTCTTATTGTATAGATACATTATTAATCATACTCAAGTTCGTTTTGCATAAAATAAATCATTTTCCACTGAGTTATGTCTTTTTTATCCTTTACAAAATTCTTGCAATGAGTCAAGCTCCATTTTTTGAAAAACCCTTTCAAATTTAATTTTTTTCCTGATAACAAAGGAATCAATCACAGTACAGAGTTCAACTTGTGTTTATATTAAAGTTACATAACTGCTTTATAAATTCATTTCTTATAATTTTCCTCGTAGAATGAGTATTTTAGCCAATATCCTGTTCGGAAGACGGCTAAAACTACAATTTTGAACTTTTTGAGAAAAATGGCCAATGTTTGAATTGTTGTGTCTCAAGACCTACTTAATTTACAGAGCTGCAATAAAATTTATATTATAGATAATTTTGTCTTCTTTAAAAACGTAGTGCACAATTTTTATGCAAGATACACCGTTTAGAAGTTATATGTCAAAACTTGAAAAATGACCGAAAAATGCGTGGTTTTTCGAGCACCCCTCGGTTAGCACAGGTCTTTCGAAACTGCAAAATTGGTTTTATACTGCTGGTATCTATACTAAAAACATCCCAAAAATGCAGCTCCGTGCAATCAATTGCGACCTAAGACGATTTCTATGTCTACCGTGACTGGCGTAGAATGACAAAACAAACTTATGAAACGTATGTTTATAGTGTAAATATGCATAGCGACCAAGCCTATTGTTTCTTTTGATATGCGTTCCAAACTTAAACTAAAGCGGCCAGTACGGAACCCGCGATATGTAACCTCCTACAGTACACACGGCGACACATCCTACGCAAAACCAAAATAAGCCGCTTAGGTGGAGTAATGTATAACGTCGCGCGGCCAGCTTATGCTTAGATTAATATGTATTGAGCTTATGTTGGTTTTGCGTACCTTGATGAGTCGCGGTGTGTAGGTCGTAAGACAAAAGAGACTAAGTACACATGAACATTTATGCAGAATCTATGGTTTAGAATAAAGAGGTCATTGATCTAGTCTTCAGCCTATAATCATCCCAGCGGAGAGCACAGGACGTCAGTCCACCACTTTTTTTTTATAATGTCTTTAACGGCTCTGGATACTAGTCCTTTTGAGCCATTTGTTATTTTTTTCTTATATTCTTTAATTTGATAATGGGATGATAGATGAAGATGAATCTGTGGTCGATTTAGTTGCCGCCAAAATGACCATGAACGAGTTAACTTCAACCAAAACTTATGTTCTGTTATCGTATTTATTTGCTATTCCTGTTACGTCGGTCGCTTTACGCAACTGTTTGGTACACAATCCGCACGAATATATATCACAAATATCACTAAAACCATTTTTTTACGAATTTCAAATACGACGAAACACAGCAAGAGCAATGGCGCCAAGAAAACTTCTCAGTTCACCACACATGTCCAGTGTTGCCAATATATTAATTAGAATAGCTCTCCACCAGATTCAACTTCTGAAACCATAAGAAAACCACTAACAGAAAATGGCCCTACTCTCATAATTACAACATTTTCAACTAAACAAGAAAACAATGGGCATGTTGTAATTTGTTACCTTTATTAATACACTAGTGTTTTCCCGCGACTTCGTCCGCACAAATTATATACCAGATTTTAAGTCAGATCATAAGCTATCAAACAAAAAAAGTTTCATCAAAATCGGTTCAGTAGTTTTTTCGTGATGCGCGAACAAACAAACAAACAAACAAACACACAAACAAACAAACAAACACACAAACAAACAGACAAACATATAGACAAAATTTCTAAAAAAGGTTGATTTCGAGTCAGGGATACCTAAAAACCATATCGTAATCTTTTTTTTGTAAATATCTTCAATGTACAGACACACTTCAGTTACAGTTTTATAATAGTTTATTAGATATTGGGTAACAAAATATTAAATTTCTATGTAAATAATGATCGTCTTTCTAATTGGAGTGCTATTTTTGAATCTAACACGTTCAAAATCATGATCTTAAAATTTATAAACTCTTAAGTTTATTATACTTTCGAGTATGAATTAGGATGTGTCAGATTAAAAATAGCTCTCTGGAAACTGTAACTGTATTCTACAGAACCACTTACCACTAAAAGCAATATTACTCAAATAAAAGGTTCCAAACCACCAGTTTTAATATAAGTCACTGGGATATATCTCTTCCACACTATTTTCAACTCTATTTAAATTGTTATCGAGTTTATTATAAATTTATTCGCAAATGTGCTATGACCCTTAAGCCTAGTTCGGACTACGCGAGTATTTTAGTCGAGTAGGGAGTGTTTTAGTACCACAAAACAAAACAACATATCTGAACCACAATAATTTAGTCGAGCAGTTTAGCGAGTGCTTTCATTTTGTTACTAAATCACTCGCACTCGACTAAAATACTCGCGTAGTCCGAACTAGGCTTTAGTAATATAGAACAAACCTGACTAAAGTCCTATCTTTATGAGTTTTTTTAAGCGTAAATACTTCAAAAGCTAGCAAGAAAGTCATTGATTCAACCCTTTGAGTTCAATGTACATAAAGCTGTTATTAAAAGCTATACCTATTTGAATGGCTAGACTTTGCGACACCTTTACAGAAAGACGACTGAATGATGAAAGATTCTTCGTAAACCTTTAGGATCAAATATCACAGAGCTCCGATATATTTTAGGCCAGGGTTTCTCAAAGTGGGGTAGGCCAGTAGGTCGTAGGGCGTACGTATGTAATGCGGAAAGATTTACATTTTTATATGTTGCCTACAATTCTAACAATATGCCAGAAAATACAGGCCAGGCCCAGCGGCAAAACAAACAGGCGTCAAACTTGGAGTTATTTTAGTGCAAAATCTAGCAACACACTTAGAATAGAAAAGAAATATATTTGCCAAAATACTTTGTTAAAAGGGTGTTACAAAATTGTTCAGAAGCTGTATTGAGCAGGCGTGCAAATTTTGATTGTCACAAATTATCTAGTCCCCTTAAAAGTACTAGATTCTAGCCTGGATATGAAGACTAGACAACGATACTGTACTATGGTACTGTACTATACATGCAGGATTTTAGGGTAAACAGTTTACAACCATGATACTAAGCAACATTCCCTATGAAACTAGGAAATATAAAAAAACGAGCCTTCATACAAAAGTTCGATCTGTTGATTGTATTTAGTATGAAAAGTCCAAAATTTCCTATAGGTTCCTTAGAAAAAGTACAATCACCCCTAAAAATGAAATGTTTACCCTAACACCCTGTATTACATGCATAAGGGTTGAACTACACATGGCCGCACGCGATTGCATTTTTCCGTCGCTCCATCCTTTTCTGTCACTCAGGAACGTCATTTGCTAGAGCATATTATGTATGATAGACGGAACGCGATCGCCTGCGGTGTGCGATCGCACGCGATCGCGTTCCGTCTATCTTATATGCTCTAGCAAATGACGTTCCTGAGTGACAGAAAAGGATGGAGCGACGGAAAAATGCAATCGCGTGCGGCCATGTGTAGTTCAACCCTAAAGATACAAACACCCATGACTTTTCGATTCGAACCAGCGACCCTCAGACGCGTTAGAGTATATTTTCTTTGCCTCAGATCGCCAGGCAGGTTCACTACCAACTAAGCTATTGGGAGGCTATCGGGCCGTCAATGTAATATTCATACAAACAAATGCTCTTCAAACTGAAATTGAACCTCCTATCTCATAATGTTATAGACGGGACCTTCCGTTCGCTTAGAAGATAAACTACATAATATATTAGTCGCACAAGGGATGAAACGAAGGACCTTGTGATGCCCTAGGGATATAATTTCAGGAAATATAATACGTTTAGTCGATGTCTATTTGATAAAAGGAATATTACTTAATTGGCTTCGTTGGTTTGGTCATGTGGAGTGTATGAACGACAGCAGATACAGAATAGATTTATTGTGCAAAAGACATCATCCATTTTGATCCAAATGTGAAAGTGCCAAAGAAAAATTGTGCTATATTGTGTTAAAATTTGTCCATCTCATCGAAATAATTATTATTTAAGCACCAAAGCTAAGCTATGTTCTTGTTTTTATTTGAGTTCGAAAAAACGGTTTTTACCCGACTGCGCGACGCAAAGGAAGGGTAATGTGTTTAACAGCCTATATGTATATAATCGAATGGAGAACGCACATGACACAATTTTAAATATTATTATTTATAAAGATGTTACAGTCATGTTACAGCTTCGTTCGTTCGTTTCGTTCCCTGGTTAGTGGACTCGGTAGCGAAATTGGATAACGCACTTCCCCGGATTGGAAGAGTGTGGGTTTAAGTCCCGCCCGAGACAAATTTTCAATCTTTAATTTGGCACATGACACATTCCATCCTGAAACCTTAACTAAGCTAAAGTTGAGTCTTGCTACAACATGCTTAAAAAGATAATTGGAAGTTGTGGCGACGCCCCAGGCCCCTAGCTACCCCATATTGGATTGCGGTCGTGAGTATGTAAGTAACAAAAATACTACGATATTGCTACGAAAAGACTACGACCGCTACGCCGTAGCACTTGCTACGTATCGGGTACGACAAAATGTTTTATAGACATCGTAATTACTAGTATTAATTAAACGGTATAAGAAGCATTGAAGCGGTAGGGAAATTGTAATTTATGATGGGGAGTGCGAACGGTGACCTTTATACGATACATGGTGTTTATATTACAATTTTAAGCAGTTTGAATAATTTTACCGTAACTTACAAGTTTATCGTAGTACTTTATCACAAAGTTTTTGAACATAGTATCTTATTGTAAAGAAAATTTAAACGAAGTGTTTCAATGAAGGGTTATAGGTAATATACAGAACGAAGTAAATAAAGCAGAAGTTTTTTAAAATAGGTTATAACATAATAATTTTTTGAAAAAGGTTTAATTAGTTAAGGGTATATTTTCGTTTGTGACGTCATCACTTGCTGTCAATTTTCAATAAAAAATGTTGATAATGTTTTGTAAGTTTTCCGTGACCTTTTGTTTCAGCTCCCACCATCGATAAGAAAAGTGTTAAGTATTTTTTGTGAAGAATACCTAGTTAGTAGGTAGGTTTTTTTCACACAATGAGAAATTCATTACTTAACTAAAACATTTTAAATTAACCAAAGTGGGAAGTTTCGGTTAATTTAAAGTGTAACCTACATACATACCACTTTTTTCAAACTAAATACGATCATCACTGTGGGCAAAAAAATTGTGTACCTATAGAGATACAAAAATTATGATTTCACAATATGTAGAGTAACGGAATATGCCTACATAACTAATTAAATTTATTAAACACTTATTTTTTTAAATATTTTTATAGTTTCAAAATTACACATGTGATATTTTTTACTAACCGACAAGGAGGAGATTCTATGATATATATACCGCCGGTATTCTAATTTTGAACATACTGAAAAAAAAAATCACCGACATTTTCGTCAATTCGGTATGTCAAGTTTTTTTTTGGGAGGACAAAATGGAAAACCATTTCGAGATAATTGTCTCAATAACAATATTTTATATGTCAGAATATTAAAAATGAAAGGATTAAACTAAATATCAACTTAAAATAACTGGTCATTCAGAAAAAATATGTTCAATGTGTCAGAATTTGACATTTCATGTTGCCGTTTCTGTTTCCAACATGGAGCAAGAAAGAGAAGGCAGGTAATTTTTATTTTTTAAATTAATTTTTTAAACAACAAAATTAACAACGTGGAGTTCGAATAATTTTTTCGAGCCAAATTTTGCCATTTACAGATAAACTTCATGAATTGAAAAAAAAATGTTTCTTATAATGATATCTTCTATCCGTAAAAAATATAAAATAAAGACAAAAAAATGCTTGACATACCGAATAATTGTGTGAATAATAGATAGATATTATAGTAGATTACACACCGAGGGCAGGAAAGTAAGAAAGGTCTCAGATGTCATTTGATTGCTGACCGAGGTGAAGCCGAGGTCAACAAACATGTGATCTGAGGCTTTCTTATTTACTGCCCGAGGTTAGTTTACTATTTTTCTCCTCGACGGAGGTGGAAAGCGGCAACTTCGTTTAGCGCAGCGGGAAGAAAATTTACGCTTTTCGTCCGGAGGGGAGAAAACAACATTTTCTATGTTAGAGATTTTAAAATGAAAGGATTACGGATATTTTTTAAAAAATATAAGGTCGTTTTCGACCAGGAGTGCAATTTTTGAATCTCATTCGGTGAGTTCAGCAGTTGAAAATGTCAAAATTCTGTGCTTCCTACTAGGAAGATGCAAATCTCCATAGTAATCTCCATAGTAATTTTGACATTTTCAACTGCTGAGCTCAGCGAATGAGATTCAAAAATCGCACTCCAGGGCCCTATTCAATAAACGCGACAATTACAGGTGAAAGGCGACAGGCGAAAATTCGACAATTATTTACAGTTCAATAAAAATGTACAGTGACAAAATTGTCAAGAGCATTGAGTTCTGCTTACGTAGGTCGTGGGTTCGATTCCCACGGAGGACACCTAGTGACATGTCACTTTGTGCATTTTTCCCCAGTTTGTTCATATTACAGGCTGAATCACATGATTCCATGCTTCGGATGGCACGTTACGCCGTTGATCCCGGCTACTATCTTTGGTTAGGTACATAAAACCACGTCAGAGGCCCGTAAGGTGGTCTGAAAAAAACTCTGATACCAGGGCTTGCTGCCCAGTTGCCCACACGATAAGAAGAAGTGTTTAATAAAACAAATACTTATGTCAAGTTTTTCAGGAAAAATTTTCATTATGTCTATTCTATTTTTATTAAATGGCGTTTCCTTGTTAGATTTCGCCAGTGTCAAGTATTGAAGATATATTTATTATATATTGTACGGTAATAGGATATGGCGATCTCAAAACCCCGTTTTTAAACAAAAACATACACTTGAAACCACCATAAAACGGCGGAGCCACTTGGGCAATCAAATCGCAAGCCGACGACACGTCTACTTGTTACCTCCTTAGTCACGCGACTCCTCTGTCACATGTCACCTGTCAGGAGAAAAATTATTGAACAGAAATATGTCAAATTGTCGCTACAATCCGACAAATTTCTTTTCTCAAACATGCTTGGAAATTTGAGCATTATGTTGACAACCTTCTTTGAAATAAATCGAAATTGCTGTACTATGCGAGCAGTGGCCGGCAATAGTTGTATGAAAATCTATATCTGTCGTAGTTTAGCGGCCAAATAAATTACATAGTAAACTTATATTATGTCGTGTAATTTCAAAATGGAACGATCTTTTACTCCGAAACATGGCAACCAAGGAGGTAACTTATCAAAGGTTTGGTTTAAATTTTGAACTGGCTTGCAAATAAAAAGCTTTATAATGAAAAAAAACTAATGGACACTTTAACCACAGATAAGTTATAAGTTACTAGCTTTATCGCAGGAAAAATTATTGTTGTTCGTCATTGATTTTGAAAAGTTGATTAATTTTCATTTCCGCGCATTCATAATTCATAATTCATAATATTTATTGCATAATCATAATAATCACCTACGGATCACTAATCACCTATGGTGCTCACCTACGGAGCAGAGACATGGGTTTTCACAAAGGAGGTCACCGACAAACTCGGAGTAGCGCAGAGAGCAATTGAGAGGAAGATGGTAGGAGTTACGCTAAGAGATCGAAAGCGAAACGAATGGCTCAGAGAGCAAAGTAAAGTCACTGACGTCATCAAGCGTATCGCGAAGCTCAAGTGGCAATGGGCTGGTCATATCGCCAGAAAAGAAGGCTCGTGGGGCAAGGCACTGTTGGAGTGGAGACCCTGGGGAGAAAAACGCCCAAGAGGAAGACCGCAAATGCGTTGGTATGACGATATCAAAAGAACAGCAGGAGTGAAATGGATAGAGAGGGCACAAGATCGAGAGGGATGGCATAGACTGAAGGAGGCCTACACCATTACGGTTGAAAACGGCTAAGAAGAAGAAGAAGAAGAATCATAATAATAACATAATAGCATTGTTTGAGAAAAGCACCATACAAGCCTTGGCCACAACTAGGCGTTGATGGACTTACGTATGTGTGCCTTGGCTTCGCCTCGGCCCACATTTAAACGTTCGTCCATCGATGCGTCTTTTGCTGGCCACTGCAGTAATGTACCTACTATAATTTTCCACCATGACATTTTGACGAAATTATCAGATTTTCCACCTGTAATTGTCACGCTTATTGTCACGTTTATTAAACCGGGCCCTGTAAACTCCTCGGTAAATTTGAAAAGTACATAAAATAACTGGCCGATAAGAAAAACAAAATTATAATGTCAGAATTTGACATTTTATGTTGCCGTTTCTGTTTCCAGCATCGAAGTAGAAAAAGAAGGAAGGTGTCTTTTTTAGATTAGCAAAGTTTTTTCTACATGAGTTCGAATGATTTTCTTGTGACCACTTTTGCATTTAGAGATTACCGTTCAAATTCATTTAAAAATGTATTTGTATTGATAAACTAGCTAGCTTTTACGGTTCGCGTTCATTGCAACAAACTATCTTTCATAAAAAATACTTATTTTATAACTATCTCCCATAATCTGTATATTCTTCTGTCTAGTCCCACACCAAGAAATGGTGGTTGGGCAAAAAATCTCGAGAGAAATATAATATCTCAAGACAATAATTATATTAGTACTATTGTATTGTATGGTATAGTCAAAGTGAATTTACGCTATGGTATGGTGCTAAGGGAGCCTCCGTACGTGAGTTCGACTCACATTTGGCCGGTTTTCTTTAAATATAGTAGTTTACTTAACAAAATTTTAAAAATATTGCTTTTATGACTAGTGGAGAAAAATTAGCCGTGGAATTTAAATATTCCCATTGTTTTGGCAGACGTGCCTAAACCACTGAACCGATTTTGATGGTTGAGATGTCATTCGACTGCAATTTAAGTCTGTGATTGAGTCATAATTACAAACATGACGTGGATGTACATCGAAGATATTTATAAAAATGGTAATTGGCGGTGTTTGGAATAGGTACCTACGTAATGGAATACATTGAGACCATTTTTAGAATTTTTGTCTGTTTGTTTGTGCACACGTTATTTTAAAACTACTGAACAGATTTGGATTTCACGAAAGCATAGGGCTTAGTTTGGATTGGCATCAAACTAGTACCTACCTAAGTAATAAAATCTTTTCTGTTCAATTATTCATTGAAATTGGTAGGAAGCAAGTTTTTAGTTGTTTTGATATTATTTGCAGTGATTTAATTTCAGAAGTAAATAAAAATTGCATGATTTTCTTATCCAGAATTTTATACTACGTAGGTAATTTAATCTTCTTGCTTAGAATTTATTTGAAACTGTGCGCGACTGTATTGGTAATTGTATATTGAAAAGCCGACCAAAGAGAATGGTCATAGATTTGGTATGCGCTACTTAGACGACACTGACATAATTGAAGTCATTTCAATTTGATTGAACAATATGACAAAAATTATCCTAGAATTCGTAAATTTTTTTTGGAATACAACATAATTTTAGCTTTAGAAAAATACAAATAATGAATTATTCCATTCAATTACCTTTGTGTTTCAGTCATCCACAGACGGATCGAGAAAAAAATTGTCACAAATTATTTTTAAAACATTTGACGCGGACGTGCTCCAGTAACGGCATTTCGCCGTACAATGAAAAAAATCAGAAACAAGGATAATTTTGCAGTTGTCACAGGATGTCAAAAGCTTGAATTTGTTCGCCATTTTGTATGGTAATCACAATATTTGATTTTAAATAATATGTTTTCAAAAATATTAGTGTTTCAGACTGGTATTTCAAAAAATCGATTCATTATGTTTTTTAAATTTATATAAACTTTCTTTTTACGTAAACTGTAAATTCAACAATGTAACGTAACCCTTCTAAAAATGTTCCTAAAGTAACCCCATTTTTAGCAATATTTCGACGAACAGTGTCCGGATTTTATGCGATTACTAAAATAAATTATATGAAACATACAAAAAAACGATTCATTACATTTTTAAGTAAAGGCAGTTCTTTCATAATAAATATAAAACACTGGATATGCAATAGCATATCACTGAAAACAATGTTCCTAAAAGTAGGGGTTTTAGAAAATATACCCTTAAATCATAATATTAACATATTTTTTAATAATTTGGTTTCTTAATTAGCATGGCTTTGTATGGGTAGCATTTTACTAATGTGTTGACTTACATGCCGTTCGTGGAAAAATTGGCCACGTCAGTTGGTACGAGATTAAAAAGTTTACCAAACATATAGGTCCATAATTTTGCGGTCGGATCTCGTCGAGCGCATCGTAAGATCATCATGTGAGCTCATTTCTCTCCTTGGGGTATTTACTTATGAGTTATTGGTATACCCACTGACCTCTACGGGACTTTCCTTGACCAGAGAAATATAAAGAAAATAATAAATAGGCTCCGAAATAATAAACTTCACACGGGTGACAGGAGGGCAGTTTTTTCGCCCAAAGGATAAGCCTATCCATTCAAAGATACAACGCTGCCAGCCATCTGGGTACTTTTTTACATTGCCAAGAGACTTTAGAGCAGGGTCAGGGCAGGCAGTATCCAACATAATTTTGTGGAGTGCCATTTTGGAACCCGCTACGGGCCAAAAAAAAAAGCCTCCGCACATTGCAGCGATATTATCGAGCGATATTATCGACAGCGATATCGCGACACGTTACACACTGCAGCGATTCCGCGATTCGCGTCACGCATGCGCCCCACCACTGAATGTAGTCAAAAGAGTTGCGATAATATCGCGGCAGTGTGTGGGATCGAGCGCGTCCCCATACAAAATGTACTGAGAACAATTATCGCAAAATCGCAGCGATATAATCGCTCGATAATATCGCGGCAGTGTGTGGGATCGCGTGCGTCCCTATACAAAATGTACTGAGAACAATTATCGCAAAATCGCAGCGATATTATCGCTCGATAATATCGCGGCAGTGTGTAGGATCGCGCGCGTCCCCATACAGAATGTACTGGAAACAATTATCGCAAAATCGCAGCGATATTATCGCTCGATAAAATCGCTGCAATGAGTGGAGGTCTTTGGATGATTCATTAAAAAGAAAGCCTCAGTGTTACAAATATCTCATTTAATAATGCTTATTCTTAAAACGATTCGCGCAATATTCTACAGGGTGTTTTATAAGTAACAATAAATATTTAAAACTCTTAAGGGGGTTGTTTAGAACGTCAAACTGAACAACTTTCTCTATGGGACCAACATCGAAATCGCAAAAAAATAATTTTTATATCCCATACATATTTTAGCTCTAGTCGATTTGTAGAGTAAGGAACATAAATATTTTTTTTTGCGATTTCGTTATTGGTCCCATAGTGAAAGTTGTTCAGTTTGATGGTCTACACCACCCCCTTAAAGGTTTATTTGTATTTTTGTAACACCTTAACACCGTAACACCAAACCGATCAGAGAAAAAAATATCTGCTATCCTTACTACACTTAAACTGTCCTATCCTATACTTACTATACTTAAATCTGCTATACTTAAACTCCAATACCTACTCGACTCAAATGTATGCAACGGCTGACTTTATTTTTTCTCCGATCGGTTTGCTCCCATAGTAAAAGTTGTTCAGTTTGATGGGTAGAGTATTTGGTTTAAAGGTTAATGATACTTTTCCATATACCAGGCTAGATGAAGTGACTTGGGATAATCTGTGTCACTAATCCAAGATATTTTATTTATTATTTTTTAAACTTCAAAATCGATGATAGCAACATAATATCATGCGATTCATGCAATGGATACCCTCCACTACAGTAGTGGAAGTGGGTCTGAAACTGAATAAAGGCTTCCGCACATTGCAGCGATATTATCGGAGATTTTATAGAGCGATATTATCGACAGCGATATCGCGACACCTTATACACTGCAGCGATTCCTCGATTCGCGTCACGCATGCGCCCTTCATTGAATGTAGTAGAAAGAGATTGCGTCAGGTTGCGATAATATCGCGGCAGTGTGTGGGAGCGAGCGCGTCCCCATACAAAATGTACGGAGAACAATTATCGCAAAATCGCAGCGATAATATCGCTCGATATTATCGCTTTAATGAGCGGAGGCCTTTGAACGGCTTTATTTTCGTTCAGGGGTGCGATTTTTGAATGTCATCGGTGAGTTTGAACGGTTTTTAAATCTCATACAAAAGCGTTCTCATGCATCTTTCTACTGTTTATTTGACTTTAAAGAATCGCACTCCTGAATTATGATTTTTGGAAGTCAAATCAGCAGTAGAAAGATGCATATCTCCATAGTAATTTTAACATTTTCAACTGTTGAGCTCACCGAATGAGATTCAAAAATCGCACTCCTATTTAAAAATGTGAAATCCCTTCGACTATTGAAAAGCGCTACGAAAATAATCTTGGTTGCTACCATTAATCAGTCTTTTAATAACAAACTCCATTGTTTCAGATAATATGAACCATGGAAGAATACAACGATACCTACGACGAGATGATGAACGGTTCAGAGCCTTATCAACCCTATTACGAACGACCAGAGACTTATATCGTACCGCTGCTGTTTGCACTGATATTCGTCATCGGCGTGGTCGGCAATGGAACTCTAGTTGCAGTGTTTGTCAGGCATAAAGCTATGAGGAATGTTCCTAACACGTAAGTAGGACTTTATTATAATGAGGCTAAGAATTAAAACTGTGTAGCAAAGATTTATTTTTATGATGAACGTTTCAAAGCCATATCAATCTTATTACGAGCGCTCAGAGACGTATATCGTACCGCTGCTGTTTGCACTAATGTTCGTCATTGGCGTAGTCGGCAGTGAAACTTTGGTTGCAGTGTTTGTCAGGCATAAAGCTATGAGGAATGTTCCTAACACGTAAGTAGGACTTTATTATAATGAGGCTAAGAATTAAAACTGTGTAGCAAAGATTTATTTTTATGATGAACGTTTCAAAGCCATATCAACCTTATTACGAGCGCTCAGAGACGTATATCGTACCGCTGCTGTTTGCATTGATATTCGTCATTGGCATGGTCGGCAATGGAACTTTGGTTGCATTGTTTTTCGGTCATAAAGCTGTGAGAAATGTTTTTAAAATGCAATTAGGACTTTATTCTGACAAGTTTAGAGCTTGAAATCGTATAGGTTATGTTGAAAACATGTTTTCTTAATTTTAACAATCGCAAACATTGATAGATTCTAAATACGTAATTTTAAACATAATAATGATTTGACTAATGCTGAAATTAGACCAAAAATTTGCTAAACTGTGTTTAGAAATGGAAGATGAAAGGCTCTCAGCTGATGGACGTCCACTGCTGGGCATAGGCCTCCCCCAAGAATCACCACAACGATCGATAATGATGATTATAGCAAATAAATAAATTTCAGTTTTCAATGAGTTTTTCTAGCTTATGTACGTAATGCCAATTGTTCTCAAACTATATAAGGTCTATCAAAATTAGGTGAAACTATTTTAAGGGGATGATCAGACCATCCAACTGAACAACTTTCTTTAAGGGACCAATATCGAAATCGCGAAAAAGAAATCAGCTGTTCCATACAAACCTACTCGACCTAAATGTATGGGACCGCAGATTTTTTTTTCGCGATTTCGATATTGGTCCCATAGAGAAAGTTGTTCAGTTTGATAATCTGATCATCCCCTTAAAATTGTTTCAGCTAATTTTGTTAGACCTTATATACGTCCCACTGCAGGGCACAGGCCTACCCTCAGAGAGGTTGTATGGGCGTTAGTCCACCACGCGTGCCCAATGCGGATTGGTAAAGATTTCACATATGTATCGGAATTTCTTCTTCAGCTTATGCAGGTTTCCTCGCGATGTTTTCCTTCACCGTTTGAGAGCAGTCGGTAAAATTCATTGGTACATGGCATGTGGTCCATGCGGATTCGAACCCGGGCCTCAAGATTGAGTTTCCATAGCTCTCCGCAACACGCCACCGACGCTACTACGCTTGTTTTCTACTATCACTTGCCAATTGTATATTTTCAGTTCAATATTCCATTGGCTTACTCAATCAAACTGTTTCACAAAGTTAAGAACAATTTTACTTAGAAACAATGTAGAATATTAATTTAATTACTTGTTTCTGTACAATCTGCCTTGTTTGTTTCAAAGAAGCTTCAGCGGTCTTCACTCTTCACTTGTAATTTCAAAAAAGTCCTATTTTTATTTTGCTTCACTGTGGTGGTCAGTTTATATCCGGCTTAGCAAAGACCTCATCATTTCTCTAAGTGGGTGTCGTATTAGGCCACTTAGGCTGAATTCGACTAACCGCTAGTTAAAATTGAGTCGCTTGGTTACTAATAGACTAAACTGATTTTGCGTTTTACCAACCCTAATCTAAATGAAATGTCAATGTCACATAATTAAAAAAATTTAGTATAATAAAAAGAAACCTAACAAATTAAAACTGTATAAATTACATTGCAAAAAGTACGGATACAACGACCTCTTTCTTTAAGTGAATTATACATTCCATAGAGGTATTATACCAGGAATAGAGGAACATACAGCTGAGAGAGCGAGATGTACCTAGCGGCACCACTATATAATAGAAAGAGATACGTGACGCGAGGCAATAGAACCGTTTTCTAGTCACTAATCAATTTTTACAATTCGGTTTTCGTGAATAATTGGGAATCTAAAGTGAAATCGTAGATAATTTTGTGAAATATACACTGACACTATTTCATTAATTTATCTACGATTTCACGTTAGACTCAGAATTATAGACAGTATTAGAATGTTTGCCTGCGAATAGTCTCCTGAAAACGTCCAAAAACGGTTTCATTTGACATCTCATGTCACTGCCTCTATTCCTGTAAGGTATAATAACTTTATGATACATTCGCTCTTTTAGTACGGGGTGTGTAAACACCAAAAGTATAATTGTTCCTTGTATAGTTAGGTACTCTTCTATAAATCTAAGTTTGGTCGAATTCGGCCTTAGAACGGTTTCTTTAGAAATATTTTTGTGAGGGGCTGGTGCCTATCACTGATTATACAGGGTGTTAACTTGAATGCGTACCTACTTGAATCCGTTAGAGGCGCTGAAGGAATTGCAATAAAAAAACTGTTGTTCCATAGAAAATGTCAATGGCAACTCAAAGTATGGAACAGCGTATTTTCGCAAGTTCATTTCCCTAAAGTTAAAGTTGCTCAGTTTGATGGTCTGCACACAGAGAAACATATCTAGTAGTACTATTTAACAAATCAAATTCAGATTTTATTGAAATCTACTTTTAACAACAGATTTTCGAATAAAGTCTGGTACTTAAATTAAATAATTGTATACTAACCTACTAGATATTTTTCTCCGTGCTGCACCTGCTCTAAAGTATTTAACGAATTAACGTCGACACCCTGTTTTAGGTGCCCATTTACCTCTAGCGACGAATAAATTATTATTCGTAGACATATGTATAAATTAGTCAGTCTACCAAGCATGTCCCAATGCGGATTGTTGAATATCACTTACGTAGGTAGGTAGGTACAGCACAGAATTTATTCTGACAACTTTTCTCTCGATATTTTTATTTAGCATAAGCATATGCTCAAGACTATATTCCCCGAGGGGGTAGTCAGAGATATTCTGAAACCTCAGAACATCCACGTTTCACCAGTAGTACCGAAACTCTGACCAGTGTTACGGGGGGTGAGCCCGTCACTTATAATGGACAGTGGGTACAATACACGCCTCGAAATTGAAGCATGCAGGTTTCCTCATATTTGTATAATTACCTATTTCAATATTTTATTGTACACGTAGAAATATGAATACAAAGGCCGAGATATCTCAGAACAGATTTCCTATCTATCTCACGTACAAAACCTTAAGAAATTTTCAAATATCCAATAACCTTAAATTGTATCTGATATTCTATAAAAGCAATTAATAAGTAATTAATTAGTACACTTTGAAAACGACCACCAAAGCTCAACTGTTTACGCTACCCGACAAAAAGTCATCTCATTTACCCCTCAATTAGGGTAATTTTAGAAAGGGATTCGTCCACAGGGAAGATAAAAGCTTTGCTGGATAAAGGTATCATGCCCTTTGAGGGCAAAATAAAATTTATTACGAAAATACCATTGGTAATGGGCTGCGAATAAAAATATAACGAAGGGATTATTCCGAAAGCCTTCCGTAAGCATCCGTAAGCAACAATTGCTTGTTTCAGAGATTTGTGGCCGGGAAATGTACCTAGACAGTTTTTGTGATGATATAACAACCTTGAATAAAGGTAAGCGCATATTACGACGGTCCGCATCCTGTCAGCTGTACCATGAGTCGACACTGTATATAGCAAAGGTACTACTATAGTTACGGCATATGAATTAATACGACTAGAAGTCAAGCTTCTTAATGAGCGCACAACGGCGCTAGACTCGCGAAAAAAGTTGTAATCCATTGCTTTATGAATCAAAATGGCGTATTTAGGAGTCTAGCGGCGGTCTCCGACGCGGCGTCCCGCTTGTATGAAGCTTCTGATCTGTAGGGATATTTTAATCATGTGGTTACGGCATGGATTAATTAAGAGTACAACAGATGCCTCACTATCTAAGAACGCTCGCTCCAAGCACGACTGACACGCACACATTGACTCTCTGTACGTGAATATCACGCACACATGGACTCTGGTGCAAGGGATGTCAGTAGTGCGTGCAAAGAGACAGGCCGGCCGTGCTGGCAGGGGCGGTACGTCTTCTATATCTATGTTACACTAATGTGTTTACATTTTGGTTCATCTAAGTCATTCGAATAATTCCAAAGAATGAAAAATACATAAAATTCGCTTTAAAAAATATTTTTTTTAACAATCTTTCGATTATCAATATTATGATATTACTTTATACATCCGACGATGTATAGGATACTAATTTAATTTTCGAAACGAAAAGACAAATATCAAGGTCGTTCGGTGCGATGCAATGAGCGCGTGACACTCGACTGAATTAGGCCGCGACGTCGCGGTGCGACCGCGTAGTACATTTTTATACCTAACGTGCGGAGTGTGGTACAAGTTACGGTGCGCATCTTGTATGTCAAAATCAATTCTCAAAGCAATCACTAGGAGCGCTCTGCGAAATACAATAGGAAAATTAGAGTAAAAATAACGTCTTCTAGATACTGATCTCTATGTTCGTATGAAGTCAGATTTTCGATCAAATATACAGTTTTACAGCTAGGATAAATTTAAGATTTGTATGGAAATCTTTGAAGCACTGTAACTTTAAAACTGTACATTTAACGAAAATCTGACTTCATACGAACATAGAGATTAGTTTCTAGATTGTTTCTGACTTTAATTGGATAGTGTTGAAAATATCACCAGACAACGTTTGTATGTAGAGCGCCAACGGTAACAACTCTACACCATTATTGTAGGCCATTAGTCCAATCATTTTAGAGTTTCCTTGTATGGACACGCTAACAATAATTCATCTATCGCTGAAACTTTGCAGTGTGATAAAGTAAAGTATACAGATTACGGTTGACAAATAATCTAGGACCGGAAAAAAACAAACCTAGATTATTTGTCAACCGTAATCTGTATACTTTACTTAATCACACTGCAAAGTTTCAGCGATAGATGAATTATTGTTAGGGTCAAAACCAAAAATGATTGGACTACATATTGTACTGCGATTTTCTTGTATAAGCATATTAATATGCTCACGACTATATTCTTAATAACTATATTATTATTATAGGTATTCTAAAACATGCTCTGATTTCACTAGTATGCCCAAATTCAACATCTTCAATCAAAGCATTTAATTATATATTGCAGGTGGACACAACACACGCCTCGTAATTAAAGCACAGTAAAGGCGTATGTGTGGGTGTGCATCCTGAAATTTAATTATAGCTGAGGCTCTGCCAGCTTGATCGAAATAATTACTGCACATAGACATCTTAATATACAAACAAGACTCACAATCAACGTTCGAAAAATGGCACAACCAAAAGAGCTCGGCTGAGCTCTTTTTTGTACTAGCTGACAGTTAACAAGCGAAATACGACTATGTTTATGAATCAAATAATAATAATAATAATAATAATAAAGCCTTTTTTATTTCTCATCTTATGATTACATGCATTGATTTTTACAGCACTTTTACATTCTTTGTGAATTGAGTCAAACTTAAAAATAGATATCACAATAATAAAACAATAGTAATTAACATTGAACTTCGATCGTCGATTAATTGAAATTATTGAGTTATACATTTTATTTTTAATTAAATAATGTCATGCATGAAAGAATAAATAAGTAGGTATTACATTTTAACCAATTTGTATTTAAATTAAATTATATTTTCGCAATTAAAATTGTTATCTACTATTAGAAAAGTTAATTATGTATTTATTGATGAGAACCCCTCTGAAGGGTATAGGCCTCCTCCAGATGTCGCCATTTAGTTCGGTCTCTCGCCACAGTCCACCATTCCATTCCAGCTACCTCTTTGATGTCGTCTGACCAGCGTGCGCGTGGTCTTCCGCGTTTCCGTGTTCCTTTTGGTCCGGACCACTCGGTTGTCCTGACCGACCTGTTATGAATCAAATACAACGTATTAATGACAACCAGCAGCATGCATACTTAATTTGTGCGGTTTTTTGCGTCAATGTGCACAAAAATTTGCTAAGATTTTATATGACACTGTGGGTCTAGTATAGGAGGTCAATGTTACTGCACTGATAACACGGGTTCGTATCGGAATGCAGGATAAGCAATATTACAGGTCCGGCACTTCTAACAACGTTTTGGATTTGACAATGACGTTCGCACATGCGCACTTGGTGCAAATTGTCCTTGACATAATTATGTGTAGGGTTGACTTTGTTTATAGAAAGAAAGAAAGAAAGAGGAGTCACGTTGCGGGGTTTGCCTCGAACACTTGTCTCTCGCGTGGTGTTCGCGCGGTTCGCGCCTCAGCCTGCCACGAGGCTCCAAATTCCTTCTCAGTTGTTGTTCTTACTCAAAAACAATCCTCGAGATTGGATAGACACTCCCTCAAACTACTTGACACTGGCGAAATCTAACAAGGAAACGCCATTAAATAAAAATAGAATAGAATAGAAGAAAGAAAGAAATAGTTATTTGTTATGCTAGGCTGCAAAGTTGTTTTTTGCCGCGAGTACTTATATTGAAACCTGAGCAAGCGAAGGATTCTAGGATTGAACCACGAGCGAAGCGAGTGGTTCAAATATAGAATCCGGAGCGTAGCGAAGGTTTCAAAGGTACGAGACGCGGAATAATTTTGCAGCCGAGCGAAACACACAACTTTTCACCTCACAACAGCGAGGAAAATGTTAGGTGCAAGCACTGAGTTTAGATGTATAGAGCGAACATCGCGCTTTATGACCATAGAGAAATTACACGCTCCCTTTATGACGTTGTCCCATTCTATTGCGGCTATATATTACTCTTGCATTTAGTCACTGTCTCACTGCGGTCACGTGTAGCAGTTTGATTGAAAACCAATTGATCAGCATAAAAAATGTCCTGGTGTGTAGTGTGTACTGAGACACTGTGCAAATAATTCAGGAAATGTAACGGAATAACTTCTCATAGGTAAACAAGATGAATTAATTATTAAAATGCATTTTAAATAAGTATTATTTTAAATGATGTTTTTATCCCACACTGGAAAATTAATTATATGCAAATGCAAATAAGGACAAATCTATACGTGAAAAAGAGAAGACAAGAGATATTGCTACTCAAAGGGATTATATTTAGTTATAATCTCTTTGTTGACATTCAAATAAATTATAGTGAAGGACAAACTTATACGCGAAAAAGAGAAGACAATAATATGCACGAATATATGCATAGTTCGTTATGTTAGCAACATAATCTTTTTGTCTTTCTCGCACGTATGGTTTTACTAACCTTTTATCTGGACTCGAATGGATTCGAATTTTAAAAACTCTTTGCACGCTAGCGGATAAAATGCACTTTTGCACTCAGATTTCGAATGATAAACAGAATCTTTCCGAGCTTGTGAGGTGAAAATATTTTTATTTGCATACACAACAAAACTTTATACATCATCTACATTTCATTACTTTTTATTGTTCGTTCAGTTATTAAAAATAGTATTTGAGCTAAAGAATTAATGAAAATGTGAATTTAGCGTTATTTTTCAACGTTTTTATGCACTGAAAAGACTCAATTTTATGTAGTAAAATCTAACGGGTGCGCGCGCCTGACTGCATTCCCTTGCTCGAGTTCCCTCAAGTTTCCTAGTTGGCAATATGTCCTACGCATCAAAACGTCCTAAAAGCAAAATGACCTATTATCATATCGACCTAAAAGCAAAACGGCCTATTAGCAAAACGTCCTAAAAGCAAAACGGCATATAAGCAAAATGTCCTATTAGCAACATGACCTAGTATAGCAACCTGAATATAAAGAGTGTAACAAAAACTCCAAGTACTCAAATATTCAACTGAACAACTTTCACAATAGAGCCAACTTCGAAATCGCGAAAAGAAAATCTGCTGTCCCAAACATTTGAATCGAGTCGTTACTGCAGTTTTGATAGAACAGCTAATTTTTTTTCGTGATTTGGTGCCATTGAGAAAGTTGTTCAGTTTGATGGTCTGATCATCCCCTTAAAAACCGCCATAATATTAAGAAGGACCCTGTTTATAATACGCACGTCAAGTTTTTTTTCTACGAGTACTTATGTTTTTATCTAGATTTTCTTTGGACTTTTGTTCACCATCTCATTCACACTTCACTGAAACTACTATTATAACCAAGGTGAACAAGAACGCAATGGATCTTGTTCACTTATTACACTACGCTAAGCAGAAAGTCCAGCAGCTTGGAAAATTACTTTTAACTGTCTCGAAACATTTAAAATCAAAGAACACAAAGGAGTAGGAAAAATAAGAACAATAAGATTACGAAATATGATTTATAGCAACATGGCTTTCCCAATCTGACCGTTTGGTTTTCGAGATGCAGTATCTTGTTTGTACAGGCACAGCTTTGAGAAGGTTTTTATTTTCGTTTACTTATTTAATTTATTCACAAAATATGTTTACTTTTACGGAAGTTAGGTACTTACCGGGAGCAATTCGTCCTACAAATGGGATTATGAGTATTAAGCTTAGATTCCATTGTCGGTGCACAGCGGAGAACAATCATTAATCTAAGGCTTAGATTAGAGCTTAGATTCTAAGCTCTTATTGTTAATTTCTGTACCGCAACAAGAACTGTTCTATGTGTTTTGTGTCTTGTAAGTTCACACAATGAACAGAATGATCTTCTTCTTCTTATCGAGTGGGCAGCAAGCCCTGGTGTCAGAGTTTATTCAAACCGCCTTACGGCCTCTGACGTGGTTTTTATGTAACGATTACTACCACCAGAGATAGTAGCCGGGACCAACAGCTTAACGTGCCATCCGAAGCACGGAATCATTTTTTTTTTCAGACAATCAGGTGACTCAGCCTGCAACCTAACCAACTGGGGAAAAACGCACAAAGTGACATTTCACTAGGTGCCCCCCGTGGGAATCGAACCCACGACCTCCGTGTCAAGAGCCCAATGCAATGCTCTTAACCATTAGACCACGGAGGCAATTAGAAAGATCTTGTTAGTCTTTTTTATTGGATTAGATTTAAAATAAAAAGTTCCTTTAGAAAACCGTGGTTGGTTACCGATAAGTAGCGTACTTTTTTTATCCCTTGGTATATAAAATAAATAAATAAATAAATATCTTGGACACTTCAATTTCCAGGCATGTATTGTACCCACTATCCATTATAAGTGGCGACGGGCTCACCCCTGTCACACTGGACAGAGTTTAGGTACTACTGTTGAAACGTGGATGTTCTGAGGTTTCAGAATATCTCTGACTGCCTTCGGGGAATATAGTCGTGAGCATTATGCTTATGCTACGGATAGAACATAAACCTTGTTTATCTTTCCACAGGTACATCCTCTCGCTCGCTCTAGCAGATCTTCTAGTCATCATAACATGCGTGCCGTTCACGTCTATCGTGTACACGGTGGAGTCGTGGCCTTGGGGCGGGACCGTGTGTCGGATGTCAGAGGCCGTGAAGGACGTCAGCATCGGCGTGTCGGTGTTCACCCTGACAGCGCTGTCCGCTGACAGGTACTTCGCTATTGTGGACCCGCTGAGGAAGTTACATGCGACAGGTCAGTTGCTGTAGATATTGTTGTACCAAGCTGTTGTTATGTGTACTTGTCTACAGTACAGGCAAAGTGTTGAAATAAAAAATACTATGCATCTAGCGAAAAAAGGGAGGTAAGTGTATCGTCAGATACAACTATACTTATACCCTTTTTCACTAGAGACACAGAATAGGTATTGAGGAAAATACAAATCAAATGAAATCAAAATTTTTTATTCAAAATAATATCACATAGATAACTTTCTGACGTCATTTTTGATTCTACCAACGCTTCGGAAGGTGTTCCGTTAAAGAGAAGATGCGGCTAGAAACTCTACAACACACATCTTTTAAACAAAACAAAATATACAAAGTACAAGTATTGAATTACATTGTCAAGACCAGACCAGACATTTTGGTCATTCAAATAATCATCGAGTTTATAATAACCTTTTTTACAGAGGACTTGTTTAACATGGGACTTAAACTTTTTGTCTGGCAAGTTTAGAATATCCTCTGGTATCTTATTATAATAGCGTATACAGTGCCCCATGAAAGATGTGTTGACCTTACTGAGTCGAAAATGTGGGAACACTAATTTACAAATATTAACAAATTCTCAAATACTAAAAAAACGGATCGAACCAATTTTAAGTGCATAGAAAATAAAAAAATAAAATAAATAATTAAAAATAAAATAATACATAAAATTCGTCTTCAACATGCTTGTTTTCTAATTTATTGTTTATCCATTAAAATCTCCTTGTATCTAGGTACAACTTTATATAATAAATGGAGGATAGGAAGTATAGTGGTATTGTTGAGTAATCAATCTTGAGATCGACTCAGTAGATCCATCATTATGAAGTAGATAGATAGTGTGGCGGGACCACGATTAGTGGTCGGGAAATAAATTGTCATTACTTGATAAAAATGCTGTGGGAATTTAGATAAAGATCATTACTTAGAATAGCAGCAGCATTACATATAAACATATTATCACGCCTGTCTCCCACTAAGGTAGGCAGAGACAACGGAACGCCACCTGCTACAATCCTGACCTCTCTAGCTTCCTCCACATTCATTACTCCTTTCATGCATGCTCATCGGTTTCGATTAGATCTGACCTGACCCTTTTTACGCACGTCGCCAATTTGGTCGTACGTCGCCGACCTTTTCCAACATTTCCACTTACACTTGCCTTATAGATTGCACTCGTCAATCGAGAAATAAATTAAAAATGAATCGGATGAACTTTTATTTTATTTTTTATTTTTATTTTATTAACTTTTTATTTTAACTTACGAAAGCTTTTATTGTTGAATTATTAATGAATAATGATGTTTTGGTTTCTTGAGAAAAACAAATAATATAGGCCATTGGCATAGGCATCACAATAGGCATCGCCATAGGCATCACCATGATGAGCGTTTTTCTTTTCTTTTTTTAATTTAGTTCCTAAAAAACTCGACGGATGGCATGTTTATCGCCCCATAGAGCCGTTCGCGAGATCCTGTCAAAATCTTGTCAAGACTGTGCCTGCCTTTTTTTTTATAATGCCAAGGGATCGAGCCCATACATCCATGTCAGGCGTAAAAGTTTAGAATTTTCGATTAAAAATGATTAGTAAATAATGAAATATGTCATTAAAAGATGCGTTGGCATCATCTTGATCATCTTTTCACTCTTTATTATTTTAAAGAAACACTTTTTGAAATGTTGACGTTTCTTCGCACAGACCGTAGCGCCATCTATCGATACCCTAGAAAACAAAAAGAAAAACGCTCATTGACGAGTTTGGGAGGAGAAGAAAAACAAGAAAGGAGGAAGAAAAAAAAACATTTTGTCTTCCTTCCCTCCTCGAAGTGATAATGATAAAATTTACGAAATAATATACATGTTTTGCCAAGAAACTTTTCCAACACAGCGACATTAAGATTGAAAAGTACTACAACTTATAGAACTCATCACCAGTCTTAGTTTACAGAAACTATACTTTACAAAATGTTTCACTTTGTCCCTTAACAAAACATGCATAACCATCTATAAGATTTAAATTGGAATAGAAAAAGATATCATATCTTGGAACGAATCAAAGCGTAAATAGGCTCATATCAAAACGCAAAAGGTTGGTTCGTTTCGACAATACCATAACCATGGAATCATCGAATCTAGCATCAATTGGATTGATACACCCGAGGCAGTGGGTTATCCTTTATTGACGATTACCCATCAGATATGGATATTGCATTTCTTTTTCTTATATTCGAAGTTTTGTTTACTGTAGAGTTTTATATACAGGGTACATTTTATATCACTGCGGATAACTTCAGCATGTGTTCTACTCATCGAACTGAACAACTTTTAACTGTCACAACATAACATCGAAATCGCGTAAAAAATATCAGCTGTTCCATACAAAACTGTAGTACCGATTCGACTCAAATGTATGGGACAGCTGTTTTTTTCGCGATTTCGACTTTGGCTCCATAGTAAAAGTTGTTCAGTTTGATACATGCTGATG
Organism: Agonopterix heracliana; assembly: GCA_963693445.1. Lineage (NCBI taxonomy): Eukaryota > Metazoa > Arthropoda > Insecta > Lepidoptera > Depressariidae > Agonopterix > Agonopterix heracliana. Next base: position 3,962,780 of record OY856323.1, on the reverse strand, counting down.
TTATCCGCAGTGATATAAAATTTACCCTGTATACTGAGTTATGTTTACTGTAGAGTTGCTACAGAAAATACAGCGTATTGTTTCATTTTCAGTATGTTTCACGTGCGTCATATTGTTAGGAAAATCAAAGAAAAGATGGATGGATTATATGAAAGATGGCATAACTGTAAGAAAGGATTGACCGCTGAAATGAGTGCTAAGAGAGATTAATGGACGATGGACACATTGCGTCGACCCCAAATAACAAGATAAGGCCACTATAAAGATAATACTAAAAGCGAGCCTTGCTAAAGCTGCACTCTTACAAAGATAGTTGGAAGTTGTAGAAAAATTGCTGACTATCCTATAAGATATGGTCGTTAGTTTGTGTATGTATTTAATAATGTATGTAGTTCCTGCTTGATTACTAAAAGGCGAAAAAATATCATTGTTTCCACAGTTCATACTTTGGTATCTTTTTACGCACTACGACATAAATCGAGCGATACAAAAACAACATGAGCTGGCCTGGCGATGGTATACGTTACTCGACCTACGCGCGGCCAGGTTATTTTGGTTTTCTATAGCTTAATGTGTCGCCGTATGTAGTACGTATAACTGAGATTATCTTGGAAGACAAAATCTTTCTATCAATAATTAGAGTAAGGAAGCTAAGAAGCTGTGTGAGATGCCGATGAGACGGCAATATGGCGGATAATAATATAGATTGTCACTAAGATTACCTCATTGTAGCCTAGGCGGGCCCAAGATCGAGTAACCTAGAGAGCTGGGGTTACACAAGTGCCCCACGATGGTCACGGCCTTCAGCCTTGAGGTTAAGACTAAGGAGAAGACATTGTGGCTTGGTAGTGAGCCCTCTTAGCCCTGTGTACACCGCACCATTGACCTGACACAATGTGGTAACAGGCCTTTGACTACTTATGTGGACTAGTTACGCGTGTAATTTCTGACACTTTTTGCGGGGCACAGTATGTTTTTTGACCTGAAAAGCGGTCATGGTCGTTTTATTCGTGTAATCGTTAGTGTTAATCATTTTGAAACTGAGAGTAGACCTCCCGTGCGTCAAGTCTTCTTAATTCTTCTTAATATTGAGTTGTGATTTTTAAATTTTTTTTTTCAAAATATCGCTATAACTTCCAAATAATCCGGTTTTCTTCTTTTTTCTCAATTTAGTATAATAAAACAATAAACGAGGTATTTTATACACATTACAAAAGTTCTCGAACATTTATGTTAATGACGAAATTATACATTTTATTGTTTTTCGTTTTTTATTTTTTATTTCTATATAGTCAGTTATTGGGGTTCCATTTTTACTTTTCAATATTAAGAGCCATACTATTGATGTCTAATAAAAAAATCAGATCTAAATCTCGTAGGATATAGGAGTTATTAACTAATTCTTCTAAAAGTTCTAAAATTATAAGAAAAAAACATTAGAAGTTAATAACTCCTATATCCTACCAGATTTAGATCTGATTTTTTTTTTATACATCAATAGTATGGCTCTTAATATTGAAAAGTAAAAATTGAACCCCAATAACTGAATATAAAGAAATAAAAAATAAAAAACGAGAAACTATAAAATGTATAATTTCGTCATTAACATAAATGTTCGAGAACTTTTGTAATGTGTATAAAATACCTCGTTTAACGTTTTATTATACTAAATTGAGAAAAAAGAAGAAAACCGGATTATTTGGAAGTTATAGCGATATTTTGAAAAAAAAAAAAAAAAAAATTATAACTCAATATTAAGAATAATTAAGAAGACTTGACGCACGGGAGGTCTACTCTCAGTTTCAAAATGATTAACACTAACGATTACACGAATAAAACGACCATGACCGCTTTTCAGGTCAAAAAACATACTGTGCGGGGGGCGAGGTAACATGAAATCCGCAACTTTGGATTTTATTCCCCATAACTTTAGATTCTAACTTTGAATATTAAAATCGCGAAAAGTAGTCTCGTGTGAACCCCAAACGTTCTTAGTTCGAAATTATTGTTTTGTAATTATAGGCTGTCTCGTTTAGTGATAAGGTATAAAATTGAATGTAAATGCACATTATCAATTGTTCTTATACCGTAGCAGAGGGGAAATGCTACCGCAAGGGTAGTCCTTATAATAAATTATCAAAGTAACAGGTAGATCGGCAGAATAGTATGTAGAAAGTTTAAACAAGAGACAGAGTAACTAAAATCGCTCGCTCGCACTGGGAATCTGTTAACAAATGAACGCAATACCTGAAAACTGTTAGAATATTAAAGTTTCAATCCCTTTTCACACAATAACGTGCTTACCGGATGGACCGAGTTCAAGATATGCTGTTTAACACGGCTGGGAAAGGAACGTCCAGTGTAACTCAATCCCTCTGGCCAGACCGGTCTGGGTTAAAATTTAATATAAAACTAAACTTTACCATGTGTTCACATTATTGACCACGTATACATTACGTGTAAAACCTATATAGCCGTAGTTAGCCCCTTAGATTATCAAGATAGACAGTCAAAGCTACGAAAGCGTCGAAAAAAATAGGAACCAGCACTCGTAGTATGCTACACGTGATACGGCTGTATCACTTCTTTTATCTCGTTCGTTCGCACGCAAATAGAAAGAGAGCGAAGGTGTGATAGCGCTGTATCACTGCGGCATGCTAGCTATGCAGTACTAGTTCCAAAACCCTATACATATACACGCACACATACATAATTAGTATGGCGCCTCACGCACACCAACCTAAGAAAGTTAGCCCCTTTTGTTTTATACGGAACAAGTGTGAGGCTCATTCTAGACATATACTTTTTCTAAGGTTAGCCCATTTTACGTCAATGTTCTAAGTTGTACCACTTGCTATGCTTGTTGTTTTACCGTGTTGTCGTCTGATTCTATTAAAAAGTCTTTTAATCTTAATCTAATAGATTTTTTATCCAAACAGTAACTAGATAAATATATCACAACGGTTTGTTCACCTTTTTTTGACTCCCGTAAGTTCATTCACTAAGGTATATTAGACAAATTCTGTATGAATTTGTATAACGAAACCATAATAGCACAAATAAACAGGGAATATACAGGGTGAAATTGATATCATTAGCATCCTTTTAAACTAAGCGGCCATTCTCAGGATCGGCGTTCTCCGCCTAATTTCACCGTCGTTTTTTTTTCTTTATTATTTTGTGTCAGTATCGGTATCATATAAAAGAGTATCCAATGTCCTGTACGAAGACAGGCTGATCAAGGTCTGTCATGAATGTATGAATGGACAGGGCATAAACCCTAAGCCATAACCGCCTTTTTGTGTGGCCAGAAACTTTACTTCAAAAGTAGGTATTGTATATTTGAAGAACTGCTCCTTTATTTAGCTACTTTTACATTACAGGAAATAAATAAATGATACTTCAAGGGTAGAGTAGATAGATTTTCTTTTTCTAGACCCCAGGGAGTTAATTCTGTTAGTTCAAAGGACAGAAAAGGGAACTAACGTAAATCAACGTAAAGCTTTTATCGAAGTTTCAGTAACGTCCGAAAGAAAAGGGTTTCAGGATGATATATCTATCTTATAATGACGTGTTTTCCAAGATTGATGGGGAATAATGGGGATACAAAACGAAAGATGGCGTTGGTAGTGGTGCTTATAATATAGACGCAAAAAAAACCTCGTCATCATCATCATCTCCCGTCCACTGCTGGACATAGGCCTCCCCCAAGGATCGCCACAACGGCCGGTCCTGCACTGCCCTCATCCAAAGGGTTTCCGCCGCCTTCACTAGGTCGTCGGTCCACCATGTCTATACTACCCACGCTACACTTTCCGGTACGCGGTCGCCACTCAATCTTTCGGCCCCATCGGCCATCGGTTCTGCGAGCAATGCAAGCAGGCAAAAAAAATAATTGACAGAGATTATTTGATTCAAACTTTTTAAATGGTTAACAATCTTAAAAGTAATTTTATGAATAAAATATGTCCCTAAAACAGGCAAATAGAGAAAAATACGTTTGAAAAACTTTTTTTAGCAACGACATTCTGGTCACGGACCTGAAAAAAAGACGGACGTAATGTGACACTAAAAAGATGTGAAGCATGCAAGGTCCTACATTTTCGTTTGTTCTACAAGGGACCTACACTCGCACAGATGCACTAGCTCTAGGCGCAGGTCCAACAACCCGTCACCTTATGTACCGCGTGACAGCACGCACACAAAAGAAATGGGTGCTTCACTCGTGATTAGACCGTCTTTTTTTCAGGTCCGTGATTAAGATCAAAAGATGCAACTGACGTTTTGTATGGATCGACAAAATATTTTTTCTAATTTTTTATGTTTGTCCAGTAGCATAGAGTAGCATAGGTAGTTAAAATGTATCAGTTAGATAGTCTGAAGCACGACCTAAAGTAAGCAGCGCATTTGAACCAGCCTGTATAATAATAAGTTTGATAACTAAGCTTTGTAGTGGCTTCATGAAGCACTTCGGCGTCACCTGGTGCAGCAGAAAATTAGTTGTGAACTAATTCGAGTGAAACATTATGCTGAGTCGAGAGATCGTGACCACCTTCCAGCTGCCGAACCAATTTATTATTTTAATCTCTTTTTCAGTTCGTGGACAGAAAATTCATTTCTGTGATTCAATCTTTATTTTCTTCTACCTACTTTTGAACGCTACCTATTTCTACGATAAGTTTACAAAACTATCTTGCAAGTATACCTCGGTATTGGTCCTTCTTATGCTGACACTTTTTTAAGGTGATGACAAGACCATCAAACTGAACAACTTTCTCTATGGGACCAACACCATCGAAATCGAAAAAAAATCTACTGTTCCCTTGGATTATCAAGATAGACAGTCAAAGCTACGAAAGCGTTGAAAAAAATAAGAACCAGTACTGGTTCCAAAACCCTATACATATACACGCACACATACATAATTAGTATGGCGCCTCACGCACACCAACCTAAGAAAGTTAGCCCCTTTTGTTTTATACGGAACAAGTGTGAGGCTCATTCTAGACATATACTTTTTCTAAGACTGTTCCATACAAAAGTGCAAACTACTCGAGCCAAATGGGACAGCTTATTTTTTTTTGCAATTTCGATGTTGGTCCCATAGAGAAAGTTGTTCAGTTTGATGGTCTGATCATCCTCTTAAAAAACTGTCATAATAATTAAGTTGGACCCTGTATGTATTTATGATACATACATAACAATACAATAAAAATAAACGAGCAACATTTGTTTGTATACAGGGTGTTGGGGTAGACAGTTGCATTATTATACTCATGATACTGAAAAACTTTCCCTAAGTTTCCCTAAGTTTCCTTTCTCCAACATTTCCGAAAATCGCAAAACAGTCGAAAATTTCCGAAATTGTATTTGTTAAAACCACGGCTTGGATTATTAGAAGAAATCTACGGCGCTTGGTGAACGGTTACATAAACTGTAGACTTATAAAACGCTGAAGTTGAAGAAAAAAGCGTGTCAGATAATAAATAACGTTCATAGTTGGCTCGAAGACATATCATTTGCATCAGTCAATTTGTTTTCGCGACGTCAGGAGCTGTCTATGTTGTCGTCTACCTAGTAAATATGCGGGTTTTATTTGAGCTAGCTAGTTTTTACAAGGAGAGAAATTGTTTGAAAGCTTTACACGTCATATACTTACAATACTTTCATCGGTGTGGCGAAATAAGTATTTTTCTATGCACCTCATTCTAGAACATGATTGAAGTCAAATTTATTGATAATAATAATTCGTTAATGTCTACACAAAATCAGCAGTCAGCACAAGCTTCGTCAAGCATAATACAGCAGCCGATAATCAGCAACATGCTTCGTCAAAATATCAAACTAAAATCCACCCCACGCTTCGTCAATAATAAAACAAAAAAGAAGAGGCTTCTTTTTTTAAATCTTTTTTACTGAATTTTGCGGCGCTATTTAACCAAAATAATAACCTAATTTGGCGCGAAATTGTTGAAAAAGTAAACCCGATAGGTTCCGAATTCTGAATAAATTAAAATAGCGGAAGAAACGGGACGTTCATGGGAAACCTGCATACTTCATTTTTTTTTCTTAATCCCCCTCTATAGGTATACGGAGTCTTAGGGTTAGTTAGGGTAGGGCATTTAGCAAAAATAGCAAAAACAGAAATTAGCTAATTTTTTTTTTACTGTTCTTACAAACGTTCGATCAGCTGGTTGGTTGGCATTTAGTATGGAAATACAAATAAAAATTTAAAATTTTATTTAAGTTTCATAAAGTTGTTTAGTGTCATGGGTACAGCCACCCCTTAAAGTAATGCAACAATTGCGAATACAATGTAAAAAAATATATTTTTCACAAATGTGAAGACAAGAGTTTGCCAAGTTGGCAGTGAAGTGTGAAATGGCCTTGTTAACCTGTTTCGCCAAGATAGCGTGATAAAGAACAGTTTTGTTCGTAAAAGAAATGCAACCGCGTCGAGCTTTGACTGTACTTTTAATAGTGTGACGCTAAACACAAGACATTTTCGTTCTAACTTACAAACTATTATTGTATTAGGTACTTTGTGTCACGTTACGTAAGGGAAAATCTACCTAGGTATTGCAAGTTTCCACCTTTAGGGTAGGTACCTAGAGGAAACGGTGAACGAAGAAAAATTCGAGTTCACACGGAAAATTTATTGGAAAGGCGAATTTCATTTCGAATTTAAAACGAATAATGTTTTAAAATGTCGCTAGAGAATAAATGCTATCTTTGAAAATGTTTCCCTCCTCTTTGTTGTATCCTGTGGTTTGAGCTTTGAATAGACCAACCATTTTCTTTTGGTGGGTGTTAGGAGTGAAGGTCGGATCCTGGACCGGAGGTCCTTATCATTTAAGCTAATTTAAGTATATTTTTTTCTAGTATTTTACAAGTAATAGCCCAACTGATTTAATTTGTCATAAATAGTAGTTAGATACATATTGTCTATGCTGTGTAGCGCAAGAAAGCGCGATGGAGCACGGGGGTCCCCTGTGGGGGACCTTGAACTTTTTCTCTGGACCTCGACACAATTTTTCAAATGTATCCGGACCCTACTTAAGGGTCGGCACTACCTACGGCCCGTTTGACATATCTGTCAAAAGAAAAAGACCGGTGGCCGACAACACTCAACCCTATCTTATAAGATTAATGAACAAATAAATTTTATAGCTAAATTTGGCAATAAGTTACTTGCAAAAAACTTGGTCGGCCGCGGCGCAGCTTGGCTGGCATGGCACGTTTACTGGTGTGAAGGAAAAAGTGAACCCTGGTGACACAACATTTTACCTCGTTGAATTAAAGGACGGTCTAGTCTGTTGGTCTAGAGGCCAATTAGTAAGGCCTAAAAAGTCTGGTAGGCCGCACCCTATCCTGGCAGGTTCATAGGTCCGACCGAATTTAGGGTACCTACTACCCGGAAGGCAGATTTTACCTCATTAAATTAATGTTGAATGTTTGGTCGTACGTGGCAATACTCCTGCACCTGCAGCATCTGGATTTGAGGGCCGTAGCATAAGAATAGTTAAAACTGTATAGAATGGAATCTCCTTTGTGCGTGCTCCAAACGCCGCCTTTTAAACACCTACTTCCCCCCTCAGCCCCGCACGCCCCGCTGTCGCCCACGTAGGCCGTCAGGGCTGTCACTAATTTCTTATGGCTTTTATTTACTTACTTCATATTTTATAGGTACGTTAACTATAGTTTAATTAGTGTATTTAATTATGTATAATAATTTTTCAACCGATTTTGCTTACTATATTATTCCTCATACAAACATAGATAAGCTAGGTACTTAATTTGATACAAACGAACGCTACGACTACTGTCGCTAAGTTGGTGACTAGGTAGTAGGTACACGTTTCAAGTGGGCGCCGCGCGGCGCGGCGGCATGTCAAAGGGCGAGCGGCGCGTGTCAAAGGGCAAGCGCGCCCTCACCTGACGCGCAACGCTCTCTTTGAATTTGCCTCACTTGTGCAAGTGCAATAATATCTTATATGTACCTATACTCCATTCCAAATAGCAACGAAATTTTAAGGCTATTTTCAATTGCAGAAACAGAGATTTGAAACACTTCCTCTCTCTTATTCTTAAAACAGCTTTAATAACGTCCATGATATGTCGGACTTTTATTATTTGCTAATCAGAATTCAACAGAAAACAAAATAGGAATCGTAAAACCTCGTCGTCCTTATTTGGAATGGAGTATAGGTATTTACCAACTTTTATAACATTACCTACAGTAAACAGCCTACCTATACTACGTTCCAAATAGCAACGAAATTTTAAGGTTATTTTGAATTATAGAAATAAGTATATATTGCAAAATAGGAATCGGAAAATCTCGTCGTCCTTATTTGGAATGAAGTAGGTATCATTAATAAAAAATATTACAAAATGGAAGTCAAGTCAAGTCAAGTCAAAATTTTTATTCAAAATAATATCACATAGATAACTTTTTGACGTCATTTTTGATTCTACCACCGCTTCGGAAGGAAAGATGTTTAGGTACTTACCTGTCTTCGTCTTTAGGGAGATTAAAATAACTAAGATGTGGCATTGTTTTCGAACAGTTTTTACACCCAAACACAGAGCAATAACTAGGCATTGTGAAAAATTAATAATTTCAACCGGACGGAACGTGTACGAGCGAGCGCGCAGCGGCCGTCACAGCCCCGACTGACTTAGCTGCTTAGCGTCTAGCGCGCGGTAGGCTAAAAAACGTGACCTTGAACGCGTTCCGCGCAGAGTTTCGATTCTATACAGTTTTAACTATTCTTATGGCCGTAGGTCGAAATTGACATTTACAGTAACAGTACAGTACCGTGATGGACCCAAAATGTGACTGATCAAAGATCACCCCTGGTGCAGGGTCCCAACCATATATACAGTATTACTTAGGCTTAAAAAAACTTAAAATTATTATAACAGAGCAAACTAAAACTTATAACAGAATAATTTTATTATTATAAGGCCGGATTCAACCAAACTTAGATTTATAGAAGAGTACTATACAAGGAGCAATTTTACTTTTGTTGTTTACACCCCCGTACTAAAAGAACGAATGTATAATTCACCTAAGGAAAGAGGTCGTTGTATCCGTACTTATTGCAATGTGAGGTTATGCAGTTTTAATTTGTTAGGTTTCTTTTTATTATAATTTTTTGAATTATGTGACATTGACATTTCATTTAGATTAGGGTTGGCAAAACGCAAAATCAGTTTACTCTATAGTAACAAAGCGACTTAATCTAAGAATTAAATTTACTCGTGTTTGGTCGAATCGGGCCTAAGTTTTCCACGCTCTTCCAAACCGGGGAAACGTGCTAACCAATTACACCACCGAGCCCACTTCCCAGAGAACGAAATTTTCAATCTGTTACGTCTTAAGGGTACGTGCGCGCCATCTACTGGAAGTGTTACAACCAACCAACTTGCAAGTCAAGCATTACAACTTGTATGCATACACGTGTTTAATATTAAATTTTAACCATCTGGAACGACATAAATATTATTTGGTAGAATTTTAAACAGGACTTGGTAGATTTTGGTAGATTCTCTGAAAAAAGTGGTCAAGCTGAAGGACATTGCACGACAAAAGAACAAAAAAAAAGAATTGCACAAAGTTATTTTAAAAACTAAAATGTTACTTACAAAGGGCACTGTTTGGTAGTTTTTGGTTCATATTCATATTAATTTATTCGCATTCATGTACAGTTACAGCATAGGTGTTACTTAGTAGCTAAGTCATGTAACCATGAACCCTGAAAGGGCACAGCAATATTAACAAGAAGTATTTCCAAGATAAGAAAATAATTTTATTATTACAATGTCAACAGTTAGGTTCTTGTGGTAGATTTTGATAGTTTTTGGTTCTTTTGGTAGGTTTTGGTAGGTACTGTTGGTAGTTTTTGGCAGAGTTTAGTATTATTCGTAGTTTTTGATTATTTTGGTAGATTTTGGTACTTTTTCGTTGTTTCTGGTTATTTTGGTAGATTTTTATACTTTTTGTTATTATTTGATAGAAGTATGAAAATTACCAAAAACTAACATAATAAACAAAAGAGTTCTTTACGGCTTGGCTACGGGGTGAGTCTGTTGACATAAAATATAAAATATTTGTTTTGCAAAAGAGGTGCATTCGAATCCTAAGCGGAATTCAGTCCAACAGGGTGTCATGCCGATCCTTGTTCACCGACTTTAAATTGCTCACTGTGACAGCTTTGTATATCCTCGAGCTGTGCAAAATCGTGAGACGATACCCCGACAAATTCCCAAGTAAACCCCCATTCCGTAGCAAAAGACTAAATTTAACTCGCAAAAATAAGCTACTGGTACCAAATTACCGACTAGCATCGATGCAAAGAACTAAAAAGTCGAATGCTGTTTTTGTGTATAATAAAATACCAGATGACATTAAAGCCCTACCCGACAAGAGATTTCTGAAGAAGGCATAATTATTCAGTGTTTTAATAACATTAAACTGATTTAATTTGATAGTAGTAGTGAAAGGATAGTATGTAATTGTCTGGCACCTATTGTTTAAATCTGTTTTTTTTTCTTTATGTTTATAAATTATATTGTAGTGTGACTACTACTCTGTACTTACCATCTGAAACTTATGTAAGTAACTACCTACAATTTAAGGTACATAAATAAATGAAATGAAATGAACCAAAACAAAAAGTACCGAAATAACCATAAACTACCAAAAAGTACGAAAAAGTACCAAAATAACCATAAACTACCAAAAATACGAAAAATTACCGAAATAACAATAATCTACCAAAAAGTACGAACATCTACCAAAATAACCAAAAACTATGAAAATTACCAAAAATTACTGAAAGAACCAAAAACTAACATTAATTACCAAAACTACCATACTAACCAAAAACTACCAAACAGTGCCCGGAAAGTAACTTTTGTGAAATTCCTTTGTGTTGTCTTGTGTCGCGCAAAAGTCTGTCGTGCAAATGTATTTTGAAGGCAATCGTTTGAGTTACTGCTACGGCACAGAATTCACTCTTATTCCAGACTTATGTCTGGAAATGGAGGTATGAGCAAACCGATCGGATCAAAAAAATCTGCTGTTGCATACATTTGAATCGAGTAGGCACTGCTGTTAACTATGGAACATCATTTTTTTATTGCTCCGATCGGTTTGCTCCCATATTAAAAGTTGTTCAGTTTGATGGGTAGACTCTTAGTTTAAAAGGATGCTAATGATATCAAATTCACCCTGTATAACATATCTGACGATGATGATGATGATAACAGATTATCAATCGTAAGTTTGCTAGTACCTACCAATAATAATAAACGTATAATTATTCTGTTATATATAATAATGGGGACAAAAAATAACGAGTAATAGTCGACCAATTTATAAAATGTACTTCTAAGTCCACATATTGTGACGGGCAACTACGGAACCTTACACTGCGTGTGGCCCGACACCCACTTGCCCGGTTTTTTATAAGTAATAATGGGTACAAAATGGATCTGTTCATTAATCTTCTAAGACAGGGTTGGGTGTTGCCGGTCACCGGTCTATTCGCAATGATTTCGAACGATTGACGGCCCATAGTAATTTGTATGAAGAAAACGTCCAAAAAAATATGTGATTTTTGGTAACAAATTGCAAAAAAACTAGAAGTCATATCGAAAAACTGATTTGTTTAAAGTGTTCTTTGATGCTTTGCCATTGATTTGAAATATATTTCGTTGTTTTATTTTGTTTAACTAAATCACAGGACTCGGAACGCGGCAGTGCTATTCTAGAGTTTTTCATGAAATTCTCGATTACTTTCTGATGTAACTATAAAATTTTACTGAAATTTTTTTTGTTCATCTTGTACTTCATCTTTTGAAGAAGCGATGGTATTAATTTTGTTTCTAAATACAGCTATTTACTATCCTCAAAAGTCGGAACGCCGAACCCTGTTTTGCCCGATTAGGGTAGTGCCGACCCTTAAGGGTATATTATTTGGAGCGCGCTGCATACAAACGTACTATGGTGATATTTTCAATACTAACCAATTAAAGTCAATGAAATTTTGCAGAAACAATCTAGAAACAAATTTCTATGTCAGATTTTCGTTAAAATGTACAGTTTTCAAGTTACAGTGCCTCAAAGATTTCCATACAAATCAAAATCGGACTCTACAGAAGCATAGATATTTGTGTTTAGATTGTTTCTGCAAAATTTCATTGTCTTTAATTGGTTAGTATTGAAAATATCGCCATAGTACGTTTGTATGCAGCGCGCATTTTCGCTCTCGGAATAAATTCTCTTAAAATTACTTGCCGACCTCAGCATAGGTAGCATGACACCGTGATATAGCGCTATCACACCTTCACTCTCACGAGACAAAAGACGTGATAAAGCCGTATCACGTGTAGCATAGTGCTGGTCTAAACCATTAATATTAACCACCTTAAGGGCCTGTTTCACCACTTCTGAGTATGTTCTTGTTGGCTTATCCGACAGATATTTTTTTTAGATATTTTTTTGATCTGTGATTTTGATTACTTACATTAAATACCTAAAAAGTGTTACAAAAGTACAAATAAACATTTAGGGCCTGTTTCTAGTGTCCGACCGAAACTAGTTTTTACAACCGAAACCGAAACCGAAACCGAATTTCGGCTTCGGTTCCAGTTTCGGCCGAATCCGAAACCGAAACCGAAACTTTCTTATCATATAATTCTTCCCTACTTTGAGGTTTTGTTCAATGTAGATAGTTGCCAATATTTGTGTTCACAGAAACAGTTAATTTGATAAACTTAGTAGTTTTGTTGTTTTTAAATACATTATTAAATTTCTACTGTACATGTACGTAGGTAGGTACATGGTATGTGTGTACATATCTATCTATGGGGTGAGGCGAGGTATGTTTTACCTCAGAAAAATAATCAGTGAAATCAGTTTAGAACATCAAATCACGTGGGTAATAAAGTTTTGTATGACCTGTCTTTTTGACATTTAAAATTATTTATAGCAAGAATATTTAAGTAAACTGCCATTAATTTCTGCATATTTGTAGACTTGAACAGAAACACTGAATACAGGGTGCAAATTTAAATGCATTATGTAAAGGGTGCTTCAAACTAAACAACTTTTAGTAAAGGGACAAAGCAAAACGCGAAAAAAAATCTGCTGTTCCGTAGAAAACGTCAACGGCCACTCGGCCCAAATGTATGGAACAGCAGTTTTTTTCGCCTTTTTAACGTTCGTTGGTCACACAGTGAAAGTTGTTCAGTTTGATGGTCTGAAGACACTAATAAGTATGAGACACCATAAAGTTTACAGCCTGTATACTTCACTTCAAAAATATACCTAATGTTTACCTAAAATTAACTGATTGCAATTTAGTTTATTTGTACACTACACATAAAAATTATGTGTATGTAATACATAATTTTTACGCCTGTCTCCCTTTGGAGTAGGCAGAGACACTAGAACAGCCAGACAAATATCAGTTTCTAAAAACGTTATTTTAATCGAAAACAAAGTCAAACAAAGTTTTCTAGATAGACCAATCAATAGGTACCTACCAAAACATTGCAAAAACTTCAAACACATTGCATAAAAATACATTAATTGAAATGAAATTGATTATTTATTAAAAAGGTTAATAAATATTACCTGATTGGAAATAATATAACAAAATTGAACATTAACCTCTAAATTCACAGTAATTCACACCACAAAACAAACAGCGCAAGACATAAACAGGGGCGCGGGAAGTGAATTCGACGCTCCCCACTACATCGAAGACCGGGCGATAACTCACGAACGTAGTTTCGGTTTCGGTCGTAGTTTCGGCCGTTTTTCTGCCGAAACCGAAACCAAACCGAAACTCCAAATTTAGGCCGAAACTGGCCGAATCCGAAACCGAAAACGAAACTTCGGTCGGACACTACCTGTTTCACCACTTCTGAGTAAGTTCTTGTTGGCTTATCCGACAGATATTTTTTTTAGATATTTTGTATGAAATTATGTCAAAATATCTGTCGGATAAGCTAACAAGAACTTACTAAATGTTAATATGTACTTTTTAGATACCTATTTAATGTACCTAAGTAATCAAAATCACAGATCATCAGAAATTCAAACTGACCTAAATCCGAAGGGAGTTCAACGCAATATCAAACCTATTTCTGTCTGAACCTTGTGTTGAAACCTAGATTTCTGTCTGACCTTAGTGCTATGAAATAAGATTAAAATTTAGTATTCCTTTAATACAATACAATACGTGATGGATTTAAACCCGTTTATGCATTAATTAAGGGTATATTACCGTTGGCGTGCTCCATACAAACGTACTATGGTGATATTTTCAATACTAACCAATTAAAGTAAATGTAATTTCGCAGAAACAATCTAGAAACAAATCTCTATGCTTGTATGGAGTCAGATTTTCGTTAAAATGTATAGTTTTAAAGTTACAGTGCTTCAAAGATTTCCATACAAATCTTAAATTAATCCTAGAATTAAAACTGTATATTTTAACGAAAATCGAACTCCATACAAGCATAGAGATTTGTTTCTAGATCGTTCCTGCAAAATTTCATTGGCTTTAATTGGTTAGTATTGAAAATATCCCCATAGTACGTTTGTATGCAGCGCGCATTTTGGCTCTCGGAATAAAATTCTCTTAACCTTAGGTCGCCGACCTCACAAAAAGGGTAAGTTTAGGTCAATTAGATTATCTATACATTTGTAATGTGTTTCATTGCTAAGAATAGAACCATTTCTTACCGTGACTGTGGTCAGTAGTACTAAATTACTATGAAATTAGGAACTTATTGATATGACATAATTAACTTTTGGAACTAAACACGGTTTCAAACTGCGGGTTCCAAATTGGCTTAAGTAATTAAAAAAAACAAAACAGAAACAACAAAGAACAAAAAAGAAAATTATTTAAAAAAGCTAAAGTTAATGATTATAACGGGTTCTTACCGCGTTTTTATTTATTTTGGAGTTCCCGATATTAAACGCGGTAAGAACCCGTTATAATGATTAACTTTAGCTTAATTAATAACCGCGTAACTCTCAAAAATTGTGTTAAATTATTTAAAAGTTAAAATGAAACTCGTATGTTGACAACCCAGACAATTTTGTTTTGTTTTTCTTGCCATCCCACCTCTCACTAATAGACATTTTTTTTATATGCTAACCTATTTCATCCCACTGCTGGGCAAAGGCCTCCCCTTTAATCCTCAAACCATCTCTGTCCTGGGCATGCTCAGGCCACGCGTCATCGAAAGCATCTAGATCGTCCCGCCACCTCTTCCTAGGACGACCTGGACGCCGATGACCGTTTTCTGGGATCCAGGGCATTACAATTCTTGCCCAGCTTTCCTGATGCATCCGACAGACATGGGGCCCAATCCCACTTTAATCTGGCGGTTTTTTCCCCCATAATTATTATTACATGTTTTTAGGCATTGTTGATAAGTCAGTCAATCATTGAATGAGTTATTTAGTTAAAGATTACGTGAACGCACAAATCACAAACTGTGTTTTCACGAGTTATTTTTCCAATACTTAAGCAAAAGTCTTATATTTATATACCTAAATGGATCGGAGGTAAAAAAAGTTAAGGATAAACTTTCATATTAAATTACCTTAAGGTAAATAAGATGTTTTGAAATCTTTTCGCGATGTTTACGAAGAGGTACTCGTATCCAGTGGTCTCGAACGTCATAGAGCAAGATCGGTAGAGTTGCCAGCTATAATCGGTATATTTGTACCCAAAATCGGTATTTGACAAAAAAAATACAGTATTCAATCAAATTCGTTTATTTATTGAGAACAAAAACTTACAGACTAATTTATAACAATCACTTACAGACTCATTTATAACAATCACTTGCATACTAATTTATATAATCATTTTTTATACCAATATTCTTTGGCCATAGCCGCGGTCATCTTCGAGTTAATTTCAAAATCATAACAATTATCTGTATTAAAGAGTCATTTTGCGTGTAATAGACCAGTGATTGATTCAGTAGACAGCCTATTTCGCTGTTTGCCAACTGAAAAGTGTAAAATCGGTAGAGAAATCGGGAGAATTTCCATGTATATCCAGAAATCGTAGAAAATTCGTTATATTTCGGTATTTCGGTAGCACAGAGCCCATATCGGTACAAATACCGAAAAATCGGTAGGTTCGAGAACACTGCTCGTATCTGTAAAATTTTGAATGTTCTTCAAGCACGAGTTTACACAACTTCTTAAAGACTGTCATAACAATTCTGTTTACTCATGAAAACTAACAAATTTTACAATGTGACATTCATCATAACTATTATAAAACCGTAAAATCATGAGGAATAGAAAAGTAGCGGTTCTCTTCATATAAATTCAAATAACATTCGATAGCGCGATTTAAAAACGTGCAGCGCCATCTATTGACAAAATTGTTAGTTTGTTTGTTTGTTCGCGCAAAACGCAAAAACTACTGAACCGATTTTGATAAAACTTTTTTTGTTTGATAGCTTATGATCTGACTTAAAATCTGGTATATAATTTGTGCGGACGAAGTCGCGGGAAAACACTAGTAGATTAATATTTTCGATGCGCTCCCGAAGGCCAATTAAAATCTTTGGTGACATTCTTGTTCTAAGGAAATTAATAATTGTTTAAAAATTTAAAAATACGATTGAGAGCAGGCTCTAAACAGGCAGAAGTGCCTGAAAATATGTAGGTATGAGTATGGCTGTGGATCTGGTGAAAGTTTGGCCATAAGAATAGTTAAAACTTTAACTATTCTTATGGTTTGGCGTATAGCGGGCAGTAGACACTGTCTACCCCCATGGGACTGCGATATCAGTATGAATGAATGAAATATACTTTTCAACACACTTGCTTATAAAATGGCTCTAATTTCACCGCATTTAGGCACATAATGACACCTGTAATTAAACATTGACTTTTTCATTATATTATTTCACTAGTGAGTTATAGGTTATAGGGTTTTCATTACTATTATTCACAAGTGAGCTTTAGAATATATATAATGTTCTTGCAAGTGAGTTATAGGCTTTTTTTTTATTGAGTTGCTTTGTTTTTAAAAAGTTTCGATACAAAAAAGATCGTGTTCCATAGTACAAAATAAACTTTTTATTTACTTAATAAAATGATTTTTCAGTATTATTTTCTACACAAGTGTGTTGAAAAACGTCGTTTGATACACGCTCGAGTCTCAATGGCACCTTTGCTTGTACCATAATGTACCTACTATTATTCCATTCTATTCTTTATTTTATTTCATCTGTTAATACAGTACACAAATGCCACTTTAGTTGCAGGCACCACATGACCACGAAACCTTAGCTAGCTTGCAATCAAAATGCTGTCCGTCTGTGTCCACACTAATACCTACTTAAGCCAGTTCTGAAAGTAGCGTTTCCTTTACCGAACGATCACGTAGCAAAGTCACGTAACTATTAGTTCTACCGTTTCTCTATTCCATTAGAGGCATTAGCTTCTATAGGTCAAACACCTCTTTAGGGTGTCGTAACGGAAAATGTAACTTTTAGAGACATTAGGTCTTTGAAGCATATAATACTTAAGACCATGTTAAGTCATCGACATTTTCGGCAGATCGATAGCAGACCGCCACAACGACCGGTCCTAAGCTGCCCTCATTCAAGGGGTTCCCGCCGCCTTCACCAGGTCATCGGTCCCATTTTATTCCCATAAATCATTATTAATTAGGTACCTAAATAATGTTGATTAAATACGACAAAATAGAATAGAAAAGTATTGTATACGCTAGTTTATTCTATCTTCTAACTTCTTATTTCACACAAAGTGTTTCAAACTTTTGTTTTGTTCGGAGTACCCACAGTTTACAACAGCAGAATGTTTTTATTTTTCTTGACTGTACACGCTACAGGAAATTACATAGGAAGTAGTGGACTTTAATGAAAAGTGTAATAAAGAGCTCGCTGGACAACTGACAACTTTAATTAGTAACGAGCGATGGAGGGAATGTAGAGAGATCCATATAGCAATGAGGGTAATAATGTTGTTTTGTACCTACATGTTTAATTCAGCAGCAAAAGTAACGAAAACGCCCGTGAAATTGAACTTTACGTTACAAAAGGTCAAATTTAATTAGTTGGCGAAACTTAACAAACGCATTTGGTATCTGATACTCAGCACAATTACGTGGTATTGACCCCCCGCTCGATCATTACGATTCTGAGGTCAATGTTCGCCCGCCGGGCGCGCACTGCGTACGATACGTATGATAATAATAATTTTGTAAATCATCAACACAAATTATAAACATTGATAATGCAATCTGTTATCATTAACAAGTGCCCTGGTTGAGTTTCGCCAACTAATTAAAAATGACCCAATATCCGCAAGGTGCACTTTTTGAGGTGCTCGCTTAGAAGCGAACAAAGTGAGAAGAAGAGAACAAGAAGAACTGCTGAGAATAGAACAAGTGTGGCTTTCTGCTTTATACTCTATAACTACTGTATTATGCTGCTGTTGGTTTTCCAATAAAAATAAAATAAATAATAATAGAATATAAGTATGGATAAAATGCACCCGCGCCGACCGCGTGGCGGCTCGCGAGCAGCGCATTTGTCTCGCTTTCGCCAGATGTGGACGCACCCTAAAGGAAGGGATGTATCTGTTACTAATTAACTAGTAATATGCAGGGTCCAAATTAATATGCTGACACATTTTTAAGGGGATGATCAGACCATCAAACTGAACAACTTTCTCTATGGGACCAACATTGTAATGGCGAAAAAAAAAACAATTGTCCCATACATTTGGTTCGAATGGAGCAGCAGATTTTTTTTTCGCGATTTCGATGTTGGTCCCATAGAGAAAGTTGGTCAGTTTGATGGTCTGATCTTGCCATTCAAAAAGTGTCAGCATATTAAGAACCCTATAAGCTTTGGTAATCAATGTGGAATACCTCGATTAAAACCATATTAAACTACATTTTGTGAATGAATTATATTCCAACGACGACGATGGGCGACGAGCTCACTCCCCGTCACAACGGGCATGCATGCATGCATGATATTCCACCTGCATCCTCATTGTCGCAGATGTTCAGTTATACTCTAAATATACACCGGCACAGTTTCACCATCCAAATAGAATGGCCCGAATCAAAACAAACCACGTTCCTGATCAAAAGCCAAAGATAACAGTGTTCTCTACGTTCCTGCGTTTATAGACATTTTTATTATTTTTCCTGATCAAAAAGAACATACACTTATCGATGGTAATGATGTTTACAGAGCCTGCGTTTAGTGTTGTCTAAATATCGATAGTCTTTATCGATAGTTGACCTTGAAAAAAGTTTTGAATATTATCGATAGTTCATTAAATAATACCTACTTTCTTGTTGAGAACCGTTTCTTTGTCCCTCATTCTTGTTATAAATTGTATTTCTCTAGGTATTCTTGGTGTGTAAATAAAGAATATTTATCTTATCTTATCACCCCCCTTAATTTTTATTATTTTTTTATTTTTATTATTTTGTTAGCAAATCCGCCGTAATAACGCATATTCTGTGAATTTCAGCAATTCGCAATTTCAGCTATCTAGCTATTACGGTTCAAAATTTACAGCCCTAAATAGGTAGGACGGAAGGACAACGTAGGCTTAGTAATAGGGTCCCGTTTTCACCCTTTGGTTACCCTATATTAAATAAATAATTTTGACTTTGACCAGTAGACTGGATACTCTTTCTTATACTGTGCCATTCTATTGGCGTTAGTTGATGCTAGTAGAAAACGACAGAATGCATGGATTTGACATCGGCGATCGAAACATTCTGACGTTTGCTTTCGTCACCATACGTCAAGTCCATACAATTTTATGTTTTCTACTGACGTTAACGCTACTGCTATTGATAACATCGCTATAACATAGTTCAATCAACGATGACGCGCCCACTCTTCATCCTAATCGTTTACAATGCAAGTTTGTAATGAACTGCTAGTGTGTTAAGATCATAGGCGAAGCATTTTTCGCTTACGCTGATAGACGTAACATAAGTGTAACCGCGTATAAGACAACGATAGTCATAAATCCTATACAATTTGTATGAAAATAGATGTCTGACTCCGGAGTAAGACAGCCGTCGTAGAACAAAAAAGTGGCTACGTCGATAAGGACAGCAATAAGTAGCGATCTCCTTTTTTAACTAGAGCGAATTTGCTATGTGCATCTCTTACTGAGTGATATGACAAGACACGTGCTTTCTTCTAGTTCCTTCTCTTTCTACGGTTAGGATAAAACAAAGAGTGTTAGGGCTTTAGAGTATGTATAAGTTAGCTACAGATCGCGCCTAATCAAGAATAAAGGCTTCCGCACATTGCAGCGATATTATCGAGCGATGTTATCGAGCGATAGTATCGACAGCGATATCGTGACACCTTACACACTGCAGCGATTCCGCGATTCGCGTCACGCATGCGCCCTTCACTGAATGTAGTAGAAAGAGATTGCATCAGGTTGCGATAATATCGCGGCAGTGTGTGGGATCGAGCGCGTCCCCATACAAAATGTACTGAGAACAATTATCGTAAAATCGCGGCAGTGTGTAGGATCGCGCGCGTCCCCATACAAAATGTACTGAGAACAATTATCGCAAAATCGCAGCGAAAATATGAGCGGAGGCCTTACCTAAACTATTCATGAGCATG
Source organism: Agonopterix heracliana (assembly GCA_963693445.1). Classification (NCBI taxonomy): domain Eukaryota; kingdom Metazoa; phylum Arthropoda; class Insecta; order Lepidoptera; family Depressariidae; genus Agonopterix; species Agonopterix heracliana. The sequence continues at coordinate 3,942,077 of OY856323.1, read as the reverse complement.
AACAACAAAACGTATCAATTTCCCGTTTAATTAGTACCAAAATAAAATACGTCCTGATTATGTCAGCGTGAATATTGAAGAGCCTTATTCAACCATCTATATTTTCGCATAAACGTCTGTCTATCATAGACATGTTAAGGAAAACGTTATTGAAACGCTGAGAAAATTTATAAAATTTGATCACGCTTGGTGTCAAAAGCGGGTGGGGTGACAGATGTACGCGCTCTATAATCAAAGACAATGAGGATCTCCAATGCTATAGCAAATGCGTCAAAACTATTAATAATCTTATTCTTTATGATTTACTAATGATTTTCCTTTTTGAATTGTTAAAATCGGTTCAGTAATTCCAAAGTTATTGAGGTTTGAAGTTAGCCGCTCCATGCCCGAAAAAAATAATTCCTGCCAACTCGTGTGACGTCAGCGCACCCGCTCGTACTGCGGTTGTATGGTATTTTGGCTATTTTTGCATTAAAAGTCTCATATCTCGGTTATGGTGCGTCCTACGTCGAAAATGAATATGACCAAAAATGATTCTATAGACAAGTACTAAATGATGTGTACATAAAAAGTGGAGGTCATGAAGACACTTTTAATTTAAAGAGTATTTAAAGACCTAGAACCAACGTTATTTTATTACTGAAGCCCGTGGTGGCCAAAGTTTAATATCCAGTGGCTCGAATTTAGGAGTGAGAGGACCATGGTACTCCACCATTACTCACTCCATGGTGGAGGGGGACTTGGTAAGACCCCTCTCCCCTCCCGTATTAAAAAGAAATTTGAGTACAGTGTTAGGTACGCCTTTTGTCGTTGGCGCAACGCCTTTTATGTCAGGCGATGCCGCGGCCGATGTTTCAGATCGTTGTTTGTAGTTTTTGTTTTTGGTTGTCTTTGCTACTTTTTGGTTGTTGTTGGTAGTTTTTTTTTATTTCGGCAGTTTTTGGTAGTTTCATGTAGAAGTTGGTAGTTTTTAGTACTACTTTTGGTTTTGTTTGGTAGTTTTTGGTTGTTGTAGGTAGGTAGATTTTTATCTTTTTGGTTTTTGTTGGTACTTGGTATACTCGGACAATATAAACAACTCTAACAACGTGGTTAACTCGAACAACTCAGGCAACTTGGTCAACTCGGACAACATGAACAACTTGGTCAACCCGGACATCATAAACAACTCGAACTTGGTCAACTTGGCCAACTCTAACAACATGAACAATTTGGTTAACTTAGACAACTCAGGCAACTTGGTCAAATCGGACAAGATAAACAACTTGGTCAAATCGCACAACATGAACAACTTGGTCAACTCAAACAACTTGGTCAACCCTGACAACATAAACAACTAACTTGGTCAACTTGACCAACTCGAACAACGTAAACAACTTGGTTAACTCGAACAACTCGGACAAAATAACCAACTTGGTCAACTTGAACAACTTGTCAATGTCAACCCGGAAAACAAACAACTCGAACAACATAAACAACTCAATTAACTTGGGCAACTCTAACTTGGTCAACTTGTCCAACACGTACAACTTGTTTTGCTCGGAAAACTCGAATAACATGGGACAACTCGGATAACATAAAAAAGTTAAGCAAGTTGTTCATGCATGACGTCTGAGTTGACCAAGTTTTTCTAGTTGACCAAGTTGTTTATGTTGTCCGAGTTGACAAAGTAACTTTGTCAGAATGTAGTTCCAGTACTTCGAGTTACTGATATTGTCCGAGTTGACCAAGTTGTTTGAATGAAAGAAATACTAAAACGGACCGAAAACGACTAACAACAATCAAAAAGTACTTAATACTACCAACAACACCCAAAAACTACCAGAAACTACCAAAGGTAACGAAAACTACTAAAAGGAGCCAATAAGTAGGTACAATAACAATAAAAAACTACCAACCACCACAAAAACTACCAAAACACCCAAAAACAACCAACAAAACTCAAAAACGACCAGAAATTACAAAAGGTACCAAAAACTTCCAACAAGCTCCAAAAACTACCAGAAACTACCAACAACAACCAAAAGGTACTAAAACCACCAGATACCTACAACTAAAACTAACGCCAACTACCAAAAAAACTACTAACTACTTCTACTACTAAAAACTACCAAAGCAAAACCAATATGTACAACAACAACCAAAAACTACCAACCACAACCAAAAAGTACTATAACCACCAAATACAACAAAAACTAAAGCCAACAACCAAAAAGTTTACAACAACAACCAAAAACTACCAACTACAACCAAAAAGTACTATTAACCATCAAATACTACCAACAACAAGCAAAAAGTACTAAAAGCACACTAAGTAAGACAACAACCAAAAACTGCCCACAACAGCCAAAAAAGTACTAAAAACAATCAAACCTACCTATAGCTACCAACCACAACCAAGCGACCCCCATCGCTCGGGGGCTATTTATGTTTGCCTGAACCTCCTACCTAAATTAATAGCACTATACATGGAGTCTCCTCTCCCCCATCAGTGGTGGGAGGAAGGGGGTGGAGGGAGGGGGTTTAATGGAGGCATGGGAGGGAGATGAGTGTGTCGGGGGACCCTCCCCCCCTTAAATTCGTGCCGTTGGACACTAAACTTTAGCCTCCATGGGCTCTAGTAGTAAAATATCGTTGGTTCCAGGACATAAAATATTCTTAAAATTTTAGGTGTCTGTATGACTTCCACTTTTTATGTACACAATATGTAGAAATTGTTCATACGAACATTTTTTTAATATGCACTTTTGACGTGAGACGCACCATAGCCGAGATATAAAGCTATAATGCCATAATACCTCACAAGCGCAGTACTAACGGGTGCGATGACGTCACGCACCTTGCCGCCAGCTAGTTCAACAGTTGCTACATTCAATTGCTCATAGCTCGCTCATTTTTCGTCGTAGAAAAAAAATAAAAACACCAATGTTTTGTATTTTTCTTGTACTTTAATACTACATTCAAAATAAAAAACCTCGGAGATCCTCATTGAACTGTATATTCTATACCATTGACAAATATATTGACTGTAGATTTGTAGGCCTACCATGAGTTTTCATTGTACTTTATACTACTGTAGTAACGTCACCAATTTTGTATTAAATTTCGTACAGCGCTCCTAGTGGTTACGTTGAAAACTAATTTCTGCCATACGAAATTGGCGACGCAATACAGCAGTAAAGTACAGTGAAAACTCATGGTATGCCTTCTGATAGTTTTGATACTAATGAAATTTAGATAGTTACAAATAATGTTTGAGAGTTACGCGGTTATTAATTAAGCTAAAGTTAATCATTATAACGGGTTCTTACCGCGTTTTAACTTACAAACGCGATTAACTTTAGCTTACAAATATTTGTTTTGAATATCGATAAGTCGATTGTGGCGCGGCAACACTACAAGCTTCCTTCGCACGTCTGGCTCTGAAAGTTGCATGAGTTTTAAAAGTTATTTTTAGAATTAACTGCTCGTACTCTTGTTGTGGTCGAATGATAGTTACAGTCTTGTTTTACAGTGGTTCAAATACGTGTTTTATTGAGTATAGTCGTAATAGTTTAAAGTTTTATGAAAATTATTAAAACTTAACATAGATACATTATGAATGAAGCACTGTGGCCGATTTGTAAAAAAAAATTTTTTGCTGCATAAAGTTTTAATGCAAGAGTTTTTATTAAGGTTATCTTATCGATATATGAAAAACTTATGTTTTAATCTGGCTTTTGGGCAAAATACCGTACCTAACTATTTATCAACATATTTATCAAAATGTTAGTTTGTTAAATGTAAAATAATTTTTATTTATTTTGCAGAAAATTATACATCATCATTCATCACTTAAAAATAACAGTCTTTAATTATAGGTAAGTGTATACAAATTATTAATTATTTAAATTGGCAACAAGCCTCGTCCAAAAGATGTACAGCCATATATCCACGACAAGCTTCGTCACAAGAAGGTATACATATATATCCACAACACGTTTCGTCAGCATAATAAAAATAAATAATAATTACACACATTAATCGGCCCTTTCCTCAATAATCGTACCCGGCACAAAGGATCCCATCAAACTAGCTGCGTTTCCGCGCTGGATGGCCAATGAAATCCTCTGCACCAGATACGACCCAGAGCGGACGTCGTTGCCATTTTCCACCATCCTCTTGCCCAGATCCCTCACAAACGCCTTAGCCTCCACCCCCCACGTTCCAGACGTCTCCACTGCCAACGGCACAAATATGTACTGGGACTCCAAAATTGCGTACCTCACATGCTTTTGCGAAGCCGCCCACTCCGCCGCTGACCCTGCCGCACGCATAGTACCCCCAATGTGTGATGCCGCGTAAGTGCTTACGCAAGTGGCATCCCACAAAAGACAGCGGCCTCTTTGCCACGGTACAAGGGTAAGACCATCAGGTCTTTTCCCGTCCGTGCGGCACAACCCGACTGGCTCCAACACACACGGGACATTGGCCGCCACAAGCGCCCTCCGGACAACGTCATTAAGAGCATGGTGGCGAGGCCGTCTCCCAACACACCTCACGCAACTTAAAGCGTGGTGACCATCAGCGCCTACCATCGCTCCGCAAACACAACGATGCGGAACACATACGTCACAACCCAGCCTTAAAGCAACTGCTATTCGTAAGGTGTTATTATCCAGGTATGTGCCCAGTTGCGGCGACGGCAACGCATGAAGCCACGCCCCGGACTCTGGCTTGGAAACCGCCTTTAGGCGAGCTAAATCGGCCCCCCGCGCATTCTCCATAAGCTCCGCCAACACCTGCCTGCACGAAACGCTATCCCAATCCCTTTGAACCCCTGGGCACTCCGGTGCAACTTGGTCCGGATAGAGCATTGTCCACCTCGACAAAGCCACATCTACGAACGGCACAGCGAATCCATCACCATTCACCGAGAGAATCTGAGTTACTAGATTCGCTACACCATGCGCAGACGCGAGAAAAGCCGCAAGCCCCGTGTCCTTCAACCGACGTATACCCAGACCTCCAAACCTAACAGGAAGAGACGCCTGGGACCATTGCTCCTCACTGAGGCTCACATTGAGCACCTCCTCCGTGATGACTTTCAATGACCCATCCAAAGCCTCCACTTCACCCGGACACAACCAAGTAGGAGCAGTCCGCACCGTGTACGTCAGCTTTGGCATCGAAAAACAACTCCGAAGCAGAACCAATGACACGGTAGCCGAAAGATGCTCAAAGTGAACCCGTACTGAATTAAGGGAACGGTCCTTTTCCTGGAGCACCCTTGGCAACGCCTCCGGGTAAATTGGGGCGCCCAGTAACTTGAAGCTGGCTTTATTTATAACTTTCAGACCAGGGATGAGACGTTCGAAGCGCGAAAAAGCACCCGACGCACCAGACCCCGATTCAAAGAACTCGCATTTCTCTGAGTTTACTTCAAGACCAATCGCCCTTAGACTTGGAATCAGCGCCTGTACGTCCCCGAACACCACATCTGGCTCTCCACCGATGATCCCATCGTCCAGGTACCACACATTCAAGGAAGACCTCAATGAAGTAACGATACCGTGAATGGCCAAGCTAAAGATTAACGGCCCCAAAGGGTCCCCTTGCTGCGCACCTACCTGGGACGAAATAGTGCTCCCCCCAAAAAAAAGGTTGCTGGGTGAAAAATAGCACTGATGCAGAAAGGGATATAGTGACGGTATGCGATCCTTGACCTCCATCAAAATCGTATCCCTTTCCACACTATTAAATGCGTTCTTTATATCGAATTTCAGCACTACATTATCCGCACCCTCATTATCAAACACGAAAGACCGAGCAGCATGTATCGCCGCCTCACAACCCAGCGGAGTACCGAAACCCAGCTGATGAGGGCGCAGGTGAGAAGTTATTTCATCCTTCACGGCACGGCAACCGAGCTTAGCAACTAGGCGGCGAAAAGTGGTTCCAACCGCAATCGGCCGAATTCCCCCATCCTTCTTATTAAGGGCACATAGAGTGGCCCCGTACAAGAAAGGAACAACGACACGGTTGAGCTGGCCACGCAACAGGAAATTGCAAAGACTGGTGAGCGAACCCAAGAGATGACGCCCATTGTCACCAGCAGAAGCAGAGGTCAATTCCTTCAGGTGAACCGGCCGAATCCCATCTAACCCCGACGCCGAGTAACTATAAAAAGAGGACAAAGCGGCGGACACCTGCTCGGCCGTCACCGAAAGAAATGGGGAGGACGAACCCGGCTCATCAGGAAATGCCAACGCACGAGACGGAGCCGGATGCTTCTCCTGCAATGAAACCAGAGTTTCTGCGCACTTCGGGGCCAGAGCACAATCCGAAACGAGCATCCGCACAGCACCCCTCAAATCCCCATCATAAACCTTTGACTCTATTGAATTATACATGCTACGCGACCTGCGCGCTCCACCACCATCCGGCAAACAAATGCAAAGATTTTCGATGTTATACTTGACCTTTGCAGTCAGAGATAATGTGTTACCCTGGTCCGGAACGCGCAGCGCCGAGAAAGCGAAAGTCATTAAGGAATGCCAATCCTCTGTTGAATTTGATTCCACGCAACGGTCAATGATCGCCGATAGTTTGCCGGCTGCCGAACTCCTGGCTCCCTTAGGGATGTGCTTCAAAACCCCTACCTTCTCCTTGAGGAGGTGAATGTCCCCAAGGCTCACCCCAACAGACCCGGATGCGCCCTGCCCGACTCTCGAAGCACCCTGATCCTCCGGATGCAAACCGACATCCTTGTGCTTGTGCCCAATATGCACATTGAGACCGTGCGGAACTACAAAAAGGCGGGAAGAATCTGGGCAGTGAGGGCAAGTGGATCTCGTAGGACTCCCCATATTCCCCGAGAAATGTTCAAACTAAAACAAAACAAACAAAACAAAACAAAACAAATATAAGGTTTAAAATTGGTCAATTATTTACACACCCGAATACACAAAATCCCCCCTCGCATATATTTATATACACATACGTAAACAAATAAATACTAACCTACACATGTAACAATGCCATCATTCAACCCTCATTTAAATACAAATCTATTTAAAAAAAAAACCGATGAAAAATATATTAAATACAAAACACTGCACCAAAAGCTTGAAAAGTGTAGATAGGTAGGCCGTGTAATCTTCGATTGCGAACCGGGCGGTGCGCGACGCGCTGCTGCTAGTTGCGGTCGAGAAGTGCGACTTGCGATTGCATCAGGCCGGCGACTGCGCGGCGAAGCAAACCACTGATGCGTCGAACGAAACGTCGAGCGATGAATATCGTTGATTTCCGAACGAACGCCGGACGATTTTGATGCTATTGCGTTGGTAGCCTTGCAATAGCTAATGTCACACGGTCACGTCAAATAAATGACAGAAATCAGCTGTAGTGCGGGTCGTTGTACTTTAATTTTGGACGACCTTGTCCGTTAAAATCAAAAATGTGTATGTGTGCGTGCTTTCTTGAACACCAACAACCTTACAGGCCGTTTTTCAACGCCACTAATGGGATAGACGGGAATATTTACCAAAGGTACTTGATGCCCCGCCGAACGAAAAAAAAAAAAAAAAAAATGAATATTAACTGCATAAAAAGTCGATTAATTCAAAGTATTAAAAAGTCTTTCACATTATAACCTTCACAAATTGTTCCTAAAATTAGGGAATCCAAAAAAACACGTGACACTCTCGATCTGACAGCTACATTTGCACGATTGTAACGCCATCCTTCCAGTGTCTTTGAACCAATTTTTTTTAATGAAAACTCGTCAGTAACTTGTCATTATGGGGTACCAAGAAATTGGGTAACTTTGCAACCATTTTATTCATTAACTATGGCACTTTTTGAGCTGAAAAATTAACTGGACCATCTACACGATATGAGAAGTGATGTGGTATTTCTAGAAAAGAAGAAGAAAAGGGAATCTAAATTCACCCCTTTTTTTCCGTTGTAATCATTTTACTCTTACATTTTTAATCGGAAGAAAATGAAAATTTACATTATTATTCACAACACAATTTGGAATGATGTGGTTTTCTAAATTTTTCGAAATTAATAAAAAATCATCTCAATTTTCAAAGAATTATTATTATTAGCACAACACAAAAAACTGATCAATATTTATTGTTAAACATCCGGATTTAATTACAAGCGGCATAGTTTGGCAGTATACCACAGTATTAATTTTAGGTTAAAATGTAAACAGCTCAAGGGATGGCTGGTTAAATATAACGCGATCGCTAACTCCTAACTGCTGTCGAACTATCGATGTTTTACAAACGTTTCTATTTTGCACTAACACACAGACAGACTGCCGTGGTGGTCGAGTGGCGAGTAACCATGCCTGCCGTGCAGGAGGCGATGGTTCGATCCCCGTACAGGCCGACTCGTACCAATGAGTTTTTCGGAATTTATGTATTCCGGTGTTTGTAACACCACTGGCTTTTCGGTGAAGGAAAACATCGTGAGGAAACCTGCATGCTTAAATTTCGAGGCATGTATTGTACCCACTGTCCATTATAAGTGGCAACGGGCTCACCCCCCGTCACATTGGACAGAGTTTCAGTACTACTGGTGAAACGTGGATGTTCTGAGGATTAAGAATGTCTCTGACTACCCCCTCGGGGAATATAGTCGTGACTGCATATGCTATGCTATGCTATGCTACTATGATACAATAGTTAGAAGAAGGTTAAAAGCTTGAATGCTCTGGGGTCTACCCAGATATACGAACTTCGCAGTTGCGTGAACGTTTTCGTTCAAATGTCAACTCTATTCGATTTTTAAAATGAACCAGGGGCGCAATACCTATACAGGAAATTCTAGTCTTATCTTATTAAAATAAAAGGATAGGTACGTTTTTGTACACATATTCGAACAACTACTATCTGGAAATCGAATCGAGAAATTACCATACAAAGAGCCCGAGAAAAGGTAAGTACGTTTAGAAAAAAACTTTAGGTAGGCTATGACCTACTGGGACTAACAGATGGACGGATGAATACTGTTATTGTTATAGAGGAACTGAGGTGGAAGGTTCCTCCATAGAAAAGGGAAGTACTTCCGCCAGGCTAGGTGTGATGCCTGGGGACCGGCCGTGGTCCTACTGATGTTTGTCGGAACCTTGTATATATACTGAGTCTGTGTGATAATTCTCCTTGCGCGATTTGTGTCTTGCCAGCGATTGTGAACCTTAGTGCAGCAGCTTACGGGTTTCCAATGTGCCATCGTCAATTGTCTTATGTCGTACTTTTTGCTAGGGGACTGCTAGCGCCATCTGTTGGCAAGTTGCTACATTGTAAAGATTGTAGTGGGCTGACATAGTCGTAGAATAATTATGTTATGTTTAGAATCGTCCCCACCGGGAAAATAATCGTGAGAATACGAAGCCTCATTGCTTTATTCAATAATCTACGTCTGCACTAAAACGGCACGAAAACGCTTAACAAACTCGTTAAATTTTATAGAGCGCAGTGCATTCTCCATCGACAATGCATATCATTATTCATATACTTGGCTGTTCTTAACACGAGTTTAAGACACCTACCACACTCGCATTATCCCGGCGGCGGGCGCGTTTCTCGAACACGTAACGCGTTTAGGTAAAGTTTTTACAGATTTCTTACAGGTTACGCATACGCACAAAGGAAATCGATGCCGAATTTTACGTAAAATTTTATGAGTGCGTAATGGGAGCGCTGACCAATTTTTTTTTTTTTTCAATATACAGGGTGTAAGAGACAGCCCTACGCAAACTGAATCGGTGAACTCAGACCATCAAATTGAACAACTTTCACTATGGAGCCTACCTCAGGAAACGCGACATAAAATCAGATGTCCCATACCACAGATTATATAATACTATACAGTACAGATGCCCAACGTCGAACAATGGAACGCGACTGCCGTAACGCGGGCAGTCTTCGGGCAAAGTAAATTGCTTGATTTTCCGAGGCTCATGAGATTTGTTTGTAGTCAGATCATTTATTTTTAGTAACAATTTACACCTTTACGTAAACATTAATTACAAATCGATACCATAACGCCATATATTGCAATTTTTTCAACAAAAATTTCATTTGTATGAGATAGGACACCATGCCCATACTAAACTGCCGTACCTATAATACCCGACTCAAGTGTATGGGACAGCTGTTTTTTTTTCGCGTTTCCTGAGGTACCTAGGCTCCATAGTGAAAATTGTTCAGTTTGATGGTCTGAGTTCACCGTTTCAGTTTTCTGAGGGCTGTCCCTTATACCCTGTATTATCACATAGACAGCTTGTCTGTTCAGATTAAAATGGACCATCCCATTTCCATTCATGTAAGCTACCGATACCTATGGGACACTCCCATACCTGAGGCGACGAAGGCACACCTAATGTTTTTAAATGCTATGTTAGCTGTTTTTCCAGTGCCATCGTAACCTAATACTAAGTTTAACTGGGCGAAGTTTGATACCCTAGAAAATCCATCCATCCATTAATTACACAAAGAACTAATACAATCCTAATACCCACTAAGCCTCGGCAAATCAACATCCAACCGCAAAATGACGCTACGGGCCAATCCGCCCGTGTGGTGCCCCTTTCACAAACATAATGCATGCGAAGCGAATCCATTTACAATGTCGACTATTATTGGATTTATTGCCCACGTGAGACTAGCCAAATTATCGTGGAGCTTTTAACCTGCTTGGCAGATATCTTGATTTTCGAAGGCCATATCTGCGTATCATAAAGGGATGTCTGCTTATGTTTGTTTTTGTTGTAAACGTGGGAATTCAGATTCGGAATTTACGTGTGGTTTTCGTTATGGGTTTTGCTAAATATCAGTAGGTTCACTAAAGTAATACAGAGTGTAACTTAAAGCTTTCAAGCAACGATACATTCCGAATGCCCTTTTTAATTAGCTACTATTTTTTTGCAAGAATGTTTTTTTTGTTTTTTTTTGACTAGTTGTTGTGAATATTCTACTACCTATAGCAGCAACTGGTTAGTGCGTTCACACCGTAGAAAGAGAAGGCAAAATTTTTCGTCTATGGTTCACACACGATGACGCACTGACGGAGCAGCAGACGTCAGTCCGTCATTTGTGAAGGAAGGAGTTGTATGAAACCGCACGTTAGAAGCACCCACGGTGACGCATTGACGCACCGGGCGTGGTTCTATGGACTGACATCTGCCGCTCCGACAGTGCGTCATCGTGTGTGAACGCACTTACCAACTAAGAATATTTTAAGGAATGTAATTCTTCCTTCCTTTCTTTGTATTAGGCTGTTGACTTTCCCAATAAAGATAAAAATAAAATAAGATTGTTGCGAAACTCGTTGCCATCGCGGTCGGAGCTGTGATCACTATATAAAAGGCATTTGTAAACGGAAAAATAAATCACACAATTTTAATTGGATAAATAAATTGGTGTGGTTGATAAGCTTAGTGTCGGCTGAGAATGAAGAGAGGTATAGAATACTGTATTGACCGAAATGAAAGATGTTTCGCATCAAAAATAGTCTTAATAAATTAAAATAATCTTAGTTATGGGAACTACCCTCGTCTACTATACAAGGTATAAGGGACAGCCCTCCGCAAACTGAAACTGTGAACTCAGACCATCAAACTGAACAACTTTCACTTTGGAGCCTACCTCAGGAAACGGCAAAAATTCAGCTGTCCCATACATTTGAGTCGGGTAGTTACCTACGGCAGTTTTGTATGGGACAGGTGATCTTTTTTCGCGTCTCCTGAGGTAGGCTCCTTAGTGAAAGTTGTTCAGTTTGATGGTCTGAGTTCACCGTGTCAGGTTGCGGAGGGTCCCTTACACCCTGTATTATACTAGTTGGTTTGTTTACGTCTAGCTTATCGTAAGTCAGGAGACAGATGGCGATATTGTGGTATATTAACTACTAATTAGTTTTCCCTGTTTGGAGACATTCTCGAGACATTAATTACCATCCGCTACAAGCACACAAATTAACTTGAACTGTCTAGCAAGTTTATAAGGTTACCTTATATTAGTTTACCTCAAAGTTCCCACTATTTGTCGGATCAAACTGTTGACATGAATGGCTTCTTGAATATCTCATTGTTAATAAGTTAGTTCTTCCTAAACAGAGTATTTATTCCTTATATTGTACAATTTAACTTCCAATTATACGGTTTAAAAGATAGGTACTTTAGGATGGACGAACGTACGCTACGTACGGACGAAGACGTATGCTTAGTGCGTTCACACACGATGACGCATTGACACAGCGGCAGACATCTACCCGTCATTTGTGAAGCAAGGAGTTGTATAAAACCGCACGTAGAAGCACACACGGTGACGCATTGACGCACTGGGTGTGGTTCTATGGACTGACATCTGCCGCTCCGTCAGTGCGTCATCGTGTGTGAACGCACTAAACGACACACCCTAGCAATATTTAAAAGGTTGATTTAGATTAGAGAACTGAAAAACTTTCACTATGGAGCGAATGTAGGGTTCTTCTTATATGCTGGCACTTTTTAAAGGGAATGGGACCATCTTTGATAAAGTTATATGTCAAGATTGACAGTCGAAGATACGAGAGCGTCGAAAAAAATTGGAACCAGTACTGGCTCCTAAACCCTATACATACCTATACAAGCACACATACATAATTTGTATGGCGCCTCACTCACACTAACCTATGAAACTTGGCCCCTTTTGTTTTATACGGTAAAACAGTGAGGCTCATTCTAGACATATACTTTTTCTAAGGGGACCATATTATGGGACCAATGTCAAAATCGCGAAATAAAAATCTGCTGTTCCATACAAAACAGCAATCTTACTGGACCTATTATTATGTGTGGGGCAACGGGTAGTGGGGCGTTTCGCACCGCGCTCAGTTCGGAATGCGGTGCGAATCGCCCAAGGGCTCTCTGATTTTTTGGCCCCATAAAGAAAGTTGATCAGTTTGATGGTCAGCATATTAAGTTGGACCGTGTATATTTAAAAAAATCCTATAGGCTGCATCAAGGAGACAAGAGCAGTGGAATACGTGAAGAAAACACAATTTTTCATAATATAAATAGTGTTACGGAACCCTCCGTGCGTGACTCCGACTCGCACTTGACCGGTTTTTCATTTTAATACGAACTGGAAGTGGTCAGAAAGATAAACATCGGCTGAATCGATAGCCAATTCTCGGATAAGATATTATCGACGTTCAGTCTAAAATCGATCATTTTATGTTTACAGTTTAGCTTGTTATAGTTTTACATCTCATTTTATGAGTCCACCGTGTTGTTAGAGTAGTTTCCTTCCGGATGAGACTATTTATTATCTTTGAATAATATCTTATTTATTACATCGGGTTTATGAAGAAATTTTAAACATTAGGTTTATGTTAATTACGTTAATAAATAAATGAAAGAAGTTGTGACAAGAATAGAGTAGGGTATGCTTCGTTGGTTTGGTCATGTGGAGAGGATGAGTGATAGCAGATGTACGAAAGAGATATATGGAGCCAAAATAAGAGGGCGCTCGTAGGACGTATTCTGATCATATCAGTTGCGTCCTTCAAAAAGGGGAGGTGCGGAGTACTCGAAACCGACGGGCATGTATGAAGAGATGTATGGATGTGAATGCGGAAAACGAGATTATGTAAGGATCGTAGTAGATGGCACGCTCTGGTCTCTGCCTACTCCACTGGGAAAGAGGCGTGACTTTATAGATAGATAGAGATAGATAAATAAATATAATCATTGGAACTAATTTTTGTGCTTTGGAATATTGGCATTAAAGGTTAAAGTCGATTGCAGCGCCCCCAAACCAGGTTTTTTATGTTTCTGGTCAGGCTTTACACAGTTTTAAAAAGTATCTATAATTATCTACATGTCATGCTATTCCAAAAAGTGAACATCAAAACCCATAGGCGAAGTATTTTTCGCTGATAGACGTAACATCGGTGTAACCGCGTATGAGACAGCGATAGTCATAAAATCCTATACAATTTGTATGAAAATAGATGTCTGACTCTGGAGGCAGACAGCCGTCGTAGAACAAAACAGTGGCTACGTCGATAAGGACAGCAATAAGTAGCGATCTCCTTTTTTAACTAGAGCGAATTTGCTATGTGCATCTCTTACTGATGACAAGATTAGACACGTGCTTCCTTCTAGTGCCTTCACTTTCTACATCAAAACCCCACAAAAATGTCAGTAGATGTTCTAACAAAGTTTCACCCCGAAAGTGATTAGCTTCTTCAGAAAAGTTTGTATTTATAAAAAAACATTTTCAATAGACTTTCCTGCTAAAAAAAAAGTTGGCAACACTGAAAGCAAACCAATTAATTGTTTAACAAACTTTTTCCCCATCATTTTCTCGTAACAGGGGCGAGCACTAAATCGTTCGGCTTAACGATCGCACTTATTTACTGGCTAGACTAATAGTGTTTCAGTATTTACAGTGCATTAAACCACGATATAACAGTCAGTTTGTTGTTTTTGGACTAACTGGCAACAGTATCTAGGTGCTTAAATGTTTTAAACTTTGACTATTTATTATAAGGACTAGCCTTTGCGGTAGCATTTCCCCTCTGCTATAAGAACAATTGATCCTGTGTATTTATATTCCATTTTATACCTTATCACTAAACGAGACAGCCTATAATTGCAAAACAATAAATTCGAACTTAGAACGTTTGAGGTTCACACGAGACTACTTTTCATGATTTTTAACATTCAAAATTAGAATCTAAAGTTATTTTATTTTTATTTTATTTTATTTTATTTGGAAAACTTACAGCTATAATTACAATATTAGTTCTATTAGTGCTATAGTACAATCTGAGCCATTTACAAGTTTTCACCTGTAGTACTGAAATAGGCAATTACAAAGTAAAGTACTAACAATTTAAAATAATTAAAGAGGAAGACAGGTAACAGTATGTAATATTAGATAAATACATCAGCGGAAACGAGAACATAGTAGGTAGGTAGGTAACTATAATTACATTTATACAAACAATAGGTATTAACTATATTATATTATGTTACTATTGTGTCTGCTATGTCACTCACACCATAATTAAAATATAGACAACATAAATAATCAAGAGCCGGTATGGTAGGTACCCAACCCATATTCAGTTCGTTTTTAGGTTCCGAAAAATTCATCGTTGATCAATGTTCTCATGGTCCTTATTTTAGAGTTATATAAGTCAAGCTTTTGAGAGTAGATGTCGTTGAACTTGCTACACACTCGCCACACATAGGAATTGCGCCTGTAGTTAGTACGAGCAATCGGCAGATGGAATTTAAGATAATTTCGCCTCGTGGACCTACGCGGTGGGACCTGGATGCTAAACAGAGACAATAGTTCAGGAGAGTCCAAAGCTCCTGTCACAATCTTGTGCAGTAGGGTAAGATCAGCAGATTCTCTGCGCTTTTGTAACGACAAAAGATGATTATGTTTACAGCGCGCCTGATAGTCACAGATATAGGTTCCGAATCTAAAGTTTAGGTACCGAAGAAACTTACGCTGAACCCTCTCAATGGCGTCAGTATATATCACATACGATGGATTCCAAACTTGCGATGAGTAATCTAACTGACTTCTTACTAGTGAACAATATAATATTTTCAGTGTTTTAGCGTTTTTGAAATTTTTCGATAGCCTGATGAGAAAACCTAAGGCTTTCATAGCCTTCGAAGTAATTAAGTTAATGTGCTCATCTAGTAAAAACTTAGAGTCCAAAGTAATACCAAGATCTTTTACTTTAGACATTCTAGTTAATTGAGTTCCGTTAAGTTCGTACGAGGATAAAATTGGGGTTGGTTTTCTAGTGAAGGAGATGTTATTACATTTTTGTATATTCAGGTCCAGTTTATTATCACTACAGTATACTGCTAATCTATTGAGATCTTCCTGTAGTAACAGAGTGTCATTATAGCTTTCGATGGTTCTAAAAATCTTCATATCGTCAGCGAACAAAAGTATTTCTGAGTTATGGAAACAGCTATCAATATCAGAGATGAAAATCGTGAAAAGCGTCGGACCCAAAATGGAGCCCTGGGGCACGCCCGAGGGGATAGCTATAGGTTCCGAGGCGAAACCATTCAACACTACTGACTGGACTCGACCATCGACATAGGATGCAAACCATCTATAGAGATCACCGTGAATACCAGATAAGAGTAGCTTTTTCAATAATATGCGATGATCAATACGGTCAAAAGCTTTACTGTAGTCAGTATAAATAGCGTCCACCTGACCTCCACCATCCATGCCCAAAGTAATTTTTTCAGAAAAAAGTATTAGGTTAGTAACTGTCGACCTACCGCTTAAGAACCCGTGTTGAGATGGACTGTGGCTCTGCTTTAGCGCACTATGAACTTGGCCACAAACCACTTTTTCAAGAACTTTAGCGAAGATACATAGTTTTGATATAGGGCGGTAGTTTTCTATCATGCATTTATTACCCTTCTTGTGAATTGGAGTCACCAGAGCTGATTTCCATATCTTGGGCATTACACCTTCCCTGATAGATCGCCTATACAATAAGCATAGCGGCATAGTTAAACTAACAGAACACTTGGAAATGAGATGTGGATGAATGGAGTCTGGCCCTGCTGATTTATTGCAGTCCAGAGACTTAAGCATAAGACACACTGTTGACTCGTTAATCTCAACAGAACTAATATCTGCGTTAGAATTTGAAATAACTTCATCAATTGGATAGCTATCCGTGTCAGATGGAATCAGGTACGTTGAGGTAAAGAAGTCCGCAAAAGCGTTAGAAATTTCAGCTCCCGTATTTACAGCATCCGATTTGTAAATAAATGACCCAGGATAGGAATTACCCTGCTTACATGATTTGACGAAGGCCCAAAAAGTTTTCGGATTTGAACGAATACCATCCTCAACCGATTTTATGTAGTCATTGTAACACTTAGACTCTAGTCGTTTAGCACGATCACGAAGCAGAGAGTATGTGTGATGGTCGGAAATATTATTATATACTTTAAGTTTATTGTGGTACTTAAACTTTTCTTTCAAAACCTTTTTAAGTGAAGCTGAAAACCAAAGAGGAAACTTGCTAGTGCGAGTTAGCTTGTGTGGTATGTATTTATCCCTTAGTTCAAGTAGAATCTTGTTAAATACCTCCACTGCATCATCAACAGTACCCGACGAAAGTAGCCTCGTCCAATCGTTCGAGTTCAACTCATCACAAATAGATTCGAAGTTTCCTTTCGAGTAGGTATATTTTAAATGTGGACTTGAGGTCAAATACTGAAACTGAGCAAACTCGGCACAAATCGAAAGTGTCGGATGGTATTTGTCTTCCCTAACAAGCGGTTCCCAAGAACGTGACACCGATAATGAGTCATTACTGAACACCAGATCTAATATTCTTCCATAGTGGTTCAGCACTCCATTGTACTGCTTTAAATTGCAAACATTCATCATATCATGCAACTCATTATGATTAAAGTTGTTAGAAAAGATTGGATTAAAATGCTGTTCGTTTTGAGCACGAGACCATTGTATGTCACTCATGTTAAAATCTCCGAATATGATAATTTTATCGAGGGGATAATTTGAACATATAAAAGAGACCCTATCAGTAAAATTTGTGAGTTGTGATGAGAATGAGAGGCCACAGTTTTCTTCACATAAATATAGACACCCTAAGTGGATGCGATACTGCGCTTTGAGCGAAATAGTTACCCATTTGTCCTCAGCCGTAGAGCACCACTCGTGGCGGTCTGATGACAGAAGGGTAGTCTTCACTGCTATGAGAACTCCACCTCCTCGAGATTGGTTTGTGCGCAGGATGTCGCGATCCCTCCGCCACACCGTGAAACCACCACTAAAAAGCTCCGCATCATTTATACCGTCGACTAACCATGTCTCAGTTAATATAATAACGTCATATGAACAAAGATTAACACTGCGTTTAAGTAAATTAGTTTTAGTGCGCAGTCCCCTAACGTTCTGGTATAATATATTTAGTGTATTCATTTGAGTAAGGTAAATAAAATAATTAAAAAGTGACGATGAACATTGTAGAACGGACCGTTAGGGGAAGACGCACTCAGATAGGCACAAATAAGTAGTAAAACAAGTGTTATGACTATAATCAAGACGAATAGATAAGAGCGATGGGTAAATAGCGGAATTTTATGGAGAATAAAATCCAAAGTTGCGGATTTCATGTTACCTCGCCCCCCGCAAAAAGTGGCAGAAATGTTTGTTAGTAGAATTACACGCGTAACTAGTCCTCATATAAGTAGTAAAAGGTTTTAAACGAGTTTGTGAGTCATTTTACTGTTCTTTTTCTGAATTCTAGACAGACATTGTTTTATTTGAGGAGGAAACTAATTTTACATTTGATCCATTTTGTACGACGGCGGGCGACGGGCTCACTACCCGTCACACTGGACACCGTTTTTTACTGCTAGTTAAACGTGGATGTACTGAGTTTTCAGACACCCCCTCGAGTAATACCTAGTCGTGAGCATATCAACGTAACAACCTACAATTCGGAATGATATGGTTTCAATTTCAATTTCAATACTTTATTGCATTCATGTTGTACATAAGGTGGTGGTGGGGTGGTGCTTTTACTAGATGTTGATATTAACCCTCAAGTAATCAGCAAGATAGATGATAGAATAGTTATTTGTTATGCTAGGCTGCAAAGTTGCTTTTTGGCACGAGTACTTTTATTGAAACCTGAGCGTTTAGCGAAGGTTTCAAAGGTACAAGACGCAGAATAACTTTGCAGCCGAGCGAAACACACAATTTTTCACCTCACAACAGCGAGGAAAAAAAGTTAATAGCTAAAAAGAACATTTCAAAAAGTTTTTATTTTCGTGCTGGCCAGTGTCATGAAATAGTTATTAAGCATTTTCAGTGCATTGGCGGTATACAAAAATATTGAATAGACAGATTCGAATTTCAAAAACTCTTTCCACGCTAGCGGATAAAATACACTTTTGCACTCAGATTTCGAACGATAAACAGAATCTTTCCGAGCTTGTGAGGTGAAAAATATATATCTTAGATTAATTTGCTGCGCCTCGAATTTATCCAAAATTAATATTTTGAAAACAAAAGACAAGCGTTGAGGAAAATTTATCGTAACTCTATATTTTGATATAGGTACCTAAGACTACGACATGACAATTTTTTTAATTACTTTGTACATTCGAAAGAAAATTAGAACAGAAAAGGGGCAGAGAATGACTTAGACAAAGGCGTTTTCTTTTTTACACTTAGGTATGAGTTTAGATAACCTACCTAGTCCTTTAAAAAATTGTAAACGAGATAAAAGTAATCCATAAAAAAACGAAAACCAGGTAAAAGTAGTCCATAAAAACCTTCAACTAAGAAAAAGTAGTCCATGGGATATTAGATGGCAAAATATTATAAACTTCCACCAGCAGCATCTCAGCTTGCAATATGCTTTAACAGGAAACTATTTAAGTGACTTAGTTATTAACTATATCTACTTAGATGCTTCCGCGCTTCTTGCCTACACACTAATTAATATTCCCGTAGACTTTACTCTTATGGTTTAATGAAGTCTGTGTTTGATATAATAATTGGTTTGATAATAATTGTTTTCCTTTGTAACTTTTGATCTCTTCATTGCTTTTGAATTCCTTACTATTCTCTAGGCGTTTTCATCCGACAATTATATTTTTAGAATTCAAATAGCCGAATTTGACTACAATTATTAGAAAAGACGTCGACGGAAGTGCATGAAGAGATGTACCTATGAATGTGAATGAGGCTAACGGTTGAACTACATCAGGAAGCACGGCATCGCATTTTTCCGTCACTCCAGCCTTTTCTGTCACTCAGGAACGTCATTTGCTAGAGCATATAAGATAGACGGAACGGAACAGCACGGAACAGCACGCCGCGTGCGATCGCGTTCCGTCTATCTTATATGCTCTAACAAATTACGTTCCTGAGAGACAGAAAAGGATGGAGTGATGGACCAATGGATGGAACAATGGCGTGAGCTTATGTATGTATGTGTACGAGCTAAACACAGATGCACTCTCTCGTATAGAAGTTTATTTCGCTAATGCGTGCTGCATACAAACGAAGTCTAGTTATATTTTCAATAGTAACAAATTACCTAAAGTCAATGATTTTTTTTAGAAACAATCTATAAACATATCTGTATGCTTATAATATTCTCCGATTTTTGTTAAAATGTAGTTTCAATGTTGGGATTAATTTAAGATTTGTATGGAAATCTTTGAGGCACTGTAACTTTAAAACATACATTTTAACGATAATCTGTCAAAATACAAGCATAGAGATTAATTTCTAGATTGTACCTAAAAATTAAAAAAAGCTTTATTAATAGAATTTTATTATTTTACATGTACGGTATGCCATGTTAGCTTAATCAAATTAAAGATTGAAAAAGTCGGGCGTTTGCGGAAAAAGTTTGTATAACTCTGGAAGATGGCGCTGACGTCCCTTTAAGACGATAAAATATATAGATTGAAAATTTCGCCGTGGCTTGCGGGGCGACGACAGCTCTGTTGGAGTAGAGCATGCCCCGGATAGGCAGGTCGTGGGTTCGAATCCCGCTCGCCGCCCGACTTTTTCAATCTTTAATTTGATTAAGCTTTATTAAATCTCAATACGATTAGGACATTGAAAACCCTAGCTCCTAATCTCGATGCCTGAACCCTAGGAGCTAGTACCTGACTTCATTGACTGTAATTGCTACGTATTTCAAATATAACCAGACTTCGTTTGTATGGAGCGCGCCAACGGTAATATACCATACTCTTAACCTCCTGAATCTGATGGGACGGGAAAAAGACAAGACAAGTACTAGGTAACTAACTAAAGTTTAACACGGGGCACGAGAAACGGGCACCAGATAGTCTTCTTTCTTAGAATTTGTTATCTCGTGTCTACAGAAAGCGTCTGAACTCTGAGCTAACATAAACTTAGTGATAGAAGGAAAGGAGAAACTATTTTTGACTTCACTAGTGTACCGGTGTGGTTTCATATCATATTGATGCATGGAAAGTGCATATCAATTCGAAGATATAGTAAATACTTATTTACATTTCCTTTAGGTAAATACTCGCAGGACCAAATAGAACCTTTATAGTTCTGTAGCCACGGGACATTTTAATTACCAAAAAGATTACCAATTGCCGTTTAGATATTATTGTAAGGTATACAATTACTAATTTAAAAACCTAAAGTCTTACAGGAGTGCGATTTTTGAATCTCATTCGTTGAGCTCAGCAGTTGAAAATGTCGAAATTACTATGGAGAAACGCATCTTTCTACTGTAAATTTGACATTCAAAAATCGCACTCCTGAAGTATGATTTTTGAGAGTCAAATCAGCAGTAAAAAGACGCATATCTCCATAGTAATTTTGACATTTTCAACTGCTGAGCTCACCGAATGAGATTCAAAAATCGCACTCCAGATCACAACCCGCCGTGAAAAATTTTAAATTTAGAGGTTACCGTTTTTTTCTATGCTGTCATGTTCTTCACCTAAATTCAATACCCATACGTAATAGTAAGACTGTTTAAAGTTACCATACAAAGCTTTATGACCGTGTGAAAAAGTCAACTTTGATTGGTCTTATAGCTTTGTATGGCAACTTTAGATTGTCTTACTATTAAAAATGGATCTCCACTGTGGGTGGTCCTGACATACATACTCTCTCCATCCTCGTATTATTTATACCAGTAAGTACAAAATTATGTTCTAGTAGATTGTAACCCTAGAGGAACCATAATATTGTAGGCAAACGCTATTCGAATCTTGTTTGTAAGTTTAGCCCTAAAACTAAGTAATAAACAAGTCAATTTGTGGCGTTTATAAATTAACTAGGTTATTGTCTGAAATATTTGTTTATCTAATGTCTAGACGTTATTATGAGGCGTGGGCGACGTTACCGCGACAAGTTTTTGTATGAAAGTTCATAAAATCAGATGTCCCGAATGAACTGAACACCACTTTTCCCTCATCATCATCAGCCTAGTAATACTTAAGGGGTGCTTCAGACCATCAAACTGAACAACTTTTACTATGGGAAATCGTGAATAAAAAAATCTGTTGTTTCATGTTTCTGTTGCTGTAGTACCAACTCGACTCAAATGTATGAGACAGCTGATATTTTCTATTCTCGCGATTTCGTAGTTGTCTCCATAATGAACGATGTTCAGTTTGATGGTCGGAAGTACCCCCTTAAGTTTTACTACGGTGTTTTGTTACACCCTGTATATTAACACAAAAGATCCCACTGCCCCCACAACAAGATAAGATACACCCTGTATATGGCGACGGGCTCACCCCCCGTCACACTGGACAGAGTTTCGGTACTGCTGGTGAAACGTGGATGTTCTGAGGTTTCAGAATATCTCTGACTACCCCCTCGGGGAATATAGTCGTGAGCATAATATGCTATGCATGATATGCTGTATACTTAGACAAGTTAACCACTGTATAGAATACATGTCACTCTTAGACAATGCCACTCCATTGGCACGACGCCTACTACAATCAAAGCTAACCAACTAACGCCCGTACACCTTTAGAGCGTTAGAACAAATGGTAGAATTCACATACGCAGTTACACACTTTATAGACAGGCATTATTACTTTTGAAATTGTTCCCATTTCCCACAGCAAAAGTTATTCACTTTGATCGTCCAAACCGCCGCCCTTTTAAATTAAACCGAATGAAAAAATAACTCAAAAAATTTCCCTTTTCCACCGAAATCCGATACATGTGTAGGCTTTCTACTCCAGTTTTTTCCTTTGATCAAATTCGTTGTGAGATCCAGGACAAATTAGAATCATACCTCTGGCTCGCTGGACTTTAATCTATGACAGTTTGTAAGTCCGTCGCCTATGTGATAGCGCCTTTGCTTAGTTTTACCTATACTTCATTCCATATAAGGACGACAAGATTTCCTATTCCTCTTTAGCTTTAATGCTGATTAGCAATATTAGATTAAACTCAACAAGCATGTGATCTGAGGCTTTCTTATTTACTGTCCGAGGTTAGTATACTATTTTTTTCCTCGAAGAAGGTGGGAAGCGACAACTTTGTGTAGCGCAGCGGGATCAAAATTCACGCTTTCCGTCCGGAGAGGAGAAAATATATTTTTTTTGTCATAAAGATATACTAACCTACATAATTATCTTGGCCGTTACTTATTAAGCTTTACTTAAGAATTATTGAGAATAAAGTGTTTCAGCGCAGCGGGACGACAATTGACGCTTTCCGTCCGAAGGGGAGAAAAGGTATTTTCTTGATATGATACCAAATGATTTCGATGATCGTCCACAGGTGGGAGCAAGCGTGCAACTCGACTGACAGTGGCCACAGCGATTGGAATATGGGTGTTGGCAGCATTGCTCGCCACACCGGCTTATATCGGCTCGTACCTGAGAGCTTTTGTTGTCAATCCTACAACACAGGTAAGCCTAAAAATAGCACTCGAATTTTTTGCATTCTACTGATTTACAGACATAAATCTTTCGGGGATAAATCTTTTAAAGGGATGTTTTGAAGAGCAAAACCCTTTTTCTAGGACAGTGGAATGTAAGTAGAATGATTTACATGCTACCTAATGCTACCCAGATAGCAATTTCTAGGAAGAAACTTATGGCAAGCTTACATCAGACTTTCTAGTTTATAAAAGGTTCCGTAAGGGTTTGTGGTTCTATTTTGGTGTATTAGAAATTAAGTAATTTGCTGTTTGATAAAAATCAATTAAATTAAATACTCTCCAACAAACTTGTATAATGTTTGCTCTATTCCACAGTTCCTAGTTTGCTACCCCTACCCACCGGAGTGGGGTGAGAACTTCCCTCGCACCATGGTGCTAATTCGATTCCTCGTGTACTACTCGCTCCCTCTGGCGGTCATAGCTATGTTCTACGTGCTGATGGCGCGCCATCTAGTGTTGAGCACACAGAACGTGCCGGGAGAGATGCAGGGAACTCAGAGACAGGTAAACTTTGATGAGATTCGTTTATTTCGAGTTCAGTAGTTTTATAATGAGTTTATTACTTATGTTTCTTTAATGTATGTAGGTTTATTTTCCAATATAGGTTTTAAAATGTTGGCTCATCTCTGCGGCCGTAGCATGCAGACATAGCAACGAGCGATAGCGATTACGAGTATAGTATAATACATTCATCTGTGAATTATAATAGGTGCAATACCATACAATACAATTATACAATTATAATAACAGTTAGTGGATACAATACAACCTAGAATACAACCCATGGAGGATATTATAGCCACTAGTCTTAGAAAAAGTATATGTCTAGAATGAGCCTCACTGTTTTACCGTATAAAACAAAAGGGGCCAAGTTTCATAGGTTGGTGTGCGTGAGGCGCCATACAAATTATGTAGGTATGCGTGGGTGTATATGTATAGGGTTTAGGAGCCAGTACTGGATCCAATTTTTTTCGACGCTTCCGTATCTTCGACTGTCAGTCTTGACATATAACTTTATCAAAGCCAATAGTGTTTATTAAATATACTATTTTCCCAGAATAAATACTAGTAGGTACTACCCGAACAGAAGAATCACTTCGGAAATAGATTTAAATAAATAGCGACTCTCTCTACACGGCAATAAGGTGCAAAGTCGCACCCGTCCTATCATAAAATTCGCGAATAACCTACCAACAGTCACTATTGCCATTCACCTCTCGGTGGGGATCGGCCGTCAAGCGCATAGATAAGCTAAGTACTTATTTTTTTACGTCAAGCGTACCTTAGCTATGGAGTGAGACCACAGATTACTTAATAGTGGTGAGACAGGCCTGCTATTGTTTGACCCAAAAAAATTGGATGGTATAGTATAGAGTCTACAGTACAGATGTTTATAGATACAATAAATAATAATAATAATTTTTTTTTTTTTTTTTTTTTTATTAATAATAATTTATTAATAGAATAGCAAAATAATTTAATTAACATGCATAATTTGATTTTTCCAGATGAGAGCAAGGAGAAAAGTAGCAGTGACAGTTCTTGCATTCGTTCTCGTATTCGCAGCCTGCTTCCTACCGTCACACGTCTTCATGATGTGGTTCTACTATTGGTAAGACCTTTTATACTAAGTACCTATACCCTATACTACCTGTACTGCTTAGTCCTAAAATGTGTCCTATGTGATTGGATAAGACTGGAAGATTGGACTAGATGAAAGATAGAATTTTATTATTTGACATGTATGCCATGTAAGCTTAATCAAATTAAAGATTGAAAAAGTCGGGCGGCGAGCGGGATTCGAACCCACGACCTGCCTATCCTGCCTGCCTGCCTGTAGTTTGTATAACTCTGGTAGATGGCGCTGACGTCCCTTTAAAACGATAAAATATATAGATTGAAAATTTCGCCGTGGCTTGCGTTGCGGGGCGACGACAGCTCTGTTGGAGTAGAGCATGCCCCGGATAGGCAGGTCGTGGGTTCGAATCCCGCTCGCCGCCCGACTTTTTCAATCTTTAATTAGATGAAAGATGTTGGTTTAGCAGCAGCAATAAGCTATTCCAGGCATAAGCAAGGCGATGGCTGGTTGTTAATTGGTAACGGTGTCATCATCATCATCAGCCTCTTTAGTCCCCTAAACTTCTACTTATACGCCTCTCCGCACAATGGCAGCTGAATAATAAAACGGTGTATTATTTTGCAGTCCAACGGCGCAAGAGGACTACAACGGGTGGTGGCATGGCCTACGTATCGTCGGCTTCTGCCTCTCATTCCTCAACAGCTGTGTGAACCCCATAGCTCTCTACTGCACCAGCGGGATATTTAGGAAACATTTTAATAGGTAGGCTATTTAAAATCCATGTGGTTCCGGCTTAGAACCGACGCACACCTGGCGAAGCCCAGAGCTGAGCATTTTTCACTGCCATACCATTAGCTTTGCTCAAGTTGAAATAAAATCTAAAATCGATATACACAACTAAAAAGACCCGAGAGCATCGAAGCGATGGAGGTGAAAATTGTGTTAATTTGAATTTCGATATTATTTTAACGTCAGCACAGTCGATAATGGTTTGGCAGTGAAAAATGTTCTGCTCTGCGCTTCGCCAGGTGTACCCCGGCCCTTAGAATGGACTCTTTTTTTCCCCACGAGGCACAGTTACACCATTATTTTAGTTTAGGACGTGCTTCATACTATGAAACCATTCAAACTGAACTATGGAACCAAAGTATCAACAGGCTGTTCCGTAGAAAAACCTCAAAGGCTACTGGACCCTTATATGCACTGACATATACTCTAGCGATAGACAGGCCCTTTCATAGAAGCAACATGTTCCACTTGAATGCGGTGGGCGCACCGCATTGATGTTCCTGAGTTCACTTCGTCACTATGGCAATGACTGACCGCAGTGTGTCATTTTGTGTTATTTTGTGCGACATGTTGTTTGTTTGAACGAGCTTGTCTATCGCTAGAGTCAGTGCTTATATGGAACATCATATTTTTTTGCTGGTTATAATGTTGCTCTCAGAGCCATGGAGCGTATCCTGCTAGGCGTATCACAAGTGGACCGAGTACCTAACGTCAAAATTCGAGAGGCAGTTGGGTAAACGGATCACAAAGTTGAAGTGAAGATGGGCAGGGCACTAGACTTGACGGGAAGACGGCCGGTGGATCAAGGCAGTATGAGAGTGGTGGCCAAGAGACGGACGGAGGACAGTAGGCAGACCACCAGCACGTTGGTCCGATGACTGGCGATGACATTGTGAGGAGTGATGGGTTCACATTGGATCAGATTAGCACAGGATCATGAGGAATGGCGCAATAAAAGGGAGGCCTATTCCCAGGTTGATGTGGACTAATTTGATTAATTGATTGATGTTGGTCCCATAGAGAAAGTTGTTCAGTTTGACGAATTGCATGATTAAAGTTACCGCGCTGACTAAACATAATATTCTTTATGTATTTTAGGTATCTTCTGTGTCGTGGCGGGTCCGCACACGGAACACGGGGCTCCATGTCACTGTCAACGTCGAGGAGACTGCATTCCAGCAGGAAAACAAACATCAGCATGGTCCCCAGGACGTGAGTGTTCAATCTATTTAACTTCTTCAATTATACAAGGTCTACAAAAATTAGCTGAAACTATTTTAAGAGGAGCATCAGACCATCAAACTGAACAACTTTCTCTTATAGACCAATATCGAAAACGTTAAGGGTATATTTTCGTTTGTGACGTCATCACTTGCTGTCAATTTTCAATAAAAAATGTTGATAATGTTTTGTAAGTTTTCCGTGACCTTTTGTTTGAGCTCCCACCATCGATAAGAAAAGTGTTAAGTATTTTTTGTGAAGAATACCTAGTTAGTAGGTAGGTTTTTTTTCACACAATAAGAAATTCATTACTTAACTAAAACATTTTAAATTAACCAAAGTGGGAAGTTTCGGTTAATTTAAAGTGTAACCTACATACATACCACTTTTTTCATACTAAATACGATCATCACTGTGGGCAAAAAAATTGTGTATAGAGATACAAAAATTATGATTTCACAACATGTAGAGTAACGGAATATGCCTACATAACTAATAAAATTTATTAAACACTTATTTTTATTAAATATTTTTATAGTTTCAAAATTACACATCTAACCGACAAGGAGGAGATTCTATGATATATATACCGCCGGTATTCTAATTTTGAACATACTGAAAAAAAAAATCACCGACATTTTCGTCAATTCGGTATGTCAAGTTTTTTTTTGGGAGGACAAAATGAAAAACCATTTCGAGATAATTGTCTCAATAACAATATTTTTCACCTCACAAGCTCGGAAAAATTCTGTTTATCACTCGAAATCTGAGTGCAAAAGCGTATTTTATCCGCTAGCGTGGAAAGAGTTTTTGAAATTTGAATCTGTCTATTCAATATACCTATTCCTATACCGCCAATCCATCAATCAATTTCATGTCACTGGCCAGCACGAAATAAAAACTTTTTAAAAATGTTCTTTTTAGCAATTCACTTTTTTCCTCGCTTTTGTGAGGTGAAAAGTTGTGTGTTGCGCTCGGCAGCAAAGTTATTGTGCGTCTCGTACCTTTGAAACCTTCGATGCGCTCAGGATTCTACATTTGAACCCACTCGCTTCGCTCGTGGTTCAATCTTAGAATCCTTCGCTTGCTCAGGTTTCAATACAAGTACTCGCGCCAAAAAACAACTTTGCAGCCTAGCATAACAAATAACTATTATATGTCAGAATATTTAAAATGAAAGGATTAAACTAAATATCAACTTAAAATAACTGGTCATTCAGAAAAAATATGTTCAATGTGTCAGAATTTGACATTTCATGTTACCGTTTCTGTTTCCAACATGGAGTAAGAAAGAGAAGGCAGGGAATTTTTATTTTTTAAATTAAATTTTTAAACAACAAAATTAACAACGTGGAGTTCGAATAATTTTTTCGAGCCCACTTTTGCCATTTACAGATAAACGTCATGAATTGAAAAAAAAAATGTTTCTTATAATGATATCTTCTATCCGTAAAAAATATAAAATAAAAACAAAAAAATGCTTGACATACCGAATAATTGTGTGAATAATATAGTAGATTACACACCGAGGGCAGGAAAGTAAGAAAGGCCTCAGATGTCATTTGATTGCTGACCGAGGTGAAGCCGAGGTCAACAAACATGTGATCTGAGGCTTTCTTATTTACTGCCCGAGGTTAGTTTACTATTTTTCTCCTCGACGGAGGTGGAAAGCGGCAACTTCGTTTAGCGTAGCGGGAAGAAAATTTACGCTTTTCGTCCGGAGGGGAGAAAACAACATTTTCTATGTTAGAGATTTTAAAATGAAAGGATTACGGATATTTTTTAAAAAATATAAGGTCGTTTTCGACCAGGAGTGCGATTTTTGAATCTCATTCGGTGAGCTCAGCAGTTGAAAATGTCAAAATTACTATGGAGATTTGCATCTTCCTACTGCTGATGCGACTTTCAAAAATCATACTTCAGCAGTGCTATTTTTGAAAGTAAAATCAGCAGTAGGAAGATGCATATCTCCATAGTAATCTCCATAGTAATTTTGACATTTTCAACTGCTGAGCTCAGCGAATGAGATTCAAAAATCGCACTCCAGGGCCCTATTCAATAAACGCGACAATTTCAGGTGAAAGGCGACAGGCGAAAATTCGACATTTATTTACAGTTCAATAAAAATGTACATTGACAAAATTGTCAAGAGCATTGAGTTCTGCTTACGTAGGTCGTGGGTTCGATTCCCACGTGGGACACCTAGTGACATGTCACTTTGTGCATTTTTCCCCAGTTTGTTAGGATATTACAGGCTGAATCACATGATTCCATGCTTCGGATGGCACGTTAGGCCGTTGATCCCGGCTACTATCTTTGGTTAGGTACATAAAAACCACGTCAGAGGCCCGTAAGGCGGTCTGAAAAAAACTCTGATACCAGGGCTTGCTGCCCACACGATAAGAAGAAGTGTTTAATAAAACAAATACTTATGTCAAGTTTTTCAGGACAAATTGTCATTATGTCTATTCTATTTTTATTAAATGGCGTTTCCTTGTTAGATTTCGCCAGTGTCAAGTGTTGAAGATATATTTATTAGATATTGTACGGTAATAGGATATGGCGATCTCAAAACCCCGTTTTTAAACCAAAAACACACACTTGAAACCACCATAAAACGGCGGAGCCACTTGGGCAATCAAATCGCAAGCCGACGACACGTCTACTTGTTACCTCCTTAGCCACGCGACTCCACTGTCACATGTCACCTGTCAGGAGAAAAATTATTGAACAGAAATATGTCAAATTGGCGCTACAATCCGACAAATTTCTTTTCTCAAACATGCTTGGAAATTTGAGCATTATGTTGACAACCTTCTTTGAAATAAATCGAAATTGCTGTACTATGCGAGCAGTGGCCGGCAATAGTTGTATGAAAATCTATATCTGTCGTAGTTTATCGGCCAAATAAATTACATAGTAAACTTATATTATGTCGTGTAATTTAAAAATGGAACGATCTTTTACTCCGAAACATGGCAACCAAGGAGGTAACTTATCAAAGGTCTGGTTTAAATTTTGAACTGGCTTGCAAATAAAAAGCTTTATAATGAAAAAAAAACGAATGGACCCTTTAACCACAGATAAGTTATAAGTTACTAGCTTTATCGCAGGAAAAATTATTGTTGTTCGTCATTGATTTTGAAAAGTTGATTAATTTTCATTTCCGCGCATTCATAATTCATAATATTTATTGCATAATCATAATAATAACATAATAGCATTGTTTGAGAAAAGCACTATACAAGCCTTGGCCACAACTAGGCATTGATGGACTTACGTATGTGTGCCTTGGCTTCGCCTCGGCCCACATTTACACGTTCGTCCATCGATGCGTCTTTTGCTGGCCACTGCAGTAATGTACTATAATTTTCCACCGTGACATTTTGACGAAATTATCACATTTTCCACCTGTAATTGTCACGTTTATTAAACCGGGCCATGTAAACTCCGCGGTAAATTTGAAAAGTACATAAAATAACTGGCCGATAAGAAAAACAAAATTATAATGTCAGAATTTGACATTTTATGTTGCCGTTTCTGTTTCCAGCATCGAAGTAGAAAAAGAAGGAAGGTGTCTTTTTTAGATTAGCAAAGTTTTTTCTACATGAGTTCGAATGATTTTCTTGTGACCACTTTTGCATTTAGAGATTACCGTTCAAATTCATTTAAAAATGTATTTGTATTGATAAACTAGCTAGCTTTTACGGTTCGCTTTCATTGCAACATACTATCTTTCATAAAAAATACTTATTTTATAACTATCTCCCATAATCTGTATATTCTTCTGTCTAGCCCCACACCAAGAAATGGTGGTTGGGCAAAAAATCTCGAGAGAAATATATCTCAAGACAATAATTATATTACTACTATTGTATTGTATGGTATAGTAAAAGTGAATTTACGCTATGGAATGGTGCTAAGGGACCCTCCGTACGTGAGTCCGACTCACATTTGGCCGGTTTTCTTTAAATACAAGGTGTTACAAAACTACAAATAAACCTTTAAGGGGGTGGTGTAGACCATCAAACTGAACAACTTTCACTATGGGACCAATATCGAAATCGGGAAAAAAAAAATGTTATGTTCTATACTCTATAAATCGACTAGAGCTAAAATATGTATGGGATATGAAATTATTTTTTTCGCGATTTCGATGTTGGTCCCATAGAGAAAGTTGTTCAGTTTGACGGTCTTAACAACCCCCTTAAGAGTTTCAAAAATGTATTGTTACTTATGAAACACCTTGTATAGTAGTTTACTTAACAAAATTTTAAAAATATTGCTTTTATGACTAGTGGAGAAAAATTAGCAGTGGAATTTAAATATTCCCATTGTTTTGGCAGACGTGCCTAAACCACTGAACCGATTTTGATGGTTGAGATGTCATTCGACTGCAATTTAAGTCTGTGATTGAGTCATAATTGCAAACATGACGTGGATGTACATTGAAGATATTTATAAAAATGTTAATTGGCGGTGTTTGGAATAGGTACCTACGTAATGGAATACATTGAGACCATTTTTAGAATTTTTGTCTGTTTGTTTGTGCACACCTTAGATTATCAAGATAGACAGTCAAAGCTACGAAAGCGTCGAAAAAAATAGGAACCAGTACCGGTTCCAAAACCCTATACATATACACGCACACATACATAATTAGTATGGCGCCTCACGCACACCAACCTAAGAAAGTTAGCCCCTTTTGTTTTATACGGAACAAGTGTGAGGCTCATTCTAGACATATACTTTTTCTAAGGTGCACACGTTATTTTAAAACTACTGAACAGATTTGGATTTCACGAAAGCATAGGGCTTAGTTTGGATTGGCATCAAACTAGTACCTACCTAAGTAATAAAATCTTTTCTGTTCAATTATTCATTGAAATTGGTAGGAAGCAAGTTTTTATTTGTTTTGATATTATTTGCAGTGATTTAATTTCAGAAGTAAATAAAAATTGCATGATTTTCTTATCAAGAATTTTATACTACGTAGGTAATTTAATCTTCTTGCTTAGAATTTATTTGAAACTGTGCGCGACTGTATTGGTAATTGTATATTGAAAAGCCGACCAAAGAGAATGGTCATAGATTTGGTATACGCTACTTAGACGACACTGACATAATTGAAGTCATTTCAATTTGATTGAACAATATGACAAAAATTATCCTAGAATTCGTTAATTTTTTTTGGAATACAACATAATTTTAGCTTTAGAAAAATACAAATAATGAATTATTCCATTCAATTACCTTTGTGTTTCAGTCATCCACAGACGGATCGAGAAAAAAATTGTCGCAAATTATTTTTAAAACATTTGACGCGGACGTGCTCCAGTAACGGCATTTCGCCGTACAATGAAAAAAAATCAGAAACAAGGATAATTTTGCAGTTGTCACAGGATGTCAAAAGCTTGAATTTGTTCGCCATTTTGTATGGTAATCACAATATTTGATTTTAAATAATATGTTTTCAAAAATATTAGTGTTTCAGACTGGTATTTAAAAAAATCGATTCATTATGTTTTTTAAATTTATAAAAACTTTCTTTTTACGTAAACTGTAAATTCAACCGTGTAACGTAACCCTTCTAAAAATGTTCCTAAAGTAACCCCATTTTTAGCAATATTTCGACGAACAGTGTCCGGATTTTATGCGA
Organism: Agonopterix heracliana; assembly: GCA_963693445.1. Taxonomy (NCBI): domain Eukaryota; kingdom Metazoa; phylum Arthropoda; class Insecta; order Lepidoptera; family Depressariidae; genus Agonopterix; species Agonopterix heracliana. The sequence continues at coordinate 3,909,342 of OY856323.1, read as the reverse complement.
TTACTAAAATAAATTATATGAAACATACAAAAAAACGATTCATTACATTTTTAAGTAAAGGCAGTTCTTTCATAATAAATATAAAACACTGGATATGCAATAGCATATCACTGAAAACAATGTTCCTAAAAGTAGGGGTTTTAGAAAATATACCCTTAAAAAAAGAATTAGCCGTCCCATACATTTGGCTCGAGTATTTTGTACTTTATTTGTGTATGTTATGTATATTGTTATTGTAATCTACACCGCCTACCAATCTTCTTTTACCTTCTCCTCTACCCTAAGGTTGTCTGGAAGAAATCGCTTCTTAGCGATAAGACCGCCTATTTTTGTACCTTCTGTATTTCCTGTTTGTTTTCTCTCTGTATATTATGTTTTTTTTTGTGTGTAAAATAAAGTAAGTATAAATTGATTGATTGATTGAAGTTTTGTATGGGACAGCTGTTTGTTTTTTTCCCGATTTCAATGTTGGTCCCATAGTAAAAGTTGTTCAGTTTGATGGTCATCCCCTTAAAAGTATCAGCATATTAAGTTGGACCCTGTATATCCCTAAACTCAGTCTGAACCGAGATATTTATTTATATTTAGTTTACTTCAAGCCTTTATGATTAGGTAATAATATACCTCCATTCGGACTGAGTTTAGAGATACTTATCTTAAAGTTTTGTTTCCAACTTTATTCTGAACTATAAAATTCAAGTTTTATTGATGGCCACCCTAAAAAGAGGCGAAAAGAAAAAGGCGTCATTTTTAGTCATTGGCTTTTATCTGTTCCCAGGACAAGTGTGATGGGTCGCGAAAGCAGCATTCGATTACTAAACAACGGCACATCAAAACTTTGAGGAAGGCACGGCCGTACACCGGCCAACAACAATCAAGAGCGGAGCAAAGAAAATTACAGCAAAAGTCTTGTCTTCAAAACGGACTGCAACGCTCCGTTTCCCAAATGCTGTGAAACAGAAAATGGTGTTATAATCGAAACTAACGTAGACGTTAAAGATGTTAGCAGCACTGAGAGCTTTTTCTTGCCTCTTGAAAATTTTCGGTCAAGTTAGTTTAAGTTATGAAAAAAAAAAATAGGATATTGGGTGCTTATAGTTTCTTGCATTAGGCTAGGGACAAAAATCGGGAAAATCACGGCTTAGTATGGTTCATATTTCACTCGATCGTAACTACTTATTTGAACGTAATTAGCGTTTTTCCAGTTGTTTTCTAAAGGATCGATAGATGGCGGTACGGTCTTCGCGAATAAACGAAAAACTCATTGATCGATGCGAAATATCGACGCTGGAAAGCGAAAACGCTGTAACCCACAAAAGGCAAACTTTACACCAGGCCCGAAAAACTTTTGCGATTTCAGAAAAAAATTCATAACTTCGTTAGTGTTAGTCCCACATATGCCATTTTTGGATAGAAAATATAATTTAAGATAAGCTATGATACGAATTTCCCCGATTCCGTTAAATGTTCCTGCGTTTAATTTTATTGTGGGTTACAGCATATGGACTTTTTTTTCAACCCCAAAGAACGCTGTAACTGAAGTCGATTATTGTATGGATTTCATAAAATAATACTTTATTTTGGAAATCGAAATCGTCGTAACCCACTATTCTGTAATGTACCCAGTACCATAATATTGATGTAACAATATAACCTTTTTAATTTGTATAGTCATGTAATGGTTTAACCACAAGAACTGCGAAAAAATTTGCTAAATTGAAATGACGTAAATATTAAGTCAAAAATGTTTACTGTGTTATTAAAAAGTAAAGAGTAATTCAAAATATAATATATGGTTACAAAAAAGCACAAAAAGCTTAATTCTTAATATTCAAATAGTCGAAACTGAAATAAACTGGAGCGCGGAAGCATTATCGATGAATTTTTTCTCAAGGAATTCTTCTCAAGGTAGGATGCAAAATCTGATTGATTATTTTTCATAATTGACAAATTATTATCTCATATTTGGAGATGTATCAGTAATCAATAGATTCAACAATATTCTAAGTAACTCTTTTTAAGGGATGATTGAACCGTCGCACTGAATATTTTTCTCTATGGAACAAACAACAAAAACGCAAAAAAAAACTGTTGTTTTATTCAAAAGTGCAGTCCTACTAGAGCTAAATGTATGGGACAGCTGTTTTCTTCGCGATTTTTATTTTGGAACCATATAGAAAATTATTCAGTTTTATGGTCTGGTCATCCACTTAAAAACTGTCAGCTGTCTGTAAGTTAGGTATACGAGGAACTCCGTAATATCAACTTCAAACATGAAAGAAAATCATTATTACAATGATAAAATTCTGCATGAATAAAACATTTTCCAAGTTATCCTCTAAATCTGATGCAATTCGCAATACCACCGAGAACGAGGCTACAAATCTGCTGAATATTACATAGTAGGGAACAAAATTTACTCACGACCTCTCGAACGAGACGGATCTTAATTTGCGTCAGATTAGGAAGGTAAGCTCAAAATAAAAAGGCGTTGGATGAAGGCTCCTGTAACTCAGGTTTCCTTTGCGAGGGACCCAGGGCTGTGCTGTAACCCTAGGTAGTCCTATCCCGAAGGTGTGAAAAGAGCTATTAAATTTTTTCATTTGTATTGTAATTACTAATTACACTGCAAAGAAGAAAAATCGCATTTCAAGAACTAAAGACCGATGTGAATCCTAAACCAAGTTCACAAGTTGTTTTTCGAGGATTCAAATTAAAAATCTTACGATGCTGATATGGCGGAATCTCTGCTCCGATGGAGGGATGCTAATCAGCTTAAACGAAGCTTCCTGACGTATCGGTCTCGGCATGAACTTGGATAAAACGAAAGTCATGTTTAATTTTCATATAAACAACGAATTTCACTGAAAGTTGTACAAAAGTGTATCGCAAAGGCAGCGGGCCATTAGAATAGGCAGAAACAATTTCGACAAATAGGCTGGTAAAGCGCATTCAGTCGAGATGAGCTGCTTTCGGGAAACTTCATTACATAATATTCTGTCTATCCGAATACCTAGAACGAACAACTTATTCAACCTACCAATATTCACCTTTAGTATTTAAACGTGGACGAAAATAGTAGTAGTAGACGACGTAGAAAGTGTAGAAACCCTTACGTTAACGTGATCTAACGTCTATAGATTCATAGTCGATTAGAGAGCGAGTGCGAGCGATCTTAGACAGCAGCTGTAAAATAAGCAAGTTAATGTGGTGAAGTGTTGGTCATCTCTGGCTATGAATCAACGGGGAGTCCGAGTTCTCAGACGGAGACAACAAAGATAGGCGTAAAGTTAGATATGAAAGGGCGAGGATAAAGTTTTGTAGCGCATCTTGGAATAGCATTATTGAACAGTGGGTGACGATGATGCGTTTTTTCAGAACCCTGTATTTCATAAAGGAAATGATGCAATCCAGTTCACTTTCTTTTAAATCACGTAAAAAATAAGGGAACACATTTACTAATAAAAATGTCAAATAACAGTATCTAACAAGTAGACTTACTATTCAAACGAAACCAATTACGCGCCAAAAATACGAACAACAAAAGTAAGACACCTTTTTGACGGCCATGGACTGATTTGGGACGCAGTAAATGGTAGGCCATAGCGGTTCGAGCGCCAAATCGATGGTGGTAAAAGCAATAACTTTGTCGCGAATACTACATTTAAAAAAGCGTAAATTGATTTGATCAACAAATAGAGATTTGAAATGAATGTTGTAACACGTCATGTAGCCATAATGTTGGTTACGTTAAAAAGTAATAAGCCACATTCGTTGCTAACAATTGGACAAAAAAATGTCATAAATGTGGTGCACTAAAATTTTTTGTCCCGCAAAAACGCTGTAACCCACATTGAATAGTATATCACGAACGATGTAACTAGCTTGTTGGTTTTTTCTACGGAACTCGATTTTGACGTAAATGCAAATCGGTAAAAATTTAGAGTTTTTGTGCTATTTACAGCCTACCAAAATCTATGTCGACCAAAAATAACAGGCAATTTCAACGCTGTACAAAATTTTCTAAGGGCCGTAGAGCTATGGGACTCAGACCATTCGACGCAGAATTTTTTTCTGATTACGAATCTGCAATAAAAAAATTTTGGCACTGGTGTCAGTTACAGCGTTTTCGCTTTCCAGCGTCGATATTCAACCGCGACTTTTTGGTTATTGTCTCTATTATTGTCTTTTAGTTTGTATTTAGAACTCCAGCCTAGCTAGCATGCCGCAGTGATACAGCGCTATCACATCTTAGCTGTATTTCTATTTGCGTGCGAACGAACGAGATAAAAGACGTGATACAGCCGTATCACGTGTAGCATACTAACGAGTGCAGAGCATGTTCAGTACAGACTTCATCAATTTTTTTTTATTTTTTTATTTACTAGACCAATTGAATTTACGGCGGATTGCCATAAAAGTGTGGAAATACCGATCGAGGATTATTGTGCCTAGAGATGTAACTAATTATAATTTAATACACACTATCGTTTTCATATGTTTCAAAGCAAATATATTTTTATTTTAATGTGAATAGAATTTTGCTTGAAATATCATATTTGAATATTGTAAATATAAAAGTTTTAAGCAACTATTAGGTAATATAAGTTATTATAACAATAAGTATCTAGTTAAGTGTTTACACAGGGTGTCCTTACTTGATAGTAACTAAATCTATACTTACCTAATTAAATTAATCGTGTAAAGTTATACTACTTACTACATTGAATATGTGGGTAAAAAACGTGTAAAAAGTAGTTAAGTTTTAAGCCAAGCTTTCTTTTTCATCCAAACATTTTGGAATGTCCATGAATATAGACTTCAACTATGAGTAGGTTGATCTGTCGCTGTGTATATTAACAACGAAATAAGGTATCTAATGGATCACCCCATTTCTTCTCTAATATAAGAGATAGACGGACTTTTTCCGACTACCGACTGACAGACCATGTCAGTCTTTGTAATGTTCGCATAGCTACAGAGCATAAATATGATCGTTAATTTTTACTGATTTTTGAACGGCTGTAACTCCTTAACCGACTGCAGATATGCAGGCAGACCTAGCCATCCCCATCACAGATATGTTCTACACCATTTATTTATTTATGCGTATGGCGAATTTGGTTTGTAGGCATTAGGTCATAAGTCTACATCCAGCGTCTGAAGCCATCGAAGGGCCTCATCAAGGGCCATCGAAAGGTGGCAGGCGTGTCAGGTCCTCAAGCCCGGGTAAGCTCGAAGGGGGCACCGTTGTATTATGTGCTGCATCGTCTGGTCTTCAATCCCGCCGTCACACAAGGGAGACTCCGTCCAGCCCCATTTGTGTCGGAGGTAGTTGCACCTGCCGTGGCCGGTCCTTAGACTCCATAGCCTGTACACTGCCACACCAGTACCTACTGAATCAGCCTTGCAGCTGATGATACCAAAAAGTACGTCTATCTCTTGAGACATAACGATAACAACGAATGGATAAAGTTTTATAAGCAGTGTTGTTTGGGCGACAGACTAGCCCCCTTTCTCCACTTGACACGTCATTCCATCCTGAAATCTTTAATACCTATTCTAAAGGTGAGCTTTGCTGCGTAAGTGCTTCTGTCATACCCTAAAGCAGGCATGTCAAACATGCGGCCCCGCATGCGGCCCGCACTGCATATATCTTGCGGCCCGATCCAATTTTAAGAATAGCTTCCTATCGCAGCCCGTTGAGCATGCTGACTTTTAGAAGCAGGCGTATTATGTGCGGTGGTAAAAATGGTGGTGATAGTTTTAAGTCATGGTGTGAAAAATTTCGAGCTCTATTCGCTCGCTGTTTTTGTTTGATTTTACTATTAAAATAAACGATTACAGTCATGTTTTATGATCAATGCAATGAGTTAAATTTCGTTATGTTCATTCGAAGCGCTCGTTGGCGTAGAGGAGCTTCAGTATTGGAAACGATCACCGAAGTTAAGCAACGTCAGGTCCGGTCAGTCTTTGGATGGGTGACCGTTTAGTGGTATTTCATCTCGAGCGTGGAAGCACGGAAGTGCTTCGGAAGGCACGTTAAGCAGTTGGTCTCGGATAGTTCCGTCAGATGGCGTTATAACTATTCGTTAAGCCAGGTCAGAGGCCTATTGAGGCGGCTTGAAAATTCTCTGACAGCAAGTTGACCACTAACTTGCCTCCACCAACACGCACTGGGGTCGCGTGGTGGAGTATGGCCCACTCCCTCTCACCCTTATTAGTGAGAGGAGGCCTTTGCCCTGCAGTGGCATTCTACAGACTTACTTACTTATGTTCATTGCGGCCCACTGATTCCACTAATATCAGTGTGCATGTGGCCCACCAATGACTTTGATTTTGACATGCCTGCCCTAAGGGGACTAGTTAAGTTTATGTAGTATTCTCTGTATTCAATGTTCTTGTGTTTGCTGTTAGATAATTTTATTTTTTAGTAGTTTATTTAGACACCGTGTTCAAAATAAAACAGGGATCAACCTGACCACGTTTCTAGAATCTAGATTATGTCGAAATACTTAAGTCAAGAAGACGGTCCTCACCGAGGTCATTTTTGTTTGGCAGCGAGCGAGCATCAATCAACCACGGTTTTCTAAAGGAACTTGTACTTTGGGATACTTTATTACAAAGACAAGATATAACAATAAAGTCGTTGGCAATACAACGCAGAAACGCTGCCAGCATTATGGGAACGTTTGGGCCAGGTACGGCTAGGGGCGGTCTTTTCGATTAAGTGTTTGACGTGGCTTGTACTGAATAGTGCTTTGTAAATTTGACGACGCATGTTGCTGAATGAGTTTTGGTAAGAAATTTTGACGACGCATGTTGCTGAAGCAGTTTTGTTGACGACGCATGTTGCTGAAATTTAATATGTGAGTCTATTTAAATTTAATGTTTGTGAATAAAATTTTTCTTTTTCTCCCTCATAAAGACTTTGCAAAATACAAGACTTAATCCCATTTACAGGACGAATGCTCCCGGTGAATACCGCCCTTAAGTAATGTCTATAGTACTGTACAGTGTAAAATAACAATTGATATCTAAGTAAGTCTTCAACTTCATTTTTAAGTACCTATGTGGCACCTGTGTTTTAAGTATTTTGTGTACCTATTTGGAGTAACTTGAGTACATAAGTTGATCAAATTGTAGTTATACAAGGTGTTACAAAAATACAAATAAACATTTAAGGGGGTGGTTAAGACCATCAAACTGATCAACTTTCACTATGGGACCAAAATCGAAATCGCGAAAAAAAAAATTATGTTCTATATACTCTACAAATCGACTCGAGCTAAAATATGTATGGGATATCCGATTTTTTTTTTTTGCCATTTCGATGTTGGTCCCATAGAGAAAGTTGTTCAGTTTGACGGTCTAAACAACCCCCTTAAGAGTTTTAAAAATTTATTCTTACTTATGTAACACCCTGTTTATACTTCGATCAAAGTAAAATTAATGGATATTACGCGAACATTTCAAACCAGAAAAATAAGGCAAAACAAATGACAGGTATACTTCAAACATAGACTTAAACTCTAGCGATAGACTTGCCCTTCCATAGAAGCAACATGTTCCACTTGAATGAGGTGTCCGCACATGATTGATGTTCCCGAGTTCACTTCGTCACTATGGCAATGACAGACCGCAATGTGTCATTTTGTGTGACATGTTGTTTGTTTGAACGAGCTTGTCTATCGCTAGAGTAATATGTCTATGACTTCAAATATGTACCGAGATGACAGACCAAGTATGCCAGTTTGTATGGACCAAGTGCACCATTAGTGTGCTTCAACTTAACGCCAAAGCGTGTCTATCCATTAATTATTGATCGAAGGTTATATACCTAATTTTAACTTAATTTTATCAAAACTCCTACCTAATTTTATAAATTGTAAGTTTGTTACAAATAAAATATATTTGTCATCCAGTTAGACCCAGTGTAATTATTGATTAAGTCGGTTAATAATTAAAAATAATAGCATTACCTTTGCGTTTGATTTTGGCTTCTCCCTTGTTTATCATCTATGTCCTCAACATCATTGTCAACGCGATGTCGATATCAGTGTATACGAAAATTCTTGGTCAATGGCGATATTGTCCAAATCTCTATCGGTTGACGGGTGTTAAAGAATTTCATAGGTACCTATATAAGGTGTTACAAAAATACAAATAAACATTTAAGGGGGTGATTTAGACCATCAAACTGAACAACTTTCACTATGGGACCAAGATCGAAATCGTGAAAAAAAATCTGATTTGCTCTAGGTACTTAACTACAACGGTGAAGGAAAACATCGTGAGGAAACCTGCATATGCAGAAGAAGAAATTCTAATGCATATGATTGTGAAGTCTACCAATCCGCATTGGGCACGCGTGGTGGACTGACGCCCAAACACCCTCCTAGAGGGTAGGCCTGTGCCCTGCAGTGGGACGTATATAGGCTGATGATGATGATGATGATGACTTAACTATAAATGTAATCGAGCTTCTTCTTCTCGTGCGGAATCGTCAATCTCTAGTATCTTGCCACCTCTGTCGCACTGGCTGATGCGCTCATTAGATCCCCCTCTCCACGCTGTGGTCCACCTGTACAGACTGTTAGGTGCGGGGTGGTTTGTTGTAGTCCGCATTGACATAAAGGGTTGCTGTTTTGGGGGATAATTCCCCATTTTATAAGATTGTCCTTGGTCCTGCCCACTCCCACCCGGTCCATTCCTCCTTCCCACCGGGGGGTAATGATTCAGCTGGTAATGTAATCTAGCTAAATGTATGGGACAGCAGATTTTTTTTCACGATTTTGATGTTGGCTCCATAGTGAAAGTTGTTCAGTTTGATGATGATGATAAAAACCCCCTTAAAAGTTTTAAATGTTTGTTTTTACTTTTGTGACACCCAGTATAGTTCCCATAGATATCTAGATATCGATGATAGTTCCAGTACGCTTAGAAAATGTTATATTAAGTAGAAAAGAAGATTTATACAGAACACCTTAAAACGATGTAAGTACCTATGTAAAATGAGTACTTAATGTAGAACCTTCAATGTATTTAAGTAGGTATCTCTTCATGTGGAACTAGAAGAATTTAGCCTCGTATCTATATGAACGTATGTAAGTATTTAAGCGGCTAATCGTATTTACACCGATAAACGTCGGACAAACTCATTGCTTATCTTGTTATCAGCTTCTAGCACTGGTATCGGTCGCCAGTCTATATCACTATCGCTGCCGTGCTACAATACTCTACACAGAGATTTATTTTTCCTATAATATAAGTAATTATAAAAACTCACGGTCGCATTCTCGATCGGGTTGATCAGAAACATAATAACAAAACTATAACTGTAAACTGTGATCACATCGTCAAGAATTCATAAAGATAATACAAATTATTGTATAAATTCAATAATATCAATATGGATCTTGAAGAAGGTCAATCTATTTATAGCAAGAAATGCTCAAATGCAAGTCAAGATACAAATGATGATCCAGATGAAGAAATACCATCCCGTTCGAGGCGATTAGCATACGATAAACGACCTGGAACTTCTGGGACAGATGGCCAACTTTACGAAACCAAGCTACTATGTTTAGTTCTGCTAAGAGCTTTGAGAAACAATGACATAGAAGAGTTTTACTTAGCGACGAATGTGGACAAAATTGGAGTATTCGATGATATTGTACTACGATACAAATTAAAAGGAAATGATAAACCGAAAATAATATTCGTACAAGCAAAACACAAAGACAAACCATACAAGTTAAAAGTGACCGTTGAAGAAATGTACAAAGACAAAAGTGATTTTGATTTGGTTGAATTATTTAATAGCTACTGTTTGATACGGCATCAATTTAAAGAAGAATCAGTGAATGAAGCCGATGCAGAGAATATTTTTCAAGGACAGTTTGACAGTGTCGATTGTGAGTTTATATTATATACTTCCGCAAACGAGAAATTTAACAGAAAAAAATTTCCAGAAAAAAATCATCTTAGTAGTAAAAATGACATCCTGTACACGAGTTCGACTGGATCCACATTTCAGTTTGATTTTGAATCTAAAGACGTCAATATTTTTATGGAAAAGGTTATGAAGTCCCCAACTAAAATAGTAGATGAAGAAAATATGAAAAGTTGGATAAAAGATTTCCTTGTTAAGCTAAAGTTATACACTAATCAGGCGAAACAAATGAGAGTAGAAGAAATAGTGAAAGAAAACATTGACATTCTCGTCAATGTTAGAGAAGGAAATGAATTTCGCATTGAAACCGATGCTATTTTCCTCAAAGTACATGACAAAATACAATCTTGGTGGCGACGTAGTAAACGAGTTTCATGTTTAACAAAAAGCTGCAACTATTTCGAGGTAGCGAAACAAGAGATTGCTCAAAGTCCTTTATTAGATAAACTGAACTTTACTTTCGCTATGACTATTAAAAAAACTGACATTGCATTTAGTAATGACGCAATTGAAGCTTTAGGACTAGACAAGACACTCGCAACAGAAGACAAAATTATGGTTGTTGTTTCTAATGAAATCACACTTAGTTGTATCAAAGTACTACAATATTTTAAAGCAAATAACGATCCCATTTTGAAAGTAGATTATACATGTATAGATTTATCGTGTATTGAAGTTGCAACTTTAGAACACATTATCTCGGAACTCAACAAAACAAAAATAAGAATAATTGTACTTACATGCTATGAATGCAATGATTTACTCAAAATAGCGAAATACTTGATAGAAAATATTGATCAAAAAGTTATTTTTATCACTGATAACATTTTATACACAGAATTAAAAGCTGTTTTACCAACAGTTACTGTGATAAAAGACAAGCAAAATGGACTCATTGATCTTTGTTCTGGATCCCAAAAATCAATTGAAAATCGAACTGTTACATTTCAGGGTAGTAATTTACCTTTGGGTACATTGTTGAGTGATAAATCAAAATACTTAATTCATTCACAAGTATTACTTGCACTAGCAAACTATGACAACATTGAAATTGGAAATTTACCTTTAACAGTAAAATTAACGATAAACGCGTTTAATGATTTAAAAGATACCTACATTCGAAGAACCTTGAGTCGATATATACGACTTCAGCCCAATATGGAATCAAACCAAGAATTATATTTCATACATAAAAATAAAAACCAAACTATTCGAGATCCTAACGGAAATCAAGACATTATCGTAGTTTCCGAAGACATTAAGGACTTCGAAGCTTCTCTGTCCAAATACGAAGATCGCAACATTCATTGGTTTAAAGAGGAGGGTGAATATTTTATATGGAAGAAATCACAAGGTAATTTGGAACGATTATTTAAGCTTGTAAATAGAATTCCAAACCCGCTTTACTCTGAAGAGCTAAATACAATAAAAGATGTTGAGGACGACTTGGTCATTATAGTGGCAGAATCAGGCATGGGTAAAACAAGCTTACTTCGTTATCTATACAGTGAAACTAAACAAAAAGTCCCTAACATTTGGGTAATACTCATTGACCTACGAGATCACTGGAAAATATTTAATGCATGGGTACGTAAAAGTATTGAAATTGATGAAATGGAAGCAATAAAATTTTTGTGTCATGCCAATGGTTTAGAAGCTTGCAGACCTAATAATGATAACAATAATCAAATATTGAATGTTAGCAAATATGATAAACATCAATTTCAACTTGTAAAAGGTAGAGACTGTAAAATAACTTACGAAACAATAGGAGACATAAAAGGACAAGCGCTTCTCGAATTGGAGCTTTTCATTCAATACTACAATGAAAGAAAAGTTTCAATTTTGATCGATGGTTTTGATGAATCTATTGATTACAAAGATGTAGTGATTACTTTGCTAAAAGCATTGAAAGCTTCCAATTTAGATAGATTATGGATAACTTCTCGCACTTGCAACATTTATAATGAACTTGAGAACAAAACGAGTACATTTTCATACGCTTTAGAATCTTTGACGCCAAATAAACAGATGGAATATGTGCAAAAATGTTTTGTAAAACTTATGGGACCAGGAGATTTGCTAAAGATAATTGTTCAATTGTTCAATAGTTGGATATCTGAAAAAAACAAGAAAATACTAGACCTGACTAGCAATGCACTACATTTACACATGGTTGCAGACATATTTATAAGAGAAATTTTAAATGCATTAATATATTATGATGAGCTACCTAATTACGACCCTTTTACAAATAAACTTTTACCAATATATCATGAGCTACCTAATTACGAGCATTTTACAAATGAACTCTGCTTAGAAAAGCTTTATAAATATTTTATTAACTTCAAGTGTAAAATCTATGAGGATAAAGTTTTTCAACCTGACTTCGCAAAAACTTCAGAAGGGAAGAGAATTATTAGGATATTACGGAGAGATTTTCTGGAAAATCATAAGAAAATGGCCATCCTGACCATTTTTGGAAATTCAGGACTAAAGAGTATTTACAGCAAACAAGTAATAAGAAATTTAAATAATTATATCCAGTCCTTAAAACGTGATGGAGAATCAACTGGTATAGTCGAGCAAATTATTGGAGATCAACCAAAATTTATTCATTTGTCCTATGCCGAATATTTTGCATCGGAATGTATTTGCGAAAAAATAAAATATCAGCCAACCAAAAAATTGGCTTGGCAATTCTTATTCGAAAGGTTACTTATTTCAAACAACCAGGGAGTAAGGCAATTTTTCGACGCTAAGCTTGAAACAAGCGATGATTTGGCACGTTTACCTAGCCGTGGTCATAAAAAAAATTGTATTTTCAAAGTTAAACAAGCGCTCTATGTACGAATGTCCTGACAAGTCTATCTCTTCTGTCAAAGCCAATAAAACGACATCTACAGCGCTGTATGTAGCCATAGAAGAGAACTTGGACAATGTTACAAAGTTTTTACTCAGAAGTGTTGAAGGCTACTTAAATGACGATAACGTAAAAGAATTCATTGATATTATTACAACACAAAATCATTCAATGTGTATACTATGTGCCGCCGTTTATAAGAGAAATGGAGAGGTTACCGGTAAAATATTAGATTTGATTTCAAGTGTAGACAGTAACAAATTAACTGATGTTTTCAATTGTAAAGATTTACCGTACTTTAATCCTTTGATGATAGCTAGCTGGATATTAAGAGATCATACTATAATAGAAATTTTATTAAAAAACTTAAATAAACACCAATTGGAAAACGTTTTAAGTTTTTCTTTTAAAGAGAACTATAAAATGTCCCTAATTTTCTTATTGGCTGCAATTCCAGTTGAATTTCAGTTAATTTTACCATATATAGAAAAGTTAGATAATGTTCAAAGAATGAAGATTTTTAGTAATGACTATTGTAACTATCGTAATCAAAATCCTGCCCACAATGCTGCTCTGAGGTTGAATTATGATTTCTTTTACGCTATGGAGAAACTTTTGACAAGAGATCAATTTCTTCAAGTTTGCAACACGCGCGACGACTCAGGATGGACTCCTATTAATAACATAGAATTTAATGGTGGTTGCGACCAAAACAAGTTACGGGAGTTCACAAGCAAGCTTGGTTTGTAAAATTAAATACGTTTTTTGTTCATTTTAATCTTATTTTGATTTTTTAATTTGTCTTTGTTTCACTAAATAAATAAATAATAATTAATAAAGCACTAAATTTTTGTCTTTTGTATTGAGTTTCTAGACGTTATAGACCTGTAGCAGCTTGCCAACAGATGGCGCCGCCGTCTTCCACGCAAAAATACGACATCAGAAAATTTGCTCTGTCACATTGAAAACCCGTAAGCTGCTTACACTAAGGTTCACAATAGCATGCAAGACACAAATCGCGCAAGAACAATTTTGTAACCGAGACTCTGTATAATTTTACAAGGTACCGACAAACATCAGTAGGACCACGGTCGGTCCCCAGACATCACACCTAGCCTGGGGGAAGTACTTCGCTTCGCTTCGCATGGAGGAACCTTAGCGCGCAAATAGAAAGAGAGGGAAGGTGTGATAGCTCGTTGTCACGGAGTCATGCTACCTATGCAAAATCCCCTTTGATATGCAACGGGCAAAGGGTATTTAATTGTACACCTCTATTTGATTTGTTTATTAGGTATCTCCGTTCCCTGAATACCGGTATGTATTCAGGGAACGGAGATACCTAATAGACAAATCAAATAGAGGTGTACATTAAATACCCTTTGCCCGTCGAGATGTTAGATGTCCTAGACCTAGAGCACTATTTGAGCACTGTTTTTTGAGTGTAAAATCGTTGCTGTATATAGGGTCCTTCTTAATATGCTGACACTTTTTTTAAGAGGATGATCAGACCATCAAACTGAACAACTTTCTCTATGGGACCAATATCGAAAGCACGAAAAAAAAATCTGCTCTTCCATACAAAACTGCAAACCTCGAGTTCGAGCCAAATGTATGGGACAGCAGATTTTTTTTTCGCGATTTCGATGTTGGTCCCTTAGCGAAAGTTGTTCAGTTTGATGGTCTGATCATCCCCTTAAAAAAGTGTCAGCATATTAAGAAGGACCCTGTATAAGCCATTTTTGCCACAGAAAATGTGTAGGAAGGAACACTACTTTAACGTCACGCTAGCGTACCAAGCAAAGAGTAATATAAGTATATTAGAACACGACACTTTGTTACGCAAAACAACACCAATTTTACGAACCAAAACTCACTATAAACAATAAAAATTCGATGAAATATGAGGACTCCAAACGTCAGCTACCAAAGCCCGCCAAAAACTCCCTTAGGTATTTGAGTATGGTGGTGTTGCCAGGTTATGCGTGATTTTAAAGTTCTTTCGTGGAGGCAGCGCCCTCATTTAATTTCTACTCTTTTTGGCCAAGCTGTACTTTACGAGATATTGTTTTATTTTGGTTCTACTAAAAAATTAGCAAAAAAATTCATGTCACTAAGTCAGGCGCAATCGTGGACGAAGCATGTTTCATGTTAAAGCCCGACCATAAATATAAAAAACCTCGCCATGTTGCTGAAAATCATTGGAACTAATTTATGTACTTGGAACTCTGAGATTAAAGGTTATAGTCGATTGCAGCGCCTGCAAACCAGGTTTTTTATATTTCTGGTGAGGCTTTACTTAAAAATTCAAATGTTTACTAGTCTCGCCAACGCCATCTATTGAGCCATTAGGAACAGCTTTTTCATTTTTAATGGATTTTTGAAAACCCCTCATTCAAATCATCGATCAAATCTGGTGCTGAGATTTTTTTTTAGCTGCGAGTTGATTCATTTGATTTGGTTTTAAAAGAAACGGCTCAGGTTTTGAGTCACCTGTAAAAAATGTTCTTGTATTCAATTCAATTTTTGTTTAATGGCATCCGATGCGTTATCACAATTCAGCCAACGTCTCGTTATGTGAAGATTATACGTAGGAAAATGATCAGTAGTTTTAATTAAATCTAGAGTGGCAGTTTTGCCAATGTAAGTAGTTTAGAGTCTCAAGTGATTGTTTTAAGGTTAAAACACAAAAGAGAGTTCACAAAATGGTGGAGCCACGTGCGGACCTAACGCGACGATACGTGCTGTGCACACACGACCGTCCTCCGGCAGATCCGCATCGTGACTCCCAATGTTCTTGTAACATAACAACATTTTTCCTGTATGTCAAACTAATGTCAATGTCAATATGACAGAAACTGAGAAACAGCGTTCAGCAGTGCTGCCAAGTTAGGCGATTTATCGCCTTTTAGGCTACATCAGGGGGTCTATCGGCGACCAAAAAATACGATTGGCGACCGGTCGCCATTTAGGCTATATTCAAAAATAAAATAGGCGATTTTAGGCTATTTAAGAAAAATAGGCTATTTCGGGTAATTTTAGGCTATTTAAAGAAAAATCTCAATTATAATACTTATTGTAAGTAAAATTATATGATATATTTATAGCAGACTGTTCACTGTATAAACTGTACACTGTAGTAACACACTTAACGTAAGTGTATGTTATGCGGTAGAGCTGTGAGTAGAGATTGCAGTTGTAAAAAAAATATATTTTTCTGTCACGAGCAGCCAATATAACATTTATTTTGGCCAACTTGCGGTATTTTTAGGCGAATTTAGGCTATATTACACAGGGGAAAAATTAGGCGACTTTAGGCTACTTGGCCCGAGATTTTTGGCGATTCAGACTGGCTGGGACTTGGCAACACTGGCGTTCAGCGTTGTTTGGTTTGGTTTGGAGCTGGGTAGCTTGAATTGTTTCGAAAAACGGGTGAATTAACTGAATACTTGAGTGTTTTCATCTATTTCTCTAAGTGGAATAGATTTATGGAGTATCAGTAAAGTGGTTTTTTCAATTTATAGAATTGAATTTAGACAAGGAAATCTGTGCAATAATGAGCCATGGTGAATGTTATGAAAGGAGTTCTCGTGGAGTGGTAAGCATCAACAAAACACATTATCCATAAATGTATTCTTAGTTTATTTATCTCTAAGAAGAAATTATGAGGCAAAAATTAGTGAGAGTAACAAAAACATTCAAATTTGAATACTACTTGGAGGTTAAGTTTGTAATACAAAGCCGAAAAAAAGATACAAAATTACCTATTTAGAGACTAAAATCAGCGTCTTACAGTTGCAGAAACGCTCATTAAAGTTAATCCTCCATTAAATATCTTGCTCTCACGGTTTGTTTTGTTGACGTAGTTAAAGCTAGCAAGAGATGTAATGGAAGATTAACTCTAATGAGCGTTTCTGCTGCCGAGTGTAAAAGACATATCACGCAAGCGATTTTGAGCGTAGGCGATTTCGCAACAACGTCGACGCGAAGTTGCAACTCAACTGAATTGCCACGATTTTACTCAACGTTATCACCGCGATGCAACACCAATTGGATTGATCTGAGAAATATAGCGGCGACGACCTGGTTGGCATAATGGTTACCACGCCGTACTGCCAAACCAGGGACCTGGGTTCGAATCCAGGTTCGGTCATGGATGTTTGTGCCGTTTTTGTATGGTTCCCATAACAAAAAGCCTAAGGTTTACTTTGGATTATTACAATATATGTGCCTGTGAGCGTTATTAATTATTATTATTTATTATATCGCTTATGCTCAAAAATCACTTGTGGGATATGGCGCTAAACACAACAGAAAGTCAAAACACTTACTTACATAAGGTTGGTAGAGTATCACTGAACAGTATAAATCTTATTATATTATTAAATTGTAATTAACTAAGCCTATTGAGGCTTATTGAGGAACATTATTGAATGGTAAAAGTTTTACATGTCTACATAATCCAAATCCTGTGGTAAATTAAAACTTTGTTCAATTATCTCATTTTCCATTTGGAATGTGTTTTTGATGTATGATTTCAAAATGTAGATATTTTCCGTCCATCTGTTTATTGCGGCTTTCAAGTCCTGAAATGGACCAATTTTATTTTAATTAGAACAAAGTTGCTCATTGGCATAGACGAGCTTCAGTATTGGAAACGATCACCGAATTTTAGTATTAGTTTATTAAAAATATAGTGATTCAGTTTAATGGTCGCTTGTGTGGTGTGCGAGAAATAGTACGGGGAACGGGGCACCGGTAATGTTGGTACTGCACATAGGCAGGGTTCAAAATTATCAAGATAATTATTTTCTTTGATTATTATCATGATAATTATCGGATTATCCAAGATGATTCTTAGTTTTGAGATAAATTCCTAACCAAAACTTCTAAAAACAGCTGTTTTTGCATTAACCTCGTAACGCCCAGATGTTGTTAATAGTTTCTCATCACTATGAATAACAAATAATTGAGAAAAACAACAGAAAAGGGTGAGAAAAATGATTTCATGTTTCTCCAAACATCTTCTTTTTTTGCGAGCCATGATCCGAAATACATGGCGTGTTGTTAGTCCAAGCTTTTTGTGTTTCCAATCGATTTTATTATTATTAATATAATTATCAACGTTAAATTATCAAGATAATTTCATGAAATTATCAATGATTATCACTTCAAACCCTGCACAAAGATAAGTTGATATCGCCCACTGCGTACAATTGACTGTTGTGACCTCAGAGTTGAACAACTTAGTTTTTATTACACTATGGGTGTGTTCTTTTGATGGGTTACCGTTTAGTATCTCTCTTTATGAAGGCACATTAAGCAGCGGGTCCCGGATAGTTTCGTCATATGGCGGTGTATATATTTTTATGCCGCGTCAAGGACTATTAAGGCTTGAAAATTCTCTGGCAGCAAGTTGACCACTAACTTGCCTCCACCAATGTGCCCACTATTTACAATGGCAATTCAGCATACATTGCTGACAATGTTAGTGACCCATTACCTACTTCTTGTTACCCGCCATTAGTAACCAGCAATGTAAACTGAATTGTCATCGTAAATTACAATTGTCATCATCGTCCACTACGCGTGCCCAATGCCGATTGGTAGACCTCACATACGCATCGGAATTTCTTCTTCAGCGTATGCAGGTTTCCTCACTAAGTTTTCCTTCACCGTTTGAGAGCAGTCAGTATTACGTACATAAGATAGAAAAACTCATTGGTACATGGCATTGGTCCGTGCGGAATCCAACCTGAACCTCAATATTGAGTTTCCATAGCTCTCCGCAACGCGCCACCGACGCTCTATTAAATGGGGCCCTGGTAGTTAATTAATATTTAGGTAATACAGCTGTTGAATGCACCAACTTGGATCTCGGTCTTCAACTGACTGATGTATTCAGGATCACAATCCCTGTACTTCTGTAGTTCCTTCTTCAGTGCCTCTTCTTGCTTTTGTGCTTGTTCTAAAGTTGACAGTATTTGGGACCTCTCGTCATTGGTCTCTCTTCCAATCTGCATTGAAAATGAACTGGCTCAAAAATGTTTACTAAGTATTTCAATTCAATTATACTTTATTGCACACCAAAACAGAACATACATTTGAACACAGATAAAGACAAGGTATTTAAGTTATATACTGAATGATCTCACTATAGGCCAAAGGCTACTCTCATCAAACATCATCATCATCATCAGCCTATCATCGTCCACTGCTGAACATAGGCCTCTACCAAAGCGTGACACAAAACTCTGTCACCCGCTACCTTTTTTAGGTTGTCTGTCAAGCGGGCCGCAGGGCGTCCCACACTACGCCTTCCAGTTTGTGTTCTAAATTCTAGAATTCTAACACTCAATCGGTTGTCAGTTCTTTGGCACATATAATATAGGCTAATGTTAACCCAGATATTACTGAAACTATTTATTTTCTCAGATTCTCGAAAATATGTAGTTTCTTTAATTATATGCATAGAAAGACCCGAAAAAAATACTTAAAAAATTCCAAATTACCTGAAAGATTTGGACGTTGTACCGGACAGTAGTAGTATTTGGGTTGACTACTTCAAATAAATGAATAGATTTAGGATTTTATAGAATTCTAAGAATATACTTTATAACTTTGTCCTATCACAAAGTTCTAATCTAATCAAATAACATAATTTTATAACTAAAGTATTAGGTATTAAATAAAACTTACAGATTGTTCCACAATACTATTCTCAGCTCTTTTTAACTTCTTTGCACACTCCTCCATTTCATTTTGTAAATCATTCAGCTTTCTTTTCTTAGCATTTTTTACTTTACTAAAATGAAATATCACAATTATTTTAAAATATTATCAAGTAACCCTTTCGTGGATGATCTGAAATCTTCCTTACTAACCTAGGTTGTTAAGCATTATCAACACAGCCTATTATACGTCCCACTGCAGGGCACAGGAGCAAAGAAAATATACAGGAGTGCTATATTTGAAACTCATACGTTAAACTCAGCACAACTCACAATCCAGGTGTGCGATTTTTGAAAGTCAATTCAGCAAAGATGCATATCTCCATACTGAGTTCAACGTATGACTTTCAAAAATCGCACTCCTGGCAGAGGAGGAGGGACCCTCCCTCCCCCAGGGAGGGTGTATAAGCTTTAGTCCACCACGCTTCACATACGCATCGGAATGCAGGTGTCCTCACGGTATTTTCCTTCACCGAGAGCAGTCGGTATTATGTACATAAGTTAGAAAACTCATTGATAAGTGGCATGTCGTCTGTGCGGGTTCAAACCTGGAGTGCGATTTTTTAATATCATTCGGTGAGCTCAGCAGTTGAAAATGTCAAAATTACTATGCAGATACGGATCTTTCTACTGCTAATTTGACTTTCAAAAATCATTGTACAGGAGAACGATTTTTGAGAGGCAAATCCGCAGTAGAAAGATGCATATCTCCATAGTAATTTTGACATTTTAACAGCTGAACTCACCGAATGAGATTCAAAAATCGCACTCCTGGACCATAAGAATTTCTATGCCTGGACCTCAAGATTGAGGTTCCATAGCTCTCCGCAATGCGCCACAGACTCTTTTCTTAGCATAGTGAATATTAATGAATAAAACTTTTTTGGTTTTCTCTAAGTTGAAATAGATTACCTAGGAAATGACCAGAAGTATATGGACGTGCCTATCTTCTCTGAGTCAACTAGATGGTCGTCAACGAGGCTCTGTAGAACTTCTTTCACTGACTGCATTGTGATCCCTTTCTCTTTTGGCGCGATCTTCTCTAGTTCCTACAAAACAATAAATCATTATTTCCTTGCTGCTTTCATAAAGCTGTTATGTACTACATACAATGCGGCGATATCGCCTAACCTCACTCGGTAGATCTCTAGATTATCTAAAACCCGCCCTTGCGCATCCTAGCCGCATGTGGCGCATGACGTTTGTTTGCCGTGTCACCTCTAGTACGTAGTACATCATAGCTCAATGTACATATTTAAAAATTGCATTGACATTTTGCAACGCTAATTGCAGAAACGCTCATTAGAGTTAATCCTCCATTAAATCTCTTGCTAGCTTTTACTACGTCAACAAGACAAAAAGTGGCAGCAAGAGATTTAATGGAGGATTAACTCTAATGAGCGGTTCTGTAACTGAGCGTAAGTGAACTGAAGTTTTTCTTACATGCCCACACAAAGCCATAAAAAATTACTAGTCAGTACAATAGCAAAAGGTAATTTGATTTTGTCTAGTTTCTGCGTTCCATGAATGTAGTTTATTTTATGCCTTTTGTAGCGTAATGTATCAGTATATATCTAATCTACATACAGTACAGACACTCCCTGCCCACGGATCCAATTTTGACCGCTCTCACTACCAGTGGTGTATTTTTTCTCATATTATTCTCTCACTCAGCATGTCTCCTCATCTTGTCAGTTCTATGATGTATCCAAGATGTGGTTCAGTATTCATAGTTATTTTAGTTTGTAAATATATATAATCAAGAGAATAAGAATATTTTTTGATAAAACTGTGTAAAAAAGATGTTATACAATATGACAGAATCAACACTCAACAGTTTGGTCCACATGCCAACAAACTGTGCTGTAGTTTGGCACTATCTATTCAGAGCTCAGATAAATTAACAGGAATGGATTGGAAATGATCTCGCATTTCTACGCAAAAAAGTCTGTCAATTTTGCGGGGGTGAGGGGGAGGTTTATAAATACAACTTGGCGACTGGCGCGGGACGCGCGTCAACTATTTTTATATAACGGGCATGCTCACTGAGCATGCGCCTTTGGCAGAGGGGTACGCGCGTAATATCGCATCCATTCCTGTTAATTTATCTGAGATTCAGAGTGTAATTGAAATGCATCGAAAAATTAAGGGGTGGCTCACTGAACAACTTTATGGGAGCAAACCTGAAATTGCAAAAAAGAAATCTGCTGTTCATACATTCGTTTGAGTCTAGCGGGCATTGCAGTTTAGTAGTAACAGATTTTTTTTTAAAATTTTAGTTTTACTCCCATCGAAAAAGTTGTTCAGTTTGATGGTCTGAACCACCCCTGAAAACTTTCGACTCGTTTCAATTACACCCTGTATTTGAATCTGAGTACAGTGCGACATAAAAGAGTAGAAAACGGTGACAGCAGGAACTAAATATTTTAGTACAAATTGTAGGTCGGTCTTGCCAGCTTATGCGTGATTTTGACGTTCTTGCGTGGAGGCAGCGCCCTCATTTATTTTCTACTCTTGTATGTCGCACTATAATCTACTGTTTTTACCTTCAACTGAAAGAAATCTTTACTCCGATGAAATATCTCCAGCATCCTAGTCCTCTTCTCGTCAGCGCTCAAGCCACGTTTCTTTGACATTTCCTCTCTAATTCCAGTGATCCGGCTATGAAACAGTTCCTACTGCACCTCGATGAGACCCTCGCCCTCGGGAGAAAATTTATACTACAAGACCTGGACGAAACACACCTATTTATATCATCGGACATCGTAGAAACTCTCCAAGCCCGTGTTGATGATTTAATGGACCAACTCAGCTTTCCAGTTCACGATAAAGGATTGTAATCATGGCTACAAGAGAGTCCGGAAGAGTCAAGGATGCAGAGAAAAGAAGGGTATTAGATGATGCAGCGAGGAAACGCAGGGCCAGGAAAGCGGTTGAGGCGTTGGAACAGGACAATTTCCACGATGACCCCCACGCAGATCTGGTTATGTCGAAGAAGATACCGAAATTCGCAGATTCGAATGAGAAACCGTCTAGAAAGAAGAAAACGAGGAGTGCAGAGTATTATAAGATGCGGTTTAGGAAGTCGTTTGCACAATTAGTCGAAGAGGATGGTGGTTTTAGGCCGGAGCCACCTAATTATTTGTCAGCTCAGGCTCCTCCATCAAAGTAAGATTTTGTATTTACTAAAATTTTGTTTATGTTGGTCCAACTAAATATGCTGACGGTATTTTTAAGAGGATGATCAGACCATCAAACTGAACAACTTTGACTTTGGGACCAATGTTGAAATCACGATAATAAAATCAGCTTCCACTCAACTGCATTCCTATAAAGCCCTACATTAAAGTAGGGTTCTAGTTTAGTTTTTATGGACCAGCTGATTTCTTTTTCGCGTTTTCGACTCTCAGTTGCAGAAACGCTCATTAAAGTTAATCCGCCATTAAATCTCTTGCGGTCACTTTTTGTCCTGTTGACGCAGTAAAAGCTAGCAAGAGATTTAATGGAGGATTAACTGTAATGAACATACGTGCAACTGACCGAGAGTCTCACAAAGAAAGTTGTTCAGTTCGATGATCTGACCATCCCCTTCAAAACCGTCAGTATATTAAGTAAGACCCTATACAGGTGTAATTAAAAGTAGGGATGGGTAATATCGAATTTTCGTAATATCAAATCGAAACTATATATTGATATTGAATATCTGATTCTGAAACTATATATTGGATATCGGTCGATATCCAGTAACGCTATATCAGTCAGTATACACTTAAGGTTTGATATTGTACGAATGCATAATTATTGCTAGGTATTTCACTCTCTAGCAGGGTATTGGTATATTTTTATCACTCGGCTTTCCTCGGTTCAGATCGGCGTATTTTTTTATGTGTTATTGGATAAAGATAACACAATACTAAGATATTCTAAGATGACACAGTAGATCGCGACCCCTTCCCTTTCTAAAAACATAATTTAT
This sequence comes from Agonopterix heracliana, assembly GCA_963693445.1. NCBI lineage: Eukaryota > Metazoa > Arthropoda > Insecta > Lepidoptera > Depressariidae > Agonopterix > Agonopterix heracliana. The sequence goes on along the minus strand of OY856323.1, from coordinate 3,885,820 downwards.
AAAATATCTCGATAACGGTGAATCCTAGCGAAAAAATAGCAAATTTTTCGAACCCCTGGGGTACCCGGAAACCCACCCTTCCGCATGCAAAAATAAAAAAAAAAATCAGTTTTGAAAATTTTACAAGTCCAGCCCCCATACAAATTTCACCCGAAAAATCGTCTAAGTCGATGGCTCATACGAAATCGTTCAAAATACTAAGTGTGGGACCCTCGTTGCGACACCCTAACCGGTAGCCGCTAGCCCGTATAGCGATGCAATACGGTTTGATATCCTATATCTATGAATCTCAGATATCTTGAAATCGAGGCGAATCGAGTTTGTGCGGCAATATAGTGTTTCACCAAATATATAGTTTCTGTACGCATCAATATCTGATTTTAAGATATTCATGTGATATACGTTTCAATAACTATATACGATATATATCGCCCATCCCTAATTAAAAGTATCATTAACATTAACCTGGTCTACTCGACGCAATCGTATGGGACAGCAAATTTTTTTTTCTCTGATCGTTTTGCTGTTGTTGTTCAGTTTGTTGAAATAATTCATGTTGTCCGAGTTGACCATGTATACCGAGTTGACCATGTTGTTCATGTTGTCCGAGTTGAAGGTGCTATCATAGTTCGATTTTTTTGTTGTTCTGACAGGTTTGCTCCCGTAGTAAAAGTTGTTCAGTTTGATGAGTAGAGTATGTGGTTTAAAGGTTAATGATACTTTTCCTTACACCCTGTATAGATGGCTAGATACTTTTCTATCCTTTTCACAGGAAGCTACAACTCCATGATTGCAATAACGACCGAACTAAACGCGACGTATAGTCTAAACTATTATAAAACTGTATCTGAAGTGTGTCTGTACATTGAAGATATTTACAAAAAAAAGATTACGATATGGTTTTTAGGTATCCCTGACTCGAAATCAACCTTTTTTTTAGAAATTTTGTCTGTTTGTTTGTTCGCGCATCACGCAAAAACTACTGAACCGATTTAGATGAAACTTTTTTTGTTTGATAACTTATGATCTGACTTAAAATCTGGTATACTTATAATTTGTGCGGACGAAGTCGCGGGTTAAACACTAGTCTGTCTATAAAGTCGTGGCATGAATGTTTGAAGAACTAATCATTTTAGTATGGTGGTGTTGCCAGGTTATTTTTGATTTTGACGTTCTTGCGTGGAGACAGCGCCCTCGTTTTTTTGCCAAGACTTTATAGACAGACTGTAACCTTCCGTCGCGTAACGCGACGCCAAGTGTGTCATACCAACCGAACACTACGACCGAAAGTTCAGCCGCTGAAGGTTCAGCCGCGAAACGTTCAGCAAGTGTGACGCTACACTACACAGGGTGAAATCATTTTGCATCCTTTTAAACTAAGAGTCTATCCATCAAACTGAACAACTTTTACTATGGGAGCAAACCAATCGGAGCAACAAAAAAATCTGCTGTTCCATACTAAACTGCACCCGCCGCCGCTGCCTATACGACTCAAATGTATGGGACAGCAGATTTTTTTTTTTGCTCCGATTGGTTCGCTCCCATAGTAAAAGTTGTTCAGTTTGATGGGTAGACTCTTTTTAAAAGGATGCTAATGATATCAATTTCACCCTGTAGATACAAACACCCATGAATATTTATATTCATCTCACAAACATTTGCGCCTTTACCCTAAATTGCACCTCCTATTCCGATCACTGGTTGTAACACTTCACTTTTTATGTTTTGTATTTGTGAGTCATTTACTCAGTCGTTTTCGGTATTTTCAGGTTTCCCGACCGGCATTTCTGTGCGGTTTGTGGTTTCCCGTCAAATTACACGTGCATCCCGTGCGGAGCGAGATACTGCAGCGTGAAATGCCTCGGAACCCATCTCGATACGAGATGTCTCAAATGGACTGCATAAATAAGATAGTTAGTATAATAGTTTGTAATCTCATACCAATTATTTGATGAAACAATAAAACGGATGGACAAATTTTTACGATTTAGGCCTTTCTTTTCCTTTAGCTTGTAAATTCTTTCGAAATCAGCAAAACTAGACAGAACAATGAAAATTTTCGTCGAATTAGATTTCCCGCTAAAAATGCTGTACTATGCTACAAAATTGCGAAGTCACTTTTTTTTATGAAAACAAGACCGAGATAAGTGCTTTCTATTTTGGCCGGGTTAAAAGAAGCGTAACTGCTGCCATCTAGCGGGCAGTAGCGGAACTTTTATGTTAGTTACCTTACTTCGAATTCGTAGTGTCATCTAGTACCGAGTAGCATTACTATTACAGCTTTAGATAACCTTGTTGTTATATATCTTAATGGTAGATGGCGCTCGAATGTTCAAAGTTAGAAAAAAAATTCTAGCTCGCTTGTTGGAAAACTTTTAATCTTTTTATTTCTATAATAATAATCTATACTTACCTAATTCCAAACACTACATTTTAATCGTCATAGTATTTATCAATTCTTTTGATACAAATCATTGATAGGATAACTAAACGATAGGTAGGTAAATAAACAAACGATTCATTATTACTAGACACATTTGGCTTACGTTGCCAACCCTTGTTTACATTTCAAGGGTCGATTAGTCGCATATGCTTCGATACTAACATTTGTGACAACAGATGCTAGTACCAATACCTACCTATTTACAGATATGGAGTGTAAATAAAATAGTAGGTAGTAAAGTATACCTATAGTTTTAAACAGTCCTGGGACACGATTTTTGAATCTCATTCGGTGAGCTCTGCTGTTGAAAATGTCAAAATTAGTATGGAGATACGCATCTTTCTACTGCTGATATGACTTTCAAAAATCGTAGGTACTCCTGAAGTATGATTTTTGAGAGTCAAATCAGCAGTAGAAAGATGCATATCTCCATAGTGCATAGCACTCCTGGAGAGCGATTTTTGAATCTCATTCGGTGAGCTCAGCAGTTGAAAATGTCAAAATAACTCTGGAGATATGCATCTTTCTACTGCTGTGTTGACTTTCAAAAATCATACTACAGGAGAGCGATTTTTGAGAGTAAAATCAGCAGTAAAAAGATGCGTATCTCCGTAGTAATTTTGACATTTTCAACAGCTGAGCTCACTGAATGAGATTCAAAAATCGCACTCCTGCTGATTTAACTTTCAAAAATCATACTAGAGGAGTGCGAATTTTGAAAGTCAAATCAGCTGTAGGAAGATCCATATCTCCATAGTAATTGATCTCAGCGAATGAGTTTCAAAAATCGCACTCCATGCCAAGGAAATGCAGCCCATTTCGTCCTAAAATATGTTTTTCAGTATATATTGAAATAACTCCAGAAATAACGGATAGGAAATCTAATAATCTTTGTATAACATACCTACCTAATTATTCTCCAAATGGTTCAAAAGATAATGCCCAAAATTCTATGAAAGTTAGGCTGAACTTGCGTCTGGAATGCGATTTTTGAATGTCATACGTCGAACTCAGCAGTAGCAAATGTCAAAATTACTCTGGAGATATTCATCTTTCTACTGCTGATTTTACTCTCAAAAAATCCTACTTCAGGAGTGCAATTTTTTAAAGCCGAATCAGCAGTAGAAAGATGCATATCTCCATAGAAATTTTGACATTTTCAATTGCTGAGCTCACCGAATCTGATTCAAAAATCGCACTCCTGGTCAAATTGTCACCTAAAGATAGGACATGTAAAAAGCCTTATTTTAACAAGAAAATCGCTAAATAATTGATTGGTAATATTAAAAAAATCCTAAGTTAAAAAAAAGATAGGTTATTAAAACAAAAGCATTATTTCCATACAAAAAAATACTATGAAAATTGTATTTTATTTTTAAACCCCCATTCCCATAGGACCAAATATACATTTAATGGGATTCATAACTCAGACCAAATATTCTTTTAAATAAATGATGATGAAGCATTGATGACGCATCTCTAGCCTGGTTTCGGGCATTATTCTTTGGTACGTTTCGACTTTCGTAAATTAAATGTTGTCCATTTCGCCACCTCACGCTAAACATGTCACATACTTACATTTTACACGAGATTAGCAACTAGATTTGTATTACTGACTCGAAGGCAAAGATAGAAATACTGGGTGTTAGGGTAAATAGTGGCATTAGGTAAAGCCTTTAGGGGGTGATTTTACCCATGATACTTAAAACTTTCCCAAAGAATCATAAATAGGTAGGAAAATAATTTTTTTTTGGTGGACTTTCCTTACTAAATGCAATCAGCTGATGGAACGTTTGTATGAAAAGTCGAAATCTTTTTTGCGAATTTGCTATCGGTTTCTCGAAGAAAGTGGTTCAGTGTCATGGGTACAATCACCCCTTAAAGTAATGCAACTGTTTACCCTAACACCCTGTACTACAGGGTGAAATTTATATCATTAGAATCCTTTTAAACTAAGAGTCTACCCATCAAACTGAACAACTTTTACCTTGGGAGCAAACCGATCGGACCAAAAAAAACTGCGGTTGCATACATTTGAGTCGAGTACTCGAAGATCTGTGACTCGAAGACAATGCAATTTAGTATGGAACAGCTGTTTTTTTGCTCCTATCGGTTTGCTCCCATAGTAAAAGTTGTTCAATGGGTAGACTCTTAATTTAAAAGGATGCTAATGATATCAATTTCACCCTGTATACTTAGGTACCTACCTAACCTACCTACTAAATGTTACAATAAAATGGAGTGTTATTTGTACAAAGGCACGTGGTACTCTATCTCCCCACCGCGACCGCAGCTGGGGGCCTTGGGGTTGATAACATTCATCCATTCTTTGAGCAGATGCCATGTTTTTGGCACACTTCCTACATTAATACATAAGGGTCATGTATTTCCGTTATTTAGAAAAAAATTTTTTCTCTTGAATTCTACAGTGTGATAGGGTAGGCAGTTATGTTACTGTAACGGGTGATAGTAATCATGACATCAAATGACATGATACGGAACAACTTTCCCAACGGAACAGAGAAATTTCGATTATTTGAAAAATTCAACTTTTCACGCAAACATTCGATCTGGGGTGCGATTTTTGAATCTCATTCGCTGAGCTCAGCAGTTGAAATGTCTAAATTACTAATGGAGATATGCATCTTTCTACTGCTGATTTGACTTTCAAAAATCGCACTCCTGAAGTATGATTTTTGAGAGTCAAATCAGCAGTAGAAAGACGCTTATCTCCATAGTCATTTTGACATTTTCAACTGCTGAGCTCACCGAATGAGATTCGAAAATCGCACTCCTGCAGAGGTTAGGCCTGTGCCCTGCAGTGTGGGACGTGTATAGGCTGTGATGATGATTCGATCAACAGATCGCACTTAGTTATAGAAAGTGAAATATTTTGTTCCTAATTTCCTATATTCCTATAGGTTTCTTAGAGAAAGTTGTTCAGTATTTTGGGTGCAATCACCGCTTAAACGAATATAGGATCGATGAGTGACTATTTGAGATCATTCATAGCAGGACATTTCTATACAGGTGTAAACTTAAACACGTTACATACTAAAGGGGTGTTTCAGACCATAAATCTGATCAACTCGGGCTGAACACCGAAAGCGGGAAAAAAATCGGCTGTTTCATACATTTTTGCTGAGTAGCTATTGACATTTTCTATGGATCAGCTGAAGCACCCCTTAAGTATTAAGTCATTTAAGTTTAGGTACATCCTGTTAAATTTATGGATGTCAACACCACGATACTCGAAGAATTAAATCGATTTAGGGTTCCAAAGAATAACAACAAAAAATAATTCAGTATTTCCTTTCGTTTATTTTTCTGGCTATTTTAAAATTATAGGTAAGTATAGGTAAACGTATTGCGTCATTGACAGATATATTTTGCTTCATTCTAATCAATACAACTTAGCCTTTAGCTAACATTGTTACCTTGGACACATAGACAAAAGGTTTTAAGATTGATCGTTTATCGTTAATTGTTCTTTGAAAAGTACCTATAGAATTTTTAACATATTATGTAAACTTTCGTTACGTAAATTATGATGACAGTAAACAGACAAAGGTGAAGCTTAAGACTGGGTTTTATGTCACACTTACTACAGCCACTAGGCTGATAAGTGGCTTGGCTGTCGCTAATTTATGAATTACCTATTAAGGCTTTATTGTGTCCCCAGGTCCCTCCATACATTTGCGCCCGCATTGGAGAGTAATTTTTGAATTCTAAATCTATACGGAATTGTCAAGAAAATAGCGTTTATGCTTTCTTCGTTATACGAATTAGAACAGGCGGAATTCATAAATAGCACTCTTGACCAGCTTCGTGGCTGTAAATGCTACCCTAAAACCAGCCATATTTTTAGCCAAAACACGTGAATCAATTTGAAGCAAAATACATCTTTTCCACGCGCTATCTTGCCACACTGGCAAAATTTTCAGACTTTATCAACATGTGATGTGGTTATATCTAAATATGTACAATAAATCTATATTTTTACTTATGAATATCACAATACGCGTTCAAGGCATAAACATTTTTTAAAACAGTAGAAAAGACAATTCGATTATCCTAACTGGCCTAATGAAGAAATTAAAAAATTTAGGTCTGAACTCAATTTTGTCACGGAGAAAAAAGTACCTAATGACAAAATATTCAGATAAAGTTGCATTGAACTATTACATCATTCAAGGATCATTTTATGGTAGTTTGCTTGCTCTAGTCACATTGCGCCAATTTAGGGCATGATTCTTTTTCAAAATAATTTAGGCCTACCAATTTTATCCAGCTAAAATAATCGATTAACATAGTTGTCTTATCATTTCCAGCAATTACAGAAGTGTGTAGGTAATAATATTACGTTTACGGGTAATATTTTTAAGCTTTTATGAGATTTATGACCACTTCTAAGTTTTATAATTCAATTTTAACATTATACTAAAATCTGTACAGCATTTACAAAATTATTTACAAGAAATGCATTATGTAGTAACTATAAAATATACAATTCTGTCTTAAAATTAATGACTCGATTTTAATAAATATTATAAATTCAATACAAGTTTTGTCCTTTCATTAACATTTTTAATACTGGGGTGGGGAATGGTTGAAACACAATGTTTTTTTTTTCAATTCAGTAAATTCTTCTGGAGTCTTAAACGAAGTCCGAAGCCAATTTTGTATTTATTTTTAGGAATACAACAAACCGGAATCAGATTTTTATTTTTACAGGAACTTTCCTCGAGATTCAAAAATAAAGCTTAATCATTAATTTATTGAACAAAGAGATGAAAATGACAAAAAAATCACTACAACACGACTCACATTTTTTTCTTATCAAATTCATAAATAGTTAATTTTTAATCAATACTATCCAATTACTTATTGTCATTTTTGTACTACCACAATAACATTGAGAATAGGCTTCCGAGGACGGTATAAATATCTAAAATCTATTGGTTAACCAATGCGCCCTTAGTTATGCGACTATTACGTGATCAGTAACCAATCAGCTGCGATTCTGCTTCGCTCCTATTGGTTGAACATCACGTGATTTCTTGAACTGAACCAGTAAAAAGTCACTTTCGTGTTTAAGGATCATCTTTCTTTTTCCTTAGTTTTCCTTCTGTGTGAATTGTTTGTGTTACGGCCTCAACAGCTTCAGACAAGTCTGCTTCAGGATCTATGGCTGTCGATAAGGCTGTGATATACGCGCACGCTATTCGTAGGACCGATAATTTGGACAGTTTCTGGTTATGACTGTAAGCTGGCACGGCTTTTCTTAGAGTATCAAAAGCAGCGCTTATCGTGTGTACCCGAGTCCTTTCTCTAGCATTAGCTTCTATTCTCCTTTCTCTTGTCATGTTTTTGTAGTTTCTCTGTTCTCTGGGTTTAGTTTTATCCGAATAGGGTTCTATGGTAGGTTCTATTACACCTGGATGGGGTGGTACTCTAGGCGGGCCAGGGCTGGGTAGACTGGGTTGACTGGGTTCTGGCGTTGGTTCCTTTGGTAATTCTACCCTCCTCCTTTGTCTAAGAAGACTGGTTTCGCTTTTCTTGACTAAAGATAACGGTTCGCTCTGAGGCTCGACGAAGGACCAGGGTCTGAAACTGACAGCATTGTCGCTTTCTGGGCTTTGGAGATCTTCTCTGGAGTTGAGGCGGATTCGTTTTTTAGGCGGTTGTAGTCGGTTGGGTGTGCGTTCTCTTTTCAGTCTGGGGGTGGGTTCGACAAGCCTGACTCCTGAGTCGTCGGAGTGAGCTGGTCCTGAGCAAGAGTCGTCATCATCGCCTCCTGATACGAAGCCGGCATCTCGCTCGATTATTCTTTCTGTAACAATGAAAAAAATTGTTAATTTTATGTTTTAGATGCCGATTAGTGTGGGTAGGTAAATTCGAGTTAGAGATAGGGATGGTTTCTTTTGCCGTCCCTAGTACCACACAAGCTCTACAGCAGCTGTACAGAAGCTGTAAATAGGTACCTAAATTTCGACTGAACAGCTACAGTGAAGCCATTGTAGAACTTGTGTGCTGCTTGGGGTGTTTTCGTGAATAATAATTAATAAACCATGTCATTCCAATTTTTTTTTAACGTTATAGGCAGATACCAGTTTTGATTTAATTATTGTTTCCATTCTAAGACCGTTATTTTGTAATAGAGTGTACGTCCAGCAAGTCTACTCTGTATTCAGATCGCGCGCTATCTAACGAGCCGGCATCGCTTAGTAGCGTTTTTGCTGCGTCCGCGCAGCTAGCTTCAGTAACTCGTAGTAATTGTACGAGCTTCCACGTTGTATCGTTTGATTTATCGTGATCAAAAGGGCAGTTAAGGGACTTTAAAGATGTTAGAGAATCGATTAGGTACTTATAGGTATCTAGATAGGTCCTACATATATTTTGCAAGTAGGTACCTACAAAACTTTTACATACAAAACGAAGTTCCGTCCTAGTTTGAACATTTAGGAATTAAAGTTAAAAAAATGTTACATTAATTGTATGGATAGATTGTGTGAAATATGACATATCTGCGTCCACCCAAAATAAGATAAGGTCAATTCAGAATTATAACTTGGTAGTATATGGTAAATAATTAAAATATTAAAAACACAGCCTTAGAAAAATAATATGGAATGTATGGAAATTACAAGACGACTGGCTGACGGCGCGAGCGCAGGCGCCGGCGCCTGGTGCTGACGTCACTGCCACAAACGAGGTAACATTGTCGAGATAAGTCCCGAGATATTTCATTAGAAATTTTTTTTTAAGTTTGTCGGTAATCTAAATAAAACCTGGTATTTCGTATTAATACTGACATTTTATAGTTAATTTTATGAAAATCTGAAAACAATATTTTCAAAAGTATGTACTTAGATAATTTAAGTCTGATCGATTTGTGGTTTCGAAAAGGCAGATTCATCAATAAAGGGATTTCTTCTACAACACGACTGGAGAACTCTTTTCGATGTGAGAATTCTTTGGCTAGCGGTGTAGGATATAATAAATATAGGACCAGGATGGACCAGAATTAAGTAGTTCATATGACCATAGAAGCATTGCCCTGCAGTGGGATTCTAATGCTAAACTTGACGTGACTTCCCTTTCCATACGTACACATCCATACAAATCGAATAGGCAATTATAAATACTTAAATAAAAATATATAAATCCGAAACTGTTTATATGCTACAATATTACGACTAAACCATTGAACCAATTTTGATGAATTCTGTACTAAAGATAGCTTGAACTCTGAGATACATAGGCATAAGATAGAGGAAGTCGCGAGTAGGTACGCCCGGCCCATTTGTTTGGATTTTTACTTATACGGATTTCACGAGACCAAAAAATCAAACCAAAACAATCTCATGTAACCACAGATATCTATACGAATGTATGTTTAATTCGGAACAGGTTTGCGTCCATATGGTCAGTCGGGTCGGACGCACATCCAATTGTTGTTCGATCACATTATTTCACAAAGAAACTGGTAACTGTCCGCATTCCTAACATTCAAGATATAGGTTTTTTGTAGCTAGTTTTTGTTGCTATGTAGACAGATTTATTATTGGTTTTCCCAGACTAATTAGATAGGTATTTGTATGTGTTCGCGATTTATATTGCCAGAGGGTTGTCATAGATGTTCGAAATTAAGGTGTGTCGGGTATTTAGTTTGATATTCTAAATTTAAATGTTTTTGAATAATTTGAAAGGTTTTCCCATAGCATTTTCGCTTACGGTAGTGTACGTAACCTCAGCTTAACCACATATGAAATAGCCAAACCTGCACCAAATATATAAATAATGCCCATATTAGGTAGGTACCTAGTTTATTTGGTCAAGATTTCGCTATTTCAAACTCTTAAAGGGAAAAATAATGTTATAAGTAATATATTTCCTTACAGAAAGGCGAAGGGTACATGGCCCATGCAGTCAAACAAATAGTGTTATTAACAATAAGATTATTAAACTATGGTTAGGTAAACAAGGCAAAATAGATAGGCATATAATATATTTGTTTTTATAGCAGACATCTATGTACAATGTTTATTTAATAATTAAAACATAAGGATACATAAAACTGATACGTTAATTGCTACAGGAAATGAGATATTAATAAAAAGCTGACATTTAAATAAAAAAAGTGTCTAAAACTAACGAATTTAGAATACTTAAGTCCATTTTACACAGGATATGAAGAGCTAGATTAGATAACATTAAAAACTGTTGGCTTTCTTAATTTCAAACGAATTAAATAAAAACTGTTAATTTGTAGTATTTATTTCAAATGATTAAACTTGAATAAGGTACTGTGACCTACGAAGTTCCGCCCAATGCCTCATTTTCCAAGGGCAGTGGCAATACTAAAAACAGAAGTCGTTAGTAAATTTCCAACATCTCTGACAAAAAACCTGTCAAGTTGAAGATTAAAAATGTTGTCTATGATTTGTCTATTGACTGTCGTTTAAATTTTTTTGTGTTGCCAGTAGATAAACTAGGTAACTGTTCATTACCAATCGATTAAAAGTAGGTATAAATCACACTTCCCATTAGTTCCCATTTTATGTAACCAACAAAATAATTTATTAACAAATTTCTCCTTTAAATAAGGGAATTGAGAAAAACAAGGAACACTATCGTCTAGCGATCGACGCCATCCCTCCAGAGTCAAGGAAATTTTATTTTTATTTTTGACAACGCTTTATTTTTAGCTCCTCTAGTCAAATCTTGAACTTCACGATTTTAATTGATATGCAGTATGCAGGTCTTATATCATATTCTTTACGCTTATTGTGGTGATAGGTCTTCAAATTCATACAATAATTAAATTAGATATCGCAAATAATTTAGTTTTTTGGCGTGCTTCTAATGAAAAAAAAAACAAGCGACATCCGTGTCCAAATCATTAGAAAAAATATACTTATCGTGTAAAAAACAAGTCAAAGCTAAATTACCTAAGTATCTAATGTAGATAGATAATCTACCCGTAACAGTTGTGCTACCGGAATTAGTTTATGGCTCATAATCGAGCGGCCGCGGCACCGAGAAGGCGTTCCAATTTAATGTTTTTTCTTACAGTCACATAAAGCAATTTTCGACCTTATTGCTTCTTAATAATGAAATATACAACTGTAAGGTGCTTATGTGACTAGAGTAAGCTGCGAGCGTCCAAGAATTGAACTTCTACAGGTGTTTTTATATCTCTACAAAACGATAGCACCAACTTTAGCCGACTCCGCCTACGATTGATTGAGTATTTAATTACTTTGAGGCTGTATAACATAATGCCTTTGCTATTTTTATTTTATTGTGCACTTAAAAAAGAAACGCAATAATTTTCTTTTTATAACTTTTTATGACTAGGCTGTATGGCACCTAACCTTTGCCTGGCTATTTTCATAAGACGTTTATATTTTAATGATAAGAATTTAATTTTCTTGTAAAAGGTACGATAGGTGAGTGTTACCATAAAAATATTGTTTCCAAAAAAAGGGGCGAAGTGGCTCATTATTCCCGGATCACATCGACGTGTTAAAAACAAAAGTTGGAGCTCAAAGGGCCCGATGCGAGCCCTCAAAGCTGAATGGGTGTCGATCTCACCACCAGATAAACCTCTGGCCGTTTAGATACCGATCTGGCGCCAAATTTCACAGAAACGAACGCGCCCGTAGATAAAAAAACAAAAAGTTTTTTAGAAAGAGTGAATGTTTTATTTAATTCAAAAATGGAACATTATGAATAAACAAAATAGAGATGTGCCCATTGATGATTACCGAGATAATGACGGGAATTTCGCTTACGTGACGTTACTGGCAAAATGAGAAAATGATGAGCGGTCAGTTACTTTTATGTAGAAAAAAATTCAGACTAATATGTCGCGTCCGCGGTTATCCATTCGCACGGTCTCCTAAGCTTAATGTATGAGAAGTCGTGATGTTGTTAGGACTTTCACCGTACAAACATTACCGATGGCGCCGGCGTGGGCATGTTGTACACTATTGCTTTGCTAACTAACTATCAATATTCTTTTACTGCCTGACTACCTACTTACGTTGGTAAAAATATATCAAAACACTTAACGAAACTTTCTTACTAAAAGCTCGTAGACTTTGGTGTTCAGAATATTTTTAATATTTCTTCAACACCATTCATGCTGAAATAGGTATTGGTCCACTGCTGGACATAGACCTGTCCCAACAGTTGATTTACTTAGGCCAGCTTTAACTGAAAAAAACTATTTTATCTTTATTTAACCGAAGAGTTAATAGTATCGTTTTATGATCATCGAAAAATGTCCTATAAATATTTCTATCAATTAATAATTACTGAATTTTGCTAACAACGCGCTTACAACAAAACAAATCTGTCATTACAACCAACAAGCATGGCTAACAGGGTTCCGTAGCGTTACTCCGCGGGATACGTGTTCCCGGTGGGAAGAGATCCCGGGATTGCGGGAACGTTCGATTAGTCACGCATGGCGCGACGTTGTGCCGACAACTTGGCGCCAAACAGTCGCCATGTTAGCTTCACTTAGTTATAATATAACATACTCGTTCTTATACTTGTTTTGAATCTACCTATTTAACTGTTAATTGATTATTATCTAATGAAATCGCGGCATATGAACACCACGAACTTTTAATTAATAACGAACCTTTAAGGGTGTATTCAGACCGTGAATCTGAACAACTTTCCCTAATAACATGGGAATGGGTCGAATTTTTGAACCTCCCATACAAAAGTGCGGATCGGCCGTTCGATTTTCTATGGGAGGTCTAAAAAATTGTTTCGTTGTTCGACCCATGTTCCTTAGGGAAAGTTGTTCAGATTCATGGTCTGAATCTGAATACACCCTTAAAGTTTCGTTACTAATTAAAAATTTCTGGTGTATAAGATTTCTGACAAACTTTATCTTCGGCTAAAAGAAAATGCCATACTTTACTCCATATAAGAATGCTGAATTATTTTACTCTAGTTTTCTATGCTTAACATATTTTATTGACTTTACGGCTTCCAATAGGTCTTCAGCATCCCTGCTGTGCTGAGTTGGGGGAAAAGGTCGTCTAAACATTTCATTACTATTCGGTAACAAAAAATGCTGCTTCCACGGTAACTAGATCTACTCTACGGTGTGCTACCTCTCTAAATATGATACTAGAGCTGGAAAGGACAGGATCGGCCTAATTCAAAGCTAACTCACTTTACTGTGATACTTAACACAGTTAGCAGTTAGGTCTGAGATATGGAAAGCTATAGGTAGATCGAAGGAATCGAACGCAGACGTGCTGATGATGATAAAAGTATAAGTACTTAGCTGTCTTAAAAACAACACGGTCACAAACACGTAACAAATCTGTATTAATAACAACAAAAAGTTTAAAGATCGATTATATTTTCACGGATTACTGATTTTAATTGACAAATAAAATGGCCGCCCATTAACTGGCGTCATTTCTCAAGGCGCCACAATAAATGATTACATATTCAGGCGGGGTTGCGATTCTTGGAAATTTCGTGCGAGCGATCGATTACTCTTGAAGTACGATGAGCCTTTGAGACACCTGTGCTGTTAAAAAAATAAAAAGATCGAACGGTAATGTAGAACGTACTGATAATGAAAATTTAAAGAAAATCACTAGATAACAAAATGTAATAAATAGCTCAGAGTAAAAAATTTAGTACTCACTAACAAAACAAATCCAAAAAACCAAATAAGTATTCAAATCTGGAGCATTTTTTTAAGTTAACTAAGTTAACATTTTGACAGTTCATACAAACAATTAATTTTTTTTCATTTTGTATTGAGATAAGAAAGAAAAATTTGCGAATTTAGGTAAAAATAAAAATAAAATAAAAATAACTTTATTTGTATCTTAGAGTACAAGTTGAAAATCGGTGCCTAGCTCCCAAACTAGGATTCCCTGTCCTATGGGTAGCTAGGTCTTTCATCCTTAGGTACTACAAAACAATGCTAACTAATTATTACATCTATTTGTGTGTTTGTAAGTAAGTAACTTTTAGATGTAGGGCTGGTGCCTTTCACAAAGTTTTAGCGAAACCTAGTTCAGATAAAGCTTAAAACTTGTTCACCTCCGTGACTTCATCAGTGAATCAATGATTTTGATATAAAATCCCCTAAAAATGTAATGTAAAAAACATACAAACTCCATACTTGAGCAATGGGAGCTGCGCAGTAACGCTTTTGCCTACAAATTGTATTCTGCACAGTAAAGACCATGCTCAAGATGTTTGCCGGCCATTGTACAAACTGTTTTTAGGCTTACTACGTGTAGGTAAGTACAATATTTAAAAAAAATAGCTAACTGTTCGCATGTCCCATTATTGCCAATTGTCCAAACATTGTCGACGCTGAATGTCAACCAAGTCTAAATATCCATTGTTTGAATCCAACAGACATCCCAACTAGCAAAATACTCTTACAAACAAAAGCTTATAAGATCTATAGTCTTATATAAGGGTTATATGTGTTCTGATTAAGAGTGAAACCCTTATAATGGCATGTTATAAGTCTATTTAGGCTATAAGAGATTTCATACTTGTAACACATTCTTACAGACGTATATAAGAAAACGTAATAAGACATTTATAAGAGTAGTGGTATTATAAGCGCATTTTATAAGCCTTATTGCCCTTGATTCTTTATTAACACTTATACAAGCATTTTGCAAGAGCACTCGATCTTAGAAGTTACTTTACTAAGTATTTATTAAGAATGAATGACTTACTAGGGCATTTTATAAACCTGTTGTAAAACCAGTACTTATAAGTGTGATTCATCTTACCTAAGACATGTTAAAGACTAGTAGCACGTTCAAAGAGTCTTAAAAGTGACTGATCTCTATTGACGGGTATTCTAATTCTTTCTGCTTGTGTGATTGATGATGATGATGTGATTTCATACTTGTAACACATTCTTACAGACGTATATAAGAAAACGAAATAAGACATTTATAAGAGTAGTGGTATTATAAGCGCATTTTATAAGCCTTATTGCCCTTGATTCTTTATTAACACTTATACAAGCATTTTGCAAGAGCACTCGATCTTAGAAGATACTTTACTAAGTATTTATTAAGAGTGAATGACTTATTAGGGCATTTCATAAACCTGTTGTAAGACCAGTACTTATAAGTGTGATTCATCTTACCTAAGACATATTAAAGACTAGTAGCACGTTCAAAGAGTCTTAAAAGTGCTTTTTCTGCTTGTGTCAGTTGTTTGGCCAAGATGGCGGAAAATATATGACCTATTTAGCTTGCTTAAATAACAGTTTTTTATTAAGGATGGATTTACTCAAATGGAAGCGGTTTAAGAGAAGTGGAGCGTTCCGAAGAAATATACGTATCTGCAACATGGCCGTGTAGCCAAATGATTTGGTTTATTTTGACTTTACAAGTGCGATAAAAGCCTTAAATAAGAGTACTGCTCTTATTTAGTTCTGATAAATCACTTATAAATCATAATTGGTGGTAATGGCCACATTTTGATGTATTTCACAAATAAATAAAATAATTTTTAATATTTAAGACACGTTTTTGAAAAGGCCCTTCGATAATATTATTATTTAAATTTAAAAATAATCGAGAAAATCTACTTCGCAACCGCAGTCGCATATATACTCTAATAAACAATTATGCAAATATAGACACACTACGTTTCATAGGAAAGTGAAATAAATGATAAAATATTACTTACGTTTTTGATGCGTCTTAATAATTATAATCCAAAAAACATTTCAGAACACACGCGACTAGACCTCTTCGGCGAATTGTGATTACACTCTTACTAGGGGATCACAAAGAGGACTACAAGCGATATTACACTTAGAGCAGCACTAGTAAGAGGACTGTAAGGGCAATTGCCCTTAAAGCATGCCATTGTAAGTCACTTGTAAGTTTGTTTGTAATTATAAAAGCATCCTTAAGAGTTTTGTAAGATTGAAAATACACTTCACAAGACCATTATAAGGCAACACAAAGGGTGAATAGACTTATAAAGTGCGCCCAATTCCACACTTATAGCAGGCTGTAAGTGTTATATAAGACTGAAAAAATATGCTCTTGGGATATTTATAAGAGTAAATTTTGCCAGTTGGGATAACACCACTTTGTTGTAACACCTGGACGCCACGTGCTTCTCTACGCAGAGTGCAGATGATGCGATGACTTATTTTTATGTTCATTACACATACATCTGGTATGGTTTCATGGGTCATCTCGTACCTATGGTTTTGTTAATGATTCAAACAAAAGACCGGAAAATATGATGTTATGTCTGGAAATGTCAACGTATACACTCAAGATCAATCAAACAGGCCCATTGTCTAGTATCAATATAATGACATTACATATTGATAAATTATAAAATACCTTAAAAAACAAAAAAAAACACCAAACGGAAAATAAGACAATGACAAAACGGAAAAAGTCATCCTCTGACAGTTGCGCCAAACTATTCAAATTTTTGAATACCATTCCGTAATGCGGTCTTTTTTATTCAATCTCTATGTATTATGTAAAATGTTTAAACATTAAACCACCTGGCTTTACGAGAAAAATTGCATTCGGGTGACATTTTGTCAGCAGTCATTTGTTTGGGATACCAAATAGCCGAGAACTGAATAAAACCTAGACTAATGCATTGATTTTTTGTTGAAAAAACCTGCATTATGCGAGAGGGGAACTCTTTGAAATACAGTCAGCTTTAGAAATTTCTAGTACTTATTTGGTGTTTTCAGGTTATTTTTTTAGAAAAAGTATTCAAGAATGAGCCTCACGGTTATTACCGTATAAAACAAAAGGGGCCAACTTTCATAGGTTGGTGTGCGTGAGGCGCCATACAAATTATGTATGTGTGCGTGTATATGGATAGGGTTTAGGGGCCAGTGCTGGTTCCAATTTTTTTCGACGCTTTCGTATCTTCAACTGTCAATCTTGACATACTTATAACTTTATCAACGATTATTTATAGATGTTACTTTTTGTTAAGTTTCCGTGGGCATATCCTCGAACGCTAAATTAAGAAACATGCCTAGATTAGATGTGTCAAGAAAATTGGATAAAAAAAAACAATGCTTTTGTTTTAGTTTATACCTATATTCTACTTAATATCGTACAGATAGCTTTTTGACGTAATTTTTTTGACTCTACCATCGCGTCGGAGCCAGACTTAACTTCATAAGTTTCCACATAACTTTTAAATTACCGCTGTTGTTCTTCTGTTACCAGGTGGTATAAACGCTGTGGGAAATTCCGAAGCTGACTGTACTAACCTACTTAAGCAACCGGGGGCAAACGTATGTAAATTGCAGTAAATGTAATGATTCACTTTAGTGAATAAAAGAAGAAGAACTAAATTGATGGTAGATTTATCTACCATCAATTTAGTTCTTACTTGTTTTGACAGTTCGGTTTTCGTTTTAGGTAAGCATTTGGCTATACTTACCAAGGATAAATCTAAAAATATATACAGGACTAGTGTTTACCCGCGACTTCGTCCGCTCAAATTATAAACCAGATTTTAAGTTAGATCATAAGCTATCAAACAAAAAAAGTTTCATCAAAATCGAAGAAAAAATCCACCAAAAGAAAGTGTTAAATTTTCTTAATGACGCGATCGAGCGATCGAGCTATTGGTGGATTTTTCCTCGTTCACAGATCTATTGGAAAAGTCAGCCGGCTCCTTGCTGGGCCCATACGTACCTCCTTTCACCTATAGACACTAACTATTGTATAACTAACAATTTGAATACAGAACCACTGCGACGAAAATAAAATTAAGACAACCGGTTTTTAACTAATTTTTAAACGGCAATACAATGTCCAAATTGACAATTTGGCGCCAACAGCCGCATGGAATGACCTCGCAATGGCGCCCAAGAGACGATAATATAAATCACAGAATTATAAAAAAAAAGATATTTCGCATGCGACCAAGTGGGAATCCTGCGGCCAGATGGCAAAGGCGGTTTCTACACACGACCTCAGTGGATGACAACTGACTTAGCTTTAAGATAAAGAATGACAAACGTTCAACCTCATTTTTTAAATAATTACGATGATAAGCTAATAAGATTGGCAAAGCAAGTTGGCAAATTCTTGTACTATAGAAGGCAAGAAAAACTCTGTGACATGCCATCGACTCGATAGAAGAATAATAATTACGATAGGTTTAATTATTATACTTTAAGAAGATATAATACCTATTTCTGTAAACATTTTAATCAATGTTGCAAAAAAAAAGTCTAAAATCAAAAGAATAGATCACATTTATTTGCCAGAATATGGTACAATGAGGTCTTGGGGTGTGTGTCCAATTGTAAAAAGAGTGGTGTATTATAGCATATGCATACATAATATTAATTCTTAGTGTAGCTTCAAATTTGAGTAACTTTTAAACAACATCCTATAAGAAAACCTTATCAAAAACATTAAAGAAGTAAACACGGAAAAAAACATAACCTACTAGGTCCCCGGATGTTGCTAAAACAAGTTAGAAGCAAACGCGACGCTTAAATTAGACGGTAATTTATCTTATGGAATTTAGCTGAGAATTCGTTTGGCTCAGCGAATAAATGCAAATGTCTAGTTTGATCGGAATGCGGGGAGACGCGTCTACGTGTAAACACGGTTTCATAAACAAAAACAGTGGCGTAAGGTTTGCTGGAGATGGATTGAACGTCTAAACTCTGAATGCATGTAACGTTTACGCAATCCCTGACAAACCATTGGCTCAACATCGACAAGAACGATATGTGATGTTGAACTTTTTGAAATATTCAGCTTGGTTTTCTGCACTGTTTTGCTTATCAAGACTGTAGTAGGTAAGTATTTTTGGGCGAAATTGAGCCACATTTATTATCGGACTCCTTGTGACTTAAGCTTTATAGGGATCGACCATATACTTACTGCACTCTTGCTTACCACTTCTACCTCTTCCAAATGAGATATTACAATAAGGATCTAAGTTGCTTAATAGAGCTCATCACACGAAACACAGGGATGAGGAAAAACTGAATAATTTCTTGAACTTTGAACCTGTTAGTGCAAAATCTTGTCTGATCCAAGATTTTACACTAATCTTGTATCTGATACAAGATTTTACACTGATAGATTTAAAGTTCTATTAAGACGCCATGTTTAGATACGAAATAAAAACCGCTTTAAAAAAATCAGTTGAAATTAAGATCTCCAAAGAAGACTTCCTTCCACTGACTCCAGATAGTACCTATCACTAACTAGAGAGGCAAAAAGAATTGTCTTTATTTAACCCGTTTACACGAATGTTTTATATTATTTACCAGCCACTTATTTTGTTAGTAGTTTAGGTCGCACCTACTTCACGAACATAAAGCCTGATATTTAACTAGTAACAAAGTAACTTTATTACCATTGACATATTAGTTAGAAATAACCATAAACACCTATGCCACTCAGCCTCTTTACAAGCAAAGGCACTGACGCGTGCAAAAGAAATAAATGAGATCGGACGACCTTACAAGGCTATGTCGTGTCATTCACGCCTTCGCAGCTTGTTACTTGGTAATTGTTCAATGTGACGGCTCTAGGAGGCTTCTATAATGAATTTATATACTTACCATACCTTTATTATTAAACAATCACTAAGACATCAACAACAAAATAACTCTAAGCTTGTATGAACATCCATAATTTCACTACAGAGGTCTGGTTAGGTATATTTTCAATAAGTCAATAAAAATTTTCAGAAACAATCTAGAAATTTATCTCTATGCTCGTATGTTCTCATAGCATAGCATATGCTCACGACTATATTCCCCGAGGGGGTAGTCAAAGACATTCTGAAACTTTAGAACATCCACGTTTCACCAGTAGTACCGTTTGTTCTCAAATTTTCGTTAAACGGACGGAAAGAGACCACATAATAGGCTCCCGTTCTCACCCTTTATGTACGGAACCAAGCCCAAATGTGATAACAAAGTGATACGATATTAACCGTGATGCAGATGATAAGTACTCTAAATTCCGTTTAACCGTTTTCGGCTTTCAGTAGGATGACGTGTCAAGTGATTACACTTTTTACGACGACACTAACAACAAAGGCGTATTGTTGGAGGTGAGCAAACGCAGGCGCAGATTTTAGCACCGCCCGCTAGTAATAACCAAACGTCACGAACTGACCAATCAGAGCTCACAGAACCGAAACCAATTCAATTCTTTGAATTTCATAGCTGCTCTATTACTTCTTAAGCACTCTCCACACCTTCCGATTTACAAGATTGAGCATTGGCTCGTAGCTACGTTTACAGATTTTCCCTAGGACCAGCTTATCAGCCACCGCAAGCTTTTAAAGAGCCGCCGGCCTCAGCCACCGGTGGCCAGCGACAAACAGTTCACACGCTCTTTCATAAATTTTGTGAGCACTATAATATTGTAGAACACCTGTGGCCAGTGAACACAGCCACCGATAGCTTTGGCCGTTATGGCTCGTTTGCGCAGAGCCTAAGATATCAAAAAGTTTCACTAGAATTGTCAATATGTTCATACAATGAAGTAGTGTAATGAATAATGTAGATAAGTGATGAATGTGACGAATATTATAAACAATTGAATACTTAAGACATGAGGGCAGCAGATGGCTATTGTAATATTATAGAAACAAATGAAGGTCACATTTTACACAGATGCATGTTCTAAAAGAGAAAACAAGTTTTTGAACGAATTGATTTAAAGTTTAGTTATTATATGTGGTGGCAATGAGTTTTATAGGCAGGCATGCTCCCCTTGCTTCAACAATTATTAGGTACTTATGCCAATTTCACTGAAGGATGAACATAGGAAGGATCGCAAGGTGTAGACGGTGCTTTTTACTTTCAACGCATGTGGCATCAACTACCTATCCGTTTAGTAATGAAGTAACCTCACATAGGCACCTTTTTTAATGCCAGCACGGCATGCTTTAGTTGCGCCTACGCAAGTAATGTAGCATTTTACGAGCAACACTTGGACAAAATGCGCTTAAATTTACACGCTGCATTTATCTGGCGCCTCGAGACGTAATAATGTACATTTATTGCGCTAAAATAAAGTAAGTAAAAGTAAATAAGGTGCTATATAATTTCAAGGTCTGTCTGGGATTTCGTTTTAATGACTTTGGGGTTTTTTGAAATCAGTTCTGGTGGGTGACTTCAATATTATGTATTATGTACCTGGTTTTTAAACCGATTGTACTACTTGTAGTACTAAGTACTTTTTTAACACAACAAAGCATTAATTAGTAACATCATTTGCACACAAAAAAAACTTCAATAGTAACGTGAATCTGAACTTCAAGAAATACTTCCTAAGTAACTATTTCAAGATAATTTTCTTTTACCAAAAGAAAAGACTGTTAAAAAGTATCCCCTTTTCTATTCCTCCCTATTTTGGGAAAAATTATGTCTACTTCTTAGACTATATAGACAGAGCAACAAGCGGGCGAAATGGTCCCAAAAAAAGTAGGTAAAAACCGTACTCCTTTCAAAAACCTTCCAATAGTCTCAATCATGACGCGAAACGGTACAGACCTCCTGAATCCAAGATTAAAAATTCCGAAAAAATGACTTACGTGATCAAATTGTAACAAATTCACAAAAATATGCACAATAAAAAAAAGATTAACATGTTCCACACATAAATTAATTGTTCACCATGATTTGAGATACAATAAGCTGATTGAAAATTTTAAAAATTTTTTTGTTTACATAGGCCATTTTTAAAGTGTGGTCAGATTTTTCTTTCTAAATTTCCCGCCATTATGCCTCGATCAATTGTCGTTTCGTTTTTTTTTATTACTATTTTTATCAACTAATAGACAAAGGTTTTTCGTTCATACAACCTAAAAGCAAAAAAAAATATTTAATTTAATTTTAATTTATCTTTATTGGTTATCAAACAGCAAATTACTTAATTTCGAATACAACAACATTTAAATTTTACAACGCCAATTACATGATAACACGTTTTAAAAACTGTTTAAGGTACAATAAGAAAAAAAAACTTACTAAATATAAAATTTTCACAAAGGAAAAGAGTAACTAACTAACATTACTTTACTAATATAACGTTACTAACATTAATTGAAACTAAGTGCTTCTATGGGATTTATTAATAGACCCAACAAACAAATCGGTCACACAGACACACATTCCAATTCCTATTATATATTTAACTTTATTAAGTCTTAATTTCTTCCGAACTTTATTTCTACTAACTATCGTGGTGAGAAGGAACATAATTATTAGAGATCGGATGCAAATTTACCTAAACTATTTTTTTTTCCACGGAAACTGAATATAGATAACTATGCCTTTCTGAATAAAGTTAATTAAAAAAAAAAAGTGCCACACGCACTGTTTTGTCACACTTATCCTCACCATTATGCTATTCCGACAACATGAACAACTCTGACAACTTTGTCAACCTGACCAACTGAATTGACTTGATAAGGTTGTCCAATTTGTCCATGTTGTCCAATTAAGTACTTTCAACAACAAAACAATTCTGATAACATGAACAACTTTGTCAACTCGGACAACTCTGTCAACTCAGACAATATTGTATAAGTTGACCAAATTTAGAGTTGTTCATGTTGTCCGAGTTGTTCGTGTTGTCCGGGTTGTTCAAATGTCCGAGTTCTACGATACTTTTTATATAGATAAATCTTTTAGCAATCCCGGGACTTCAGAATGATCATGGGATTGCTTCATAAAATAAAAAGACGCGTCCATATTATTCTTGTGAAAAATGAAGTTTAGGTAAATTATGCATCTGAATATCCGATGTCTAATAACCACTGTTGAGATAATAATTCGCGTGCATGACAGTCTTTGAACACCTTTCTCTATGGGACCAAGGTCGAAGTAGCGAAAAAATCAGCTGTTTCATACATTTTGGTCGATTAACTATTTTTTTATTAGCCCCTTTCATCCCATTGCTGGGCAAAGGCCTCCCCTTTCGAGTAACTATGGAAGCAAATTTATTTCGTGCTTTCGATGTTGGCTCCATAGTGAAAGTTGTTCAGTTTGATTGTCTGGAGCACTCTGTTCGATATGCAACGCATTTAATTTTACACCCTGTATAGTGTAGTTGACTCCCAAAGATGACTAAAATTTTCCCGGATTCTAAGGGAGATGGAATTCTGCTGGTAACCCAAACACTCACACACTGAAAGGTTTAAACATGCGTAGAACGCAGCTGTCACGCACACATCTGTCAAAAAATGGAACCATTTTTGTTTTCCATTTGTGAGGCGACGTTCCATCTAGATAATCTAAGGTCTACTTCTGTTCTTACAACACGCTAGAACCCAAAATCCGTTACAAAAGGTCAGGAACGAAAACTCATTTCATTATTTTAAAATGCAAAGACAGTTCTAAGTCTTCTTTTTTTATAATGAGAATGTTTTTGTCTATGGTAACTTTTTTCTGTATCCGCAAGGGAAGGGCGATCTTTTGTTTTTGTCTCTGGCCACCCAAACGCTTCCTCTCTTTGTGTTTTTCGTCGAATTTCTGGCTTCTTTCCGTCACCCCTTCGATAATGATGTTGAATGCAAAATTCTTATAAGACTGTATTGAAACATTTATGGTTAAGTAGTAACTCTTTAATAATCTGTGCTTAGGGTATGGATGCAGGCGTATGATCACGATTTTATTGCTTTTGGGATTAGTCAGAGTTACTCTCAATAATATAGTATAGCATCATAGCAAAGTGGTCACTGTGGGCACTAATACAGGGTCCTTCTTAATATGCTAACACTTTTTAAGGGAATGATCAGACCGTCAAACTGAACAACTTCTCATACATTTGGCTCGAGTAGCAGCTTGCAGTTTTGTAGATTTAGGCAGATTTTCTCAGGATGTTTTTCTTTACTGCAAAGCCATATGTGGTGTTAAACAAACCTATAATCATCATCATTATTCCTTGTCCCTTTGCCATTTGGGCCTTTTCAATCTTAGTAGATTTTTCAAACATCAACTTTTAGGTTGTTTAAGCGATTTTGGGAGCGACAAAATCTGCAAAATTTGGGGCACTTGTGCTTTGTGAATTCTAACAATAAGTAAGGTCCTGAAAACTCCTGTTTTGTTCGCATCAACATTTGATTAACATTTCTCACCTCTATGTATATGAGAATGTAGTTCAGAAGGTGTTCATCAACTTTGGATGCTGACTGTACGAATCCGGAACAGGGTGGGAATTTATTTTAAACTTTAAATCAATTCGTTCGAATACTTTTTTTCCCATTTAGAACATCTGTTTAAAATGTGACCTCCATTTGTTTCTATAATATTACAATAGCCATCTGCTACCCTCATGTCTTAAAGATTCAATTGTTTATTATATTCAATACAAAAATTTGACATCTGGTATATTCAGGTCAGTTAGGTACCAACTGTGCTGAAAACCCGATTTACTTCTACAAAATTTTTTTTTTTTTCCAACCCTTTTTTAAATCTATGAATATGTCAATACAGGTATATAATTATACCCTGCTATACTTAGAGCTGTAGCTAAACGGCTGGATTTGCTTCGATAAAACATAAAAAGTAGGTTTAAAATTTTATAAAATTTTTAACAAATTTTATCCACGATCATTGTCATTAAATTAATTAGTGAATCTTCAACGATACATGGATATTTTGTATCTTCAACGATACAATGGATGTATATGAATGATAAATTTAGGGTTTCGAGCTTAATCAAAGTAAAATGAATGGATTGGCCACGCGAATATTACAAATTGCTAGTCAATATTGCCTTTTTATTTTGTGTGCTTTACTTTGTGTGCTTCAACTAATGCTCTTTGCCCCTGTCTATTAATTTTACTGTCATCTAATATTTCACGCAAGCGTTTCAAGAATTTCAAGATAGAATGACGTGTACAAAATATGTTCCGCAATCTGCCTAATCGCATTACTGTGAACAATACGGAAACATAAAAACGGTTAAGTCATAAAAATGGCATCAAGTTTTGGTACTTTTCCCGATCCGATTCCGTTTTGTTGCAAGTGATTTTTTACGAGTTAACAATATTTTGAAACTTGTCGTCACGTGGTCAACTACACCGACTACACGTGCGTACGCGCCGGATGCCGATCCATTTGTTTGTAGCTGTTATTGCCGATAAGCATTTTAACGGATTTATGCACATGAAATTTAAGTTAACTGCTTTTTAAATTGCTAACTTAGCCTAGCTGTTTTGGAAATTAGCATTTTTGGTATTTTTAGAAGGGATGATTGTATTATCTATTATTGGATGAGTCAAAAAACATATTCAGTAATCATTTTGTCTTTACGAAATATCTTGTCCATAAAATTATAGAAAGATATTACTCTTTTTTTGCAGGTTGTACGCGCCCAAAGAGCGTGTAATGATCTAATTACATTACATTACTTATATACTTAGTTACGAAAAGAAATAAATTATTAATTGTAAGTATTATGAAATCCCAAACTTGAATTGTTTTCGTGAACGTTGACATATGAATGAATAGGTACAAAATGTTAGTTTTTGTTTACGATGAAGTTCTTAACATCTCGGGGTTTTCCAATGTCGTAATCGCAAAGACATTCGACGACAAATTGTACAAAAAAACTATTATATTCTCTGTTCTCTATTCTATGTAATGTTCGCGTTTTTAAAGAATATACCTAATCTGTATTATGGTTGTATACCCTTATGTATTCTGTGATATTATGGACTCGATTGATTCCATTTTTGTGTTATAAGAAGTGTTGATTAGGGTTTTAAAGGAGTAACCTGCTTGCTCACTCACTATAGGTATGGCTTCCAATCGTAAAGAATTGCCAATTTTCTGGGGAAGGTAGCGGGGAGCGACTGGATGAGGAAGGCCGAGGAGTTTAGGATGAATTTTTATTGAGTTTGAGCTACATTTTTGAGAATTGGAAAACTTCATAATTTAAAGCGAAAAGCGAGTGAATGATCACGCTGTATACAATAGTTTAAAACGATAGTACAGTCAGCAGCAAAAAGATGAATACACTTTTACTACGACGTAGTAAAAGTGCATACATCTTTTTGTTGCTTACTGTACTTAGATAGATAGGTGCGCATGCACTTTATTGATAAGATTAGGGTTGTCATTAGTACTTTCAGGGCGAATGTACTAAGATTAAGAACCGAATGATTCAAACACGATAATGATATAAAGACGTAGAGATTAAATTGTGATACCCATAATTTTTAAGTACTTATATTTAGAATGATTACTTTTATCTACTTACATTTTTATTATGATCATTGATGTAAGTAGATTAAGGATCGATACGGGGTGGGTTATTTTATAAGGTCTAATTGTTTTCTTTTTCTTTTGTTTCTCTTTTAATTAGTTTTGTTTATGATGTTCTAAATTCTAATTATGTTGTCATTTTTATTTATAGGTAATTTTTATAATATTAAACAATATAAGTTGATTAAGAAATATTAGGTACCTAAGTATGTAAATTATCTACTAAGATATCCTACTGAACCGTATAGAAATTAGAAATTTGTTCCATCTCTTTTTTGTTTTTTTTTAGTGCTGAAACATATTGATCCTACTAATATTATAAATATTAAAATTAGATGTTTGAGAATTTTCTGACTTAATCATACACAAAAGGCTGAATGGATTGGGATCAAATTTGGCACATAGATAGAATATGATCTGGACATAGGACTGGACTTTTAAGACATACTTATTAATAAAAGTCTTTATAAAGTACTTCTTAAAGTCAAATCAACGCCTACGAAATCACGAGAAAAAGCTAGTAAATCTAAAAATTCCACCTCTGTACGTAAGTTTGTCGTGATTTTTTACTGGTACCTCTGGCAACTTGAACTAAGTATAATGTCCATTGCAAACAAAAAATTCGACTGCCACAAACATCGACAATAATCGAGACACCGTTGGGCCGCATATGACTCGGTGACGTCAACGATTGTGCACCAGATGTGTCCCTGCCAGATGTGGTACATAATGATCGTAATGACGTTTGGACCAGCCCGTTGCGCTGACATCTGTATCTCGATTGTAAATAAAGGGGTGCTTCTGTGAGGATGGTGAAGAGATAACTTTTTTTCTTTTCTAACACGTTTTTGGACATGATTTTTATAGAAATTTGTGGAATCGTGATCGTTTTTTTTTTTAAATCTGAACCAAATTTTTTTGTTCATTGAGGATATTGACAAATGGTGTACCTATAGGTACCCGACCCGTCCCTGATACCAAATCATCGTTTTTTTAATTGTTAGTGTCTTTTTTTTTGTTCGAGCCCTTCGAGCATCACGAAAAAACTACTGGACCGATTTTAATGATACTTTTTGTGTTCAAAAGCTTAGGATTAGACTTAAAAACGGGTATTTAAATGATCTCGCTATATGCCTAGCCTACGATGACAGGAGCCGGCGGGCAAAATCTAGTTCAAAAACTAAGACAGAGTTTTGTGGCACGCTTTGGGGTAGACACAAGTGGACAATGACAGGCTGATGATGATTATAGATTGGAGTTGATTAGACTGTATAGTAATGATGCGTTATTTTTATTAACTTTCGCAAAAATTCCCCGCCTTGATTTTGTCAGATTCTTTGAGTTTTATCCAACCATTTCAATCTGTAGTGAAGTAGGTACGTAATTGGACTGACGATAAAGATTATCTATATACATATGTATATGATATGATATCAACCTGCATACGCTGAAGAAGCCATTCTGCTGATATCCAAGTTACGTATGAACACGGTCATAAAAATTATGTTTTCAATAACTAAAGATAATGTTAGCGATGTCTCAAAGGCCATCGTCAATAGTTTTTTTTCTCAAAACATAACTGAACCTAATTTAAACATAAAAAACTAAACAAAATACAGCTATACAAATCTCACGCACCCCTATTGTAACATGTGAACAAACATACCAATTTAATGTATCATCAAAATTTACAAAGCAACCCTTATGTGTTTAGAATTAAGAGTGAAATATGTTTTAGAGAGTGCAAATATTAATTTGTAACAGAATACACTTGTCGAGGGTTACCACCCTTGGAACATGTGGTCGTTTTTTGCACCCTTTTGTTTTAAACATTAGTATTTAATAAATATTGATGGGTTTCTGGATTGTTTTCTGAACTATTAGTTGGTTGTTTGTTTCTTTGGCATTTAAGTCCAATAGGTTTGGTACCTTACCTCAAAACAAATACATATTACGGTCTTTCTTATGTTCGTCTAAAGAAAAGCCCTTTATTAAATTATTGATGATTGTATCATTCAGTGTTGGAAATTTTCATATAAGTAGTAAGTACTACGTTAGGGTCTCCAGGGGTAACTTGCAACTATGAGGTAATTTTGGCAACAATGGATGCAATTGCACGAATTTCGTGGTTTATAAGTGCAATTGCTCCATAGTTGCAATTACCCCTTACAATTACCTCATATTTGTGATTACCAAATAGTCTCAATTACCCGATAGTTTCAATTACCCCAGGTGCCCTTAGGTCTTTTTGAGTGTAGTATACCTAGTTAGTGTAAGTCTTAGAAAAAGTATATTATGTCTAGAATGAGCCTCACTGATTTTCCGTATAAAACAAAAGGGGCTAAGTTTCATAGGTTGGTGTGCGTGAGGCGCCATACAAATTCTGTATGTGTGCGTGTATATGTATAGGGTTTAGGAACCAGTCCTGGTTCCAATTTTTTTCGACGCTTTCGTTTCTTCGACTGTCAATCTTGACATATACTTTATCAAAGGTGTAAGTATTGCTATTTTGTTTTAGTTTAAGAATTCTAACTCTAATACTTAGTTGTTGCAATGTTTTTTACAAACCCGAAAGGGATTATTATCGTGAGTTTATGTATAATTGTAAGTTTTTTTTTAAGTAAGGGGTAAGTTAAGTAGTCAAGGAGCCAGTCAAAATATAAACCACATCATTAAACATTATGTTAATGACAATAATTGAATTCATTTTGAGCGCACATTTATTTACAACTGCCATCCTTTTATAGTATGTGTGAACTCATTAGGATTCTAATCGTGAGTCTGTTTTGAACACTTCCGGGACCTTATAATTTATGAAACATTAAAAAGCAAGCGCCTAATTCAGTTCACCGGCGTTTTATTACAAACTTTTTAAATCGATGGTTTTATTTTAATCCGGTTTCGGTACTAGTGAAACGTGGATGGTCTGACTTTTCAGAATATCTCTGACTACCCCCTCGGATAATATAGGGTGTTAGGGAAAACAGTTGCATCACTTTAAGGGGTGATTGTTAGAAAGCTATTCATATGACATTATTTTGCAAAAAACCATTTTGAGTTTGATGTGAAGATGATGTTTCGAGTCGATAAACTAACAAAGACAGAGGCACATCTCGATTTGTCTCGTTTTATGAGGGGTACGCCGGCAGCCAGGTGGGTAAAAGTATCGGCAAGACCTGGATGCGACTGGCACCGGACCGAGAAGAATGGCAAAATAGAGAGGAGGCTTATGCCCTGCAGTGGGTAGATACGGGCTGAAAATGATGATGATGAAGGGTATGGCATGCTAGCTAGGCCCACACTAGTGACTGCTTAGCCTTAGTGGCAGAAGCCGCAAAGCAATGACCAACATAGAGAATTAGAGACATTATATTACGCCTGATAGACATATATACCTAGTAACTAAACACGCGATTTTTGAATGTCACCGGTGAGATTGAACGGTTTTTAAATCTAATACAAAATTCATTGTTATTTTGCTGCTTTGAGATTGAAATAAATTACTTTTATTTATAAGTACAATGGTTTCAGGTTTTGCGTAGGTATACATTTGTTAACACCTTGTGTAGGTAGGTAGGTACCTACATATTATAATTACATTTATCGATGACATAATTATTGCAATAAGGTACGATTATGGTTTACGATACATTATTAAACAATATGTCATTCAAATGGTACTTGCAGGTGATATAGGAAGGTATGGCGCCACTCTGTTACATCACAGTCTCATTAGAAAAAGATAAAAATAAAAAATTACGCAATCTTTTTGTATTAAAGTATCAATCAGTTTATAATTATGTAATGAAGATAAATTTTGTATTAGAGTTAATGATTAGTAAATAATTGTGAAATAAAAAAAAATTGAATACATTCTGGATGATGTTATTCAAAAATAAGTAAGTCATTAATTTATAAGACTTCACTTATTTTTATTAAATTGAAATTTTGGACCACAATAATACTTTACAAAAATAGTTTTTAAATATTTAACTTAAATAAACTGACTAACTAAAAATTTTAATGTCATGATCGTTACCTTTAACTTCCGCTTCCGCCGCTTCCCCGGAAGTAGAAATAAAAGCTGACATCTCCATAAAATCCTTTCTCCTCCAAATCCAAAAATTTCAAAAACTTCAAAATCGTCAACAATTAAAACACACTTAGGGAACTCTTGTTGGCACGTTAATAAGACACAGTTTTCAAAACTTTTTTTTAAACACTAAATTGTCATTTTCGAACGTACGATCGGGTTCGGTCGGTGCGACAATCATGCGCACATCCCTTCCGCTCGACACTCTACGCTGAACTGAACCAAGTGTATTATAAAGTTGGCCCGAGAACCGGCGGGGTAAAAAAGCCCGGCGCCAGCCCGGTCTCGCCCTTAGAGATGCACCCGATATGATATGATTGGAATTTTATCGTACATTTAAAAATTGCTTTAAGTTGTTTTGTTTAAGTGCTTTTTACAAAAGGTGGAGACAAAACAACTTGAAAGGACAATAGAAAATATAGGATGGTAAAAGCTTGTAAAACCCGACGGCACTGTCTTTTGCAATATCTTCGCCATTCTACCACATTATCTGTATTTGCCTGCAAAGTTATTCTATTGTGTGTTTTGTCTTTCTGTAATTTAAGTAGGTATACCTTTACGCATAAGAGGTAGTACTGGTAGTAGGTATAGTTTCTAAAATAGTATTATGTTCATCATAGTCGCTTACACTTAAAAAGGACAACATAACCCTAAATAAAACGCCTACCTATTTTGCTACTTTTCAAGCATTAATAACATCAGACTCAGATCACACTGGACAGAGTTTCGATGCTACTGGTGAAACGTGGATGTTCTGAGGTTTTAGAATATCTCTGAGGTATCCTCGGGGAATATAGTCGTGAGCATATGCTATGCTATGCTAATTACATCGGTGATGAGCCCAGAATACTCTTTATTCAGTGGAAGACTCTACCCTACCCTAAGGTTGCCTTGAAGAAATCGCTTCTTAGCGATAAGACCGCCTTATTTTGTGTCTCTTGTTTTTTTTCATTGTATTGTACTGTTTATGTTTTGGTGTATAATAAAGTGTATTTGATTGATTGAAAGACATCAAAGAACAAATATAAAAATCTGTCATTATTTATAAATAGTAATAAAAACATCGATATCGATGATTAGCAGCACTGGTGCGCCAGCCGGTCGCATTCTCTGGCGGCAGCAGCGACTTGTCGTGAGGATCGCCACACAACATCGCACTATACGCTAGTGTATCTGAACATTTGTTCCAACTTACAGGCTATTTCCACATGCACATGTGCGCATCCGTGACTCACGCACGCATACGCATTCGATTTATACGATAATTTACGTACAGTTTATTCGCATCGCGCATCACTACTGCATTTAAAAGCCTGATCGAAATTAGAATTGAATTATCGTCGCATTATAGTGCTCTTTTACCTATTTTATGGGCAGTCTGCTGTCGCATGCTAAGCAGATAGATTAAGGCATAAAAATCTATGTTTATAGCTGGGACTGCTGCATTAGATGGAGATATTATGCAAGTCATAGAGATGTAATGATGCCGGGTTAAAAAGACTGCAGCCGTTATGCTTAATCCCTCTGAAGGATGCTTATGCTTATCAGCATCTGATTTTGAAGATATAATCAAAGATTCAGATGAAAGGAGCTACGTTTCAACCAAAAACATAAGCGCTATATAACGTGTTTGGGTTTAATGTATACGTTTTTGTTTATTCTTATTGCGATTTTTTTAGCGAAGTGGAGAATGTACTCCGGCACGGTGGCGGCGTCCTCTTTATCATTTCTTAACGCGTCCAGATTTGGCGATGTCGATACAAAATCCTGTTCCGTCGGCTTTTTGCTCGTACATTTCCCCAGTTTCGGGGAACGAGTCGCAAAACCACCAAATTTTGCCTCCAGCCGTTTATACAGGTTTTGTCGTGAATTTTTATGGGCTCAAACAGGGGTTACAGCATTAATTCGAGGCGCAAGCGAATCACAAATTATTGTTCAACATATTTTTCACATATCATTGACCGCCAGATGCCACGTACCAATGAGTTTTTCTAACTTAAGTACGTATTACCGACTGCTCTCAAACGGTGATGAAAAACATCGTGAGGAAACCTACATAGGCAGAAGAAGAAATTGATGCATATGTGAAGTCTACCAATTCGCATTGGGCACGCGTGGTGGACTATCGCCCAAACACCCTCCTAGAGGGTAGGCCTGTGCCCTGCAGTGGGACGTATGATGCTGATGATGATGATTGACCGCCAGAGTTGAAGTACGTCTTGAAATGCTTCTGAGTTTTGTGAAAATCTTTTTTGTACCAGCTAACAAAAGCTACGTGTCATTTCGGAAAGTCCAATTTACAATATTTGGATACTAATTTGAGTAGCGGCCTTTGTGGGTGTGAAGGGAACCTCCCAAACAAACATAATATCCCTGAGATAGTAAATATTCGGCAGAGCTTAACCTTTAGGCCGACTTACGTAGGTGTAAAATGCAGGTAAAGCTTTTGACACCTAGCCACGACCAGGGGAAATGGCGTGAATATCGTCGCGTTTTGTTTAACGTCCAGTTTTTTGACTATTTGATCAGGCCTTCAAAAAACCTACCAAGTGTGATCTTGGATTAAATTTCGTTATTAGCTCTTCTGATTATCGAGTTCTTTTATTTTTAAATCCACTTACTGAAGTTATAGTAGATATTATAATATATCGTTCTGTTACAGTGTCCGTAAATTTAATATCGTGTATCTAATTAACATCATCATCACAACCTATATACGTCCCACTGCTGGGCACAAACCTACTATCTGGGTATGTATGGGCGTTAGTCCACCACACGTGACCAATGCGGACAGACTTCACATAAGCATCGGAATTTCTTCTTTAGCGTATGCAGGTTTCCTCACTATGCTTTCCTTCACCGTATGAGAGTTGTCGGTATTACGTTAGTTAGAAACATTCATTGGTAAGTACATGACATGTCATCCGTGCGGATTCGAACCTGGCCCTCAAGATTGAGTTTCCATAGCTCTCCGAAACACGTCACTGACATTTCTAATTAACATAGATTTATATAATTACTTTAGTCCAGATTAAACTGGCGCTGTAAATTTTAACTACATGAGATTTATCGGTAAAACAACATCACTATAGTCTAGCCACCTGGCCAAAGCACAAGTGGCGCCAAATATAGACTAGTTATAACAGCAGTCTATGCAACACATAGATTATAATAAAGTCCAATGTATCCATGTATTTGTACAAGTGACAGTCGACTCTTTGTTCCAAAAAACGTTTCTCGTAACATTATAAAGTATGACTATGTATAATCATACAAAAGAGGTTAACATTTCAAAAGAACATTACAAAGCCTCGTTATGTAAGAATCAAATTAATAATATTATAACACCAAAACACTTGGACGCTTCCTAAAAAAATAGCTTTCTTTTAGTCGGTGCTCAGAATTCAAAATCAAGGAACGAATTCAATACTGAACCTTAACCAGCATTTCAAAACCATCTCTATCTCGACAACAGAGCGTTCAGTTGTGAATGTGAAAGAAAATCACAGCTGATGTTACTGTAGACTTTAAGATTTTAACCTTTCGCGTAGTGGTTTAAGGTTGTTTTTAGTCTGTAGAAGGAAAAATGTAGCTGGCAGGATAGAAGGCGCCGCGTTTGCCGCCGTGGCGCCGGCGGGCCGCCGACACCTCGTGTATTATGGACTAGCCCCGTGACCTGGCGTCGATCAACTGGTATTTGACTCAGCAAATGAACTAATACCAGTAACTCATTTCTAAGCAAATTGGACTTACACGGAACTGTTTAACATGCATAAGTTATCTAAAGGTTAATTTAAGTTAACGGCAAAAAAAAACTGCTTTTTGATTTGCTGTAGAAAATCGATCGCATTTTTTTGTTCACCATTAAAACCACTTTTTTCTTAAAGAAAAGAATTATTGTCTAAAATTGAATTACTTAAATATATTTATAGACATAAACACGAAAGCGATTTGCAGACAGGGAAGCTCGCCACTTGTCTCGGCATCCACACATTCTACAGCCGAGCCGAAACAAAAACAAGTGTTTAGAAAGAGACGCACTTATCCCCGACGCTTAGCCTCGAAGTGAAACATCGATAATTTATGCGAACATCCCTAACAAACAGGAATGCAGCGAGCAGACGTACATTCTAAATCTGTCTTTCCTACCTTCGTATTACGACGCAAAATTTATTGACAGCGCTCGTGAATAAACGCTGCGGTTGAAACAGGTGTTCGCAGCCATGGGTGTTAAAGCTTTTTCAAGTTAATTCACACTCTATTTCCGAACTTACAAATTACATTTTCGATTGCAGTCTTTTGGTTTGTTAGTGCTTTTATGATATGTAGATGTCCTTCATCGCTCCCAGATGTGCATTCTCTGTAGTCAGAGGCATATCAGTGGCTCAGAAGCTGCGCGTAATGGGGACGATGCTGGCAATTAACGGGGCTTTTAAATTGTCTTTTGATTATTTAAGTTTTTGCATGTTGAGGTATTGGTTGGAGGCGTTGGAAGGATGTGATGTAAGAAATAATTACTAGTAACGAGGTGGTTTTATCTTGTTTTTGTGTTGTGCTATTTTCTACTTTTTTAGTTGGATAAAGTAAAGTTTAAATTCGTCTTATTCCGTGCATATGATAGTTTCATCTGGGATTAGCACTGTTTGTCAATTTATGATATTATCACCATTTTAGGTCTAAGTACTGCTTGCTAAGTACGTGCTTCATTCTCAGGGCCAATTTATAAACGATAAAAAAACAGAAATATTCTTTATTTCCTCAACAAATAAGTACAACGAGATACTTAGGCCAAGATTCAGAGACGATTTTCGAACTAAGACTTAGTTCGAGCTAAGTAGGGTCGAAATGTATGGATTTTGACATAAGGGTGTTCGAACTATGACTTACAAATTGTCTCTTAATCTCGGCCTCAGTGCCACTAAAGTAAATTATTGCATCCTATAGTAGGTAGAAACTGAGATGCTATAAAATCGTTTGATAAAAACGCCCTAGTAAAGAGTTTCTAGGGTCGTTAAATTATGCATCTCATTTTAGTTTTATTTATTTTTTATATAACCTAACTGTATTTTACATAAATATGTATTGTAAAGTCACTATGACAATAACGATTTCAGACTTGTTATTAACTAAATTTAATGACTGACTGCTTCTTGCATAACACTGTTTATAAATTATCCACCTCGTATTTTTTATAATTTCCCATTATTTTTAACTCTTCCATTAATTCTAATTAAATACATTCACGCCATAATCCCTTTCGATACAGTCAAAGACACAATTAACTAGATCATACCTTTTTTTGCATTATTGAATGTACCACGTTATACATAAAAGGGATCCGTCACTCTGATTGTACATTGTTCTCGAACAAAGAGCTACCTGTCGCTCTTTCCACTTGTCTGAAAATGATAAAGCTTTTAACTTTTTTTTGCTACAGATTATTATCTGTTATGGGATAGTTCAAGTTTGTTCTAATACTCAATGGCAAGGGTTAAGAGAATATTATTCTGAGAGCGAAAATGCGCGCTACATACAAACGTTCTATGGTGATATTTTCAAAACTAACCAATAAAATTCAATGAAATTTTGCAGAAACAATCTAGAAACAAATCTCTATGCTTCTATAGAGTCAGATTTTCGTTAAAATATACAGTTTCAATGCTAGGATTAATTTAAAATTTGTATGGAAATCTTTGAGGCACTGTAACTTGAAAACTATACATTTTAACGAAAATCTGACTCCATACAAGCATAGAGATTTGTTTCTAGATTGTTTCCTCAAAATTCCATTGACTTTATTTGGGTAGTATTAAAAATATCACCATAGTACGTCTGTATGGAGCGCGCCAACGGTAATATACCCTTAAGTAAAGATCATGAGTTTAAGAAAGAGTACAGCTTGGCAAAAAAGTCGTGTTAAAAATGGGGGCGCTGGCTCCACGCAAGAACGTCAAAATTACGCATAACCTGGCAACAACACCATATAATAATAAAAACTGGCTAAACTAAAAATCAAATTTTAGTTCCACCTGTCACCACGATCATGACTTTTTTGCCCAGTTATACAAATACAATTCTTACAATACCTACGGACACAGTAAAGAAAGAGTATCTAGTACAGTCAGCAAGACAGAAACCTGACTATCTAAATCTTGATAAGCGCAAAGTGGTTAGATTTCTCTGATGCTGACCGTACTACTAACATACCTACATAAATATAGGGTCCTTCTTAATAATATGCTGACACTTTTTTAAGGGGTTGACCAGACCATCAAACTGAACAACTTTTGTGGGACCAACATCGAAATCGCGAAAAGAAATCAGCTGTTCCATACAAAACGGCATACCTACTCGAGCCAAATGAATGGGACAGCAGTTTTTTTTCGCAATTTCGATGTTGTCCCATAGAGAAAGTTGTTCAGTTTGATGGTTTGATCATCCCCTTAAAAAGTGTCAGCATATTGAGCCGGACTCTGTATACAAGGTGTTACAAAACTACAAATAAACCTTTAAGGGGGTGGTTTAGACCATCAAACTGAACAACTTTCACTATGGGACCAATATCGAAATCGGGAAAAAAAAAATTTATGTTCTATACTCTACAAATCGACTAGAGCTAAAATATGTATGGGATATGAAATTATTTTTTTCGCGATTTCGATGTTGGTCCCATAGAGAAAGTTGTTCAGTTTGACGGTCTTAACAACCCCCTTAAGAGTTTCAAAAATTTATTGTTACTTATGAAACACCTTGTATAGAGTGAAATTGATATCATTAGCATCCTTTTAAACTAAGAGTCTACCCATCAAACTGAACAATTTCTACAAAAAAAACTGGTGTTGCATACATTTGAGTCGAGTAGGCATTGCAGTTTAGTATGGAACAACTGATTTTTCTGATGCTCCGATCGTTTTGCTCCCATAGTAAAAGTTGTTCAGTTTGATGAGTAAACTCTTCGTTTAAAATGATGCTAATATGATATCAATTTGATAGTCTGAACCACCCCTAAAAATTTGGAAATAGTTTAAAAAAATCACCTAATTATAAGTAGTTAATAATTATTTTTTAAACAAAAAATAAACTGTTCCATACAGACGTTTGAGTCGTGTAGGTATTGCAGTTTAGAATGGAACAGCTGTTTTTTTTTGCTCTGACAGCTTTGCTGCCATAGTAAAATTTATTCAGTTTGATAAATAAAAAATAAATAAATAAATATCTTAGACATTGTCACACAAATTATCTAGTCACATTTAAAGTTCCAGAATCTAGCCTGGACTTGTATTATGATAACTAGACAACAATATAGAATACATATATAGATACAAACATCCATGACTCGGGTACAAATATTCATATTCGTCATACAAATATTTGTCCCTTACGGGATTCGAACCCGCGACTATCGACACAGCAAGCAGGTTCACTACAGACTGTGATGTTGTCGGGTCGGGCGTTTGATGTGAAGAGTATGTGGTTTAAATTAAAGGTTAATGATACTTTTCCTTACACCCTGATAAGTGCAGTTAATCTGAAATTCAGTTTTCCCTGCTTAACTAAAGTTAAGTGCAGTTGCTTAACTAAAGTTAAGATAAGTGCAGTTAATCTGAAATTCAGTTTTCCCTGCTTACCTAAAGTTATCACGTGACACCTACTTGTAATTCTAATTCCACTGGTAACCTAAATCGCGACGCATGATCCCGTGGGCTGCGGGCTGCGCTCGCGCACCTGCGGCGAATCCTTTCGTTTTTTTGTGCGGACACCTGCACAACCAATCCTGCTAAGCTATTGTGCAATGTAGAGATTGGAATAGTTTTAGATCTTCTTCTCTCTTTTAGGTGCTTAGGTAGAGTTAAAAAGTATTAATTTTCCATAAGCATACCTACATATTGCCTAGTGTCTTCTTCTTCTACAGTAATAGATACTCTTTCTAATACTGTGGTTATGCAGAACTCTATATACCATTTCTCCCTTCCTGACGGAAAGCTTCAATTTTCGTCCCGCTAAACGAAGTTGCCGCTCCACCTCCGTCGAAGAGAAAAATAGTATACGAACCTCGGGCAGTGAATAAGAAAGCCTCAGATCACATGTTTGTTTACATGAGTTCTGAGACCTTTCTTGCTTTCCTGCCCTCGGTGTGTAATCTAGGTACTATTACCTGTTCTGTGACAGCAGAGTGTAAACTTTTAAATGCGTGACATACTTTACGTACTGTTGGAAAATAAAAAAAATTTTTGTCCACTTCAATACTAACTAGTCCTATAGTAAAAGTAGTTCAGTTTGATGGTCTGAAGCGCCCCCTTAAGTATATTTAAGTTTATACTCTGTTTAGTAATGCCTTAAAGTTTACACCTTGTATATTGAGTCCATGATTAAAGTAATATTCGGGTAGATATTCGGAATAATGTATTTTCATTATCACAAACAATTTGTGATTGAAATTGCGTTTTGAAAATCTGTAAAACCAGCCGTGCCCACTCTCTGGGGTGTCGCATATCGCCTTTGGCGGATACGTCAAGAAGGACATCTATCATCATCATCAATTAATCATTGAGAAAAATGTCTGTTTAAAAAAAATGTTTTTTCTAAAGAGAAAGGATTTTTTTCTAATCAAAAGATTGAAAAATTAAGTCTCGGGCGCGACTTGAACCCGCACTCTTCCAATCCGGGGAAGTGCTTTATCCAATTTCGCCACCGAGTCCACTAACCAGAGAACGAAATTTTCAATCGCGCCATCTACTGGAAGTTATTACAAACTAACCATCTCGAAAGTCCAGCATTACAACTGGAATTCATTCTTGGACTGGATTTCTTTCTGTTGCAATTTTCCTCCCTATGGTGGATTTTATAGGACAATCTAAATTGTGGACGGCTTCTTTCCAAGAAGTGTCTATCAATTCCTAACTCTACATAGTCAACTCTACCAGTGTGTGAAGGTCGGTACTTTAATTTTTTACATAAAAGGTGTGATTCCGATCCCGGTACGTTTTTATATCTAAATTCGGTTACAGGTGGATGAGGCTCATTTAACAAGGGTTATGCATATTTATTTCTTATACAAAACTAAAATATGACACTACTTTTATATTAGTACTAGTGTTTACCCGCGACTTCGTCCGCACAAATTATATACCAGATTTTAAGTCAGATCATAAGCTATCAAACAAAAAAAGTTTCATCAAAATCGGTTCAGTAGTTTTTGCGTGATGCGCGAACAAACAAACAAACAAACACACAAACAAACAGACAAACAAAATTTCTAAAAAAGGTTGTTTTCGAGTCAGGGATACCTAAAAACCATATCGTACATAATCTTTTTTTTGTAAATATCTTCAATGTAGGTACAGACACACTTCAATGTACAAAGCCCGACCAGAAATATAAAAAACCTCGCCATGTTGCGGAAAATCATTGGAACTAATTTTTGTACTTGGAACACTGACATTAAAGGTGACAGTCGATTGCAGCGCCCCCAATCCAGGTTTTTTATATTCCTGGTCACGCTTTACATTTTATAATAGTTTATATATTATAGATAACAGCCGTATGTATGGCTATCGAAGGGTCAAATTAAAAACAAAGACAATACAAAGCTGCATGCATATGCTCACGACTATATTCTCCGAGGGGGTAGTCAGAGATGATCTGAAATCACAGAACATCCACGTTTCACTAGTAACGAAACTCGGTCAAAAAAAATCTGCTGTTCCATAGAGAACGTCAATGGCTATTCGACCCAAATGTATGGGACAACTGATTTATTTTTCGCGATTTAGATGTTGGCTCCATTGTGAAAGTTGTCCAGTTTGATGGTCCGAGGCACCTGCGCCCTGCTTAATAATGCAACGCATTTAATTTTACACCCTATATAAATAATTAAGTAAGATGTCGTAAAGCAAGCAAGATGATAGATATTAAACATAATTCGTAAATATAATAGTATAAATTAAGGAAGATAAAATCTCTAGGTGCTCTCGCGAACTTAGTGAGGTAAGAAATAATTTCTTTATTAACCTTTAAAGTTTAAACCACATACTCTACCCATCAAACTGGACAACTTTTACTATAGGAGCAAACTGATCACAGCAAAAATAAATCTGCTGTCCCATACATTGACCTCCTATACTAGACCCACAGTGTCTTATAAAATCTTAGCAAATTTTTGTGCACATTGACGGAAAAAACCGCACAAATTAAGTATGCATGCTGCTGGTTGTTACTAATACGTTGTATTTGATTTATAAACATTGTCGTATTTCGCTTGTTAACTGTCAGCTAGTACAAAAAAGAGCTCATCCGAGCTCTTTTGGTTGTGCCATTTTTCGAACGTTGATTGTGAGTCTAGTTTGTATATAAGATGTCTATGGTCCCATACGAAACTCTTACCTACTGGACTCAAATGTATGCAACAGCAGATTTTTTTTTCTCCGATCGGTTTGCTCCAATAGTAAAAGTTGTTTAGTTTGATTGGTAGAGTATATGGTTTAAAGGTTAATTATACTTACCTTACACCTGTACAGTCGCGTGAGCATTATGCTTATGCCAAGAAGTTTGGAATCCTCTATAGTGGAGTGCTGACTGCCTAACAAGACTTGAAACATGATAATACTCCTTTGTGGTCGGTAATGATCGTTCTTTTCCGTCGCGTCGTTGTTTTTTGTGACGTTAACTTTGTCCCTTTCTAATCCAACGTACAAAATTGTAGCTCCTCTCCTGTCATTTTCGTAACTACATCATTGGATAGAAAGGGACACACCTAAAATTGGAAATATCGACGACGCCATTGCCAATTTTCTTGT
This sequence comes from Agonopterix heracliana, assembly GCA_963693445.1. NCBI lineage: Eukaryota > Metazoa > Arthropoda > Insecta > Lepidoptera > Depressariidae > Agonopterix > Agonopterix heracliana. The sequence goes on along the minus strand of OY856323.1, from coordinate 3,844,199 downwards.
ATCAATGCTTGTAAGGAGGAGTGGTATCCTTTATGATTTAGATCCATGACTTATGCTTATAAAATCACTATAGGTGCTCTCGCGAAGATAGTGAGATAAGAAATAATTTCTTTATGTTTTAACTTCTTTGCAATATGAAGCATCAACGTCAAAGTTAACTTTTGCACCGGAAGCTCGAGTCGTTACATCGATGACATGTGTCTGCGCAGACGCACGCATGTGTTCCGCCGGAATTTGGCGGGTAATTGATGACGTCATTACTCATATGAAGTGCCAGTTTTTTTGACTGTCATTTCGGACCCCACAGGTTGTTTGGGCAATTTTAATTTGGAATTGATTGACTTGATTGTTGTTGGTTTTGAAGATCATGTTCTTAGGCATGTTTATGATTAATTCCAAATGTTTTTCATATTCATATTTTATATTCTGTATCCGTAAAGACACTGCTGTGTTGTGTATAAGAAAGAGTATGGTATGGATACTGCCTGCCTTCCACCACTACCAGTTTTTCTCCCCCTCTCTTGGTACGGTAGGAGGCAGCAGACACTAGACAGTAAGAGCAGTGGTGATGGTCTCACTCACACTCAGCTAGTACAACATAATGCTAACCTCTTCTGATCAGTGCGAGCCCGTGTCGCTTTGTACTGTTCACAAGGGGTGCACAAAAAAAAGAGAAGCTCCTTGACTGACGTATCTGTAGGTATGTACTACCCTAGGTACCCTGAAAATGACATGATCTTCTCCATGGTGAGTCAAACTCAATGCTTCGACACAAGGGCGCCTAGGGGGAGTCTTTCGGCCTTTCTCATCCAGTCGCTCCCTGCTTCCATGGCCGCAGCGCCTTCCAAACTACGCCTGCCTGTCCTGAAGCCGGATAAAATTATTGAAAAGTATCAGGGTTCAGGGAGATACACAGAAATGTATTCCAAATACCTACTTAGCTTATTTATCCACCATATGATACTGTTCTTTTTATGTTTAAAATGCAGGAATCAGTGTCTTTCTGTTCTATTTCTATTCTTTCGATACCCACGGATTCTGTAAAGAAAAGATATTTCTAACGAAGCTGTAACATATCTCTTTACACCGCCGTGCCGTCCTGCGGCAAAAAACAGCAAAAAATATTAAGGAAACGACAATTTGGCAGCCAATGAGCCGGATGCCGTATTTAATTAGTTCTAAATTAGTTACACATTATCATTATTAGTTTAAATGAGGCAAAATTTTTTGGGGGTTGTTAGTTACGGCATAGCAAGAGAGGGAAGAAGAGATTTGGGGGTTATGGGCACGTATCCAGATTTTTGGTTTGGCGGGACATTCATTTACGGGAGGGAGGGGGGGGGGGGCCCCGACCAGTCCGATCCGACCACAGATACCTATACTCTATTCCAAATAGCAACGAAAATTATCGGAATAAGAATCGGAATATCTTTTCGTTCTTATTTGGAATGCAGTATAGGTACAGAGATTTTTTTCTAGACCGTGTTGGAAAAATGTCATTGTCTTTACCTCGCATGTTGCTGGAGCAGTTTTGTTGACGACATGTTGCTGAAGGTGATTATGTGAGTAATCGGTAATTAGTTAATACTTAATACCCGAAATATCATCAAACTCCGTTTGTATAGAGTCCTTCCTAATCATTGCGTCTTATCCCCATTTTAGACCTATTATACTAATCCGCTAAAACAAACAAGATAAGTTGCGGCAAACCTTCGGCAGACCGACAACTAAGTAAATCATTCACGCAAAATGTTCACAAATTTTTTCCGCTTCCCAAATCGTCACCATACGGTGCGAAAGTATAAACCCTCAGGGATTACAGGAAACAACACATATATTTTGTAACCTGATGAGACATGTCCCATGAGGAAACCTGTTAAAAATCTGTAAGTTTTTGCTGTAATAATTAACTTGTGTTGATTTTCGATTTTGTTAATTAGGTGAAATATTTGGTGCTGGAATTGGCAGGAAGGTTGAGGGAATAGTTCTTAGATTGTTCTATTCTATTTTTATTTAATGGCGTTTCCTTGTTAGATTTCGCCAGTGTCAAGTAGTTTGAGGGAGTGTCTATCCAATCTCGAGGATTGTTTTTGAGTAAGAACAACTGGGAAGGATTTTGGAGCCTCGTGGCAGGCTGAGACGCGAACCGCGCGAACACCACGCGAGAGACAAGTGTTCGAGGAAAACCCTGCAACGTGACTTTCTTAGATTGTTTCTCTTTGTCTTCATAACCATGATTTAAATGAGAAGATTATATCGAAAACCTAGGGCCTCAGTTTCGGATCCTCGATCGATATAAGACTGATATTTATCTGTGTCAACACTAGGCAATTCTTATGATCCATCCAGTAAAATATGGCAATGACCCAGGCATAGGTACTATGTTGTACCCACCAAAATATTGTTGTTCAAATACTTACCTAAGTATATTTATTTTATTTCAATACTACACGAAAGATTGTTGGCGCTCGTTGGCGTAGTGGAGCTTTGGTATTGGAAACGATCACCGAAGTTAAGCAACGTCAGGTCCGGCCAGTCTTTGGATGGGTGACCGTTTAGTGGTATTTCATCATGAGCGTTTCCGTGCTTCAGAAGGCACGTTAAGCAGTTGGTCTCGGATAGTTCCGTCAGATGGCGTTGTAACTATTCGTTAAGCCAGGTCAGAGGCCTATTGAGGCGGCTTGAAAATTCTCTGACAGAAAGTTGACCACTAACTTGCCCCCATCAACACGCACTGGGCCCGCGTGGTGGAGTATGGCCCACTCCTTCTCACCCTTATTCGTGAGAGGAGGCCTTTGCCATGCAGTGGGATTCTATAGGCTATAACTTACTTTTTTTTTTTACACGAAAGATATCTTTTACATAAGTAAGAACTTTTTAGCCTGAAAGGTCTAAAGTACCTAGTCTAAATTCAAAATGATCGTATAATATGGAAGGACGATACACACGACCAAAGAATACCTATACAGGGTCCAACTTAATATGCTGACACTTTTTTAAGAGGATGATCAGACCATCAAACTGAACAACTTTCTCTATGGGACCAACATCGAAAACGCGAAAAAAAAATCTGCTGTCCCATACATTTGGCTAGAGTAGGTTTGCAGTTTAGTATGGAGAGGCTGTTTTTTTTTTCGCGATTTCGATGTTGGTTCCATAGAGAAAGTTGTTCAGTTTGATGGTCTGATCATCCCCTTAAAAAAGTGTCAGCATATTAAGAAGGACCCTATATAAGACACGACTTCGTTCGCGTGGATTTCGAAAAACTTAAAAACCCCCGTTGTACGCTTATAGGGGTTGATTTTCGAAAAATCCTAATAAATGTATTCAAAATTTCATGTTTCTATTTTCTTCGGCGGTTTAGCCTGAGAATACACATCCGATTGTCTGAACCGATAGTATATAAGTCCCTCTCCCTTCATTCAGGAACTGTTTGATGCTTCCATCCCTCTCCTTCGTGATGGGAGGGAGAGGGACTTATATACTATCGGTTTAGACAATCGGATGGTAAATCGGATGTATTTTCCCAGGTTTAGACTGTGCGTTGTATCTCAGTCAGTCATTCACGTTTAGTAGGCAAGACACGCAACTGCTTTATAAGTAGGAATCGAAAATAGGTTTTCAAAGCCGCATATTATTACTTTCAGGCACCAATTTATCTTAGGCATAATGAAATACCTTTAGTTGGACAGGAAAATAATTCAAGAATTTTATAGTTACAATGTAGGTATAGAAGAGTTGTGTTGTGGGTCTGCTATTGGGTGGTCACGTGTCGCGTGTCGCTCGTCGGTTGCCCCATCCCCGGCCTACAACGGAACTCCAGTAGTGGCTGAGGATATTGTTCTTTTATAAGAACAGCCCTTGAAGTCACCAAAATATCTATATAACCGTACAACGTCAAGCACTTTTATACGTCAAGCAACGTTAAGCATCTTTTTAGTGTCACATTACGCCCGTCTTTTTTTCAGGTCCGTGGCCATAACCTTAAAAATAGAATACTTAATACATAGACGAATTTTTTTTCGCTTACGCTAGTAGACCGAATATCAGTGTAACCGGGTATGAGATAGCGAATTATATGAAGTGACATCTCGGAGTCAGGTGGTTGTCCCATACAATTTACATGAAGTGACATTTTGGAGTCAGATGGCTGAAGTACAAAAAAGTGGATACGTCGATAAGGACAGCCATAAGTCTCCTTTTTTAACTAGAGCGAATTTGCTATGTGCATCTCTTACTGAGTGATATGACAAGACACGTGCTTCCTTCTAGTGCCTTCTCTTTCTACGACTTAATATTTTCAATGACTTTTAATTTCATTTAATACCGAAGTCATCAATTTGCTTCAACATGATATTAAAGTAAACATTCATCTTCTCAGATATAATCAATAATAGACCAGACACAAACATGGAAGTAATATTTTATTTTCAGAATGAAACTTGACACAGACTAAGCCAAGTTTTATTTACGATGAAGCCGCTATTTTTAAAAATAAATAAACTAGACGCCATCACTCATTGTCTTGTAAACTTTAACAGTTGTTTCGGAAGTCCGACATCCTGAAGGCAGGGGTGGACAACCATTTTCGATGGCACAGATAATAAAATAATAATAAGTTACTCGTTAACATTTTAAATTCGCTCAAGTACCTATCATGTAACTTTTTAAAACAAAAAAGGAAAAATCAGTAAATCACGGCATTTTCATCAAAATAAAAACCTCATCCGCTTAACAATAGGTTGAACTTAGATTTTTCATACTTTCCATAATAATATTAAGTACTTATAGCAAAGGTTCGAACAAGTGTTGACCGGAGCACGATCAGACAAAACTTAAGAACGACCTATTTGTAGCTCTTATCATTATCGTCATCAGACTTGTGGAGAATCCTCCTTCTCATCTTACCATCCTTCTCGGTTCTTTGCTAATCGTATCACGCTTTTCCCGATGTCGTCAATCCCTGGCTGCCAGACGACCCACTCCTCTATAGCCTGCGTTTCTTCTGTATTTCTCCGCTTTCTCGAATCATCAGCTTTTGTCCACTGCAGGTATCGGTGGCGTCCCAAAACTCGCAGAAGTCCGTCCGAAGCTTGAGCATGCGCAAACCTAAGGACCTGAAGAGATTGTTCACAGAGATCTGGGGCCAGACCAAAGCGCTCTGCCGACCACCTTACCTGAAGTACACCATACTCACATGTATCATCCAGTTTGGCTTGACTGCTAGGTAAAAGCCTCCTCTCGATTATGTCACTCTTTCCTGTCTTGTGCCGGTCTTATCAAAGTTTTTCCAGCTGCCTTCGCAATATTATAAGCCCACCTGACTACCGGACGACCCTGATGTAAGCGGTAGCTGAGCGCGTTCAGACAATTTCAATTTAGCGTTATAGCTTTCGCTTCATTTCATCGCTTCTCATCCAAAGGCGTTAAGCGAAGTCTTCAGAGCGACAGCCTTACTAAACGACGTAACTAACATCGAGGTGATTATACAGGACAAGCTTTTTTCGGTTGAGCGCTACGTACAAAATTGTCAGTTACGTCACATTTAAAAATGTGTTTTCTCGGTAACGCTCGAAGATACAGATACGTCAATTAGACCGATCGATGCGTCTTGGGAAATGGATTTTCCAACAATTAATAAGTCAGTTATGCCAAAAATGTCAGATACGTCGTTTAGTAAGGCTAGCGACGAATTAGTCAAGTACTAAAAATTCGGCCCTAAATCCGACAACCGTCAAGTGCTTACCAGCTGCTTGCGCACGCGCCACTTACGCGGCTATAATTACTTCGGGCAATCTGTTGGCGCAGGATATCCTCGGCCATCTGGTGGAAGTGCTTAGTTTGTGTATCCAGTAGGTAGGTACCTTTATTTATAAACTTTGGAGCTTATTGTTTAGGTAGCGCGCGTGTATGTTGATTGAAGGTGTTTTTTGGAATGGAATTTAACTTTAACACAAGTATTCTTGGTTGCTGCCTCTATATTATTTCCGCTACTCGAATTGTCTCGGTTCAGATGAAATGTATGTCATAAATGTCAAAAAACCGTCCTCGACTCGAGATATTTCCTCCGCCTAGTCGAGTTAGAGTGGAGGAACGAAACTACAAACTCTAAGTGACCTACAGGAGTGCAATTTTTGAAACTCATTCGCTGAGCTCCGCTTTGACTTTCAGAAATCATACTCAAGGAGTGCGATTTTTGAAAGTCAAATCAGCAGTAGGAAGATGCCTATCTTCATAGTAGGTACCTAATTTTGACATTTTCTGCTGCTGATTTGAAAGTGTAAAACATCGATTCAGTTGGGGCTGTAACAACAACAAACCTAACCGTTTTTATTGAGTCATACAAGGCGCTAATATTTCTACTACTAGGATCTTGGGCTGTAATAAGAACAGGCTAAAATCGATTTGGACTGTAGGGTCCGGGTCCAGATATCCGGGTTATAATTTCTAATTCCTTTTCTTTTCGTCTTACCTACGATATAATTATCCTTGCATTGTATGCCAGTCAGCATAATCGTGAATTCACCAACAAGCCCTAGAGCCTAGAGCATTATACTGAAGTATATACTTCAAAGCCATACTCAGGGTACCCTCATGTACAAAAATAATGAGAAAGAAACACAATAGATGGCGCCACGTGCTCGCCACCCGCCCGACACACGTCAGTCGCACGCCGACCGCCGAAGGGGCAACATCTATTATTCCCTGCACGCGCTGAAGTATTTTAAAAACGGAAGGGTGCAATAAACATTTCTTTCGCATCACTGGTTTGTTTACGTATCTTTTTGGGAATTAATAAAAAAAAAATTTTGTGTCAAAGTTTCGTTGTCTCTTTGTGATTACACACACATTGATACGCGGACACACCTACCTATAAGTTTCTCTCTACGAGTATCTAGGTTCATTTCCTACTGTTAGATTGTTCTTACTTATAATTTTTTTGCGATAACAATAAATTGTCCATGTTCAGTTGCATACAAAATAAAAGCCAGTGCCACCGAGTTACTACGTTTATCTTAATGAAATTTCTAATTTAAGCGTATGATTTAGTGCTAAACAAATATTCCGGTGACACGCAAATGATTTGCCCAGATGTGATGCCAAACGAATATCACTCTTAATTACGGACATGTGTGTATAATGTGCTAATTTGGCTTCAGCTATCAACATCAAACACGTCTTTGTTAGTGGTCCTGCCAAAAATAAATTAACAACACTGTGTTGGCATTATTACCATTTTTTTAAAGTATGTTGGTACGTAGGTACCTAATAAAATTACATTCTCAGTCGTACAAAGTGTTAACAAATGTACGGATATCTTCAGTATTTATCATTGTAGTACTATCGCGGACTTTTCCGCCTGACCACCACTAGGCTCATTTTCGCTTGCATACTAAAAAAAGCGTTGTCTAGCCCCGCCTTATTGATGAATAGACCAGTGAATGAATAGTTTCCAAACAATAAATTATGCGCGAAATTATGCGAAACACATTTTAAGTGAACAGACGGAAAAGTCCGCGATAGTACATAGGTAGGTAACTACTCTTAATTTGCACACCAAAACACGCAACAATAAGGGAAGGGAGGCCTTATCACTAAAGTCAATCCAATCATCAATCTCCATCAGTCTTTTTGAAATTGGCATTTCCAAAAGGATTCAGATTCAGTCTCGTTTCATAATATTGTGTGAAAAGTCGAGAAAAACCTTTCATTTGGTAGAAAATGTGACTTTCTATCTAATTTATACATTTTTGTTTAACGCAAGCTGAATTCAGATTAGAAAGGCCTCATTATTACTGGTTATGCCAACACGTTTCTTCCCATCGTCTTAAACTTATTTTATCACCATCCTGTTGTCATCCAATCCTGAACATTAGGCCTCTTCTATAATGCGTGATACAAACTCTAACCTCATGCAGCCTTCTCATCCAGTCACTCCCCGTTGTACCTGTCTCAAGTCGTCGGACAAGGGGGCATCCGACACTACACTTACCAGATCACAGAAATGATTCATTTCTGTGTACCAGATCGTCACAATTTTAGAACTCTGGCCTAAATCGTACAAAAAGTATAACAACTTCATTCTCTATTCAAGTCGATTACCTACCTAACTCGGAGCAAGACCATTCTCCGGACATGACAAGTCCATAATGTTTACATGGACAGGTATAGTGTTTACTGAAGATCAAAACAATCATTCTGCATATGGCAGCAATGAATGCCTGATGATATCACGGTGCAAACAAATGTGTTTGTTTTTTGTTTAGCGATCTCATGCAGGCCAACGACGCGACTGTCATTTTATGAATAACTTTATATTATTTTCGTTTTTCGGGAAAGGATAACTGGGCATGTATATAGGGTCCTTCATAATATGCTGACACTTTTTTAGGAAGATGATTTGACCATCAAACTGAACAACTTTCTCTATGGGACAACCTCGAAATCGCGAAAAATATCAGTTGTCCCCTACATTTGGCTCGAGTAGGTTTGCAGTTTTGTATGGAACGACAGATTCTTTTTCGCGTTTTCGATGTTGGTGCCGTAGAGAAAGTTGTTCAGTTTGATGGTCTGATCATCCTCCTATAAAAGTGTCAGCATATTAAGTTGGACCCTGTATAAAGGTACTCCCTGAATGCAATCATATACATCAATCTTTAGCATACAATTTTGTATGAAACTATACGTGAAACGGACGACACGTCCGCGTTCCGTTCTCGTCTCACTTCCCTTCCACGCCACGCCGCCACCTGGACCGCGCCTAAGAATATCAGCTGTTCTCCAGTGATGAGTGAGGCAACGTAGAGGTAAGAAAGATTGCCACCAATAAGAAAATTGCAACGAAGTTTCCATTACCTTGATGCTATTAACTTACGAGTAAGTCGATAAATTATTGAATTTAATTGCATGTTTTCGTGGGTTTCGACTACAGCGTACAGCGACTGCTTAAGAGGCATTTTAATGCACAAATATGGTCCCATAAATACACATGCTTTCTCTCATCCTTACCCTCCTGAATCTGCTGATGAAACAGGAATCCGATACGATCAAAGGCACGGTTTGATGTTATGGCTGTAACACGGTGAGGGGCTGAAGAGATGTTAAAATTTCCTGAAGGAACTAGTTGCCTCTTACGCAAACGATACCCGTCGGGTTGGTGCTATTTGAAAGCAAAATATATTATGTTAAACAAAATTTATTAGAGCATCATCTTGATATAATCTAACTACTGACTGTATAGAAACTGGATTTCTCTGTTTTCTGTAGTTTTCTCAATTCTCTATTCTGATTGGACATTTTACATCTTACGACAGTCCTATTGGACTATAATTAGTAAGTAGGTACTTTTTAATGTAGGTAGGTACCTATTTAAGTCGATAAAAAGTGAACACCCACGTCGAACCAACTCTTGTCCGTACAAAAAATAAGTGATCATTTACACGCATAGACGGACGACACTTGAATGATTCGGCACAAAATTGTTATCGAAACCGCGTAATCGCCCGCCGCCACACAATTGGCTGCATCTTTAAATAATACGTAATTACGGAAAGGAAATTCCGTAACGAACAGACAAGGTGTTGTGTATCATGGCCATCATCAGCTGCTGGACAAATGCGCATCGCATCAGGTGCTCAAAATTCGTAAGGAAAGGTGTTCCTTCGCCGACGAAATAAAATAAACATTTTGAACAAAAACGAAATTCAACTTTGATCGCGGTCGAACTAATTACCGGAAACAGACGGCGATATTTAATTATACATTAAATAGGTCAAGCCATTATCATTGCATTATCCAAACGCGCATCTAACTCGCAAACGCACCTTCCCGCGCGAATGTCAAATGTCAAAAGACAATTATAAAGTGTTGCTAACGTTAAAAATTGACCGCGCGTTTTCGCCCAGCTGTCTGGCAATAAGAGCCACGTGCGCGGAAAAAAAGAATGGGGGAAGATGGCGTCAGTCCCCGTGCACTTGACATTTCCAATTAATTTGCGCGGGACATCTGTGCTGTTAGCAGCTGAACGCGATCGGCTATTTGGTAATAATGCGGATTACGTTATGAGGAGCGTGTATGTGACAGAGGGGCAATGGACATGATGCACTAGACGCGCAGTAGCGACCATCACACATAATTTTATCCATTCGAACCGGTGATATGTAAAAATTTTGCACTAGGGAGGGGTTTTGCTCACTTGTACTCTTATACAGGGTGAAATTGATATCATTAGCATCCTTTTAAACTAAGAGTCTAGGTTCTCATCAAACTGAACAACTTTCAGTATGGGAGCAAACCAATCGGAGCAAAAAAAAATCAGCTGTTCCATAATACACGACCACAGTACACGACTCAAATGTATGGGACAGCAGATTTGTTTTTTGCTCCTATTATTGGTTTGCTCCCATAGTAAAAGTTGTTCAGTTTGATGGGTATACAGTTTAAAAGGATGCTAATGATATAAATTTCACCCTGTACCTATATTCCGTGTCACTGCTGTATGTGTTATCTAACCTCAACGTCAAAATCCAACATCCAACATCCTGCATTAAAAATTAAAAAAGTCTGGTAAAAATAACTACTACTTGGTTATTGGGGTATACTGGTAAATACACCAGTTTATTTTTGACTCTTTTTTTTTCTTTACCCATAGTGCAAAGATTCCACATCTAGCATACTTATTGCCCCATTACCTATGTGTATGGTAAGTATATGAAGAAATTCACATTTTTCATTAAATATTATTGACTTCCTAGGACTAGGACATTTCTTCTGTTCTTCTGGACTAAATTCAACCTTCCAAACGATCATGGGCTCAGAGTCGATACTGCTTGATAATATATTGTACCCTGGACACAGAGGATTGTACAGAGTAACAGCTTCATAGGAGCTTCGATTACATTAGCCTATTCTTGTAGGGCTGTCTAAAAGGAAATAAATTTAATTGAAGTATGAAGGATAATGTTTTACAATATGTAGTAGGTATATTGTTTTTCTTTTTTGTTGTTGTTGTTTGTTGTGTTATTTAATATTTGTTATTTAGTTGAATAAAATGAGTTTAAATTAAAAAACCGTTGCCGCCCGATCCGTCGCTTTACGCGGGTGACTCAAAAATTGTATGTACTTACCTGTCACGATCTTTGGGGAAGGTATATGATGAAGGAGATGTTTGTGTTCCTCCTCGTATTATTAAAGCACACAGTGCAATAATTAACCATTTCGATTAATATTATTAAACTACTTTTAAACGTGCTCGAGTAAAATGAACGATAGGTATCTCACACATTAAATTCACATGACGTTCTACAATGACAGTGACGATCAAACAGAAAATAATCCATAGACATCTTGATATTAACAGAGGTCAGTGGCTCCAATCTCTTTCCGAAAGGAAGAATGGACAATATCTCACACATTAAATTCACACCCTCGTTACGCCGTAACCACCCGAAGCACAGCCAAAGTGTCCCCTCGGCCTCGTTCGTGAGCCCCGTAGGTGAACGCGCACACAATCATACTGCGCATGTAGTGATGCGCCGCTTTTGCGAGCTTGTTTGAAGCTGTAACTCTGTACAATATAATCCTCTGTGCCCTGGACCTTGTTTGCCCCGGGCTTAGAGTGTCACGCGTGCGAAATATGGAAGGGGGTGATGGTGATGGTGTTTTGTTTTTGTCTTATATCAATTTACGATGGAGTTTACTGTGGATGCAAAGCAGTTGGTAATTACGTAGCTGTCCTAACAGGCTATAATAATCTTGACCGTTGTACTGATAATATTATTTATGTATATCAGATCAGATCATTAGAGTCAATGTAAGTTCGACTGAGACGCAGATACCTGTGTTAAAATTATTATATCAGCCGTCAATGTCCCATTGTTGGGCAAAGGCCTCCCTCCGTTAAAATGCTTGCTTCAAACTATTAATAAATTACTATTCTTATAGTATTTTAAAAATTGAAGTATTAAGGTCTCCGCACATTGCAGCGATATTATCGAGCGATTTTATCGAGCGATATTATCGACAGCGATAGCGCGACACCTTACACACTGCAGCGATTCCGCGATTCGCGTCACGCATGCGCCCCACCAATGAATGTAGTCGAAAGAGTTGCGATAATATCGCGGCAGTGTGTGGGATCGAGCGCGTCCCCATACAAAATGTACTGAGAACAATTATCCCAAAATCGCAGCGATATTATCGCTCGATAATATCGCGGCAGTGTGTAGGATCGCACGCGTCCCCATACAAAATGTACTGGAAACAATTATCGCAAAATCGCAGCGATATTATCGCTCGATAAAATCGCTGCAATGAGCGGAGGCCTTTAGGTAGGTATGTAGGTACTATACGGACTACATAAGTGGCTTCAAAGAGGTCCTAAACATAACGCGTTCGTTCATTAAAAAACATTGAAACACAGGGTCATGCGTTAACTTCATGAAATCATGAGTCATACAAAAACAGATACTATCAGAGGTGGAGTCACACAATGTGGGCAGCCTGATTGAATCAGTCACCTCTTTCTTACCCGTCTAGATAGGTGAGATTCAAACCCGGAACCACAAGGAACTCCTCAAGCCCAGTACCCCACCTGCCTGCCTTCATACTTGAAGCTGACATTGGCCGTCCAGGAGTGCAATTCTCTAAGGTAACATCCTTCTTGCATCCTTCAGATCCTCGAAGACGACAACGCATACCGAATTGACAGTTCAGAGAATTGCACACCAGAAATTGAATAAGAATTGAACTTCGATGTTTTAAATAAGCGCGATCCGGCTCTAGTATTTTGCCACACGGATTGCATTGCCGGCAGCGCATCCTCTGTTCGCGTGCAGGTGTCCAGACTGGAGGGGCAGAATACAAGATGGGTCATAGTCTGAGGAGTAATACAATAATTAGGCTCAAAAGACGTGGTCGCTCACTCAAGCCCTCATGAAAAGGCTGAAAGTCACCCAAAGGGCAATGGAGATGCCCGGAGTTTCCCTACGAGATCGAATCAGAAATAAAGAGATCCGCAGAAGAACCAGAGTAGCTGACATAGTGCGTTCACACATCGATGACGCACTGACGGAGCGGCAGATGTCAGTCCATAGAACCACACCCGGTGCGTCAATGCGCCACCGTGTGTGCTTCTACGTGCGGTTTCATACAACTCCTTGCTTCACAAATGACGGACTGACGTCTGCCGCTGTGTCAATGCGTCATCGTGTGTGAACGCACATAGCCAAAAGAATTGCTAAACTAAAGTGGCATTGGCTGGGGCACATTGCTCGTAGAACCGATGGTCGATGGGGCCGAAAATTTCTCGAGTGGTGACCGGTCGTTGTAACAATCTACGTCCAGCAGTGGATTTCCATCAGCTGAGATGATGATGACGATCTTTCCAAAATTCAAACGTAACTTTCGAATAATTAGAGCCATTAGGAACCGGGTCACGTGTCTGTGTTGCCAGCATGCCGGTGCCTCATTTACTGGAATAGCAAGACCAACATAATGATGCGATGTTAATTGGCAACACAAACAATTTCAAACAACGAACTCGTTCAGATGGCGTAAGTGCGAAATGTAAGCTCCATTTTGACTTATGGTCAGTGGTGTTTAGTGCAATTGAGTTTTAAATTGTACCTACATTGGAATTGTCGACTAGAAGTCAGAAAGCATAATAAAAGTACAGGAAAAGCCTATTTATCCTATAATGGGACAGAAAACAAAAGGCTTCAACTTTAGCTTAGCTCACGATGAGACAAAACTACATTAGCTTTGTCGTTTTTCTTTGCATATGTCAATTGATTATTTTCTAGTGCAATGCGATTCAACCAAGCATATACAACCCTTTTTCGAAATAGAGACACTGGAAATCAATGCAGTGGCTCCTATTATGGGCACAGAAAATATATTCGTGGGCGTATCTGGACATACACTTGACGGGTTTTAGCGATATGACTGCTTAATTTGTATCAATATCTGTTTTTGGTTGAATGTGTGAATAAAGAGTTAATCCAATAACTTGTAACTACGATATATTTTTTTAAATTAGTAGCTGATAGTAGGTGCTGACACCTAACCTAAATTACTTATCGAAACGAACATTGAGATTATTTGAACTGTGTGTGTGTACTTAACCTACGTCTCACGTAGACCAAAGTCGGTTAAAAACCTTTAAGACGCTACAGAAACAAAGCAATTGGATATTCAAACAGAAAGATGGAAAGGAAATAATCAATTAGCTTCCGAATCGACTTCCGTCGAATAACGAATTCGGAACATCGCTAACTGCCATAACCAGCTTCGAACAATGATCGCTTTGATTCATAAAAACTTGGATAGCTGAGAAAATACAACAAACAACGTCGATTGTTTTTGTGTTTTTGTAGCCATGTGGTTCCGGCTTAGAATGGACCACCTCATTTCTTCCCGTGGATGTCATACAATGAGACTAAAGTGGAATCACACACGATGACGCATCGACGGAGCGGCACACACGGTGACGGATTGACGCGGTTTCTTACAACTCCTTGCTTCACAAATGACGGACTGACGTCTGCCGCTCCGTCAATGCGTCATCGTGTGTGAACGCACAAAGCATGTGTAGAACACATGCAGTGGTTTTGTGGGCGAAAGACTAGTCATCTGACACGTGATTCCATCATTCTGAAACCTCGAATAAACTAGCGACTTTGATCAGAGGGCGGGCAGGGAGGGACAGCTCTAGTGATCTGACCAAATTAGTTGAAATGCCATTGCCAGTTCGCTCCTGGTTTTAATCTTATAGCAACGTCTTAATCATACCGCAGTTAAAATCTAGAGCTCGCTTTGCTAGCTCCAGGTTTCATATCGTATTTCCACCATATGGTAGGTAATCAAATCAATCATATTGCAGTATTTCGAGCTCGCTTTCCTCGCTCCAGAAAGTTTCGATATCTTCTTGCCGTTCATCCCTCTACCCCATTGACTAGCGACGCCCTTGCAAGTCATTTCAATCTGGTGAGAAATGAAATGTACCTAACCTAACCTAATATGCCTTACGTTCCTCAATCGGCAGGTGACTGCGTACTTAAGTGCCTAAATCTGCAGATGGTGTGGGGTCTTTACCCCTTCTTCTGCTTCTAGGGATCAGTCTCCAAAATATATCAAAATCCATTTTGGTATTATAGGCTAACACAGCGGCTGGAGTCCTGTCCTGAAGGGAACTATCTCGAACTAAATCGTATATAGGTACCCAACAAACATACGAATTTATACCGTCCATGTCAAATTTTGATCATTGTAAAAACAAGAGAAAAAAGACAAATAAGGGCAATGGGCAGGCGCAGGTAGCGGCGCGTTCGGTTGCGAAGTATTGAAAACAATCGGCTGAGATGCGCCGGCGCCGGTGCCGGTGCATCGCCAACCGCAGGGCTGGTAGAACAGATTCTTATTATTATTATTTTGAAGTACAACGTCAGAGAATTATCTATGTGATATTATTAAAAAATTCAGAGTTGAGTATGAGCACAGATTATTTAATAGTTACTACTACCGTACAGTCTGTCTATAAAGTCTTGGCAAAAAATGAGGGCGCTGTCTACGCAAGAACGTCAAAATCAAGAATGACCTGGCAACACCACCATACTAAAATGATTAGTTCCTCAAACATTCATGCCACGACTTTATAGACAGACTATAACAGATCCTTCACTCAACCCGATTTTTCGAATTTCGAACTTTGCGCTTCAGGAACGAAAACTTAAATGCGCCTTATGTCAATGAGCGACCATTCACCTCTCAGTGGAGATAGGCCTTCAAACGTACCTTAGCTGTGGAGTGAGACAGGCCGGTATGAGGGCTAATCGTGTAAAATTGTAGATCAAAACCAAGACTGACCATTGGGCTCCCGAGGTTTTGTAACGAATTGTTCGCGGCGGCAAGTGTGACGTCTTTTCACACCATGGAGTCGCCTCCCTGATGCGTCGCGTCCAAAGTAGCACCGACAGTCTCCTGACCACAATTTCAATTCGGCCACAACGTCCCTTCTGGAGGCACTGAACTACACCTCTCCGCTGTTCCCTCTATCAGATAATAGGCTATTATGTTTATTGGAATTGAAATTGAAAATTAATACGATGGTTTGTGAATGTGAGTAAAAATTACCGAGACATTCAGTACCTTTTTTATATATAATTCTTTCTACATAAAAATAAGACAGAAAGAAATAGTAACAAAATCTTTTCAAATCACCGCAAAATCCTGTACCAATTTGACAGAGATCATGTTTTTTGCAACACCTATTGTGTGTGTCTGTCCCTCCCTATCATAGTGATTATGTTTACTTAGGCGGGAAGTGTCAACCCTATTTATGCACCGTACATTCCACTCTCGTCTCGAGTAGTGCATGCAGAATTACCAGTTTTGATACTTTGTGCAACATGATACCAACTTTGATACCAGTTTTGATATTTTTACCCTTTTTGGGGAAACATGTGGTGGATTTTAGAGTACGGTGAAGGTTTATTTTGCTTCTGCAAACATCGTCACTCCCTTCATTGCCATTAGCCTGTGCCATCAGAACCCTAGAGTGTGATTTTTGAAAGTGAGACGTTCAATAAATCAACAGTAAAAAAATGACAAAATGTATATGGAGATTATGCATCATTCGATCATGATTTTGAGAGTGTGAGATTCAAAAATATCACTTCTGTCTTCATCGACTCTACCAGCATTACCCTGACAAAAATCATTATCAACTGACCACAATATTGACCGAATTTGATGTAACTTATGAATGGATCCATTTATAGTTCATTCATATCATAATGATTCAGACTTTAGTCACACCTTGAACACTTAGATGTCATTTCATATAAGCGGGATAAATTGACAAGAAGCCCTCTTCTTGTTTCCCTAAACATGTGCGATACTGAGCAAAATAGCATATTCCCGTCTCGCTCGCTGAGTGCGGGAATATGCTATTGCCTATATTTTCAGCCACGCTTCCTGCTAGAAGACGAGGTTAGAATTTTCCGTCCGTACTGTATAGTACTAGATACCTTCTAAAACTTACTGTGCTTTAGTGACAAAACTGTACTACCCTTTGTTTAGTATCAAAATCATTTGATCGTAGTACAAAAGCGATCTCGCCAATCTGCGCTGGCGCAGGCGGTGCTTTTGTCGTTTTACAATCGATTTGTGACTTCGCACGAAACTTTTGCGCATTATTTGTTCTTTAGAAGGCTTAATACTACAATACCTGCAGTTTAAGTGCATCTATAAAAGATAAAATATTGTAAAGTTGTGTCTTCAAATCTTGTTTTTCAAATTTTTGTCTAAAACCACAGAAAAAATACTTTAAAACTACAAACCGATCAATTAATTATAATAAAAATTGAAATTAGGTACGTAATTAGGTGTTCCCTTTATCTAAGGGTGTACCTAAGTTAATTTCAGAAAAACATAGATCAATCGAAGTACATAATTTACTTCATAGTCTTCCAAATTCAAATTCGAAACATTTAAAATTTTATTTTTAATTTGAAACAACAAAAGGCGTTCGCAAAAAAAGCTTATTTCACCTGACTTCGACATTTCTCCATTGTACCTACTGGCCACTTGAAGCGCCGGCCATAAAACCATTTTTTCAAACGCTGCACCTGCGAATAAGAAAAAAAAAAGCCATCGAGTGGCTGTAAAGCCGTGAAGAACTGATGTTTTGACAGCGGAACCCTTTGTGCCATTATTGCATTATTATGGTTGATTGAATTCTGAACACTAGTGCGAAATGACACCTTTAGAAAAGGATTTTATGCAGCTTTAAAACGTTTATGCTCGTCTAATTAGAAAGGGTTAGATTGGTTAACCATGTGTTATTGAATATTTATTGCAATCCTCATAGGTATATCAAGTAATGAAATTAAGCATCGAATCCTAGATTTCTTTTTTGATTATTTTTTTTAATAAATGTTTTAGTTCCATTTACAGACAATAAAAGAAGCACTGCTGTAAAATAAAAATCGAAAGCTGTAATAACTATAATAATATCAAATATAAAGGTATGAGTATCTACTGTTTTTTTTTTAAATAATATAAACAAACTTTAGTTACTTCCAAACTGTGTTAATTTACATTTGATTTCCATAAGCAAAATAAATAGCAAAACTTTTTGATATTTATACCTATCTAGATGTTTAAGTTTAACTAATACATAGTTTGGACCTGGGAAGACACTAAAGTTTGGTTATAGTACCTATGTAACAAAAAATATTTTTCAGTGTCCTAAGTATTTCATTTCCCAAAAAAGTAATGTTAATGTTAGATAAAACATAGTAAAAATTCTTACAGTTGTTCTTATTCGTATTATTGAAGTAATTAAATTAAGATTACATTTTGCATCGATTTACTCATTCTCATGTCTCAAGTCGAATAAGAAAGCAATAAAGATATAAAGAAGGGTTAAATTGCGTGAGAAAGGAATCCAAAAACGCGACAACCAACAAAATATCTTTAAATTAGTCTTTATAATGCCGCGGGAAACAAATTAGAATACGAAATAACCAGATCAAATTGAACTCTCTTTCACCATGTTTCTATCCCTCTGGGTCTCAAGTTTGTTGGAGCCAATGGGGGCAGGGTATAGGTAAACGTTATTTGGCAGACAGTAGTCCCAAAGGATTTCACTATTAGTAAGGAATTCGGTAATCTTGAGTCGTCTCTGACACGCAAAGTTCGATTTCAGTGTTCGTTTTTCGAATCCTAATTTGATTGGAATGCAGTAGCTTTTCGGTAGCGAATTGGCAAAATGTAGCGTTGTAGTGCAGTTTCAAGAAATCATACAATTTTGTCAGACTAGTTCCTAGTGCATTTCACAAAGGATGGGTTCTGATAGGAATCTTATGCAAATAATATTTAAGCATGAAAATTGCTTTTTCCACGAACCGTCCTATATGAAATGATTACTGTTAGTATAGGTACACCTAAGTGAAACATTTATTTCAACGTTTAATTTTGTAAGCTAGGGTTTCCCCCCTACGGGGTATTTCTTAGGGGGAACATTGGAATAATCCCATACAAATAGGTAAAAAGTAGAATATCATCCTGTGACATTTATTGCTTAGTAGGTAAGCAGCAGTTAAGCGCTTAGACACACGATGACGCATTGACGGAGCAGCTGACGTCAGTCCGTCATTTGTGAAGCTCCTTTGTATGGAGTATGGAACCGCACGTAGAAGCACACACGGTGACGGATTGACGCACCATGTGTCTACTTCTACGGACTGACCGCTGCCGCTCCGTCAATGCGTCATCGTGTGACTCAACTGAAACACCACGCGACCAATTTTCAAAGTTCACTTTGTTATGCGCCTATTCGGCATTCATTATTCATTAGGGATGGGCGATATATATCGTATATAGTTATTGAAACGTATATCACATGAATATCTTAAAATCAGATATTGATGCGTACAGAAACTATATATTTGGTGAAACACTATATTGCCGCACAAACTCGATTCGCCTCGATTTCAAGATATCTGAGATTCATAGATATAGTAGGATATCAAACCGTATCGCATCGCTATACGGGCTAGCGGCTACCAGTTAGGGTGTCGCAACGAGGGTCCCGGTGGACTTAGAAAAATTTTTAACGTTTTCGTATGAGCCATCGACTTAGACGATTTTTCGGGTGAAATTTGTATGGGAAAATTTTCAAAAATCATTTTTTTTTTTATTTTTGCATGCGGAATGGTGGGTTTCTGGGTACCCCAGGGGTTCGAAAAATTAGCTATTTTTTCGCTAGGATTCACCGTTATCGAGATATTTTATAAATTATGTTTTTAGAAACCTGTTATCTTTATCCAATACCTAACACATAAAAAATATCGATCTGAACCGAGGAAAGCCGAGTGAAAAAAGTATACCAACACCCTGCTAGAGAGTGAAATAGCAATAATTATGCATTCGTACAATATCAAACCTTAAGTTTATACTGACTGATATAGCGTTACTGGATATCGACCGATATCCAATATATAGTTTCAGAATCAGATATTCAATATCAATATATGGTTTCGATTTGATATTACGAAAATTCGATATTACCCATCCCTATTATTCATCTTCACCTTGTATTAAACAGAGAAATAAGGACAATCCTCCATCTCCTATAATAATCATCATCATTCATCTCGTATCTTGACTATTATCTTGACTATTATAAAACCGTAAAATCATGAGGAACAAAAAAGTAGCGGTTTACTTCATATAAAATTAAATAACAATCGATAGCGCGATTTAAATGACGTGCAGCGCCATCTATTGACAAAATTGTTGGTTTGTTTGTTTGTTCGCGCATCACGCAAAAACTACTGAACCGATTTTAATGAAACTTTTTTTGTTTGATAGCTTATGATCTGACTTAAAATCTGGTATATAATTTGTGCGGACGAAGTCGCGGGTAAACACTAGTAAGTACTTATTATTCGTCTACGTGGAATGGAAGAAATCAAAAGATTTCAAACACAGCACAGTACAATTCCACAAAACTTATAAGGAACCGTATCATGCCTTACACGGTGAGGACTTAAGAAACCATCAATGTTCGTGCTCCACAAATTAGTTGGCACTGGAACGTGATGATCACTATGGCTGCAGGCTGCAGGGCGCACTGTGGACTCACCATATGCGTCGGACGTGGGAACTGCCCTGCGGCTGATCTCTTCGAGGGAATTGTGGGCTTTTGATAGACTATTGATGCACTGGCAGGATTGATAGTTATACGAGTAGTGGGGTTTTCTATCGTTTTTCTTATACGTTATCACAGTTAGTTTAATCGAGTTACAGTGCCTCCAAGATTTCCTTACAAATATTCAAGGCCTCCGCTCATTGCAGCGATAATATCGAGCGATATTATCGCTGCGATTTTGCGATAATTGTTCTCAGTACATTTTGTATGGGGACGCGCTCGATCCCACACACTGCCGCGATATTATCGCAACCTGACGCAATCTCTTTCTACTACTACATTCAGTGAAGGGCGCATGCGTGACGCAATTCGCGAAGCCTTAAATCAGCATAGCATAGCATAAGCTTAAGCATATGCTCACGACTATATTCCCCGAGGACCCCCGAGTCAGAGATATTCTGAAACCTCAGAACATCCACGTACCAGTAGTACCGGAACTTTGTCCAGTGTGACGGGGGGTGAGCCCGTCGCCACTTATAATGGACAGTGGTAACAATACATGCCTCGAAATTGAAGCATGCAGGTTTCCTCACGATGTTTTCCTTCACCGAAAAGCCAGTGGATCTTAAATCAATCCTAATGAATTCATGAAACTGTATATTTTAACGAGAATCGAACAACGTACAGGGTCCAGCTTAATATGCTAACAATTTTTTAAGTGGATGATCAGACCATCAAACTGAGCAACTTTGTCTATGACACTAATATCGAAATCGCGAAATAAAAATCAGCTGTTCCATACAAAACTGCAAACCTACTCGAGCAAAATGTATGGGACAGCTGATATTATTGTCGCGATTTCAATTTTGGTTCCAAAGAGAAAGTTATTTAGTTTTGAAGGTCTAATCATCCCCTTAAAAATTTTCAGCATATTAAGAAGGATCCTGTATGGAACAAAATGCAATTTTCTGTTTGCGATTTCAATTTTGTTCCTATAGTGGTTCTGTTTCATGGTCTGAAGCACCACTTAAAGTATGTAACACATTTAATTTAACACCATGTATAACCTATGTATTAAAATATTTCAGTTTCCATTACGCGATAGATCTATCCATAAGTTGTTTATGTCAAAAGATACGCCCAGATCTTTAATTGTAACGAATTGTATAAAAGCTTTAATTGCGGCAAACGATATAATAACTATACAAACACCGGTAGCGGAAACACAAATCACGATCTATCCATTATCGGTACATTATCGGTTATAAATCGGTGGTTAACGATTAATTGCGTAACTACTGGGTTTGGACTGTTTAGTATCGGTAGCTTCGGATAATTCTCGATGGTAGCTCGAAGTTGGAAGTGGGGTTTAGATGTTTTTAGAGTTATGTTTCAGGCGTGTGGTTCCAGAGTTCCAGCTTAGAATGGACTACCCAATTTCTTCACGTGGATGTCGTATGAAGCAACTAAGGGATAAGGGTTTTATATGCAGTTTATTTGAGGGTGAAATGGGTGCCTGTAGGGTGGGTCCTTCTTAATATGCTGATACTTTTTTAACTGGATGATCAGACCGTCAAACTGAACAACTTTCTCAACGGCACCAACATCGAAATCGCGAAAAAAAATCAGCTGTTTCATAAAAACTGCAAATCCACTCGAGCCAAATGTAAGGGACAGCAGATTTTTCGCGATTTCAATGTTGGTGCCTGCCATAGAGAAAGTTGTTCAGTTTGACGGTCTGATCATCCCCTTAAAAAGTGTCAGAATAATATGAGGGACCCTATACAGGGTGAAATCGATATCATTAGCATCCTTTTAAACTAAGAGTCTACCCATCAAACTGAACAACTTTTACTATGGAAGCAAACCAACCAGAGCAAAAAAAATCAGCTGTCCCTTTGAGTCGTGTAGGCAGCGACGGCGGGTGCAGTGCATTTTTTTTGCTCCCATAGTAAAAGTTGTTCAGTTTGATGGGTAGACTCTTAGTTTAAAAGGATGCTAATTATATCAATTTCACCCTGTATATGCTATGTAGGTATTCTTCGTGGGATCTATTTTCAAACTATTTTTAGTTAGGTATAATAATACATATAGGTTTTAATACACAAGTAGGTCGCGTCGTTGTCATATATCGTATTCCAAACCAAAATTAGATATAGGTCCTGCCTGTGGCCCGCGTTTGTCTTTCTTGATTTCTTTTACAGGTTTTTTTTATTTTTAATCTGTTTTATACACCATTGAACCGATCAACTCATAAGAAGATCGAAAAGCTCATCTCAAGACTAAACATACTTAACAGTAAATCCAGAACAATACATTGCGAAAGACAAGTCATTATTACTATCATTATTTATCTCTAGAAAGTCAACACAGATTATAAATAAGTCCAACGAAGTTCTCAAGCTTTGTGATTGATTCTAAAAAAGACATAATGCCCTTTCACATAGTCACGTACCAATAATTGCTCCACACGCATCATATACGTGATGCCTCAAGACGAAAATTAAAAAAAAAACTAAGTACGGTTCATACGCTGCACGATGTCGCCAACGGGCCTTTCTCACGAACCCGAGATTTACTTTAACTCTTTACCACTTACTACACTCTAACTTATCAAAAGATACGATATACATGACTGCTTTTGTTAAGAACACACAAACAAAGCTTAAACTGAAGAACCAATGAAAAATTCCTCAACAAATATTGGCGTCCCGCAAGGTTCACGCATAGGTCACTCGCTCTTAAATGATTACAGGTTATATGAACAATATTTTAGGTGTTATGATATTGATTTCTCTAAAGCCAATTTACAGTTCGAATGTACCTTAAGGCTATAAAACCAAAAAGCTTTAGAAAGGAACTATTAGTGGCTTAAAAGGTGTGAATGAAACATTTAACGGTTATTTAAAGCTATCAATTAGATGAAAGTTGTAGTTTAGACCACAACTCTATAAGTTCATTTAGAGAACAAAGTTTTACACTTTAGCATCAAAACGTTAGATACCTAAACATAAATGATCTAATTAAGAGTCAGGCCTTTAAAAACACTTTCCATTTAGTTAAATTTGACTGGAAACGTCCTGACAAACATAACGAGGATGGACCTTAGTCCATCCGTAACGTTAGGATAGTACCTAAATTTTAACTTTATTGATGTTTTTACTCATTCTTTAATATCAAAATAAAAACTTGTACTTAATAAGAATTTATTCAATCATTCCCATAAAAAATAAAGACTGCGTCGTTTTTATAAATGGTTTCTAAATACATACTTCCAAACCATTGAAGTATTTACACAAAATCTAATGTTTAAGATATCAAAATGAATTAAATAGACCTTTGATCATATTCTAACAAAATTAGACGTCATATCTAAAGTTTTATGAGTAATATGTTGATAAAATAGAAATAGATAACAGAAATTGATTGATTATTAGGTATGCATCTAAGTATTAGAATATTATTTAAGTTTAGTAGAATTGTAGAAAATAAACGACACACCAAACTTTACAGTACCACGTGAAACGACTTTCAAACGCATTCACGACAAAAAAGGAAAATTTCACGCCAAGTCAGTCTACAATGATGATATCCAATCAAAAGGCACTTGTACTGTCAAAAACAATAGATCACTGACAGTTATTCGTTACCAAAACGTGGGCACGCGATGTTTTTGTTACCAATTAGCAAGATATAGAAGAGTATAGTGGAATTAACAAAAAGAAAGGCAACATTTGAGCAGAGCGGCCAGCGCCGCGGGGTTATAATACGGTTTAAGTTATAAGAACAAGCGATCAAATGATAGAAATAAATAACGCTCGAAGGCGCATACATTGTTATAATGCTAAACGAAAGCTACTGACCTACTGAGCTTTTTAATTTGGAAACCGTACAACGACGAATTTTGTAAGTATGAATAATTTCAAAGCTTGATATCTTAAAAATTAGGTACCTACCTATATTAAAAATTCTAAATATTATTTGATACGCGCAATTTAGATTTTCTAAGCGATTTTTCCACATAAAACATTACTTTTATTAATACCGTCTACGAGTGTTCTAGGACAAAGTTTTGTATGAAATTGACAACTCTGCAACCACCTCAACTATCATTGTATTTAATACATTCACCCTCAGTTGCAGAAACGCTCATCAGGGTTAATCCTCCATTAAGCCTCTTGCTGTCACTTTTAGTCTTGTCGACGTAGTAAAAGTTAGCAAGAGATTTAATGGAGGATTAACTCTAATGAGCGTCTCTGCAACTGAGCGTCTCTGCAACTGAGCGTTAATCGTCAATTATTGCGCTTCTAACTACTTTTCCATTGTCATACAGTATTTGAGAGTTACGCGGTTATTATTTAATCTAGAATTAAACATTTTAACGGGTTCTTACCGCGTTTTAGTATATTTGAGTTCCCGATATTTCGGCAGTGTTACAACTGCCATGATCACGGGATGACTCCCGTGATGACTCCCGTGATCATGACAGTTGTAACACTGCCGAAATATCGGGAACTCAAATATACTAAAACGCGGTAAGAACCCGTTAAAATGTTTTCCTTTGTCTTTTAGCAAAACTTGTTAAAACGCTCCCCGCTCATGACTCAACAATCATCTAAACGATTCCATCGGTACGGACGGCAAAAAAATGCAAATTGTCATAAGCCACGGGCGATTCACGAACAGACATTCCCACAGTGAAGCCGACACGCCTCGGTACGGCCAGCAGAACAACAGATGGCGTGAGATGAAAAACAAACAAAACAAGTAGTTTCAAATGCAAACTTGATGTACTTTTAAATAGGTGCAAAGGAAGTAAGGTTTATTTGAGGGCATTTTATTAAATGCGGAAATGCTCTAAACATCATCATCATCAACCTATATAATGTATACTGTCCATACAATTATTGTAAAGAGAGGAAAGATTTGAATTTTTGTTTGTTTGTTTGTATTGAATAGGCTCCGAAACTACTAGACCGATCTGAATAATTCTTTCACCATTAGCATTGACTTACACTCTAGCGATAGACAGGCCTTTTCATAGAAGCAACATGTTCCACGCTTGAATGCGGTACTCGCACCGCATCAATGTTCCCGAATGCACTTCGTCACTATTAGCAATGACAGACCGCAATGAGTAATTTTGTGTTGTTTTGTGTGACATGTTGTTTGTTTGAACGAGCTTGTCTATCGCTAGATAATATTTCAGTGACCATTAGAATGCTACATTATCCGTGATTAACATAGGCTAAAAAAACGGGTTAAACCAAGTGTATCGGGAAGTTTCTAAGGCGGTACGAAGTTCGCCGCGGTCAGTAGCAAAGTTTAAGATTCTTTTTTTAATAGAACAACCCTAGCTACACTAACTTTTTTATACACGTCTCATAGGACCACTTTTAGAGATTATTATGCAAAAAGCCGACTGCAAAAATATCTTCTTTTGTGGCCATGACGGTCAAAATAGTGACAAAGGTCCCAAATTACAGAAAAAAATCCAAATCAAATTAAAGATTTAAAAGTTAAGTCTCGGGTGGGACTTGAACCCGCACTCTTCTAATCCGGGGGGGCTGTAACATGTTTATAACCAATACAATTTAAAAATCCAAATATCTCGAAAACCGTGTCATTTTTACTGGACACGAAAGTCAATTTTCTAAGCTGGTTTGAGGTACTCTATCAGCAGGTTCGGGGATATCCATACAATAACTTACCGGACACCCTGTATGCATCCTACTGCAGGGAGGACAATCATCATACATCCTACAACAACATCCTTCAGCCCGCCTATCCTCTTGTAATATGATCATCTCTCCTCATTCTTCATCAACCTTTATTATATTATAAGCCCGTCCAAAATATTTATACTTACATTACCTACTAGATATTTACCTAAAGGTACCCTGAGTCTCAATGTATTTCTTACTGTTAGCGTCTCACAATGTTATTTGTCGAGCGTTTAAATTGTATCCAATATAAAACCCAGATGGTCAGCTGTATGTTGCAGACCGTACGTAAGACGTGACCAAATCCTTCGCTCTACATAGATGTTATCCGGCATAACAAATCTGCAGTATCTGCTGCGTCTACACTCTGTAGGTACACGATATCGTAAAGTTGCATGTGTCTGCACCGCAAGAAACAATCTGCTTTGCAAATTTATATCGTCTGGTCATTGAAATAACATATTTTGTCGAACACATTTTTGTGTAACCAGCAAAGCTTTTAACAAATGAACAGAAAACCTGAAAAACTAGAATCGATAATAGAAAAACGTTCAGATTTCAAATCGCAAAAAATCCGCGGATTTCAAACAAAATAGTGTTAGTGGACTGCATAAAATATATTTTAGTTTTATCTTCTTAGTAAAAAGAACTTTGGAAAAAAACGCCAAAGTCGCATTTTTAGCTATTCATTAGCTTGACTACTATTTTTATTAGCAGGATAAGCAGTATAAAAAGAAATGAAAAGTTGATGAACGTCACTAAATACTAACAAGTATTTAGTAAAATTTTCATACAAAGCGTGTGCTTTTTGACGTTCCATTAAAAGTTGCTAAAATGGTTCTAATCTTCCATTCTGTTCAATTCGTTACCTTAGATACATCGTAAGTAACCTAAATTAGAGCCTGTTCAAATCGTTATCTGATAATAATAATGTAACCTACATTGTAAGTAATATTTAAACAATATTTGAAATGAACGAATCAACTATTACAAATTTAACACCTACTTTAAAGAAAACCTAAGTAAATTAGAGCCAAAGATACCTAAGATATTAGAAACCTGCTTGTAGCTCATATGACGAAAGACTATTGAATTTATTGCTCTTGTTGGGGTAGAGAAGTACTAAAAAATTCTAAGCACTTATGACTCTCTAATCTCTTCTAAATTAGCATATCTCGTGCTTTCACACAATACAAGTCGGCTCTATTCAGAGCATTAAAAAGATAATAAAGAAAAATCTGGTGATTGTCGAGAAATAGTGAACTTTTGAACTTTCGGTCGTTTTCGCTCAACTGTGGCCTTAATGTACTTTAAAATTTGATCTTTATACCTTTTCTCCACTTTTAATCTAGTTTTAGAATCTGTCTGTTAGTTAATGCCATCGTGTCTTTTTAATACCCGATGTCAAAGAATTTGTGATATAGGTTGTAAGGCGACAAATAGATCTCGCCCTAAATTTTTTATCACAAACGCCAAATCCT
Organism: Agonopterix heracliana; assembly: GCA_963693445.1. Lineage (NCBI taxonomy): Eukaryota > Metazoa > Arthropoda > Insecta > Lepidoptera > Depressariidae > Agonopterix > Agonopterix heracliana. The sequence continues at coordinate 3,816,339 of OY856323.1, read as the reverse complement.
GCCAATGTCCTTACATGGGATACTTTTAATCCCATAACTACTCGTATATATATAATTAACCTTTACGCAACCTAACCTAACCCACTAGCTTGACCTAGGTTAAGTAAGATGTAGTGTACCTCATCCATGAATCCAAAAATCTTGAAAGGCATATTGTTCAGATCATATTCAATCGGAAAGAATATTATTGATGCAGAATGCAGGATGAAAAAAGGCTCTAGGTATTAAGCAGAAAATCGATCTCGATGTGTTGGTCCCAAAGAGAAAGTCAATCAGTTTGATAGTGTGATCATTCCCTTAAAATAGTTTCAGCTAATTTTGTTAAGGGTATATTATTCGGAGCGCGCTCCATACAAACGTACTATGGTGATAATTTCAATACGAACCAATTAAAGTCAATGAAATTTTGCAGAAACTATCTAGAAACAAATTTCTATGCTTGTATGGAGTCAGATTTTCGTTGTTCAAATGTAGATTGTTTCTGCAAAATTTCATTGACTTTAATTGGTTAGTATTGAAAATATCACCATAGTACGTTTGTCTCGGAATAAATTATTCTCTTAAATAATCGCCTTCGCTCAGCAGAATCTTTTCAACCGAGTGTCTGATGCATAGAGAAATTACAACTCCATGGTCTAATGATACAGCCTGTGAAAAACTTGGGCTTCAGGAGTGCGATTTTTGAAACTCATTCGGTGAGCTCAGCAGTTGAAAATGACAAAATTACTATGGAGATACGCATCTTTCTGCTGCTGATTTGACTTTCGAAAATCGCACTCCTGAAGTATTATTTTTGAGAGTCAAATCAGCAGTAGAAAGGTGCATATCTTCATAGTAATTTTGACATTTTCAACTGCTGAGCTCACCGAATGAGATTCAAAAATCGCACTCCTGATATAGCAACAACATTGAATGTAGTACCTCCTACTTATTACTATTGGTATGGTAAGAATATAGACCGAATAATAAGAACATCCTGGAAATAAGGAAGCTTCAAGTGAAATGAACTCTTCGAATTATCTTGAGTAGGAAGCGGCGATAGACAAACGTAACCGACTAATTGATGCTAATAGATAAACGACCGAATAATAACACGAAGATACACTGAATACCTACATTAGAAACAATTCAGGTAATTGGTAGGTACCTACGGGAATAGATAGTCTTTGAAGAGGATCTTGCAGATCATCGCAATTCGTGTTTACTAATCTGTAAGTTATATTGGTTGAACCAACATATGTACACACATAAACTCACGCCTTTCTTAGAGGGGTAAGCAGAGACTATGGATCTCCACTTTGGGCGAACCTATTGGTAAGTATTTATATTGACCATAGACTTAAACTCTAGCGATAGACTTGCCCTTTCATAGAAGCAACATGTTCCACTTGAATGAGGTGTACGCACCTGATTGATGTTCCCGAGATCACTTCGTCACTATGGCAATGACAGACCGCAATGTGTCATTTTGTGTTGTTTTGTGTGACATGTTATTTGTTTGAACGAGCTTGTCTATCGCTAGAGTAATATGTCTATGATATTGACTAAGTAATTAATTTTGAGTACGTACCTGTGCATAGCCTTATCTATATTAATTATCTTCTTCTTATATCCTCTATGTTATAATATATTAGGTTAGATATAGGTACGTAAATAAAAATGAATGTTTGTATGTTTGTCCTGTATGCTTTCCTAATCCGTTTCTCCTATTGCGATGAAACTTTGATGGGTTGATGACACGCCGGGGAAGTTTAATGAAAAAAATGGCCAAGTGTATGTCGGGAAAAAAGGGGCATTGCGACGCAAGCCGGGCATTTAGGTAAGTACCTAAATAAAAATCAATTGCCGCATGTATGAAAAATCATTGCTTGAGAACGGATCGACCGATTTGGCTGCTTGATATATTTAACAACATAATTAGTTCGTCCATATAAAAAGGTTCAACATCCCTGGTAGTAAGGGCTCTTAAACACCCCTGACTTCCTCTATTGACATTTCCCTCCATTCTCAAAAATCAAACAAAGAATAAAGTAAACAAGTACAGTGAGCATAGCACTAAGCACTACGCCCTTACAAATGGGTAACGCGTCGACACCTATTCTCTTTGGTCGGGTAAACAATCAAATATTTGTGTGAACTGTTGACCTGTCCAAAATGTTCCCAGGTTTTTTTATGCTGTATACAGAGTGGAGCATGGTTGTCTGGATACAGGGTGAAATTTAAGTCGCTGGCTTTCATTTAAACTAAAACTCTACACTCGATTGATTCGATTGAATCGAACAACTTTTATATTGCTTCTTCTTCTTCTTATCGTGTGGGCAAGCCCAGCGGGGCTAGTACGCCAACCACATGGACATCCATCCATTACACATCCATCTGTCAAATTTAGTCTTCTGTCTCGTTCTGTCGCGTGCAAATAGAAAGAGAGCGGAAGCGTGATACCGCTATATCACGCTATCGCGGGTTGGCGTACTAGCCCCGCTGGTGTCAGAGTTTTTTCAGACCGCCATACGACCATACGGCCTTGCTCCCTCCATAAAAGCTTTATAAAGCAAAAATATGCAAAGATATGAAATCGCTAAAAAAAAATCGACTATTCAATCTGCACTCGTAGCTTGTAACACGTGATACGGCTTTATCACGCCTTTTATCTCGTTCGTTCACGTGTAAATAGAAAGAGAGCGAAGGTGTGATAGCTCTTTATCACGGTGGTGTCATGCTACCTATGCTAGGCTGTATTCAATAGAAACCATAAATGTATACTCAATTCATTTGTTTTTCATCAACGTCCCATTTGAATCGAATAGCCATAATCTTTTTCAAGACATATTTTTCTTAGCTATATCAATGTTAACCCCATAATTATAGTTGTTCAGTTTGGTGTCCTGATGCACCTCCTAAATATGTAACGTATTTAAGTTAACACCCTTTAAAATCACTTCAGAAGCCGCTACATGCTACACGTGATACAGATGTATCACGTCTTTTATCTCGTTCGTTTGCACGCAAATAGAAAGAGAGCGAAGGTGTGATAGCGCTGTATCACGGTGGCATGCTACCCATGTTGGTGTGGTCAGATCTGCTTAACGAGCTTTCCGCAACAAAAATTGAGAAGCGGTCACCTATCCAAAAACGTGATCTACTTGACATTTCTTAGCTTCGTATAAAAGCAGCTTAGGAGTGCCCCGAATATCGATAGATTTACGAATAACCATTTCAAATTATCTATACTAATCTATTACTAAAATTAGAAAGAGGAAAGATTTGATTTTTTGTTTGTTTGTTTGTTTGTAATGAACAGGCTCCGAAACTACTGGACCGATCTGAATAATTCTTGCACCATTAGAATGCTACATTATCAGTGATTAACATAGGCTATAAAAAACGGCCAAGTGTGTGTCGGGAAGATTCTAAGGCGGTACGAAGTTCACCGCGGTCCTCTAATGGTTAATATAATTTACTCAAATCCATTAATCAAATTCCATAGAGTAGAACTAATGTTATGTTCAATTACAATGTACCTACCTACTGAATTTAGGCTTATAATATCTCTGTCAACCCCCTCTGGGAATAAAGTCGTGTGAATATGCTTATCTCCAACAAGTTATATTTAAATCAATTTATAAGTTAACGAATAATTAAACCAGCTTAAATTGTTATCTTAACTGCCAAAACAGTGTAACTCATAAATTAAAAAAAACACAGGTAGGTAGGTAGGTGGTAGTTGCGTGCTGGAATAATGCAGTAAATTGTTGACACATCCGATACGAAGGCGTAGGCGCGTGCAGCGTACGAGAAAAGTAATGTAACTAATCTTGACACTTGCTGACAGTGGAATTTGTAAAATGTTAATTTACTAAGATCTCTTCGCATTACGAATGCTTTTACACAATCATTAATGTAGATACGCTATGATTATGCGAAGCTACCTTTGAAATAGCAGAAGCGGAGGTCATGGCTGCAAAAAGTCGTGAAAAACAGTTTGTTTTAAATGCAAACAACATACATACATAAACTCACGACCGTAATCCCTCTCAGAAAGATTGCTACAACTACACACATTATCTTTGAAAATGTAGTACCCATAATAAGGGTACTGAAGTTAATAAGACAAAACTCTATTTATCACTAACCTTAGAATTATTATAATGTTCGGTATGTTAGGTGCCCACAATATTTTTTTCAGAAATAGCTAGGATTAAGTTACTTCGATCGGAGTATAACTTCAAACGAATAAGCAGTGGTAAATAGATCCTATTTGAGGACCGGGGCGGTGGTACCTGTTACATTTTTAACACAACAAGACTTTTAGTGACCCTAGCCTAGTGTAGCATGTAGGTAAGTCATGTTTTAAATATTTTTGATTTTTGATAGTTATTTATTTTAATTTTTTTTTTATAATAATAATAAATAAATAAATATCTTGGACAGTGTCACACAAATTATCTAGTCACATTTAAAGTTCCAGAATCTAGCCTGGACTTGTATTATGATGACTAGACAACGATATAGAATACATATATAGATACAAACATCCATGACTCGGGTACAAATATTCATATTCGTCATACAAATATTTGTCCCTTACGGGATTCGAACCCGCGACCCCCGACACAGCAGGCAGGTTCACTACAGACTGTGCTGTCGGGCCGTCTAACTACTAATTTATTTTAATTGCATGCTGACAAACTGTTATACAGTTTAGCATAAAATGTGTCAGGTGTAATGTGTAATTATAATATTTTTGATAATAAATACATATAAATTATTTATTAAATATCTAGTAGTTACTTCTAGTTACTAATTTTAAATGATTAGCAATAAAAAAAAAAAACGATAAATATGTAGTTCTCGTACTTGCACACTTTTATATTCTGCGAGTTTGATGGTCTCGTTGATATCTTTTGTACTTATTGAAACGCAGATTTGTGTTTTTTGGAGATGATTGAGTTGAGTCCACTCAACTTAATTGTTCACCGTAACTTTAAAGTTATATGCCGCGATTTACGATTAGAAGTACTAAATATAAGACATAAATCATAAATATGATTCGGAACATAGTTACAATAATCGTAAATTATCCTTTTTCAATTTATCTCATAAACCAAAATTTACTTAGGTACACCCACTAAACCCACACCCACAAAACAACACAAAATGACACATTGCGGTCTGACTTTGCCATAGTGACGAAGTGAACTCGGGAACATCAATCAGGTGCGGGCACCGCATTCAAGTGGAACATGTTGCTTCTATGAAAGGGCCTGTCTATCGCTAGAGTTTAAGTCAATGGGTTCAACCAGTTTTTCAGTAGGTATCTCCCATTGGGTATACAAAAATTTACAACCAACCCCGTACAAAAGAACAAAAATTTACAAAAACGGAGGCACATCTGCTTGCATCCTGACAAAATCAAAATCTTATATTTGACACATTTTTCTAAAATTGCGACTTACACCTTTATACCCTTTAAAATTCCTTCCTACAATGTCAGCAAACAGAAGTCTATCAAGAATCAAGAGTGGGTGTAGCTAGCCGTGAGAAAACCCGTGGGAACACATCGGCCATCTTGATTCCGTTGCTGAGCAACCGATCAACACCATAACACTTTTAGGGAGATTATTTAACTAATTTTACGGACATTGAGCTGAATGGACAAGGTGTTGATTCAAAAATGACCATAGAATAAAAGGACATTATTTTTGTAGGGCGCTACCTGGGCCACCCAATTGTTCTTTGAAGACTGGTTGAAAACTATGCTTTTATGCGAATTTAGAAACTTTGTAAGTCATGAAAAAAGTATTTAGCTAACAGGGAGTCGATTTTTGAATCTCATTCGGTGAGCTCAGCTGTTGAAAATGTCTAAATTACTATGGAGTGAAGCATCTTTCTACTGCGGATTTGACTCTCAAAAATTGCTCTCCTGTAGTATGATTTTTGAAAGTCATATCAGCAGTAGAAAGATACGTATCTCCAGAGTAATTTAGACATTTTCAACTGCTGAGCTCACCGAATGAGATTCAAAAATCGACTCCCTGTTAGCTAAATACTTTTTTCATGACTTACTATGTTCTGTCATCACGCTGCACTCGACCACAAAATCACCATCAACCTTCCACACGAGTCACTGTAGAAACAAGGCCTCCTAATCCAATAAGTAACTTATTAGTAATCTTTGCTCCTACTCTAACTGATACAAGTGGAGCGAGCCATACTCCACTTATAAAACTAAGTATAAAGTACTTAAGGGGCTATAGGTCCCGACGAATATTTTCTATGAGAAACGCGATTGCCGAGCGCTCCGAAAAGTGTGTGCGTGAGCCGTATTTTCGATTAAAAACAACTAACCAAAGTACTTTTTCTAGATTTTATTTATGATTGCACTAGTTAAACTAATGGTTAATATGTGAGTATAAATACCAACAATCGGAAACTATTTTAAGTTCTTCTAAACCGAGAAAAATGTTTAAAAATGCATGAAAATACGTCATCTTTGTGACGATTTTCTATCGAGTGAAGTAGTTCCAATCGTGTATTCAGTTGATGATTTCACTAGATGAACTATCCAAAAATACTGAGGTATGACTTTAGTTTCGGTAAATGGTATAAATCTAGTCGTAAAATGAAAAATAAAAGATGCCTCCGAGGTATTTCCACCTACCATTACGTCTTAAAGTAATTTTAAACATCAATCGATTTGTCGATAATCTTTAACAAGACTCATCTCTCGTCACGGAAACGAACATAAAAAATGAAACTGTAAACACGTAATAACATAGCCGGGATTCGAACCCGGAGCGGTTACCAAGCCTCTAATTAGGACGGACGCAGCGGGTAGTGCAGACGCCGATTGATTCAACCTCTGTCATTTCGTATTTATTGCTTATACTATGATTTTTATTACGAAAGAATGATACGGATACGATATCATAGGAAGAAAAAATAAAATTTATTGCCTTGGCAGAAAGTCCTAACCACTAATCAGATGTCCAACACATATCTTTCGCATGTCGTTCCCATTTGACATTAAGTAAATCTGGATGCAATGATCAATCTATATTTACTGTCTCATTCTCTTCATATAAGTAACCATACTATTTCACATAAATAAATAACGCTCACAGGCACATACATTGTAATGATCCCAAACTAGCACTAAAGGCTTTTATTATGAAAACCATACAACAACGGCACGAACATATAACATCCATGACCGAACCGGGATTCGAACCCAGGACCCTGGTTTGGCAGTCCGGCGTGGTAACCATTACACCAACCGGGTCGTCAAAATAGAATATTATCATTTTTCAACAAGCTATTTATTTAGTCGAGTTCACGTTACACGCTAAACAGTAATTTTAGTATTAGTCGGGGAAATCTACGGATTTTCGTATGGAGTAGGTTGCATTAATTGCACTTTAGGGGATTCTTTGGGAATGTAGTAGATACATACATAAAAAACATAAATTCTCAATAATCCCCGGTTTTTTATTGTGTATTATTGAATAATTAAGACATTTACAAAACATTAAATTTAGGTATGAACAAAAAATGGAAAACTGGTGATTTTGTACAGGACGGCTTTGCTCAATACTTTTTACTTATAACAATAAGAATCCCCGGTTAATATCGTAAATTTGAGTAGATATTTAATATTTTGTAATCTTAAAAATTCTAACCTCAAAACTTAATTAATTACTGTTTGTTTGTACACATTAAATTTGCCTTGTGATAATTAACTGTCTCTTTTGCTGGTATGATGGAAGAAATATCTTTAGAAATAAGCTTGTCCTGTGTACATTTAATTCGATTTTTAGGTATTTCTCTGGTTCCTGAGCCTGTATAACCACGAAATCTGGAAAAAAGTGTTATAAACTAATACAGGTATACGTTCAAACACAATTTACTAAAGTGTCTTTAATGCAATCTCAAACCGTATTTTTCCCCGACTATATAAAATATAGGTACAATGCCCGCAAACATCTTGAGCATGACCTTAACTAAGCAGAACAAAATTTAGAGGTAGGTGAAAGTGAAAGTGCTACGACGCAACCCCCTTCACCTGGGAGGGCCATTGCTTGAATTTAGTATACCTGCTTAATTTAAAAATTATTTATACTTACAGGGTGTAAAATTAAATGCGTTAGATACTCATATCGAACAGGGTGCTTCAGACCATCAGACTGAACAACTTTCACTATGGAGCCCAGTTGAGCCTACATGGAAATCGCAAAAAAAACCGCTGTTCCATAGTTGTCAGTAGCTACTCGACCAAAATGTATGAAACCGCTAATTATGTTTTCTATACAGGGTCCAACTTAATATGCTGACACTTTTTTAAGGGGACGATCAGACCATCAAACTGAAAAACTTTCTCTATGGGACCAACATCGAAATCGCGAAAAAAAAATCTGCTGTCCCATATAAAACTGCAAACCTACTCGAGCCAAATGTATGGGACAGCAGATTTTTTTTTCGTGAGGTCGATGTTGGTCCCATAGAGAAAGATGTTCAGTTTGACGGTCTGGCCATCCCCTTAAAAAAGTGTCAGCATATTAAGAAAGACCCTAGATATATTTCAAAGTCGGTCCCGTAGTAAAAGTTGTTTAGTTTGATGTTCTGAAGCACCCCATATTTTAGGTACATATCACCGCCTTATCCACATTGTCCACTTAACAAAGCAGGTGTAGAGTGCGTGAGCTGGATCGTAAGAAATTTCTTCAGAAATGTGTTCAGGATGCCTAGAGGGTAAACATACTAAAAGTCCTCGCCTCTAGGGGGGGCGCCGGGTGGGGGGGAGGGGGTTAAAGTTCCCACTTTTGAGTTTTTCGCTAATATCTTTAAAACGGTGCGTCGTAGAGAAAAATTGTCTTCTACGTAATGAAAGCTAATAAAATTTCCTACAACTTTTGTCTTATACACTTTTTAGAATTCCTAACTATTTTTGAAGTACACGTTGTGGAAAAGTGAAATTTTCGAAAAAAAACCGACTTATCAAACGTTACCTCTGGCCTGCTACTTCAATCGTGTTATTTCGGGATGAAAAATAGCCGGCATGTTAATCCAGGACCTAATTTACCTACATACCAAATTTCATACAAATCTGTTCAGCCATACAGTCATCGAAACATTTATCATTTTTAATTTAAATTTTATTTTTTAATCCGTTTAGGTCGTGAAGGCGCTGACAAGAGTCCTTCTTTCAAAGCACCCTCATCTTCAGTGGATGGTTCTTTCTGGAGGAACTCTTCACAATCTTCACCATTGTCATCATCTTCACCATCGTCTTCGCCAAGAGACACGCCGTTAAGACATTTCCCTTGGCAGTGGAGGCATGCCGCAGAACATTTGAGCATTGCTTTACGACATCCACATTTGCCACTACCACAACCCTTAGCGCAGCGGCAAAATATTGTTTTTAATAGGACCTCTAGTGCGGGCAAATCATTAGTTGTTATTGGCACCAGGCTGCCTCTCCTTCGTGTTTCCATCCCCACTCTTGAGGAGGCAGCTCATTCCCAAGCCACAGTTGCACTTGGTGGTAGGTGCGCTGTGAATGCTGTTTAGCTGCGTTCTAAGTTGGTGGGAGGGAGCTGAAGTCAGGCTTAATCTTTGCCAATGATCTCATGAACAACTGATAGCGATACTGGTTGAGGGAAGTCAGTCTTGTTGGCGCTCCATACCATTGAAGAAAGCACATTTTCCCAGCGTCATCAACTTCACTGTGCGTGGAGGCGGGGTTATAAAAGGTCGCTGCTGCTTCTTTGATGACATCTGACTTCAAGTACAGTTTTGAGAAACCCACTTTGCTTCTTCTGAAAGTTGCAGATGTTGTATCGCACCCGGTAAATGAATGTAAGAACAGGATATGTTCATATCCATGTTGCTGCATCTCTTGGGTGGATAGCACGATGGTTTTAGTTTTCCCTCGGCCAGGTTTCAGCAGCAGGATGTCTTGGGTGGGAGGAGTGGAAACTATCAAAAGCACAGCAAGGTCGACATCCTCACCAACGACAATTACAGAGCTATCAGTCGATTTTTCCACAGCGGTTTTCACGATAAGGACATCAGCATCATCGGTGGCCTGGAGACTTTGTATCCCTTTTTCCTGAAGCTTTGTCTGCAGTAAGGAAATGAGCTGACTTTTATTGTAAGGGTTAGACAAGAAATCTTCTTGTTTCACTGTTATTGATGTGCTCCAAGACAAATTGATATCAGCCGTTCTCTTTCTTTCTGTATTTTACTGTTTGTATTTTTGGTGTAAAATAAAGTATATTTGATTTGATTTGATTTGATTTGATTTGATTCAGTTTGTATCGTCGCTTCTGTTGCTCCCCTGCGTTACCGGGTGGGCTACTTCCAATCAGGTAAAAATGATATGAGAGACGATGACAACATAAGCCCGAAGAAGGCATGAATGATAACGGGAATGGGAGTTTTAGCCAGCAAGATCGCGTTTTCTGTGACAGTGGGCATCGGAGATATGGAAAGAAAAGTGGTGACCCACCTTCGCTCTATTACCCGCTTTTGGTCGAAAACGCGATCTCAAACTGTTACCGCCTTCACCGCTTGGCTCACTCCCAGCTTATGCTATCAATCGTCACGCTGAATAAACATTCATTTTCACTATTTCGGAGCGTGATATTCGAAAACTTATTAGAATTTCGAAAAAAAGTGTAAGACAAAAGTTGTAGGAAATTTTATTAGCTTTCATTACGTAGAAGACAATTTTTCTCTACGACGCACCGTTTTAGAGATATTAGCGAAAAACTCAAAAGTGGGAACTTTAACCCCCTCCCCCCCACCCGGCGCCCCCCCTAGAGGCGAGGACTTTTAGTATGTTTACCCTCTAGGCATCCTAAACACATTTATGAAGAAATTTCTTACGATCCAGCTCACGCACTCTACACCTGCTTTTGGATTATTCTTTGAGCTAATTAATCTTTCAGCACCAACCTGCGCCGGCGCCCGACTATGACAGATGATTTAGTGGACCGAACCCGAACGCTACGCTTGATCCCCTTTACTTTTTATACTTTTTCTAATCGATCCCAACATCACCTGTTTGCTATTGCCACATTAAATTATTTGTCGTTTTTTTTAACATCCTTCTTCTCAAAACTTTTTAATGTATTGTGTTGACCGGAATATGTTGTATTTGTCATCGCAATATTTTATAGGTATACTGTACTAACAAACGTGGAGTCATTTTTTGTTGTTGCTTTTTGTAGTACTTATAGAAAAATTGAATGCATTACATACCTTCAGGGGCGGATCCAGCCAGCCCTCAAAAAACGTTGTGGCCACGGCCACCCGAAAATCGGCCAAGTGCCCTTCGGACTGCGAATCGATACAAAGCTTTCCTATACTTAAAGGAGACGTTTACAAATGTATGACACCCCGGCCAAGACCTTGTACAGTGTAATTAGGTCTACGCCACGCGGGCAATGTCGCCCGGCGAACATTAGTAAATTGACAAACCTGTAAAATGGTAATCTGTTTGCTCACTTGACTTAAGGTGCCCACAACGGTGTATCCGCGCCTGCATACCTACATAAGGGGGTGCTTCAGACCATCAGACTAAACAACTTTCACTATGGGGCCAACATTGAAATAGCAGTAGCACCCAATTTATTTTTCCTGATACGACACAAACCTGGAGTGCGATTTTTGAATCTCATTCGGTGAGCTCAGCAGTTGAAAATGTCACAATAACTATGGAGATACGCATCTTTTTACTGCTGATTTGAGTTTCAAAAATCGCACTCCTGAAGCATGATTTTTGAGAGTCAAATCAGCAGTGGAAAGATGTGTAGTATCTCCAGAGTAATGTTGACATTTTAAACTGCTGAGCTCACCGAATGAGATTCAAAAATAGCTCTCCTGATCCTAAAATCAACACACATTTGTAACATTTTTGTCACTAACTAACACCTACTATGGATCTATGATCTGATTCGAAATAAATGAATTGAATTAATAAAATTATACGTTTTATTTTTCAATTTATTAATTATCTCTTTTTATTTCTTATTTATTACCCAATACCAGCATCTTGTTTTTTATTATTAGTAGAGAAGTTACATTGCCCATTTCCTTTTATGCATAATATAATAATGAAATACACTAGCTCATTAAAGGCCGAATGTACGATATCATCTACACAATTACCTTATTAAATAAACGATAAAGCATTAAGGGGGCAATGAAGCACATCTGCTAACAATATGGACGTTTTAACGGCCAAGATGCAGCTCATTGTTATTTAGATCCCATAATATTCCATTCATGTGACAATGCCCCTTGTGTTAAACATATGCAAGACATCGTCGCCATTTTCTGTTTTCAATTTGACACAACAAATGCATTTCAGATTTTACAGTTTATAGACATCGAAATCGCGCAAAAATATCGACGATATAATATGTAGGTACACTATACGAATAGTCATATACGAATATCTATAGTAGATTACACACCGAGGGCAGGAAAGTAAGAAAGGTCTCAGATCTCATGAAATTGAAAAACAAACATGTGATCTGAGGCTTTCTTATTTACTTACTGCCCGAGGTTAGTATACTATTTTTCTCCTCGACGGAGTTGGAAAGCGGCAACTTTGTTTAGCGCAGCGGGACGAAAATTGACGCTTTCCGTCCGGAGGGGAGAAAATATATTAAGTATCGCAGTTTTTCTTTCTGTTAACCATAGCGAAATTGCACTGTAATTATAGGTACTTACCTATTACATAGCATTTTTTCAGAAATATTAAATTTTTAGACGATCCGTAAAAATGTTATAATTTGTTTTCCCATAATTATAAACTTTTTTGTTTTTCCGTTTTAATATACATACACCTACAGGCATAAGATTTGGTATTTTGTTATATTTAAAATAAAAGATAGTACCATTATTGTGTTAAAGTTTTTCTCAAATAAATTGGTTAACATTTTAAATAAGTAGGTACACATTTTTTAAATGCTCCGTACTATACAAATGTCACACATAATGCGTTTATCTACAGTAATATTTCTTAAAAACAAGGTGTAAATACTACGCCACGTGCTAAACAGCTGATGCGGTGCATTTGCCGATGTTACTTTAAATTTTTTTTTTAAGTGGATCTTATTTATTTATTACAGTCTTCTTTGAAGGTTGATATTTTGGCTAGTACCAAGAAGTTTGGAATCCTCTATGAGTGCAGACTGCCTAACAAGACGGGAAACATGATAATACTCCTTTGTGGTCGGTAAGGATCGTTCTTCTCCGTAGTTTTTTTTAGTGACGTTTTTTACGAACTTTGTCCCAGCTCTGTCCCTTTCTAATCCAACGTCAAAAATTGACGTAATTCAATTTTCGTTGTGACGTCATTGGATAGAAAGGGACACACGTAAAATTGGAAATATCGACGACGGAGTCGAACGTCAATTTTCTTGTACTGTGAAACTGTGTTAAACTGTGACGATTAATAATTACGGTCTTTTTACCGGAATAATGTATTAAAGTAGGGTCACGTAGGGTGTATAAATTAAAAAAAATTAACGCACATGCTACGCAACCGTCTTTGACTGAATGGAATAGGATAGGTTACGATGAAGGATACACATGATATTATGTTATACAGATAAGTTCGGAGATAACGCGGGTTAATTTCTTGTCAATATTAACGTAGCATATCTCAATGTTTAAATGATTTTAATCTTAAATTTTAGAACACCGTAATTATTTTGTTTTATCAGTTTCATCAACAGCGGTTACAATTTATAATTACACTAAGTACTTTCTTAACTAAATGCACAACCACTTAGAGGTGCACATGCACAGAAAACAGTTTATAAAAGTGACACTTCAATATAGTTAATTACACTTTAACAAGTAAAAAGCAAAAGAATGTACCTAGGTAATACAAAATTGGTAACATGTCATGGTTTTAAGCATTATACACCGTCTTAAGTACATTGGTTTTGGTATTCTATTGGCACATACATACATACATATTCTCACGCCTGTATCCCACTGGGGTAGGCAAAGAGAACCGAACGCCACTTGCTACGATCCTGACAAACCTCCCTAGCTTCCTCCACATTCATTAGTCCTTTCATGCATGCTCGTCGGTTTCGGGTAGATCTGACCTGGCCCTTTTTAAGCACGTCGCCAATTTGGTCCATATATGTACGTCTAGGCCATCCCCTTCGAACATTTCCACTTACGCTTGCCTTATAGGTTGCACTCGTCAATCTGCTCTCATCCATTCTTTCGATATGACCAAACCATCTCAACATACCTTTCTCTATCTTTGTCACTACATCCTCTTTCAGACCACAACCAATAGAGAACCTATTGGCATACCTCTGATAATAAAAGCTACTAATAATAATAGTAGGTAGTAGTTACAGTAGTTGTAGTAGTAGTTATTTTAACTTAGCAGGGATGTTCTCCCCTGTAATTTTGTACCAAATTCATCGATTAATTTCCCAAAGAGACCTTAAAAAGAAGTAAAAAACAATTAACTATAACTTTTTATCGAACCCTAAAATCCTTACTAGATCATCTTCATAGCTGCTTTTTTATTTTAGGACCAAAATATCTTAAGATAAATCTCGCGATGTTCTATTCCATTGTATAAATTTACAAACGCAGCACCTGTGCATATGATCAGGTGTTCCACACACCCTCTACCTGCCTCTACCACCATACTAACCTACTTAAATGGTCGTCTTGTGTCATTTACATTGCCGTTTATGTTCTATCATCAATAATGATACTCAAACATAAACCGCAATGGACAACGAATCATTTTGTTCTCGCAAAATAGTTTTTCATTCATTGATATTTTAACACCGTTCGTTACAAATTATTGAAAACATTTTTTTCACGACAACGGCTTGTAATAAGTCGTTGGGACAAAAAGTTTAAAAAATGCAAGTAAATTGCCGTCATTGGAGGGATCGGCAGAAAATTATTATCTTTTATAAGTTGACGTCTTGAGTAAAAGTCTGTCACTTGTCAATCATCAGAGCCTTAAGTACGTAATGCATAAAGTAATCAAATTATAATATTTCAGTACTTACGTACTTTTACCGTTCAGTAGCGCCCTCATAATAATCTTTATTTTTTTCGAGATTTCTATATCTAGATCCGATAGTGAAAGTTGCTCAGTTTGGTGGTCTGGATCATAATCTGAAGAAACCATTATGGTGAACTAGGTCTTTTTCTTTGAACGTCATTTTAGAACGTTGTCACTTTCTTGTCAAGACATTTAATTTTTCTAGGTAGGTCATTACGCTTTTGGTACAGTTGCTATTATAAAATGGTATTAAGGCCCGGTTATTCGAGTGCAAGCGTCTCTTTCTTACAAGCATAAGTTTGCAATTAGCCATCCCGCTTCAATTGAAGGCAGGTCCGCAAAAAAACGTATTTTTCATCAATATCTTTTCTCTCTGGTGGTGGGGGAAAAAACTAGCCTGAGAATAATTTAGACAATGTCTTTTCCTATTTTTCAGTGTATTTTTTTTATTTGTAGTGTTAATAATCTTTAAGTAAAACTTGAAAAATAGTAATAAACTACCTATCTTTGCATGCTTTTATGATCGAGAGAAGTAATAACTATCGTGTTTTGAGCCACAGAATAATCGAGAACAGTTCATGAACAACAACATATATTTTTTCTGGATTAAAACAACGACTATTTCATGCCTTAAAACTCAACCAAAAACAGGCGATTTGGAAGATCCTGCCCTTAAATGCAATACCTATTGAATTTGGGTGCAGGGTGTGAGTAAGGTGTGAGCAGGGGTGAGTATGGGGTGAGTATGGGGTGAGTATGTGGTGAGTATGGGGAGAGTATGGGGTGAGTATGGGGTGCATGTCGGCAGATTAAGTTGGACCATGTAGGTATTTGGGTAGCTACAGTATCGCGTTCGTACCACCGCACGAACATCGCACATTCGGCACATTCATTTTCATTTGCCACAAGATGCTACTGCTGCATGGAATCTCCATTACTTTACCCCGTTCGGCAGATAGATTGGCTATCTCAGTTAGATCGGGGGATACCTTACCTAGTCCTCAATACTACATCTGACTCCACCTTTGATCGTATCGATCACCCGTTCCATCAGACATAGGAGGGTAAGAACGAGAGAGTGCATCTGTATTTAGCGGAAACTTATGCACTTCAAAATATATACTGACTGCTTTACTACATAAAGATTAGCAGTCGACGTAGTCGTTCTGGACGTTGGATTTCAATCCATCATCATACAAGTACGTCTAAATGCACGTCGTTTATTAATTTCCATGCAATAGATAGATAACAATTAGTCAAACAGTAACCTATATCTAAGCTAGTCTAGATCTAAAGTGTGTCAGTTGATGCACCTGGCGCAAGGTGCTCGACATGTGCACGCAACTGCCAAATCGACGCGTGCGCGCGCGCAGGCCGGGTTCTATCTCCAAACGTTTTGTACTTTTTCGTGTTCACTTTCTTATTGTCGCACTTTTTCTTATCGTGTGGGCAGCAAGCCCTGGTGTCAGTTTTTTCAGACCGCCTTACAGCCTCTGACGTAGTTTTTATGTAGCGACTCTACCACTAGATATAGTAGCCGGGACCAACGGCTTAACGTGCCATCCGAATCACGGAATCATCTTTCTTTTCAGACTGTCAGGTGATTCAGCCTGCAATGTCCTAACAAACTGGGGTAAAACGCACAAAGTGACATATCACTAGGTGTCCCCCGTGGGAATCGAACCCACAACCTCCGTGTCAAGACCCCATAATGCTCTTAACCATTAGACCACGGAGGTAGCAGGACACTTGACAAATAAGAGTTTCCTCCAAACGGCGTCTATAGGTTTTCGACGCACATAAAAAGAGTGAAATAGGCAAATATGCAAAATATCCACTGGGATCACGTTTTTATAATTTTATTGCCTATTTTCACGTAGAAATGCGTATTTGTCATGCGTTATATTTGCCAAATACGCCATGTGAAGTGCCACCATTAAAGATGTATCAGAACCTCGATCGAAATTGAGGAGGCTAGAAATATCAATTTCTGAAGATCTTTTTACAGGGGAAATCTGGGTAGACAAACATCTAGTACCTAGAAAAGGGGTCTTCCCGGCTTAAGGACTATTGTGAATTGTTTGTAACCATCTCCTTGAGATAGGCTGCAATCTCCAGGGTCCAAATAGCCCTAATGATAGCAAAGGTAGGAGTTTGCACTGAAAAAAAGCGAGTTTATTTCATATCTTCGACCGACAAATTTTTCTTTTCTTAAAAAGCGACATAGGTCTTGGTTTTTAGTAGACCGTGTGCTTGGGTGAAGTCAAGTGTCTGACAAATGTTAAAGATACAAAACTAGTAGGTATTGTCGGGGTCGTAGTTGGTTTTCTGCCTACCCAAACCAAATGCGAGAGAGGCGTGCTTATATCGTTCTACCATTCTTCACATAACTTGTATTTGTTTATTGTTGAAAATAAAGAAAAAAATAAGAATACTAACGGTAGGTATGTGTTATGTAATCCCTTTCAAGCAATTTATTATTTATAAATATTTTAATGTTTTTTTCGCATTCGCGCTTTCTCGAGTTAACTCATTTTTTTGTCATCCAAAGCTGACTCTTATATATAAACACTATGTACTCAAACGTTGTAATAATACTTAATCATTAAAGACAATTAGTTAATTTACAGCCTAAGGCTGAAGGCAAAAACGTTAGTCATCATCATTAATCCGATGACCATTATAGTTCGGGCGGCGGTGACGAAGTCATATACCCATCGAGCTCATGAATAATTCAGTTTTCATGCAATAGTTTACTATTAGGTGATGCGAAAAAACTTGTTCGGCCGACCCCTATCCTGGTGGGTTTTGCGCAGGAGGGTGACTAGTAACCTCTCTGAGACGACACTAATTACCCATCGAGCTCATGGACAAAATTATGCTTATCCGATTGGTTTTAGTTAGTGTAACGAAGTACACTCGGTCGTCCGCCGGATATCCCGGCAGGTGGTGCTGGCCAACCAAAAATGGTGGTCAAATTTTGGAGTACTTCTCACCCATCGAGCTCATGGATGAAATGTATGCCAAATCAGAGGTTAGACCTTCACCTTCAATATTTCATCGGTCGTCCTGGCCAAAGCCTGGTGGTTTCTGGCGGCCAACCAGATTTATCTGTCAAAGTAAGATCATGCGTTTCCACGTTCATCCAAATAAATACATTATTAACCTGATATATGCAGTTCTTTTAGCATGAACGTGAACGGTTCTATGGTTTAAAAGTACTTATTACAAAAAAAAACTTAAAAATATTAAAAAGTGTCGATACGCGGCGATTTAAAAAAAAAATTTTTTTTGCGTCATAACTCCGTCATTTCTATACTGGTTTGGTTGATCGCTTTATCGATCAAAAGAGTGGATTGCAGAGTTCATCCTACCAAAATTTGGTGAGGATCTGAAGAAGCGTTTCGAAGATGTACAAGTTTTAAGTGGGTCAGATTTTACTACAAGAAATACCAATCATATTTTATTCTTTTACGAAAATAATCTTCGAGTTCTATAAATTTTTCTTTCTGAAATAAAATCTGTTCTTTTAAGAGGTGCCTATGTAAGAAAATAAACTAGTAATCACCGCGGCGTTGCTTTCAAAATTGTAGTTGTAAAAAAATGTTTCGTCAAGTCAAAGCTAGCTATGTTTATGTGGATGATCTAATTTAGTACATACGAGTATCAGAGTTTTAACATAATTAGCTGAAACTGTTTCAAAAGATGATCACACTACCAAATTGAACAAAATTTTCTATGGGACCAACATTGAAATAGCGTAAAAAAACAGCTGTCCTATACAAAACTGCAAACCTAACTCGACTGCAATCTGAATGTATGAGAGAGCTGTTTTTTTTAGCGATTTCGATGTTGGACCCATAATAAGAGTTGTTCAGTTTGGTCGTGTGATCATCCCTTTAATACAGTTTCAGCGAATAATGTTAGAACTGATATATGTACTAAATTAGATCATCCACATAAACATAGCTAGCTTTGACTTGACAAAACATTTTTTACAACTACAAATTTCGAAAGCAACGCCGCGGTGATTACTAGTTTATTTTCTTATATAGGCACCTCTTAAGTGAACAGATTTTATTTCAGAAAGAAAAATTTATAGAACTCGAAGGTTATTTTCGTAAAAGAATAAAATATGATTGGTATTTCTTGTAGTAAAATCTGACCCACTTAAAACTTGTACATCTTCGAAACGCTTCTTCAGATCCTCACCAAATTTTGGTAGGATGAACTCTGCAATCCACTCATTTGATCGATAAAGCGATCAACCAAACCAGTATAGAAATGACGGAGTTATGACGAAAAAAAAATTTTTTTTTTTAATCGCCGCGTATCGACACTTTTTAATATTTTTAAGTTTTTTTTGTAATAAGTACTTTTTAACCATAGAACCGTTCACGTTCATGCTAAAAGAACTGCATATATCAGGTTAATAATGTATTTATTTGGATGAACGTGGAAACGCATGATCTTACTTTGACAGATAAATCTGGTTGGCCGCCAGAAACCACCAGGCTTTGGCCAGGACGACCGATGAAATATTGAAGGTGAAGGTCTAACCTCTGATTTGGCATACATTTCATCCATGAGCTCGATGGGTGAGAAGTACTCCAAAATTTGACCACCATTTATGGTTGGCCAGCACCACCTGCCAGGATATCCGGCGGACGACCGAGTGTACTTCGTTACACTAACTAAAACCAATCGGATAAGCATAATTTTGTCCATGAGCTCGATGGGTAATTAGTGTCGTCTCAGAGAGGTTACTAGTCACCCTCCTGCGCAAAACCCACCAGGATAGGGGTCGGCCGACCAAGTTTTTTCGCATCTCCTAATAGTAAACTATTTCATGAAAACTGAATTATTCATGAGCTCGATGGGTATACGACTTCGTCACCGCCGCCCGATCTATTAGGAAATAAGACATCATACAACCATAATACTTCTTGTCAAAATGTTTGTTCTTTTTAGATGACATCATAGAAGATGCTTTAAACTTTTAAGATTTTTTTTATCAATGCTCAAAGAACGATAACTGCTTGTTACATGGACGAATTCATTGAAGGGATTTGATATCCAGACGTTACAGGAATCGCAAGAGAAGGCTTATTTATTTATTTATTTATTTGCATCAGGCAACAGTACAATGTAACATTATCACGGGCCCATATTATAAATACCTTAACCTAAAATACATAAAAATATAACTTAACTAACTATCTTAAAACGTAACATTTAACACTCCCTAGGGTTTATTGTCCTCGCTTCCCTAAAGCGAGGACAATAAAGCTTAGTAATATCCATCCATCACAGCCCTTGGTAAGTCCGTCTTCGGATGTAGGCCTTCTCCATATTCCTCCATCACGATTTTTTCTTCGCCCTCTGCAGACTTGAGAACACTTGGAGTGGATGCCCAGAGAAACCACGCGGGGTAGAGGCCA
This sequence comes from Agonopterix heracliana, assembly GCA_963693445.1. Classification (NCBI taxonomy): domain Eukaryota; kingdom Metazoa; phylum Arthropoda; class Insecta; order Lepidoptera; family Depressariidae; genus Agonopterix; species Agonopterix heracliana. The sequence continues at coordinate 3,795,834 of OY856323.1, read as the reverse complement.
CCCACCAGAAAGAAGGGTCAATGATATTTAGGCGAAACGCGGGTCTACAGTAACATAGTAACTAGGTATAATATAATTATGAAATCAGAAATCTGACGAATACGATAACGAATATGATAACGTATTTTACAAAACATCAATCTAATCATCCTTCAAGAAACTAGCATAAGCTACCGACTATATTTATTTCCTTGTGAAAATGAATGAAAATCAGATAAGAAGACATATTATTCAGACTGGCTTTTCGTTTAAAGAAAAAATCGTGAGGAAACCGGCATGCTTCAATTTAGAGGCATTTATTGTACACACTGTCCATTACAAATGGCGGGCTTAATCCCCGTCACACTGGACAGAGTTTATTTAAGCACTACTAGTGAAACTATGAAGTTCCGAGTTTTCAGAACATCTCTGACTACCTTGGGGAATTGAATCGTGAGCTTATGCTTATAAATGCAAGTCAGTACCTACATACAAGTCACCTACTGTTAGCAGTGTCCAACCCAATTATACAATGTCCTTGGTCCAAACTTTGGCCAGCGTGACAGGTAGTGTCCATCACAGTGGACATATCAAACTCCTCAAAATTTTTCTTAACTCTTAAAAAAAGTTATATACTTACTAAAAAAACTGCCAGCTGTTTAATAAATCAATCAAGCACAAAACTCGCCGTTGTAAATTATAATACCAATAAACGTAACAAAAAGTTGACCTTATTGTCAACCGTTATTGTAATAGAGGTCCTAATACTAACTAATGTAATTGATAAAGGTGTTACACAACTGTCCTCTACAGGTGTCTTGTCAGCTGAACGAAGACCCTAACGCATTCAGAAAACATAAATAACTTTGCTGCTGTCCAACTAAAAAAGCTAAAGAAACTTAAAAGAATTTCGTACTTTCATAGCGATAACAATAAATTTGTCGGGATACCTTTGTCTACTAGGAACAGAACACCTTGTATATAAAACATTTGCCACAATTTTAAGGTCATAAAACAGTTCGTTTTAAATTGAAATTAACCATCGAGGCTGGTCTAGGCTTTCGCTTGATAATGAGCCATAAAATACAGTTCTTTTACCCTCCTGACTAATCTGATGTAATTATTGATGCTGGTTTACTTTACTTTCCAGAAAGAGATACATCACTATAGGTAGTTGTTTTATTCCTCTGACTAATCAGATGGAACTGGAAACCGCTACGATCAGAAGTGAAGGACTCTAACCGGCCCACACGGTTGTGGACATCAGAAATGCTTGTGATGATTGATGAGATTACCATCTCCTCATACGACACCCATCTTCTGGGTACGGGCATAGAATGGTAAGGGTAAGTAATAGGTAAGTCTAAGTACTGTTTGATGCCAGACACCATACGATAAATCGAGGTAGATATCCTCTTGCCAGCAAACATCTTGAGATCTTGAGCAAGGCCTTGACTACGCACAAACTTTGTAGACGAAAGCGCAACAGCGCAGGTTTCTTGCGACCATAGCGTCCAAAAATAAGCCAGAACGAATCGCTTCTTCTTCGGGTTCCTCTCCATACTGGAGGTTGGCCGTCGGCTCTGCATATCCCTGTCTATCTCTCGCAAAACGGAACAGCTCTTCGACGCTGGCGATTTCTGTCCACTCTTTCAGGTTCGCGAGCCATGACATTCGTGGCCTACCGAGGCTTCTTTTGCCCTCTTCTTTGCCCATTATTATAGTCTGGAGCAATTGGTATCGCTAACCAAATCGCTAGTCCGCCCAAATCCATAGGTATCCAATGAGACCTTTATCTCCCGGTTGCAACTTTCTCCATGACTCGGCTGGCGGAATTCTTTGCTATCTAAGCCGAGATTTTTCTGCAAAAGCTTTTATTCAGTCTCTACTGAATGGACTTTTCCATTCGAAAATCAATATGTAAAATTATACCTATTTTACTAGTGTTTATCCGCGACTTCGTCCGCACAAATTATATACCAGATTTTAAGTCAGATCATAAGCTATCAAACAAAAAAAGTTTCATCAAAATCCGTTTAGTAGTTTTTGCGTGATGCGCGAACAAACAAACAAACAAACAAACAGACAGACAAAATTTCTGAAAAAGGTTGCTTTCGAGTAAGGGATACTTAGGTACACCATAATGTAATCCATAATGTGTAGTTTTTGTAAATATCTTCAATGTACAGACACACTTCAGTTACAGTTTTATAATAGTTTAGATAATAGAAGAGTAAGCACATATTGACTCTTGTTTTACATCCGTTTTTGTTTTAATCTCTAGTTATAATTTCATTCATTATCTACTCTCTTGGTGTCTTGCTTGACCAAGTAAATGGGAATACTTACCATAATTTTAAAGGAAGTCGCTCATTGCAATGTATAATTGCAGATGGAATCGATCAGCGTCTCTTAATGTAATTTATTGTTAATGTTCCGTTCCGAGCCATAATCTTCAAGCAGCAGCTGATTTTGATAAGAAAACGCATCTTGACGCAAGACCTTGCCAATTCTTGAAACGGTTTACTATCCATGTCCATTGTGGAATGTTTAATACTAAAAATCATCATATTTTAACGCTGAAAAATAAAGAATGATGCTCCCGGAGGCTACATTCATTCACTTTTTTCTTAAATTACGACAACGGTCGCACATTCTACCGGCTGTCTCGAATCGATCTCGTAATAAAGGTGTGGCTAGGCTGAATGGCCAGGTGCCTTGGCGAGTGTTTCACGAAAAAAGTAAAAAACTTAAAGATCACCCGGCTAAAAAATCTGTGCAGGTGCCTATCAGGGTTTGGTCAGGCGAAAAGACAGCTGTCCGAAAATCTATCTGGTAAATTAAGGGAAGCATTAGCGATAAAATTGGTACATTCGGTCGGGTTAATTTTGCACATGCCATCGCGCGCTGTTTGAAATATAATACTTAACGTTTTTATGACGATTTTAAATTGATATTTTAATTAAATTTGCTATGATCTGAAAACTTTTTTAATTTTTATAAAGTTGTAATTGGTTCGTGTGTAAAGGACACGTCAAGAACATAGACCATACAGCCTAGCTAACTGCAGTTACCATAAAGTTTTTACTACTGTATTTTTTCATAAAAACTAAACGAATTAAGTTTTACTGCCATGTCTCATTTTAGAAAACGAATGAATACTTAATAACGTACTAGTTTTATATTTAATGTCCATACTAACGATAGTAAAACAATTCGAATAATATCCAATTATACATTCCAAATTAAAACAAAAAAAGGTTGAGCAATTTTCTCTGCACGCTAGACAATAATTTCCCAAAACGGCTGGGTTCTTAAAGATTACATTTAAATAGATTAAAAAAGTACAGCTGCTTTGACTCGGGTGGCATATTTTACAGCGTCCTTGCCTGATGCCGCATGCCAATTTAAAAAAGTTTTATCTTTAGATTGCGTTTAAAGGTGCTCTCGCACCGGGCCAGTTCTCTTTAATTTGGTACGCGCATTACAGCATTCATTTGTCACTCATTCGTCAATCCTGTGACAAAATGGTTGAGAGACGTGAAAATATTTTATAGCCAAATATGTACTGGATATTGGTATTGATATTATAGTTTTTTTGACAACAGGATGTTTAAGTGTTCGATGATTAATGAATTTTATTTTTGGACGGGCTCTTTAGGTCAGGTTATGGTCAGTACTCAGTACTACTTCTTCATAGCAAAAAATAAGCGTATTTCGATATGTAGAAATAACTATACGTTATTTACTCATTTATAAAGACGCGGGTAAAGAGAATCGTAATTTAAATTCCTTATTTCCTGGTCCTCCAAAGACATATTTCGAAGCCATGAGATAAGAAAACTTTAGCCTTTTTGATGAAGGATAACACTGCACGATAAAGGAGGAGCGGGTCATAGGTACTCCAACAGCTCTAGTGCAGACAAGTCAGCTTTAAACCTTTTGAAAAATAAGTAGTTTTGTTTCATCTATACCTCTTTAGATATAAAGTGGCATCCTACTAAACATCACCTCGCTTCAGACGCTGGATGTAGATTTATAACTTTATAACCAAGAACATAGTAACATTCTTACTTATAACTTATAACCAATAAACCAAATTCGCCATACGCATAATTAAACAATAGAAGAAAGAGTATGGTACTATAGTACATTACAGTACGGATATATACTCTGTAGTAAGGATACTCCCACATTTTTGCTTATAACTTATAAACCAAATTCGCCATACGAATAAATAAACAATAGAAGAAAGAGTACCTATGGTACTAGTACTACATTACAGTACGAATATAATAGTAATCTATGGTACGAATACCTCCCCAACTAATTTTTCCCATTTGTATGAAGTGACAGGTAAGTGTACAAGGTGTGCCTCGTTTAACTTCAATAAGTCGATTACGCCAGCGACTACACAAGCAACAACTCATAAACTCATTTCTCATCACTTCATCAGAATCATCAGCCTATGTAGTCATAGTTCTTATGGAGATAATATACGTCCCACACAGGACAAAGGCCTCTCGGACAGCGAAACTACATAATTCTCGATATCCTAAAATTAATAAGCGTTTAAGCTAAATAATTTGAAACTGCTAAAGCTGTTGTCTTGGTGTGGCGTTAAAAAGCTATTCTCATCCAATACACGTCGCGCCAGTACGTGACGCGTGCTAATCGACGTAGAATCTGTGAAATTGGCCCGACGCGCCATTCTGGGACCGGAGTGGACACTGCCTCTCTTTCCGTCTCTGGTACAAACATACGCGTTCAGCGGGAATAGCCGTCTGTATTAATTCCCAGAAGCCCAGCAATCGGTTCGGCGTTCACGGGACTGCTGTCTGCACTCGCGTTCGTGATTATCTTCTCCTATCGTGTCGATGTCATGTAGTTGAGTCTGCATAGCCAACGAATAATTAGGCCACCTCGTGCTAAATTGAAAGTGAATGAGTACGGAAGTAGAATATATTCGACGAGAAAAGGCAGGCGAACGCCATATCGTGAAAACCAATGGGTCCGACAGATGTCTCTCGTGCACTCAATTTCTCAATTAATCTTTGAAGAGTCCAAAGTCCACTTTTATGCATGAAGTACATGTTCACTAACACGTTGTTGCACAAATCATTCTATAATAAATAATCTATGACAAGAGCCACTCTCAAATTGCCTCTACAGACTAAGAATTTCACCCACCTTTCAGTTACCATCGTCTTGTGCAGTTCGTCCTTCTATCTTCTTCTTCTTAGCCGTTTTCAACCGAAATGGTGTAGTTCTCCTTCAGTATATGCCATCCTTCTCGATCCTGTGCCCTCTCTTTCCATTTCACTCCAGCTGTTCTTTTGATATCGTCATAGCATTTGCGGTCTTCCTCTTGGGCGTTTTTCTCCCCAGGGTCTCCACTCCAACAGTGCCTTGCCCCACGAGACTTCTTTTCTGGAGATACGACCATCTATCTATAAAACATTAAATTTTCTAAAACGTAAGTTCTTGTCTGAGATATATGAGCTTTTTCAACTAAATCTGTCTCAGTAAACGCGACTTTAGGACCGATGTTCGAGGATTCGTTTGTTACCGAAGCTATACAAGGTGTTACAAAACTACAAATAAACCTTTAAGGGGGTGGTGTAGACCATCAAACTGAACAACTTTCATTATGGGACCAATATCGAAATCGCGAAAAAAAAAACAATTATGTTTTCTATACTCTACAAATCGACTAGAGCTAAAATATGTATGGGATATCATTTTTTTTTTTTCGCGATTTCGATGTTGGTCCCATAGAGAAAGTTGTTCAGTTTGACGGTCTAAACAACCCCCTTAAGAGTTTTAAAAATTTATTCTTACTTATGAAACATCCTGTATAACCGAATCCAATAAGACATTACTGTATCCGCGCTCTTATAAACTTAAGCGGACTGCCTCCCCGCTATCGCTTCATCCCTTGGACTCTACTCTCCAGTCAGGTCAGGCCACCGCAGAGCAGGCGCCCGTACGCATTTATACATGCGTTTTATTACGCGACTTGCACTAGCACACTCGTAAACTTGAGCTAAATTAGTTCACGGTCTACCTACGCGGATGCACTTTGCCATAAAAGAAAATATTTGATTAGTTTAAGCCACCCAAAGCGAGCTATAAAGGCCGCACGTTAACCGTAGATAATTTGGAGCGTAATTTTTTTTATTGCTAGAAGTGTTTTTGCAGCTTTGTAGTAGAGTACTGCATGTACGGATATAATTAGAATTGGATGGGTTTTAAAACCGTATGTGGTTGTTGTTCTACTGATTGTTTTGATACTAAAAAACTAGCAACATTGTAGGTACATCTCTCGTCCATTGTCATCTACTCTGTTATTTCAATGTATGCTGCGTTTATAAATAAAATAAAAATATTTTAGAAACAATATCGAGATGGGTAATAATATATTCTCAAAGAAAAAATGTGTCGCAAAGTTTTACTTTGATCGTTTCAACAACAGCTGCAGAATTGATAGCTTTTATGTACAACTAGATAGATTACCTATTCATAAGAATAAAGTACCTACTTAAAAGAGGTAGCAGGTAGGTAGGTACTTACCTATACTACATGAAGATCTGGCCAACCGAAACAGACTTGTAATGGTTGTAATGATTCGGTGCATTCTGAAGTAAAGCTATACCACATTCCAAATAAGTACGACGAGATTTTCCGATTCCTATACAGGGTGTTTCCTAAGTAACAATACATATTTGAAACTCTTAAGGGGGTTGTTTAGACCGTCAAACTGAACAACTTTCTCTATGGGACCAAGATCGAAATCGCAAAAAAAATTATTTCATATCCCATACTTATTTTAGCTCTAGTCGATTTGTAGAATATAGAACATAATTTTTTTTTTTCGCGATTTCGATGTTTGTCCCATAGTGAAAGTTGTTCAGTTTGATGGTCTATACCACCCCCTTAAAGGTTTATTTGTATTTTTTTAACACCTTGTATAGCTTTCTGGCCAATTGTGATAAGCAAATATAAATTATTTATCTGAAAGATACATGTACTATCGGACAATCTTGTACGTTACTAAAGCTGTTCTAAGAATAATACATATATAATTATATCAGATATATCAGATACTTCAGACCAAAGAATCCAAAAACAAAACAAGAGTTCCAACAATGATAACTTACACTATGACATTTTTCGCGACCAAAAATGGTGGGTCGTAATCTTTAACGACCTATGACCAAGGAAAGAATTTCTTCCCTCGAAACCTCGGAGCGAAAGCAATAAACAATTAATATAATTAACTACAAGAAAAGATGTCACAAAGAAATTCATACCTTTCTCATCTCAAAGGAATGTAGCAACTAGATGGCGCTAACAGTCCCACACAAATCGCGCAAGAAGAATTCTCACAGAGTCACAGTATATATACAAGGTTCCGACAAACATCAACAGGACCACGGCCGGTCCCCAGGCATCACACCTAGCCTGGCGGAAGTACTTCCTTTTTCTATGGAGGAACCTTCCACCTCAGTTCCTCCATAGTGGTGACCCTCGACTAAGAGCATCGCAACCTGAACACCAGCAGCGCAGCGCAGCAACACCAACAGCAGCAAGCAACCAGCAGCAACAAACTTCTCTCCCTCGTCGACCAGGTCAAGCAAGCAGCAGTCCACATCGCCATCCTCGACGACAGCTCAGCGTCCGTAGAAGATACCAGCAGCCCACGCACTGAGACACAGCCTCTACCGTGGCAGCTCTGCTCACTTCTTCTACACGCCTGTCACACGCACGCAGCACGCCAACGCACGCCACAGGCCCGGCACGGCACCTTCTGCAACGCACCTCTACATGGATACGGACTGCACGCTTCGAGAAACTTAACGACCTGCGGTCTAAGGGGGGAGTACTGTAGCAACTAGATGGCGCTAACAGTCCCACACAAATCGCGCAAGAAGAATTCTCACAGAGTCACAGTATATATACAAGGTTCCGACAAACATCAACAGGACCACGGCCGGTCCCCAGGCATCACACCTAGCCTGGCGGAAGTACTTCCCTTTTCTATGGAGGAACCTTCCACCTCAGTTCCTCTATAGGAACTTGTTTTCATACTGACAAAGTTCTTATGATCAAACGCTGAGGAGAAAAGATCTTCTTCTTATCGTGTCGACTTCAAATTTTGAACAAAATCGCTAAATAGTACCTTGCCAGAAGTGGGCAACTGATATTGCACCGTCGCTAGCGGTCATGAGCTCGGAGCAGGTGTTAGGGCACGCAGAGCACGATGTGAGATGGGCCATCGTTTGTGGAGCTCCACACAAGCAACACTCATTTTGCGCATCCGAGAATCCCCACCTGACCATGTTGTCCTTACTGCAACAGACCTGGGTTCGGACATAAGAATAGGTTCGGAGGAGAAAAGATGACACAAGAGTCCTAGACTAGTGGGAGGATAAAAAATACCTGCGGTAGAACTAGGTAAGTACCTAGTAGTACGAGTTCCTAACAATATCCTAACCTACTAAGGACACATCCCTATATGAACCAACAAACTCACAAAGAGGGTGCTTTAGACTTAGCTATGGAGCGAACATCGAAATCGCGACAAAGAACATTAGTTACTTCCATGAATTCCATATAGAAAACATTTCGTTCTATGTTTGCTCTCTATTGAAAGTTGTTCAATTTGATGTATGCACATAGGGTAAGTACTTCATGTACTTACTTACTAATTTATTCTAAAAAGTACATAGAAATGAGACATCAGCTCTTCATAATTTATGGAAACTTCTTTCCTGCTACATTTGGTTATCTGGTACATTTAGTACCTATACTTACACTATACAATACAGGCACAGACTTAAAAGAAGAACCAGACGTAATCTCGTCTTATCATGAGTGAAGCACCCATTTCTTTTGTGTGCGTGCTGTCACGCGGTACATAAGGTGGCGGGTTGTACCACCTGCGCCTAGAGTTAGTGTATCTGTGTGAGTGTAGGTCCCTTGTAGAGCAAACGAGATTGTATTACCTTGCATGCTTCACATCTTTTTAGTGCAATATTCGGTCCGTATTTCTTTCAAATCCGTGTATACAAGGTAGACAGTTGTATTGTAGCTACTCGTAGTTGCAATTTCGAACAACTTTCTCAAAGGAACAAATGGAATTTAAAAAAAAATTAATGTAATGCATTAAATTTTACGCCGTTTTAATAATAGTACCTAATCTGAAAATTGTAGTGAAGAAATAGTGACGAAGGTTAAAGCTCTGTCGAATGCTGGCAGAACTGAATCTCCTCAGTACAATTTGTCGCTTATCCTCTAAAATTGAAAGAAAGATGCTCGACTGTTTTGAGAACAAAGCTTTTCTTTACACTTTAGAATAATTTAGATCCATGTCATGTGTTAACTGTAATAATTTACAAGCCATCTGTGTAGATTGTTGACACAAATTCGTGACAAAGTCGACGAAAAAAACTAACGACTTACGGCAGGCTGAACATGTGTGTTCCTTTGCCTCAAAAGTTTAAAAAAAAAAGTATCCATTCGTTTCATAATTTTGTAACCTAAGCTGAAGGAATAAAGTTGATTTTAATGAAAGAGTATTATAACAAAGTTTTTGCTGAAAACATAAATTGTTACTGTAAATTTTTAGCTAAATATTTCGTGTCATTAGAGTGAAATTTACATTTCTATCACGATTACAAAGTCATATCTATTTTGAACCTTATGTCTTTTAAATACGATCCACAAACTCAAAATCTAACAGCAAATTACATTTCTGCCTAAACTTTCTAACCTATGACATCATAAACCATTTGTCAGGTATTTATTTGGTGAAATGTCACAATTCGTTTGAGATGTATTGGATGTAAACTATTGCTCATGTCTTTCAATAATTATTTATTGAGAACAATAATTAAGACTGCGCAGATGTTTTATGAAACAAGCTACTAATGGATTTATGCTTTCAACATTTCAGTTTTTTTTTATTTTCGTTAATTTGTGAAATTGGTAGATTTATTTCGGTACCTATTCTATTCTATTTTTAAAAATATGGCTGCCATCTTTGGTTAATGATGATTTTGCCAATGTCAAGTTTTTATAGCAAAAGTGCTTGACGTTGTACGGTTATATTGATATTTTGGTGACTTCAAGGGTTGTTCTTATAAAAGAACAATATCCTGAGCCACCACTGGAGTTCCACTGTAGGCCGGGGATGGGGCAACCGATGCGCACGTGACCTCGTGACCGCCCAATAGCAGACCCACAAAGCAACTCTTTTCGGTACCTAATGGAACTTAATTAGGTACTTACCTATAGTTTTAAATATGAGTAATGCCAAGCTACTTACTTGTTTTTCAGCGTTTTGTATTACTTTTACCTTATGGAAGTCACATATTAAGTAAGGTATTTTATTGAAACGAGAGCATTTTTTGGACCTCCTTGCGAACTCGGACTTTCGAACTTCGCAATTGCGTGAACGTTTTCGTTCCAATGTCAACACTATTACAATGAAGTTCGAACCGGAGTCGCGTTGTGGATCTGCTAGTGGGTGGTCGCGTGTCGCGTGTCGCTCGTCGGTTGCCCCCTCCCAGCTCGACAGCGGGGCTCCAGTGGTGGCTCAAGATAGTGTTCTTTTGTAAGAACAACCCTTGAAATCACCAAAATATCTTCATAACCGTACAACGTCAAGCACTTTTGCTACAAAAACTCGACATTGGCAAAATCATCACAAACCAAGATGGCAGCCATATTTTTAAAAATAGAATAGAATAGAATAGAAGTTCGAACCGAAACAGTCGCGATATATCGAAAACCGAATTTCGGGTGCAGAGCCTGGATCTGCCGATCGATTTCAATAAGAAGTCCAGAAATTTTTCCCTTTTTGAAGCCATGTTTCTCGGGGAAAGTTGTTTAGTTTCATTATCTGAATACAATAGGAGTGTATGTATAGGGAAGTACCAGGTAGGTAGCTAGGGCCCTATTCAACAAACGTTACAATTGTAATTTACAATTACAATTCTGGGTACGTTGCTGAGAATGTTAGGCATATGTTACCTACTGCAAGTTTAGCGTCATAAGTAACCAGAAATGTACCCAGAATTGTAATTGTAAATTACAATTGTAACGTTTGTTGAATAGGGCTTGGTGGGGTGTTAGCCCATCTTTATGGTGGGCAGTTATTATTTTGCCTCTACCCCTCGTGGTTTCTCTGGATCACCACTCCAGTGTTCTTCTGTTCCAATTTTCAACATCCATACGTACAAAACATTAGACAGAGCTCGGTGGCGCGTTGCGGAGAGGTATGGACTCTCAATCATGAGGTCCGGGTTCGAATACGCACGGACAACATGCCACGTAAGTTAGTAAGTTAAATCTTAAGCCAAGCACGTATCCAGACTTTGGGTTGGGGGGGACATTCAATTTCGGGAGGGGGGGGGGGGGGGGATTGTCAATGAAAAACGACGAAAAAGGTATAGCTGTGATCACTGTTCCATACAAATATTGGGATATTTTGTATGGAGTTATTGAACAATGATTAGGCGAAACACAAAGGTCCTAGACGTGGTATCCACTACAGAACGCCGGAATAAGAGATGGGCAGGACATGTTTTGTACGTCATCATCATCATCAGCCTATATACGTTCCACTGCAGGGCACAGGCCTACCCTCTTTGGGCGTTAGTCCACCACGCGTGCCCAATGCGGATTGGTAGACTTCACATTGTTACGCATCAGAATTTCATCTTCTGCATATGCAGGTTTTCCTCACGATGTTTTCCTTAACCGTTTAAGAGCCGTCTTTAATACGCACATAAGTAGAAAAACTCATTGGTACGTGGCATGTTTTCCGTGCGAATTCGAACCCGGACCTCATGATTGAGAGTCCATACCTCTCCGCAACGCGCCACCGAGGTCTTGATATAGCAGATAGTTTAGTAAACGTTATTTATTACCCAAAATTGTTCAATGCGCCAACGTCTAAGCCACCTGATATACTAATACAGGTGTTTAAATAGGGGGTGTGCAGAAAAACGCACGTTCGTGGCACGTGCGCAGTGCTGCCACCTTGCCGCGACAGGTGACCGGCGCGAGCGCAGCGGCGGACAATTCGGGAAACGGAAATTCCGCATGCCGTCTTTTATGGTTTGATGAAATTGGATTGGTGGAATTTTATTATATTTAATTTTTATTGATGTTGACCCTGCAAAGATGATGGACGCGAATTCGAAACCCACAAATAGGTAGGTAATAAGTTAATAATACTAATTATTTGAAGGCTTATTTGAAGGCGGCGGGAACCCGTTGGATGAGGGCAGCGCAGGACCGGCCGTTATGGCGATCCTTGGGGGAGGCCTATGTCCAGCAGTGGACGTCCATCGGCTGAGATGATGATGATGATTGGTCTGCTGTCGGCCCCATCGGCTATCGGTTCTGCGTGCAATGTCCCCCGCCCATTGCCACTTTAGTCACGGCAATTCTTTGGTCATGTACTTTACCTTCGAAAAATACTCCAAGAAGTTACCTAAATAATACGTACGTAGGGTAGGTAAGTAATACATTTAACACAGCATTTGAATGTTTTTTTTAGCCTACCTTCCCCTTCCTTTATTCTGAACGCAAAAAGTCTCCTTTAATTTCCAAAAGTATACCTACGAACACAAGGTTTAGGGAAGCCATCAGTCTTGAAACAAACATCCCTTATTAGCAAGGCAAAGAAGATCTGAAATACCCTAGCATTTCCTAAAGACCTCGCCGCCAGTTTGGCGCCAATTTCGGTCGATAAAGCCCCATTCCCTCCTTCTGTCCAACTAAATGAAAAATCCACAAGGATCTCTATTCTAACTCCACACGTGTACCCTTCAGAATCTGGTAGGATTATACGAAAAAGAAATGCTGTTGAGGAAAATGGTGAGACATTTGTACTGGGAAAACAGCAAAGTGTAGCAATTGCAATTTGGTCGGCTTATATGGATTTGTCAAGCTTTTGCCAGATGTTCAGTTGTTTATTTTCTTTTACATAAAGTGGTATCTTGATTTATGTACTTTGCGCTGTTGTTAAGACTTTCTGGTGCCTATTTAGCTTGGCTTCACTCGCGACTTTGATCGCTTTGTCTTCCTTACTACCTTTTCCTAGGAAATCATTATGAATCCATAACCACCTCTTCGGAAGGTTTTATGTAGAAAAGATTATATGTAAGTACTTATACAGGTTGTACATTTAAATGCGTTAGGTATAAACTTAGGTAACATTATTTCTCTTTACGAGGTGATTCAGGAGTGCGATTTTTGAATCTCATTCGGTGAGCTCAGCAGTTGAAAATGTCAAAATTACTCTGGAGATATGCATCTTTCTACTGCTGATTGATTTGACTTCCAAAAATCATAATTCAGGAGTGCGATTTTTTATTGTCAAATAAGCAGTAGAAAGATGCTTGAGAACGCTTTTGTATGAGTTTAAAAACCGCTCAAACTCACCGATGACATTCAAAAATCGCACCCCAGATCATCAAACTGAAATAAAATAATGAAATCGCGAATAAAAATCTGCTGTTTCATAGTGAAAGTTGTTCAGTTGCAAACCATTTAAGTTTACACCCGGTTTAGCCAAATATTATTTACTTACTACCTATAAGATGCAGAAACGCTCATTAGAGTTAATCCTCCAGTAAATCTCTTGCTAGCTTTTACTACGTCGACAAGACAAAAAGTGACTGCAAGAGATTTAATGGAGGATTAACTCTAATAAGCGTTTCTGCAACTGAGCGTTAGCTAAGTGTATCAATGACAATGTATTTTAATCACAAATAAGAATAACCAATAATAGTATATACCTAAACGGGACGTTTTTAGGCTGCAGTGGGACACTGCAGGGCACAGGCCTTCGCTCAAGGGTGTTAGGGCATTAGTCCACCACGCGTGCCCAATGCGGATTGGTAGGCTTCACATATTTCCTCACAATGTTTTCCTTCACCGTTTGAGAGCAGTTGGTAATACGTTCATAAATCAGAAAACCTCATTTGTACATGACATCTCGTCCATACGGATTTAAACCCGGACCTCAAGATTGAGTTTCCATACCTACCTCTACAACGCAACGCGCCACCGTACAAGTTATAAGTAATGAATGAATATTCAGAATGTAGTACCTATACCTAAGTATTAGGATTTGAGAATACCTCTGGCTACCCACTCAAGGAAAATAGTCGTGAACAATTTATGCATGCAATTTTCCGCATCAGACAATATAATAATTAAAACAGCATGTCTAAACAATAGACCAGTCATCTGGTTATAATTTATTGCAACATTGCATCGTCTGACAGTCGTGTGGATAGCACGCAGATGTGCGCGGGAGTCTGGCAAGTTGACAACTATTGCGATGGGATGGGATGCTAGCCGTGTATCTATCTATCTATGCTGTCGGGATACGGAGTTATTGAGATAAATTGACATCGTAGTTTAAGAAAGAACGATCTTAATTTGTTCAATTTTGTAAAAGAAAATATATTTTTTTAGGCTTTGCGACTTTTAAGGCTGTAAGGAAAAGTAGCCACCCACTCTACCCATTAATCTGAAAAACTTATGGGTACTATGGGAGCAAACATGTCAGCTCAAAAAAAATCTGCTACTCCATTACGTTTAGTAGGTTTGAGCAGTTTAGTATGGAACAGCGGATTTTTTTTGCGCTGACAGGTTTGCTCCCATGGTAAAAGTTGTTCAGTTTGATGGTTATGTGGTTTAAAGGTTAATGATACTTTTCCTTACACCCTGTATACCAGGGTTAATTTTATATCACTGCAGATTACTTCATAGCAGGCCCGGACTGGCCCTAGGGCGTACCGGGCAAATGCCCGGTGGGCCGCAGCTCTGGTGGGCCGGTCGCCTCTTTCTCTGGACGGCCGGCCCATCGCCTTTCGATACCGGCCCACGTTCAAGGGCGGCTGGTAAAGGGGGCGCCAAAATCAAGAGTTTGAAATAAAAGTATTACAGCGACTTCACAATATTGCAAAAAAATCTCGTTCTCGCTTCGCTCGCTCGTGATTTCAGATCATATTGAAGTCATCACATTATACTACAGTGAAACCTCGAGCTCGCTTCACTCGCTTTTGGTCTTAGATCGTATTGCTGTCATCACATTATATTGCAGTGAAATCTCAAGCTCGCTTCGATCGCTCTTGGTCTTAGATCGTATTGCTGTCATCACATTATATTGCAGTGAAATCTCGAGCTCGCTTCGCTCGCTCTTTGTCTTACATCGTATTGCTGTCATCACAATATATTGCAGTGAAATCTCGAGCTCGCTTCGCTCGCTCTTGGTCTTACATCGTATTGCTGTCATCACATTATATTGCAGTGAAATCTCGAGCTCGCTTCGCTCGCTCTTTATCTTAGATCGTATTGCAGTCATCACATTATATTGCAGTGAAATCTCGAGCTCGCTTCGCTCGCTCTTTGTCTTAGATAGTATTGCTGTCATCACATTATATTGCAGTGAAATCTCGAGCTCGCTTCGCTCGCTCTCGGTTTTGGATGGTTTGCCGTCATCTCATTATACAGGGTGTACCAAAACACCTTAGTAATACTTAAAGGAGTGCTTCAGACCATGAAACTGAACAACTTTATCTGTGGAAAAAAAATCAGCTGTCCCATACAAAACTACTGTTCCGTTGGGAGGGCCGACTGGTTCTAAAATGCCCGGGCCGATTTCAGGTCCCAGTCCGGCACTGCTTCATAGCATGTATTCTACTCATCAAACTGAACAACTTGTACTATGGAAACAATTTCTAAATTGCGAAAAATTAATAGCTGTCCCATAGAACCTATTCGATTCAAAATTAAATGTATGGGACAGCTGTGGTAAGCAAGTGGTACAGTTTGATGAGTTAAAATTTACCCTGTATTTCGAGCTCGAAATTCGAAGATCGATTTGGCTATAATTAGAACTCTGTAAATTTAAACCAGAGTGAGCGAAGCGAGCTTGAAATCTTTCCGCAATAAGGCTTGGCTGTGATTGTAACTCTGTCACTCTATGCATGCAGTACCATCACAACCAGAGCGAGCGAAGTGAGCCCGAAATTTTTTCAGGTCAGAATTTTTTAGGCTACGTGCATTGTGTTCCAATTTCGTTCTATGTGTGTTGAATTGACCGCCCTTAGCACTTGCCCATTTTGCCCTTAGGAGAATACGCCACTGTTGGTGGTGCCCTGCACGTGTGGGGACAAGCGTCAACACACGTGGCATTCCACATCAGGATTCTCCTTAGACACCACGGCACCGTGTTGCTCCATCGGGTAGCAACACACATCGGGTTCAAATCAGCAGCAGAAGATGCATATCAGGCTCAGATTCTCAAGCGCAAATACTCATCTCATGATGGGTAACTATGCCTTTGCGCGGCGCTTGCTTTTGAGACAATGCGTCCGTAGTTGTCCGGTATGACGGTAAGAGAATATGGAGCAAAGTAGGTAGGTGCCATGGTGTCTAGGGAGAGCCCTGGTTGTGGGATGCCACGCGTGTTGACACTGCCATAGGCATGGCAGTCCAAATGAATTCAATTCTATTCATATGGCATGGCACCTACGAAAAATAAATATTCGCAGTATGGCACCACCAAAGTTATGTCTTTGGTACCACCGTACACCTCGCTCGCTCTATAAGAATGATTTGGAATCACTAGTAACACTACTCGCCGCCAGACTGTGCTAAAGTCATAATATTTTTTATATGTTTTCTACTCGACGACAGATGGCGTTGTTACCGCTTGAATAAAATACAAAAATCTCTGCCGCGAACGCGAACCATTTTCATATTATTTTAATTAGCTTCGGCTTTTTAGAATAAAGGTAAGTAAAGCCTGACCAGGAAAATAAAAAACCTGGATTGGGGGCGCTGCAATCGACTGTCATCTTTAATGTTAGTGTTCCAAGTACAAAAATTAGTTCCAATGATTTTCCGCAACATGGCGAGGTTTTTTATATTTTTGGTCAGGCTTTAAGTGCCTACATAAAAAATTTTATAGATTCAAATTAGTTTCTATAATAAATACTAAATAAATAATATATAATAAATATATATAAAAACCTACAGACAAAGGTAGCAGATGACACATCACATACTTAATCCTCAATTCCATTCATGATGTTGAACAAACATTCATTCACACTCGTTTAGTCTCGTTTGTGCTATTTATAAACCAAGTGTCTGTGAAAATATCTAGCAAATTTGTTATCACAATTTAGTGAACGTTACATCAGTTAACGCAAAACACGTGTCTTATCGGACGTGGATTTAGGAAAAATATAAGTTTCTTTTTAATTTACCGTTTAGTTGTCGTTGTAATCGCGAGATGTCGCTGAAACGTGTTCTTGTGGTAAACAAAACATTCCCAGCAGCTGGATTGGAATTATTGAAAAACAAGTAAGTTTTTGAAATTATAGATAAAAAATTTATTCAGCGTTATTTTATTATGCATGACAGCATGCATGACATTAAACCTACTCAATATTTTATTGCTTTCCGTAATTACAGGATTCACGAACCTCGTCTTATTGACGTAGTAAAGGCTAGCTAGAGATTTAATGGAGGATTAACTTTAATTACCGTTTTTGCAACTGAGTGTTAGACAGTCAAAACGTTATTAACTCAGTGGCTGGCTGGAATGCCTCCCGTAGAACCTTGCCAAAATCATATAAGTATTAACGTCATATTATAAGCTTCTGTGACACATTTTTAATTTTTTAACCGCAGATGGAGGTCATGGAGGGTAAAGTTTTTATTTACTAAATATTCATTTAAGTATGTGGGTAACTAGTTAGGTTACTAGGTCAGCATGGGTAGCATGGCAGAGTGATACAGCGCTATCACATCTTCGCTCGCTTTCAATCTGCAAACGAAAGAGATAAAAGATGTGATACAGCCGTATCACGTATCGCATGCTACGAGTGAAGGTATACTTACCTGCTAAGCAGTTATCACCATCATCATCTCAGCCGATAGATGTCCACTGCTGGACATAGGCGCCCAAGGATCGCCAAAACGACCGGTCCTGCGCTGCCCTCATCCAACGCCCTCAGCCTAGGCCCCTCACAAAGTGGACTGACCGACGACCTGGAGTGCGATTTTTGAATCTCATTCGCTGAATTCAGCAACTTAAAATGTCAAAATTACTATGGAGATATGCATCTTTCTACTGCTGATATGACTTTTAAAAATCGCACTCCTGAAGTATGATTTTTGACAGTCAAATCAGCAGAATGATGCATATCTCCATCGTAATTTTGACATTTTCAACGGCTGAGCTCAGCGAATGTGTTTCAAAAATCGCACTCCTGGTGAAGGCGGCGGGAACCCGTTGGATGAGGTACTAAGCAGTGATTGTTTTAAATTACAGAGTACAAACAACAGTGATACCTTACTTTGATTACAACCCGGAAAGTTTACCTGAAATTAAGAAGCATATCAAAGGCGTCGACGCAGTAATATGGAACACCAAGCACCAGCTCAACGGCGAAATACTCGACCTAGCAGGCAAGTAGCGTCTCTAAGGCAAGCTACGACTGACCTATCATTGAGACTGACTCGAAATCGATCGGGTTGAAGCTATAGTTTTGGCAATTTCTCTGAAGAGGCAACTTAAATAAAGCTATGTTCCACGTAGCTCGAAATTCATTCTGATGAACCCAAATGTACTAAAGTATAACTATCTGCCTATTGGGCTGCCCTAAAGCATCAATTCTAGAGCAGACTTAATTACCAACAAAAAAGAAGACTTTTCACACACTTTTCTATCTTATTGGAGAAAAAAATACATGTACCCTCATTTGTTATCCAGTAGGTACTGGGTAATGATGGGATAGTGAATTTCGTGCCAATTCATGCATTATAGTGTCTAGGACTTACAATTTGTAAGTACAGTTATACCTAACTACTTATAACTGACTGAACTAGATCTTGTTTGGTTTTGTTGAACATTTATATCAAACTGCACCAAACAGGTCCCCAACTCAAAGTTGTATCCACCATGTCGTCCGGCATCGACCATATAGACTTGAAAGAGATGAAGAAACGAGCCCTACCTTTAGGGAATACCCCTCAAGTTCTAGACAATGCTGTAGCTGATATTACTGTTGGTTTGATGATTGCTGCTGCCAGGAGGTTCAAAGAAGGCGTCGAAGAATTGGAGAGGTAACCTTGACAAGACGAAGAGTTATTTGCTACCTCATTGTTTTATCATTCACTGTTACGGAATCGCAATATTCTCAAAACTGTACTTCTCATTTAAAAATTCTTGGCAACATCTCGTAACTACTCTCGCCACTATCCTTCCACCCATTATATATGCTGAGTGCGATAAAAGGACTCTCGGAAGGCATTGGAAGAACCAGCCAAAGACTGGCAGAGAGTTAACCCGGGTTAACTCTCTCCCAGGCTTTGGCTAGTTCTTCCAATGCCTTCCAAGAGTATGCCTTCCGAGAGTCCTTTTATCGCACTCAGCATTTAACCCGATAACCTTCATCACATACCTACCTGCTTATTATGTGCACTTGGTCCAACATAACTCTAACCATGTACCACAACTCTAACTCTCTGCGGACGTGTGTGCTGCTCTCGTTATAGGACGCCATGAGAAAAAGTGTTTCTCCTACGACACTGCTTAAAATTTAATTACCAAGATTGTGAAGCCTATGATGAAATTATGAACGTCGCTGTTTTTGACACACTTTATTTAACTACTTTGTGATAGACACACTTTTGCGAACGTACCTACCTGTAAAATATAACTTGAATGCTTTATGTGCCCGTTGTGCTATTAGGAGGATTATGATGAATCTGTGCTAAAACTGTCTACTCCAATTCCACAGTGGAGAATGGAAATACGGCGTCCAATGGATGATAGGACAGGACATAGCTGGCAGCACTGTGGGTATCGTAGGCTTCGGTGGTATTGGCCAGGCTGTTGTCAGGAGATTGAAGGGTTTCGAAGTAGCAAGGTTCGTTTATAGTGGACGGACTGATAAACCTGAAGGTAGGTTTTATTTCTATGTTAAATTAGTTAGTAGGTAGTTTCGTTCTGAATTAAAAACTAATAACCATAAGAAAACTCTTCGGTAGGTAAATCCAAAAATTACTTCTTCAGATTCATTATCGTTTACAAAATTGTTTCAAAAGATCGCTCGCTTCATACGTTTTCCAAAAACCATCGTGGCTAATAATTCATAGTTAGTCATAATAGTTTTATTGCTTCGTGAGGTTACAAAAGGTAGAAAAATGTAAAAATAAGGCGCACATTAATCAGACATGTTTTTCACATGAAGTCATGCTGACACTAAACACACACTAAATAGTGACACTATTTCATATTCATCATCATCAGCCTATATAACTACGTCCCACTGCAGGACACAGGCCTGCCCTCAAGAAGGATGTATGGGCGTTAGTCCACCCACCACGCGTGCCCAAAATGGATTGGTAGACTTCACGTACGCACCGGAATTTCTCCTTCTGCGTGTTATGCAGATTGCCTCACGATGTTTTCCTTCACCGCTTGAGAGCAGTCGGCATTTTATAATTATTACTTATTTTTTAGCCAAAGCCCTTGGGGCGGAACGTGTGACCCTCGACCAATTGCTCAAAGAAAGTGACTACGTAATCCTTAGCTGTCCTTTGACTATGGAAACAAAAAACTTGATTAACTCTGAAACCTTGAAGATTATGAAGAAGAACGCTGTTCTGGTCAACATCGCTAGAGGTGGTGAGTGAGATAAGAATATCTAGGTAGTCTTCCCTATTCGTGAGTCGTATTTCTCTTATAGCTGCCCAAGGAACGTGAATTTACTTTGTATTCACTAAGTTCAGAGGTATTGTGTAAAATATGGGCGAGCATGAGGCGAACACAAAATACCTGCAATGGTCACAGTGTTAGAAGCTTCCGCTTACAATACCCCTTTCAAAATAATAATATCAATTTATTTAACTACAATCATCAAGTCTTCATAAAAATCCATGTCTGTATCACAGACTCAAAAGAAGAACCAGACGTAATGTCATCTAATCATGAGTGAAGCACCCATTTCTTTTGTGTGCGTGCTGTCACGCGGTACATAAGGTGACGGGTTGTAGCACCTGTGCGCCTAGAGCTAGTGCATCTGTGTGATTGTAGGTCCCTTGTAGAACAAACGAGATTGTATTACCTTGCATGCTTCACATCTTTTTAGTGCAATATTCGGTCCGTATTTTTTTCAAGTCCGTAGCCTGTATTTGCTGCACAGTTGATTATCTCAGCAACGACATGACATAATTAAAACGTGCATGGTTTAATCCCTACTTCCATTTCAGGAATAGTGGATCAGGACGCTTTATACGAAGCTTTGAAAGAACAACGCATATTCGCGGCTGGACTCGACGTGGTGTCTCCAGAACCTCTGTCAAAAGATCATCCGCTGGTTTCTTTGCCAAATTGCTGTAAGTTACACATCTTTGACAAGCTTGGGTGAAAGCCTCAGCCTTTCTGTTAATAGAAGGTCAATATTACCGTATGGTGACCGCTTCGAATAGCACCAATTAACCCGGCCGGCCTGGTGGACCGACGACCTGATGAAGGCGGCGGGAACCCGTTGGATGAGGGCAGCGCAGGACCGGTCGTTATGACGAACCTTGGGGGAGGCCTATGTCCAGCAGTGGACGTCCATCGGCTGAGATGATGATGATGAGCCCAGTCGGCTGTCGAAAGAGGCGACTAATTTTTTCAGGCGTGTAAGACTTTTTTGACGCCCAGTTATAGCCACTGCATCTGATCCCACCTCTGATCGTATCGGTCCCCTGTTCTATCAGACATAGGAGGGTAAGGACGAAAGTTTAGCGCGCTGTGCAAATCCTGCGTATGTAGCCGACTGCTTTTCTGTAAAGATTAGTAATCTTTCAAAGATTCAAAGAAACCATCATCAATATTAGCTCAAGTGAATTAATTCGAATCGAATCGCCGAAGATCCATCCTGTCTGAAGTGGAATTTGGAATAATCTCTTCGTGATACCAATCTTATCTACATACAATTTATTATCTTATAGTTGAATCTTATTCTTGGATCTTTTGATACCCAACCCACTATTTGCACTCCTATAACTTCTTATTTTTATCGTGTGGGCAGCAAGCCCTGGTGACAGTGTTTTCAGACCAGGAGTGCGATTTTTGAATCTCATTCGGTGAGCTCAGCAGTTTAAAATGTCAAAATTACTATGAAGATATGCATCTTTCTACTGCTGATTTGACTCTCAAAAATCATACTCCAGGAGAGCGATTTTTGAGAGTCAAATCCGCAGTAGAAAGATGCGTATCTCCATAGTAATTTTGACATTTTCAACTGCTGAACTCACCGAATGAGATTCAAAAATCGCACTCCAGGTTCAGATAAGCAGGTGATTCAGCCTGTAATATCCTAACCAACTGGGGAAAAACGCACAAAGTGACATAAATCATTAGGTGTCCCCCGTGAGAATCAAGTCCACGACCTCTATATACCTACTAGTCCTACATTGATGACCCTGTTTGAAGATATTACTTATCTGTTTTCAGATATAGTACCACACATGGGAAGTGCAACAATTGAAACAAGAAACGCTATGGCAAGAATTTCAGCAACCAATGTCTTATTGGCATTAGAAGGCAAGGACTTGCAATGCCCTGCTTACTAGACTATAATTATAAAAACAATTAGCTGTTTGCATTCCTGGCTTTTATAGCATTTATTGTTATTAGAGTGTGAAAGTAAGTAGATATCAAGAATAATTTACCAGAACATTAATCATAGGGTGGATAAAAGTCAATGTATAAATAAATATACTTAACCGACTATTTATTTCATAGTAGCGCCAGTTCGTAGTATTATGAATCTTAACAAAATCAATTAATTTAAATTACTATTATGCAAAACTTTTTGATAACAATAAATTATTGATAACCATCCCGTATTTCAATCATCCATCTCTGTTCCCCTTAATCCCAAGACAGAAGACAAAACGAGACAAGAGGCATCAGGTTTAACAAGTTATCTAAGAGGTCCCTAAGGTCAAGGACCCAACTCGTAACTGGACTAGGTAGTTGGCATTTACATTTCAAGTTCAGAACTGAGCGGTCTTTATCGATCACTTTAAGAAATACAAATTATATTACATAAAACGAAATCACCGAATCTATAACAATACAACCTTGAAACGGAATAGTTACGGTAACAAATTCGTTTTCCTATTGTTAAGCCGAGATAAAACATAGTTACATAAATGACGCTTATTTATGTCATAGCCGCGCTAACGATAGCAAGTGCCGCGCAGGTAAATAGTGAAAATAATACAATGACGAAGAATCTGAAAGTTGTTGTGTCTTCGAACGACTTCCCGGAGAGCGGCATCGAAATTCTGAGACAACAGTAAGTTGGTTGTTTACTTTTTAACGTTGATTATACGAATTATAGAAATAATACGAACAGAAAAAATACAGAATTAATTTAATTACCGTGAGTGACAGGAACGAGAACTGACATCAACTGACCAACTGACATGACAATGACAACCGATTCATATTTTTTAAATAATTTATCCTATCGGAAAGGCAATGGGAACTAGCCCTTATAGCCGTTGTCTTTAGTTATATTTTTCTTTGAAGCTAACCTATACATATCTCTTGAAATGCGAGGGTGTTTCCCCTTAGAGAATTTAACAATCTCTAAGGTGGTTCCCACATTCAAATCATCTCTTGTTATCTTGATGCCACAGAGAAACTTGTCAATAAATTAGAGATTCCAAAATTTGGGCATCCGTTTCATTTTTGGATTGCGCAAATTCGATCATGCATGTATCAGACTGCAGGAAGCAGTTGAAATGGCTTCCTATTCGTGATCGCAGGAACTCTCAATCCTTTGTCTCTTTGTCTCTAGTATCAAATGGATACCTAAAATAATAAGTAGTAACAAAGAGTCCTATATTATAATACCGTTATGTGTGCTGACTTAAATAGTAATAGTAGCGTTATTTTTAACATGCCAAAACATTAGTTTCACAGTAGTCCAGACGAACCATGCTAACTTCGGTGAAGAGGGTCTGAAACAGAATCGGGAAGAACTCCTCGACATCATCCCGGGAGCATCTGCCCTCGTCTGGGTCTCCAATCTTCCCATCACTAAAGAAATTTTGGATAAAGCTGGTAGCTATTGATTTCTTTTAAGTTTGTATCAAGAACTATAGGTCCACTTCCAAGTCGCCTTACCTACCTACAGATATTTGTTGGCAAAGTTGGATAGGTACCTACCTACTATCTTTTCCCTACTCTGCAGTCTTCTAAAACACGGTGCTAGAGAAGATAATCTAGGCTAACAGAGACTTAATTGTCTGTTGATCCTAATTATATCTACATCTACATGAAGATAACTTACAATGGTGGGAAATTACCAGTAGTAGGCCAATGCCCTATGCACCTTACACAATGTTTACGTAGATTCATTCAACACTTCTTTATAACTACGAACTTAGTAGCTTTACGGTACGATAGTATATTACTTAATATAATAAAACCACTGTTGTAAGTCACACTTAACCAAATCATATCTCAAGATCAACTAGATTGCCAGAAGTGTCAATTAATCTGATAAGATAAGAACGTTATCAATTTGTCAGCTTTTCAATCGACAGAATTTAAGTACCTTCCTTCTTTATGCATTCTTACTGCAATATCAAAATCATTGCACCTGCTAGCTGATTTCTTTCCCTTGTAAATCCTATACAATCAACAACGACAAATATGATTTGAGCAACCTTGTTTGTGTTTGTAAAGACAGTAAAAAGCTATAGACTCTGATCACTGTCTCCAACTTCAGAAAATAATGGCACGTATTTAAGTAATTTGTTGAACCTTGAAAATGTATAACATGATCGGTAGTCCCTCTAGGATGCACATTAGTCGTGCGAAGAAAAGATCGAATCGCACATCTGTCCCGGAACATAGTTATTCATATTATTTATGCGCTACGCTCGTTTTGGTGGAGTATGTTCGCCAATCCAGGTTAAAAAAAGGTAGATGTCGTGTTGTATCAGGAACTCAAGGAATATGCGGAAAAGATACGTTACAGGAAGTGACAGCCTGGCAAATAACTGAAACGGTGTATTCCGACCATCACTATAGTTATTATCTAAGTAAAAATCCAATAAGTACCTTTCACCAGGTCCCCAACTCAAGGTCGTAGCCACAGCATCAGCTGGCTTCAACCACTGCAACCTGGACGAGCTGAGAGCCCGCAGCATCAAACTCGCCAACACTCCCAACGTACTGAGTCCTGCTGTCGCTGAGATTGCAGTGGCCCTGATTCTGGGTGCAGCTAGACGTTTCACTGAAAATCTGGATCAGGTTCGCAGGTATGGTGGTAATACAGATAAATTGTAAGCTAGAATATCAACAATCCGAAATGAACGAGTCAAACGAGCGAATCAAAGTCTTAGAAGAGGTAGAAGACTTAGAAGAAAAATTCTCCCTAAAAACCAGAAACAATTGTCTCTTGAAAGATGTGATGTGATAGATGACAGATCCATCGAGCAATGATTATAAAATATTATACCTAATGAAATAATATGACTCAGTGAAAGAAAGAAACCGTCGACGCTATAAATGACATAGCTGCATGTATGGTTAGAAGCCCCATAACTAGACCTGAATAGTGAGATCAACAATATCGTAAGCTGTGTTATAATAATTTCCAGAGGCGAATGGGAGATCGGCTTCAACAAAGTCCTAGGACAGGATGTCCGTGGAAGCACTGTCGGCATCATCGGTCTCGGAGGAATCGGGCAAGCTGTCGTCAAACGCCTAGCTGGGTTCGAAGTTGCCAAGTTTGTCTACACTGGACACAAGGAGAAGCCTGAAGGTAATTTTTACATATTTTACTTTTATGACTACGTTAAATATAGGGGCCATTCATGTGACGACGTTTGTTATTTTCTTCTTCTTGTGGTGCCATCTTTCGGAGGTTGGATATCATTAGGGGTATTCGGACCCTGGAGACTGTAGCCCTGAACAGTGAGGTAGTTGTCGAACCATTCACACAGGTTCTTAAACCAAGAAATCCTTCTATCAGGCCAGGCTTTATTGTCACCCCAAAATTTCCCCCCTGCAAAATGATCTGGAAAACTTGGTATTTTTCACTACTTACACATTAATGTGACAGGGATCAAGTGTGTTACTCTTATCCAGTTATATATGTTAAAAAACATGCGAAAACATGATAGCGCATATTAGGTTTATGCATTCCGTATCTCTCTTACACACACACTAAACACAGGAAACATAACATATTACCATACTTTTTCCAGGCAAAGCCCTTGGTGCTGAATTCATATCCCTGGACAGTTTGCTGGCCCAGAGCGACTTCATAGTGCTAGCTGTGCCGTTGAACAACGAGACCAACCGCATGATCAACAAGGACACCATCGCCAAGATGAAGAAGAACGCTATCATCGTCAACGTTGGACGTGGAGGTAGGACGCGGTTGAAATAACTTAGAAAAAGTTCGTTTGAGAGAATAGTGGAAG
The DNA here is from genome assembly GCA_963693445.1 of Agonopterix heracliana. Taxonomy (NCBI): domain Eukaryota; kingdom Metazoa; phylum Arthropoda; class Insecta; order Lepidoptera; family Depressariidae; genus Agonopterix; species Agonopterix heracliana. The sequence continues at coordinate 3,769,305 of OY856323.1, read as the reverse complement.
ATCGAATAAGCAGATAAGCATTCCATTACTCACTTATAAAGACTGTAGGTACTAAAACTCCAGAATTATTATAATTATTTTTATTTTTCGTTCAGCGCCTCGCACAACTCGGTCGACAAACATCCATGTGACACTTGATCCTTGTGTTGGACGTATACGAAACATACGCTAAGAGACGTCCCAAATGCACTAGACAAAATTAGGCTTACCTCTGCTAATCTGGCGTCTAGTCTGCTAGGCTGGCAGAACTAGGTTCTTTAATCTGATCAACAATCTTTCCAGAACTGATAGACCAGGATGCCCTGTACGACGCCCTGAAGAACAAAAACATTTACGCGGCCGGCCTGGACGTGACGTCACCTGAACCTTTGCCGAAGGATCACAAGTTATTGACTCTTCCCAATCTATGTAAGTACCGTCGTAGGCTTCTTAAAGTTTCCAGGAGATAGGTACAGGAGAGAGATACTGACATAAATTGGAGTAGCTTTTGACTTACTCTAATGTACTTACCGAAATTGATAGTTAGATTATAGTCGAAACTCGAAAGTCCTATCCTATTGTCCCTGTTGGACGAAAATTTATCCTACGGAGGGACTAACATGTAGGTACCTACCTACTTACAAGTTGTCCCTAAATAAAATAAGACTAAAAATACTTCATAGAAGTCATAAATCATAATCATAACCGTAAAGTAAGTAAGTATCAATAAGAAAATGTTATAATAATATCGATATAACTTTTATGTTGTTGTTTATTGTTGTTGTTATACATGAGTCCAATTATTTACGTTTCTGCGCGAAGAATAAATAGAGGAAAACCTCTTCGACTTCTTTACTCGAAAACTATCTTTCTTTCTTTAATTAATATCCTTTCTTTGGTTAATATCCTTTATGTAATTTATGTAAACCTGGCACATATACCTCAAAAAAATGTGACGCCATTAAAGTAAAATTAAAAAGACTTACATTATTTTTTAAATGAAGTAGGTAAGGTTTAATGGCTTTCAATCTATTTTTGGAATTATTCAACCAGAGCGACAGAACGTGCCAAAAAGATTTTTATGTAAACACAATAAAACCTTTTAATTCCAAAACAAGAAAATACTTTCTCCTAAAATCTTTCTTTTAGATTATGTAGACCGTTTTGTAGCAATTTTAAACATACATACTTACAAACATACATACATAAACTCACGCCTTTTTCCCAGAGGAGAATTCTTTTTAAAATTTTAAAGAATAGTTAAAATCACTTACCTTTTTACTTTCTCTGTGTTAACTTATTCAAACAATTATTTCCTAAACAGTCGTGCTCCCGCACATCGGCAGCGCGACGCTGCGCACACGCAGCGACATGGGCGTCCTCGCCGCCAACAACATCGTCAACGCACTCGCCGGCAAACCCCTGATCACGCCTGTACTGGAGTAACTAAAGATAGAAACAAAATAACATCTGAATTTAAAGAAGTATAGGAGGAGTTTTAAATTGTGAGCACAGAAATCAGAATAAATAGGTTATTAAAGATTATAGTCGATTATGCTACAATCGACTATAATCTTAAGTGTCAATGTTTCAAGTAGGCAGAAAAATTAGTTCCAATGATTTTGCGCTACATGGCGAGGTGTTTTATTTATTTTTCTGGTCGGGCTTTACCTATTTATTCTCCTCTGATATACCCCAACGCAGGTTTTTTTTCTGGTCCTTTTTTACTATACCGATCCGTACAGAAGAATCACTTCGCAAGCAGATTTAAATGACTAGTTACCCTCTCACATTACATGAGATCTGAGACCTTTCTTACTTTCCTGTCCTCGGTGTGTAATCTACTAATACCGTTCTTCTCCTGGTGGGGGACGGCGGCACAGCGTACCTAAACTGTGGAGTGATATGGCCGAAGTGATATTTTTCGCACTAAAATTGCACTACTGGCAACGATATCAATGTACTAAAGTACTAGATACGGTGATCAGTAGGAACTGCATGTTACTCTTAAATGGGGTGTATGCACCTGATTCATGTTAGTCTCCTTTGTACTAATGAGAATGGCAGACCATCTGTTTGACAATCTGTCATTTTTTACAATAATTTATAATAATTTATTTAAATATTTTTAATAAATAAAGACCACCTGTAATCTTTTGTAAGGTAAACTACTATTCTAATATAAGGTCAGTATGTAAAATTATAAGGAAATGTAATTATTAATTTAAATTTGCGAAAATAGGAAAGTCTATTAATTTCCTCAAGATTGGGTAAGTCCATTACATTTTGTCTCATTTCGGCACCCAAAAAGTGATATATAAGAAAAAGAGACAAGGTATAATGATCATAGATGAATCAAGAGACTTAAATCAGAGGGCACAAAATAGGCACAATTTATTGAACTTATCGCGGTTGCCGGACGAACATTGAAAATGACGCTAAGATCGTTGATACTTGAGATTATATTTTTATACCACTTGTTTACGGGATATAAATTATGAGAAAACATATATTTTTTACCTTGAGATGAACAAGATGAAAAAATCAGCTGTTCCATACAAGCAAGCCTACTCGAGCCAAATGTATGGGACAGCCGATTTTTTTTTCGCGATTTCGATGTTAGTGCCATAGAGAAAGTAGTTCAGTTTGACGGTCTGATCATCCGCTTAAAAAAGTGTCAGCATATTAAGAAGGTATACAGGGTGTAAAATTAAATGCGACACTTAGTTAAAGGGGTTCTTCAGTCAGACCATCAAACTGAACAACTACTACTACTACTCTACTAAGGGACTACAATATCGAAACGCGAAAAAAAAATCTGCTGTCCCATACAAAACTGCAAACATAACTTGACTAAAATGTATACACCAGTTTAAGTATGTGTCGCATTTAATTTTACACCCTGTATGGCTTTGCTTGGGAAACATTTTAATGTTTGTTTCATAGCAATCTGTTCACAGTTCACACAATCAAAAGTTATGAGTAAGTATTTAATTCTAAAGTTTCAGGTACACACGGCGTCACATCAAGTTACGCAAAGCCAAAATAAGCTGGCCGCGCGTAGGTAGAGTAATGTATAACGTCGCGCGGCCAGCTTAATAGAGGTTTTGCGTAGCTTGATGTGTCGCCGTGTGTACGTATTTCAGTAGTCTGCGCGTAGGTAGTCGAGGGCACCACTAGTATTTAAACAACTTTGTACAAATTCATACACGGGTAGATCAACTATTTTTTGTCCTCACAGTACTGTTTAAAAAAACGTTTTTATTCCTTTTTTCTTGACATTCAATAATTTTGAAAGATGGATATTGTATCTAATGATATGATTCTTCTACACACATGCACATTGCACCATTTGTGTTGAACTACTAGAAGTTTTTAGCGGTTGTTCGATAGACCAAAAAGCGTGGGGACAACGAAATAAAGCGTCCATCGGACAACCGCCAAAATTCAAGTAAAATTCAAGTAATTTTGCAAAACCGTGTATGCATTTAATAAATGCAATCCTTAGTTATTCCACAAACATTAATTTTTGGGGCAAGCAAAACCTGAGCTTGAGCCTGAGCATGAACATTGAAAAAATTTTATGCAGATGACTGGGACTAGGTATGGACAAAAAATAGTTGATCTACCCACACACATTATTGTTTCACAGATAGTAGGTATAATACCTAACATACATATGAACTGTCGCATCTGTCTTGGTCAGTGATGCTCTTTGACCAAATTATAGTAGTTTCTGTTTATATAAACTAGATGGCACTAATGTTCCCGAAGAGTTTTTGAACATGTTGTTTGTTTGAACGAGCAAGTCTATCGCTAGAGTCTACGTCTATGACTACTGGTGATATTTCACGCTTTGTCATAAGATTTCGTCCACCCTCTGCACGGTATAGGTAATTTTCTTCCCTTTATTCCCTTCAGAGTCCTGTGGCGGTTCCCAACATTTAATTCCATTATTTTTTTTGAGAGGCTGTGTGTACTTTCTGTTGTTGCCATACCATTCAAAATACTAAATAGGGGCATTATATAAAGCCACTTACACAACAATCTTTGTAATTGACTGCCTAGATCAAAAGTTACCTAAGCTTAAAATCAACCCTACCTTAGATCAAAGTCACAAAATTTATGTTTTTTTCCATAAAAATTTACTCGTCTGTCACATCGCCATGACGAATTCACTGATGCGAGGGGGTATCGGGGGCTACGTTTTACCAAACAAAACAACCAGATAGGGTTTATAGTTTCGCTGCAATTGAGAGGGATCATCTTACCTCAAGGGATCATCTCGTACACCTTTCCCCTACCAAGAAAACCGTCAAGTTGTATCTGATAGCAGAATGGGAAGCATCCTTGATAAGTATATAACAGTAATGCATACTTATAAACTAAACATACTCCAAACCAAATATCCTATATAAAGTCAGAATTGTATTTCTGTCAACATTCGAAATACATATTAGCTCTCGTAGCCTGACCTGAAAAATAAAAAACCTGTTTTGGAGGCGGCACGATAAATATGACCTTTAATGACAATATTTCAAGTACAAAAATTAGTACCAATGATTTTCCGCAACATGGCGAGGTGTTTTATTTTTCAGGTATTTAATATAAATCAACGGAACATGTTTTTATGTGTCATTGGTAATCTCTCATTTTGTTTAAATCTAAATAAATTAACAATGTAATCGAAATAATTAAAACGAGATTAATAAAAATTTGGCTTATTATTCTTTATATCTTATACCCTAATAACATGAACTTGAATAACATATAAATATATCTAGTTATGTACAAAATTATATTTAAATATTTTATACTCCATAGAAATCTAGATGGTAATAATATGAAATTATATTATTTGCTTTATGCTATAACCCTTTATCAGACATCATCATCTCAGCCGATGGATGTCCACTGCAGGACACAAGCCTCCCACCAAGGATCTCCAAAACGACCAGTCCTGACATAATATGTGTTTTTTCGCCTACATAATGCTTTATAAATAAAGTTCATTTTATAATGTAGCATAGTGACAAATGTCTTATAGAGGATTAATAATAAGTTGTAAAAATTCGGATTCCGTCCCAATCCTATTTCTACATTTTGTTACACTAATGATAATGAATGACTCTCAAGCATTGATACCAGAAAAAATATTTAAGGTGGTAAGCTTTTAAAAAAAAACATTTTGACGTAGATAATTTAGTCATTGCCATCTAGCTAGAGTACCATCTCGTTCAAGGAAACGCGGGGCGTCAGGCGCCGCAGGGTGCAGAGCGGGCTGCCAGAAACACAAACTTACGGCGATGTATAGAGCTTTCACGGAGAAGTGTTGTCTCACGCGCCAAATTGTCATAGATTTATTGCCCGCCCAATACGCCGCACGACGCCCCGCTTGCCGCCCTGCGTCTCCCTGAACGAAGCCCATTTGAGATTGAGATTTGAGGATAACACATTGCACATACAGGGCTGCGTTCAGAACCTTTGGGTGCGGTTGTTCTTCTCGCTCGCTCTTATGGGTAGAACGCTTTTCACCGCGCCTCGGAACGGCGTTAGTGCGAAAAGTTGCACTCGGGGTGCACTCTGGGCGCACTTTGGGCGTAGGTTCTGAACGCACCCCAGGGTATAAGTGTATGCAAGCCACTTATCAACTCAAAATTCTACAATAATAAGGTAATTGAATGTTGTAGCAAGATTGCTGGGCAGCGCAAAAAAATACAGTCACTACTGTATGTACAAGGTCCAACTTAATATGCTGACGGTTTTCGAGAGGATGATCAGACCATCAAACAGAACAACTTTCTCTATGGGACCAACATTTAAATCGCGAAAAAAAAATCAGACCGATCACATTTGGGCCGAGTAGGATTGCAGTTTATTATGGAACAGCAGTTTTTTTTTTCCCGACATCGTCCAATGCTAAATGAAATGCTAAATGCTACTCGACCCAAATGTATGGGACAGCAGATTTTTTTCGCGATTTCGATGTTGGTCCCATAGAGATCTCTGATCAGAGTGGTCTGATCAAACCCTTAAAAACCTTTAACATATTAAGAAGAACCCTATATGTATAAAATTAGGCTTTGATTGGAAATTGGAATCAGTATAACAATAAAGATGATTATGAATTACTTCCTCAATTTAAATATAAAAATAAAAACATAACTTAAAATCAAGGTGCATCCTGCACAACGGCCGCCAAGTCCTTCAGGAATGGTTCTATCTGGCTCTCGAGTGAGAGAATGTGGCCGGTGTTGCAGTTGTCACTACCGATGAATGTTATCACTAGGGGCAGCTTGTTCATTTGGATCACCTGTAAAAAACAATGGGATGTTATTGCAAGCTGAGAATCAGTCAATTTGAGTATTTGGTAAGTTGAGAATCTGGTATAGTAAGAATCTGGTAAGGTGAGAATCTGATAAGTTAAGAATCTGATAATTTGAAAATATTAATAAGGTGAGTTTAGAATCTGATAAGTTAAGAATCTTGTGAGTTGAGAATCTGGTGATTTGAGAATCTAGTGAACTGTTCACAACATCAAACTATACCTCCTACAGGGCACTGGTCTCCTCGCAGAAATAAGTATGGGATATGCTTTGTAACATTTAGGGCCTGTTTCACCATGTCTTCTGAGTAAGTTCTTGCTAGCTTATCGGACAGATAGTTTGACATATTTTGTATGAAAACATGTCAAAATATCTGTCGGATAAGCTAACAAGAACTTACTCATAAGTGGTGAAACAGGCCCTTAATGTTATAATTAATAGGTAAATGATTATTTATACATTCCGATATCTCTCGCTCTACCAAAGTTCGCTATCAATGGAAGTTCCATAGTTACAAAGAACACTAGCGGTCTAGCTTTAGCCCGTGACTTAGTCCGCTTGGATTTTAGAAAACTTGCACGCCCCTCTAGGGGTTGATTGACCTCAGATTTACCTCTATTTTATTATTATTTCTTAATGCACCCCTAAATCCTCTGTTTATTCCAATTTTCATGTTTCTATCTGCAGTAGTGGTAGCTGTGCGTTGTCTTTCAGTCAGTCGTGGAACTGTATTATGACGTGTATTAGATAGAAGACTATGGTTGTGGGCCGTTTTCCGTTTACAGAAAAGTATTTGCAAATATGATTCTAATAAGAAAAAAACAGGCCATCTATGTCAAATTTACATTTAGTGTTCCGTACTCAACCAAAATATACTTTTTTATTAATTGCAAATCTCTTGTACATGTAAATTCAACAACTTAATAAGGGTGCACATCTATCCACGACGGAGGCAAACAAAACGAATTTCCTTGTAATTCTGACGATTTGTTCGATTCGCCGCGGATAAGTGTGCATGGTTTCATAGAATTTCATATTATAAAGAATTCTAAAATTCGATTCTTTCGCCTCCTTCGGCTCGATCGCCGCGGATAATATTGCGCCGATTTGCGCCCAGTAAATAAATACCGGTCGTTTCTTACCTGATAGCTTGAGTACATAGAAATTATCGTCTTATTCCTGCCTAACCCCAGTTTGCTAGCTTGGTCTGTGGCCATGCCAAATGTAGATATGAAGTTAGGTCTTAAAGCCAGCTGTGGGGCTCTCTCCGTAACCGCTCGTACCAGAGGCACCCCATCCCGGTCAGTTATCAGGATACAATGAAGACCATTTACTCTAAAACAAAAAGTTTTCACCATTAATTTATCAAAGAAAGAAACAGTAGGTAAATGAGTGGTTTGAAAACAAGCATACTTTTCTAGTAAGTGGTTCAGGTATTTACGCAGATCATCGACCATTTTGATGTGGATTTTTAATATTTTTAGTTGCAATTTGAAATGAAAACAAAAATCCTCACGTTCGCCAACAAAAATGACAATGACAGGAAGGAAACGGATTACGGATTGCCTTGCCACCATCTGTCAAAGTTGTCAAATGTCCACAGACAATTTTCTACTTTCTTTTTGGTTCGTAGGCAAAGATGAACGCTAAGAATTCGTGAAATAATATAGAAATCAACTGATTTTACTATTTTTTTACAGAAAAGACTTCATAGTTTAAATTTTTATGAATTTTCCATCAGTTCAAGCTAGTTTTGGACCGGATTTTGATAAAGAAAGTATGAGTCAGATCATCGAACTTATAATGAAGAGAAAGTCGTGAACGAATATGGCAACAATATAGACTGACACCCCTTGAACTTGAAAAAAATCAAATGTTTTTGTCTATAGCCAAAATGGCAGGACTGGATTGACAAGTCTGCGATTTTCATAATTTATTTTTGGGTGAAAAGATCGCAGCCTTTGTGCTCTTAAGGCGTTTGTTGTGTTTCTTTATAAGGTAGTAAACGAGTAGTTTTCGTGAAAGTGCTGAAATAGTTCTCAGTCGAATCGCTTATATGTTGCAACTTCTCGAAAAATAGCTTTGGGTACGATGATAACAAAAGATATAAAAATTCAGCCTTGTACCTTTCTGTGTTCTTTTTCGTCGTATGTGTACCGTTGGTATTAGCGAGTCATGAGCGTTAGCAGCCGCGAGAGTCGCCGCTTGCACACGTAACCGAGCAAATTGTGGTTTTAAGGATTGTGACGTCACGATATCGACAATACGTTATTTACAGATGTTTGAAGGCCTTTGTCGGTGAGCTGGAACAGTGTAGTGGTGTCCCGGTGAGGGAGGAGTTCGCGGTGCAGTGGTGGGCCCCCGCGAGGATGGGCGGCGATGTCTGCCCCCTCCGAAAGTGCTACCAGCCCTTCACCATGCGCCTGCACCAATATATCGCTTATGCAATTGTTCCACGAGCTGAAACAGAAGTTTCCCGGCGTCCCTGATCATGTTGTATCGAACACGATCGAGCTATACTGTCACGACAAGCAAGCCTGCGAAACCCATCTACACAGCGAAGTCAAGGCCTCCCTAACGCACGCGTACCATGCGTCCTCGTCCGCCGCCGCTCGCCAGCTCAACGAGCTCAAACTCAACCTGCCCGGCAAGTGCCGCAACCAGCCTATAATCAAGCACGAAGCCGCTAAACTAACACCCGTGCATTCTATCTCTTGCCAAGGACCACAAACAGCCGTACTAAGCTCATGCAACGATGAGAAAATACCAAACACAGATGACAATCAGAATGTCGTTGAACCTGAAACTGAACGGAGAAACAATGCATCACCAGTCACAGTTATAAACATAGATAATTGTTGTGCGAAATACAGTGCGGAATCACCGAGCGATCTAGAATTGACGAACGAAAATACTAAAGAGCAAGAACAAAGTCCGCCGAACAATACAGAACTGGAAAGCACAAACTATAGAATTTTAAAGAGTCATAAAATAAAAAGTAACTTAAATGAGAGGCTAGATAAGGAGAAAGAAAAGAAAACGATAAATAAAGAAGAGTTGCAAGAGCCTCAAACTCAGGAGAAGCCAGTACGTCCCAACACACTTAACTTCATAAAACCCAATCCAGATATTGCATTTAAACCGACATTGAAAGAGCCTGAAGCGGAACCGTGCAGGACGATATCGCCGGCACCGAAACATGAACCTCAGACTAAAGAGACGAAATCTCCGTATCGATCAACAGGATACCCCTTAAACTTGTCTGTGAATGTCAACTGTCATATGGACTTGAGCCGCAGCTATGATCCGTGGTTAGAAGATTATGATAGTCCAAGAACGATAACGTCTGTGAATTTGACAGTTTGTACGCCGACATCGAACATGGCTAGTCCTGTGAGAGAGACGAGGGATGAGGACGGAGGGTTTGAGGGGCATGTGACGGTGACTGTTAGCCCCAGCACGGCCAGAGCTCCGCGGAGACCAGCACCGCCTCCACCTCGGACGAGGATCGAGTCTCCGAGGCCGACTAGAGCTGCTCCTGAACCACCGGGATCTACACTTGGTAAGTCTTGAATATAGTCATTCATTCATTCTTTTATTTAATGGCACTCTGCTTGTCGCAATTTGGCCAGTATCAAGTGATTCGTGTACATCTCAAGTATTACTATTGAACGGTAATAGATAGGGTGATCTCAAAGCCCTGTTTTTAATAAAACACACCCGAAACCGCCATAAGATGCCGTGTGGCCACTTAAATCGCGAGCCGAACGAATTGACGTCTACTCTTGAGCCCACTAGCCACGAGACTCTTGAATATTGTCTATTTAACGGATGCTTTTACTTTCAAAATCAACCTGCATTTTATACTGTTTGTGCATTCATACCTACATGCAACTTTTTTTAGACACCAATGCCAAAGAAATGGTGGTTGTCTACTAATCAATAAAAGGTTTTTAATTTTAATAATATAGTACGGTAGTGCATCTTTCTTTTGTGCAGAGTGTGTCTATTTGTCCCCCACCCGTATCACCGAGGAGCTATTAAAAATATCCGTGGACCTGCACAGTGTGCACCTGCGCGTGCACCTGCACAGTAGCACTTTTGCCTACAAATTTTGTTTCTGTTTTTTTTATTATTATTTTTTTTTTTTTATTAAACGCCTTGTTCAAGAAGTTTGCTGGCTATTTTACAAGAGAACTAACCCCCCCTCTGCAAAGACACAGGCCTCTCAAATGTTTTGTAGTATGTGTAGTATAGGTCAACGACCAAACCCTACTTGCCAAATAATTATAAATAAATGATGAGGTGAGATGAGGTGACACCATGCATGCCCAATGCAGATTGGCTATATTTCGCTTTCCTTCACCTAAGAGAAAGAAACGAATATTTTTAATAGCTCCTCGGTGATACGGGTGGGGGACAAATAGACACACTCTGCACAAAAGAAGTGAGGGGACCTCCCCTCACCCACCCCTCCGAATTGTTCCAAGATGTTTGCTGGGAACTTAGATATCATCTTGTGTTCAAGATATAAATTTTAGATTGTTTCTGATTGCCAAATAGATTTTTTTCCTAAAAAAGATGCTCTTGTAAAGCTTTAAGGAAAGTTGTTGTAAAACCAATCCTTAATTTATGTAAACATATTCAATGCAGTACAAGCAAGCAGATAAGCATGGATTGGAAAACCCAAATATTCAACTCAATGATTATGAGTATATGAGTATTCCCATGAATTTAAAATTGGTTGAATTCATACAGTAAAGTGTAAACTACACAGTAAAAAGTAAGTTCTGTTCCAAACAATTTGTTTAGTAAGCTTTTCAATTACTTAATGATTATTGATTATAAAATTATATTTTATTCTTTGTTTTATTGAACAAACAAGACACTAACAGCTGAGATAAATTCATTACAAATGCTATCTATAAAAGGTATAGTCCCTTTCTAAACAGGATATTGTAGTATCCATGACCTATAAAAGGTTATAATTACTCATATGCACAAATGGGCTGCAATATAAATGTTACCATGTGTGGTAAACATCTTGTCATGCATCTGTTATATATGACCTATGTCAACAAATGAGGAAACGGTTAAAAACATTAATGCAGTGGAGCTTTGTTTTTCTTTTATGTTACACAATATTTAATTAAGTGCAATCGCGATTGTCATATAGTTAGTTAATATCTTTATGAAACTACCTAGCTAATTAAGTAACTTGTGTACATAATTACTTACATTCAATACAGTTTTATACCTTAAAACTCCTTAATGATTAAATCATGGGCGTAGCAATGATTTTTTCCCAGGGTGGGCCAGGCCCAGGCGAGGTTGATGTAATAAAAACTAAAACATAGAGCAAGCGAAGCGAGCTCGAGATTTCACTTAATCCTGGAGCGAGCAATGCATCTAGGTCTTTGTGATACAATCGTAGCCAGGAGCGAGCGAAGCGAGCTCGACATTTCACAGAATTCTGGAGCGAGCGAAGCGAGCTCGAGATTTTTACGACCTAAAAGCTGGAACGATCACAGCAAACTCAAGATAACTACTCTATGAAAAGATATACGATCCAAATCGCTCGAGATTTTACTGCAATTTGTCTAGCCAGGAGCGAGCGAAGCGAGCTCGACATTTCACTGAATTCTGGAGCGAGCGAAGCTAAGTGAGCTCGTGATTTACTGCAATGCATCTAGGTCTTTGTGATACAATCGTAGCCAGGAGCGAGCGAAACGAGCTCGACATTTCACTGAATTCTGGAGCGAGCGAAGCGAGCTCGAGATTTTCCTGCAATATGTCTAGCCAGGAGCGAGCGAAGCGAGCTCGAGATTTTTACGACCTAAAAGCTGGAACGAGCACAGGAAACTCAAGATAACTACTCTATGAAAAGATATACGATCCAAAACCTAGAGCGAGTGAAGCGAACTCGACATTTTACTGCGATATGTCTAGCCAGGAGCGAGCTCGAAATTTTACAGCAATATAAATAAGAGAACAGTACGTTCTAAAAACAAGGAGCGAGCGAAGCGAGCTCAAGATTCTGCTTCAAGATTTGCAAGGTTTTGTGAATGTACATTCTGACCACATTGTCTTTTCAAGAAAGTGGATATAAGAAACGAAACACAAGAAATTAAATACCTACCTATCGAGTTTATTTATTATTATCACCTTTTGATATCTCTTATTTTTAGTAAGTAATTCATTTAATTTCTGGGGTGGGCCAGAAGGATTCTGGGGTGGGCCGGGCCCACCCGGCCCCCCCCCTTGCTACGCCTATGGATTAAATTATTACCACAATAACATTTTCATGATGATGGTTGGAATGATTTGATGATATTAGGGGAATAGAAGGAGAATGGATGTGGGATAATTGATATGGAAGTCTCTGGAAGAGGCCTATGTCAGAAGGAAATTGGATGGGTTGGATAGGAGTAAAAGAGTGATAATAAATGTAATATTACAGTCCCACTTCTGGGCAAAGGTCTCCCCTGAACTCTTCCACATATCTCTATCCAACGCGGCATCCCTCCATTCGCTGCAATAGGCATCCAACTAGTCGCGCCACCTTTTCCGGGTTCTGCCTCGACCTCGACTACCATCTTTAGGCACCCATTGCGTGGTGATTGATGCCCACCACTCGTCGTGCATTCTTCAAACATGCCCAGCCCAGTCCCACTTTATGTTCACAGATTTCTCAACTACATCAGCTATTTGGGTTTTGGAGCGCAGTGTTGTGTTCCGGATACGGTCCGTCCTTTTCACACCTAGTATACTACGCTCCATAACTCTCTGACAAACCTGCAGTTTGGACTTTTGAACCTTTGTTAATCCTGGGCACCGTAGGTTAGGATGGGCATAATACACATGTCGATAAGTTTGCTCTTGAGTGAGAGTGGAAGGACGCCCTTCATTAGTTCTTAAACCTTATAATTATAACATTGCAGATCGTTCCCTAATAGAGCGGCAGAAGGAGCGTCTGGGCCGGCTGGCCATGGCCCTCGCGCAGGAGAAGGGGCGGCTGGCGCAGCTGAGCCGGGAGAACCAGATCCTGGCCGCGCCGCCCCCGCCGCCCGTCGCCGCCCAGCGCCTCAAGGACTACGTGGAGAGGCTGAGAGATCAGTGCGATACCCTCGCTAAACGGCTGGAAATGAGTGGGAATGGTAAGGGTTTTTGAAAGTGTAGGTACTTCATTTTCAGCCTTTACAGGGTGTAAACTTAAATGCATTTACATACTTTAGATCAGACCTTCGGACTGAACAACTTTTGTTATGGAGCCAACATCGAAATATCAGATAAAATATCTGCTGTTTAAAATGTTCTATCAATCAGCCATTGAATTTTTCTTCCCGTTTTCAGTTTGATAGTCTAACTAAACTTTAAAGCACTGCCGCATCTGTTGGGCACATGCCCTATGATTAAGATATATATGCCATGAATAAGAGTGAAAGAAAGCAGGCCATACTTCACTGTGCCCAAGCACGTAGTTGCTCAGTGGAGGTAATAGATAATAAGATCATTTAGACTTGTTCTAATTGTAACCGTTTTTAAGAATAACCAGTTGGAAATATTACAAACTAATACAACTTCAACCTTAAGAGTTTAAGAATGAAACCGGTGACTGAATTTAAGTTAATAGTATCAAAATTTCCTCTCCCTCATAACAAACACCTCACAAATTCCTACCATCATCTATTCCAGAACCAGAGGATTCCGACAGCTTCTACAGCAACATCTACACGGGACAGCGACCCCCTTCGTCCTGGCAGTGTCACATGTGCACGTTCAGGAACCACCCGCTGCTGGACAAGTGCGAGGAGTGCGATATGCCCAGGATATTCGTAGGTACGTCCCCGGCCAGAACACACGACTCTGGCTTCGGCTCCTTCCGTGATAGGAACCGGAAGTTGTCCCAGGTCAACCAAACTGAGGACGACTGCATCTCCAATCTTCCTCAAGGTTGTGCCTTCAAATTGAACTGTTGAAAGTGCCTTAAGAAGTGTTTTTAAAGTGTTTTGGACAAATGTGTTGTGACTTTTAACCCCAGCATGTCGGCATGAATTTTTTATTAACATTTGATGAAGAAAATTCCTTGTACATTTTAGACTTTTTCAATTGGAATTTTCTTTGTGATTTTACAGAACTTTTTTATTGTTGTAAAATGTTGGTTACGTTCAAAGTTTTAAGTGTTGGACAAACTTTTGCATGTGTGTTGAATATTTGACTGTATTAACAATTTATTCCTTGTTTATTTGTAAATAGTTTGGGCTATTATTATTGGCAGTTATTTAAAGCAAGATACTTACGAGATCGGTGATTTTTGATCAAACTTAGGGGTGCTATAAATAGATAGGCATTTCCGTCTCTAGCAGAGGCTTAGAGATGTGAACGGATTGACAATAATTTGAAAAAAAGGTCTAATTTCTTAATTAATTTAAGATAGTGTTGTAAACAATTTAAATTATTAGGTTATTTAAAAGTTTTACTAGAAGTTATTTGTATAGATTATATTTATTGTTTTGTTAGGCTGACATAACATCACTTGTTAACTGGTCATGATGGGACATCACAAGATCTCACTAAAAGACTACTTATTGCGCCTTGCCAAAAAAATTTACTAATTTATTCAAACGTATTTGAAAAAAAATCTGCTCAAATCTATATATTTGCTCAGGGATCGGTATTTATAATATCTAAATGCATATCATAAATAAAAAAAATTTTCAGTGTTACTGTAACATTATTATTATACATGTAAAAATTCTTATCGCTTTTGCAATTTGAATTCCCGATAGACATTCGAAAGTCGATACAGAGAAGGGCAAATTCACGCGTCCTACACGAAAAACGAAATGTAACATAGAATATTGAACTTTATCTACACGGAGTTAAGATAAAATGTCAGTTGAGGGGACAAAATGAAAGCACCGCACCCTTCCTGTATACGTGCTTGACGAGCTCTTGCACGCCCTTGTAACGGTTGATAGGTTATTTGCGAGTTATAAGATAGGAGTGGTGCGAATAACTTTGCACCTTATTGCCGCGTAGATAGAGTAGCTATTTATTTAAATCTGTTTGCGTAATTCTTCTGTACGGGTAGTACTAAGTAGTATTTATTCTGTGGCCGAGCTTCCCATTTTAACCCTGCAATTGACATTTATCTTAATCCCAGTATTATGTAAAGTTCAATATTCAATGTAACATATTGTTCTAACGCGCCGGATCGATGCTCATTCAATGTAAATAAACCCTAATAATTTATAAAACGATACGAATTACGAACCCATAGAAACTGCGTCTCTCAAAAACAAAAAAATTCAAATTATTCTAAAAATCACATTTTCTATCATTGGCAGCATATGATAACATAATATTATATATTTGTTATCTTAATTATCGAATTTATCTGTGATAGTCGTCGGCTCTTTGTTTCTTAGAATTCAGTACTATATGTACAGTTAGATACATGTTATCAATTATTATCTAAAAAAAAATATCTATAAGAATTGATGTTTGATTGTTTTTATGTAAGACGTAATCTCGGCATCTTCCCGACTGATTTGGAAATAATTCAATTGCTTATTGAAAGAGAAACATCACAATTCCTAACATTACTGTTCGTTATCAGTTAAAGCATCAGATGTGTTATTTTAAATAAAAAATTAGTTATACAAATACATACAATAAGTTTAAACATAATTCGAAGTCGAAAATCAACTAATTTGGCAGTATTTGACGAATAGTAAATCCCGATCGATTCTGAATCGAATATTCGCAGCCACAATAGAAACCAAAAAAAAATGTCACAGAAGCCACCGTGATTTATTGTAAACATGAATTTTCTATAGAGTTGGTGTCGGCTATAGCCGTCAATGGCTCTTATACCCTGAATAATATGTGTCGGCTAGTGCCGTTTGTGGCTGCGAATAGGTCTGCAATGAATAGTTGTGTTACCGGGTAAAACAAATATGAATCACATAAATACACAATCTCAGAAGTCAAATACTTATCGAACTGAAAGTCATGCGCATTAACTAGTTTTAATAATATCTAGTAAAAATGTAGGTAGATGAATAATATTGCCACTTTTAAAAATAGGAATATTGGTAATATATAAGGTCTAACAAAATAAGGTGAAACTATTTTAAGGGGATGATCAGACCATCAAACTGAACAACTTTCTCTATGGGACCAATGTCGAAATCAAATTTTTTATAAATAATATTTACACTGATCTACTAAATATTTTGCTATCATCCCTGAATAGGGACCTGTGTTTTGTTTACTTTGCACGCCGCACGCACGCAGCGGCTTCCTTTGAACTCAACGCGCCCGGCCCCCACTCCCGCCCTTGCTTGCGTTGCGTTGCGACCTTTCACCTTGCTTTGACATCTTCAGTAGCGAGCGAGCGCTCGCGCACGCCGACCGGTCGATACGTTTTGCGCGCGCCTCACTCAACCTCTTGCAAGGTTACGTCATTACGTGATATGCTTTACCATCATGAACGTGACAACTAGTGACAAGTGTACGGACCTAGCTACTTGGACGATACATACGGATTTCGGTGAATAGGCAGAGGTATTGAGTGACCTGGAGAGCGATTTTTGAATCTCATTCGGTGAGCTCAGCAGTTGAAAATGTCAAAATACCTAACTATGGAGATACGCATCTTTCTGCTGCTGATTTGATTTTAAAAAATCTCGCTCCTGAAGTATGATTTTTGAACTATGGAGATACGCATCTTTCTGCTGCTGATTTGATTTTAAAAAATCTCACTCCTGAAGTATGATTTTTGAAAGTCAAATCAGCAGTAGAAAGATGCGTATCTCCATAGTTATTTTGACATTTTCAACTGCTGAGCTCACCGAATGAGATTCAAAAATCGCTCTCCAGACCTGACCTTACGCCACTTGATTTCCATGTATGCCAAAACAGAACTACCAGTGAGCTCCGACAACGGATAGTGACCGCACACGTGATGTATTAATACGATTGAGACGTTTTAATCAATAAGTGCAAAGACACATCCAAAGACGTGCAATAAAGTTCATTGAGAAAGGTGTGGGATATGTACAAAATTGAATGTAAGTAAAAGTACCTACTTACATACCATTTGGATTACATTTTTTAAGCAAAATGCTACGTTCATTATCTACCTAAACATCTGAACTTAGACGTCCCCAACTGCATAGTCAAATTAGTCAACCAGCTCGCGGGGCCCCGGCGCGTAGGTAGGTTCAGTGACCTCGCCTCGCACGCCCGCTTCGCCACACTCGTTCACAGCAGAACAGGGCCAAATCCAGTGGTAGATATTATTATTTTTTACTTTTAAACAGCAGATTTTTTTTCTGTTGATTTCGATATTGGTCCCATAGAGAAAGTTGTTCAGTTTGATGGTCTGATCATCCCCTTAAAATAGTTTCACCTTATTTTGTTAGACCTTATATATTTTCGTCCATTAAAATGTCAGTGCAGGTAAAAAAGAAAATTTTTCATGATACATAATTTCACTGTAAGCTATTTCATTGCTAAAACAATCAAGTCAACAACAACCGAGAAGCGATGGGGTTGTGTGTCAACCAGCATCAAAATATGATGAACATGTGTGAACCTTATTGTAATATAAATAAGGGTGACAAATCTTCATCAGAATTGACGCCGACCGACTACTTAATCTCCATTTGCTACTTCCGCCGGTAGAACTAGCATAATGCCGATATCCGAGAACATTACCTTCAGTCATTAATTTACCAACTTCGGAGGTCGGATCCGCGATAAAAAGTGTCCGAATCAAAAGAGTAACAAAATGCATAAACATTAAAATTTCACATGCCATTTTTTTCGAGTATTAGTGCCGGTGTCCGTTAGTTGGTGAGTCAATGCCTTCAGCATTACAAAGGCGAGTTTCTTTTTTTGCCGTTTGTTGCGATTTTCACTCCGAAGTGAGGCCGAGGGCGCCATTATAAGGTTTTGCCAGGGGCCTTAGGTATTATAGTGTAGCTACGCCGCTGATTCTAATTTATGTATTTTGTATGTAATATTATAATTATTAGAGATCGGATATTCGGACGCATATTTACCTAAACTTCATTTTTGGCTACGAAATTATGGAAACGCCTTCTTAAAGAAATGGAATTCTATGGAAAAGTAAGTTACAATAATCATAAATTTTTATGAAAATCTACACCTATCGCTTAAGATAAAAATGAAAAACGTCGTTTAACACAAAATACGTCCTTTTTCCTATGTAGTTAGGCACAAAATAAATCACGTTTTTTGCGAAATAGTAGTTTGCTGCATATCACAAATCTGCATAAGTTTTTATCAATTTTACACTATTTAAATATATTTAATGAATATAGTTATGTACTTACTTATTGACTTATTATAGGCATAAATGAATTTTGTGATCAATCAATTGAATTTTTATGTATATTATGTGAAGAAATAAAATGTTATTCTATAATTAACGTTTGTTATTTAAACATTGTTTATTTTAGTATTTTGACTAGAAAGGTTAAACGTACACTACTAGTCATTAGTCAATGCAAGTACAGTACTTTTAATTGAAGTTCAAGGTTCGGAACCGTTCGTGATTTTGTTGAAATTTCCAAAATAAGTTATATTTTGCGGAAATTATCGAAAATTACGTTTTCGGAGTTTGAACTGCATATACAGTACTGTATAGGTAGATAAGGTAGAATGGTTATTTTCAAGCGGTGATTATTTGATTACGATAGTAAATTTTTAGTCACACCAAATGTATTCGTCCAAGTTGTGGATGTAGAATGACGATAAATCAGTCAGTTTCCGATGCTTTTTTTAATAAAAACCGTCTGGAAACTATGTGTATCATAGATTGATGCCCTAATACTGTTTTGTTTGGCTCATAATCATGTTTTCCTATAAAATACTAGTGTATTGTGTTGTGAGATTTCCTTTCTTACCAATAACTTATTTTCAACCTAAAGTATACTCAAGGTAAGTTACTTTTTTCCTTATTAATCCTTTAACACGATGTTGTGAGTGGAATGCCGTGTTCGTTGTATATTTTATTTTAGAGTCCTAATAATACGGTTTATTTTTTGCACAGTTCGGGCGCCAGATGGTATAACGGTTCGGCTTGGTCGGAGAAGTAAGTATATCAATATTATTTAACATAAAAAGATATTTAGATAACTTTTTCAAGAAGATTAAAGTTGTTAGTGTGCGAATGGCCAAACAGGCCGACTTTTCTCACAACTTGGTGACAGATGTATTTAAAACTGACTGTATCTCTTTGTATACACATTGTATACAGTATAACATACGTATGTAATACCGAATGCTCGGTTATCTTTATATTTCGATACAGAAATATGGTTGCAAGAGAGAGCGAGCGTGATATTGTGACGTGAAATACCGACCTACGCCTTTTGTGATATAAAATTAAGGAAGTACTTAAACAAAATTGTGTGTTTTCTTCATAAGATATTGGCATCTTATTGGCTTTTCTTTTTTCATTTTCAGAAATAATGCGTTCGTGGGTTTTATGAGGCAGAGGACGTGCCTCTGAAATAATAGTAGATTTAACCCTATCTTAAGTGCAGTAGTAAAAATCTGTGATGTTCGCATTTGGTAATTAAGTCTGATATTTTTTTAAATTACACAAGCTATCATTGAAATCCTTTGTCTTGAAAAGTGAAAATCCATTCATGAAAATGTAATCAACTTTTGCTACGATAAATATGACCAGAAAAGGGGCATTATTAACGTTAGCAAACATTTTTTTGAGTGTTATTAATTTCTTTGCATTGTCAAATGATTTCAATTAAGCAATGTAGTAAACTTTTTGATTTAACACATTCCAAAACCTGTTGCACATTTTATAATTCTTTTTGTTTTAACTTTTGTTTCTTTTTTGATTCTTTCCTATCTCTCTGAGTGCTCTGTTGTGCCAAATGCGAATAACTTCGTTATTTACATTAAATACACTGCTGCACTTAAGGTGGATAGGGAAGCTAATAATTATAATCTAAATGTATTTATGTTATTTTATTTTCTATGTATCGAAACATGTTTCATATCATGAACCAAGAATTTGCTCTTGTAAAGCCTGAGTTTAAAATGAATTTTTCCTTCAATTATCCCCGTTTGTGATAGATATTCTTATCTTATAGATTTGGCGATCGCCCGACATTTTAAATTGTCTTTTACCCGTATTAATAAGGCCATTTGTGTAGTTATTATCATTAGGTACACGTTGGTTAGGTAAAACCTGTTTTAAAAAGGCATACGGCAACTGGCTATCCTCGAAATCTTATTTTCGCAATAATTAGGAACCGAATCAAGAACAGTCGACATAATCTTGAGTTTATTTTCAGTTCGACTACTTATAGGTACTTACATCTGTTATATTTTTTCTTAAAACGATCAAGGAAGTTGTTGCAGTAATTACCGAGAAATTACTAGACAAACAATAATACTTAATTTTTTTTTATTGATAAATTATAACGTTTGGTCTAAATATATTACTTCGATAAATACCTATAAAATACAAAAGCTTGTAAAAACGATACGAAATTTTATCTACACCTACCTACCAAAAAGTATTCGGAAATAAATTCTTACTCTCGCAGAATATTTTTTATTTGGCCTCGTAGGTTCGTACTTACCTTATTTCGTCTGGGATCATATTGGTAATTTACCCTATTTGTTCCTGTTTATTACCTTTACTGTAAAATGAAAAAAGACTTCTTAACTGGTGCATTATCATTATCAACGATTATCAACACCAAAAAAACTAGAAAGATACCAGGGCAAGAATATAGAAATACATTTAGAAAGAATTTAAGTTTCTTGCCACATCTTTCAACTAGAATTATTTATCTTTTGACGATTTATCGATTTCTGAAATCTAATTTTAATAAAATAGGTAGTTTAAGTAAATAAAATTACAGGAAATATAAAATGGCCGCCTTAAACAAATTACGCCTTAAACTTGACAAATTAGCAGAGAATGTTCCTTGTTTTAATGTATAAATAAACAAAATTTTAACTTTTATAAGGAATTTTAGCTAGGAAACCTGTAAGTTTCTCCTTATATTAAACTCATTTTATAATAACTGTGTAAGTATACCCGTCACAGTTACCTAATGAACGGGATCGACAGAAACGGATAAAATGTAATTTTCTTGCTCACACTTTAGAAAGTTAATGTGAAAAGGTATTTACTTCAATTTTTTTTGTTTCCGTCGATCCCGTTGTTTAATAAAGCGTTACCAGAAAAATTTAACCCCTCGCCATTTTGCGGACAATCATTGGTACAAATTTTTGCAAAAATAATGGTTATATTCGATTGTAGCAAAGCAAGCTTTTATTTTTTTGGTCAGGTTTTATTACACTCGCACTCAGTCGTAGAAACGCTCATTAAAGTTAATCCTTCATTAAATCTCGTGCTGCCACTTCTTGTCTTGTTGACGTAGTAAAAGCTAGCAAGAGATTTAATGGAGGATTAACTTTAATGAGCGTTTGTGCAAATCAGTGTCAGTTACAGACACGCTCAACAAAGTTAATCCTCCATTAAATCTCTTGCTGTCACTTTTTGTTTTGACTTAATAAGAGATTTTTTGCAAATGTTTCTGCAACTGAGTATGTGAGACAAATTGATACGAGAAGCGGGTTAAGTACGGTAGCCGGGGATACAAAAGAATCATACTTACCTAGTCCTCCATGATAAAAATTCAGAGACTGCACCATTGAACTTATGTTTTTATTGGTGTCTTTCGTGTATAAAACGACTTTAAACTTTTTGTAAGGAACTGTGAATCTTGGGTTTGTAGGGATTTTTTAGTTATTCCTTATTCCCAATCCGTATTTACGTATCAGGTTTAGTGTAACCTATTCTATTGGCAGAAAAACTATTATTATATCTAAGTATCTAAATTACTTTTTCACCTCACAAGCTCGGAAAGATTCTTTTTATCGTTCGAAATCTGAGTGCAAAAGTGTATTTTATCCGCTAGCGTGGAAAGAGTTTTTGAAATTCGAATCTGTCTATTCAATATTTTTCTATACCGCCAATGCACTGAAAATGCTTAATAACTATTTCATGACACTGGCCAGCACGAAAATAAAAACTTTTTGAAATGTTCTTTTTAGCAATTCACTTTTTTTCCTCGCTGTTGTGAGGTGAAAAATCGTGTGTTTCGCTCGGCTGCAAAGTTATTCTGCGTCTCGTACCTTTGAAACCTTCGCTGAACGCTCAGGATTCTATTATTTGAACCACTCGCTTCGCTCGTGGTTCAATCCTAGAATCCTTCGCTTGCTCAGGTTTCAATAAAAGTACTCGCGCCAAAAAGCAACTTTGCAGCCTAGCATAACAAATAACTATTTAAACTATGATTTCAGAAGAAAACCCGGACTCGAGTAGGTATACCTATGGTCTTAAAATATACAAAATATCTTGGAAAATATAAATAAGTAACATGAAAAAGTAACAGTCACTGTGATTTCTAGTCGAAACACCGAACTTTTGATTTTATCTATGATTTAAGTTTTTGAGCATTTCTTTCTGTATAAAATTATTAAACTTGTGCTCAGTTATTGTATATATATGAGTATATAATAAGTATGTATCTATAATATGCATAGAAAAATGATCATTGTATTTATTTTTCAATTTTCTGTGGTCACAAGATACTTGTTGTACCTTATGTGATGGTAATAAGATGGATATTAGTATTCTTAATGAAAAACCGCACTTTTCAAGCTAAATTTAAATGTGCAAGTAAGTTTTTTAGTATTTTAGTCTTCGATCACTAAAAACTAGGTTCACAATCTCATGAATAGGAACTGTCAGCGATATCAGTGCGATTTTTGAAAATCATACGAGCGGTTCGGCAGTAGAAAATGTCAGAATTACTATGGAGATTATGCATCTTTCTACTGCCGAACCGCTCGTATGATTTTCAAAAATCGCACTGATATGGTGCGATGTTAAGAAAGACCATCATAATAGTCAGTCACAGAATAGAAAATTATATAGTCGCGGATACACCCCACCAGCACTTTCTGGGGACTCCTTAGTTAGGGGAAACGAGCAAGAACATACAGAATGTGCGCCCGTGTGAGCAGGATGGTGCGTGTGCCGACGCCATCTTGTGTCTGTTGCAGTACTAATCGTGAGACCGTTTTCCATACAGGGTCCCATAGTTTTTTTTTACAGTTGGATGGTTTGCTCATCCCCTTAATACACTGTCAGCATATTCAGAAGGACCCTATAAGTGCCGGGTGTGCCATAGTGCACTCAGATATTCGTTGTGTACACACGGCAACACATCAAGCTACGCAAAACCAAAATAAGCTGGCCGCGCGTAGGTAGAGTAATGTATAACACCGCGCGGTCAGCTTATGTTTGTTTTGCGTAGCTTGATGTGTTGCCGTGTGTACTTTAGAGTCCTTTCTAGAGAATTGATTGTTTACCTATAGTTTTTTAGCGATTGAAGATTTTAGTGCAGCAGTGATTGAAGAACAATGAACTGCGTTCTGGACATAGGCTGTTACGAATAAACATTTACGAGATGTCCTGAGTTTTCAGATGCGCGGTTATAATAAAAACCTTTTCTAAGAAAAATATAAGTTTCCATACATTTGTACAGTCGCCATCAGATGTTCATAGCAGACAAGGTGTTCAAATATTTCTGAACAAGACGAACTAAAGGTGTTTTTCATGAATGGTATATTTTACTGTTAAAAAATTATTGAAAATTAAAACTGTTCAGAAATATTTGAACACTATGATTGATCTGATAGCGACTGTACTCCAGCAGTGCGATTTTTGAAAATCATTCGAGCGGTTCGGCAGTAGAAAATGTCAGAATTACTATGGAGATTATGCATCTTTCTACTGCCGAACCGCTCGTATGATTTTCAAAAATCGCACTGCAGATGAGAAGAACCTTCTTTTCTAATATCAATGTTCATGAAAAACAATACTTAGTGCTTTTATATATTAGAATTTATGTTAGATAACGTTAATTAATATGTATTTGATATGTAATTATAATTTTTATTTAATCAGCACATTTATCGAAATAAACTTGTTATTGAAATTTGTTTATTCTTTCGTTTGAATTTATTTATTGGATAGGTAATCAAGTTCGTCGCTTGGATCTACGTTTCGGAATTCCCTAGCTAGTCCCTCTTTACCCAGTCTATCGCTCTGTTGCAGAAACGCTCATTAGAGTTAATCCTCCATTAAATCTCTTGCTGTCACTTTTTGTCTTGTTGACGTAGTAAAAGCTAGCAAGAGATTTAATGGAAGATTAACTCTAATGAGCGTTTCTGCAACTGAGCGTGAGAGTTTTACTAGTAAAGTTCAATTAAAGTTGTTATAAAAATACATATTCTTGATAAAAAGCTTTGAAAATATGGAAGCAGGTTCTTAGAATAATTGTTTATTTCCAGGATTGCAAACACATAGTCACATTATCACTACTCCGATAAAGATTTAGCTTCTAAAATTCGTAAACCCGTGATTTTTTTTTCATATAAAAGCACATTCCATTTTTGGCCTACACCAGGATTGCGATTTTTGAATCTCATTTGGTGAGCGCAGCAGTTGAAAATGTCAAAATTACAATGGAGATATGCATCTTTCTTCTGCTAATAGTACTTTCAAAAATCATACTTGAGGAGTGCGATTTTTGAAAGTCAAATCAGCAGTAGAAAGATTCGTTTCTCCATAGTAATTTTGACATTGCTGTCTCCATAGCAAGTTTGACATCAAGTGCTGAATTCAGCGAATGAGATTCAAAAATCGCACTCCTGGAGTGGTATTTTTGAAAGTCATAATAATGTTGTACTCAGCAGCAGAAAATGTCAAAATTAATATGGAGATATACATTTTGTACTGCTGATTTGACTGTCAAAAATCATACTCCAGGAGAGCGATTTTTGAATCTCATTCGGTGAGCTCAGCATTTGAAAATCTCAAAATTACTATGGAGATACGCATCTTTCTATTGCTGATTTGACTTTCAAAAATCGCACTTCTGAAGTATAATTTTTTAAAGGCAAATCAGAAGTAGAAAGATGCATATCTCCACAGTAATTTGGGCATTTTCAACCGCTGAGCTCAGCGAATGAGATTCAAAAATCGCACTCTAGGAGTGTGATTTTGGAAAGTCAAGTCAGCAGTAGAAATATGCTTATCTCCATAGTAATTTTGTCATTCTCAACTGCTGAGATCACCGAATGAGATTCAAAAATCGCACTCCTGAACTTTAGGTAAATATGCATCAAACTTTTTAATTCCTGGTAATGAATGAAAGAACACATCCTAGCAAAATTTGGAATGCTTTGTTTTCTTCAAATGTTATGGCAGTCAAAAGAAGGATTTTTTGGAGAATTATGTGGGTCGACATAGTGTTTTTGGCAGTTCTTAGCGATCCTGCTTATTAGTTGCTTATATTTAGTTAATTAATTGGACAATGGATATGATGATCACAGAAACAAAATATTACGTAAAATGCCTAGTACAGTCATATTAGGTAACATATTGTAAAAGATATAAACAGAAAATTACACAATAGCCCTTCAGTGCATTTGTAGGGTTATTATTGTCATTAATTATTATGCAATTTTCTGATTACATCACAATCATAACTCAAATGTCTATCTACAAATACAGGGTGTTACGGTAAACAGTTCCATTACTTTAATGTGTGATTAAAAATTTAAAAAGTTAAAATTTATTTATTGCCTTTCTATTATATTTTGATTGTACTCATGATGCTGAACAAAATTCCCAAGGATCACAGGCAAATAAAAAAAAACATCTTTTTGTTTGATCAATTGCATTTAGTTTGTAAAGTCCAAAATAGTTTTTGCGATTTTCCTATACGACACTTCCTAGGAATAACATTGTAACTCACTTTTGCATGTTGCAGGAGAGGACATCAAAGATCAATTTTTTTATGTCCCCTGATCTAGAACGTCCTGGATGGAGCACATGTAAACCAAATAAACAATCGATTGAATATTATTGATTGATTATTCGTGATTTTAATTGCGGTTCTATTTAACATTGTCTTTGAAATACCTTGATTCGTCACAGCTAGAAATTGAGTTAAGTACAATGTTCTTCCTAGGAAGTGTCGTATAGGTTTCATAGGGAAAGTTGTTCGGTATCATGGGTGCAATCATCCCTTAACACTTTCGCTGCTAAGCTCAAAACAGTGATACTCGTGCAGTGATAACACTGTGTAATGCTATACAATTCTGACTCAACGTTTGAGTTTTGCGCACTGCGGCCCATTGGTCGCTGATCTAAGACTTAGGTCGTCAGCAGTGAAAGTGTTTAAGAAATACAACTGTTTACTCTAACACTCTGTAGAATGAGGTCTCAGAACTTTGTTTCCCATAATTCTGTGGCTTGGTACAAGAAGTACGTAAGTCTGTACTATAGCCATATGTACTTCTTGTTCCAAGCCACAGAATTAACTGTTAACTTTCATATTTTGAGATAAGCAGCGAATATATCAGAAAGTAATAATGTAGTCACATGCATCTTGCTACTCCCTCTGCTTACAGTTAATACCATTTTATTTATAAATGTGAGTTATATAATAATTTGTCACAATTGAAACCTATTGCCTAATATTTACATAACTTAACCTAAAACTATAAATAAAAATAACAAAATCATTAACACCCTAAATAGCAGTTCCTCGTTCCAAATTCTGTTTAATTTCAGCAGTGTGCTCCCCGTAAAACCTCTCCAGTTTCTTATTGAACTTAGCGTTCCTTTCGTTGATGTAATCAATGTCCGCATCATCGTTGTGAGTGCGTCTCCTAGAATACTTGGCTCGTTTGGCGATCTGTCCTTCAAGGTCGTCCACCATCTTGTCGACAGCATCTTTACGGTCTTCGTGCATCCCGTGGATTATCACATTGGGGCCGCCATAGAAACTATCACCATATTTGTCTTTCTGTTTCTCATATTGTTCCATATCGGCCGTTGGCATGTTTTTGATCAACCTGTTGTATTGCCTGACAGTAGCTTGTTCGTAAGTTGAAAATCCTTGGTCGGGATTTTTCTTTTTTTTCTTCCTATCCAATCGCTCAGCTTCTGTAGCGGATATGTTTAGAAGTTTCACTCTGTCGTAGTTTTTACCATCTTTTTCTGCTTCTTCGCGCTTCTTTTGGTCGTCGACTAGCCACTCTGCTTGGCGACGTTTCGCTTCGTAGTTCGTTGGTAGCTTGTTCCTGGCTTCCTCCGCTACGACTTCGTGGTGGTTTTGCGTTCTAGCCTCGTTTCTGGCTGAGTGCAAGGATCGCAGCCTCTTCATGCGTTCCGCTTGCTTTTCAGCGAAGGTCATTTCTTTTGGAGCTGACGTAGATGGCTCTACCTCGGATGCACTCATTGTTCGGACTGTGGTGTATTCTTGAAAACACAATTAACTACGATAATTATTTATTATTTGTAAATTCTCGCCTCGTTCAGACCTTTCTACCACTATGAATGAGTGAATGAAATTGAATGAATGATGACAATACAGCCAGTGTTGCCAAGTCTTATTTTCACTTTACCCTAGGCTTAGTCCCAGTTTACCCTATAATTTGCACAATAATTTCCCTAAAAGCTTTCAGTATCCAATCAAACAAAAAAGAATGAATTTTAAACTGTTACTTAACAGCAAATAACTTCAGTCACAATCCTTACCTTTTCTGATTTAATTGTCAATATTCCTATAACTCATATCTTTTTCACAATTCTATTAAAATATAGATTCTTATGCTGTGTTTTTGTGGGCGGAATGGTGGTCAATGACACCACTTGACACGGTATGCATAGTTTAAAGTACTATCCTAAATCCATAAAAAAGTAAAACCATGCTACTAAGATCGTTGATGGTTATAATAAGGATTCTGACTACCCCAAAAGGGAGTACGGTCGTCCGTGAGTTAACCCAAAAAAAAAACGCCTTACCCTAGGACTAAGTTATTGCCTTACATCTAGGGTTAATACCCTAAGTAGGCAACACTGAATACAGCATAGCAGCATCAATCTGACAGCTGAGCGGAATGAATGTAAACCATTTGTTAATTAACTCAGTGAGTCAAATCTCGGCTGGTTTTAAATAGTGCTAATCCTAAAAGAGGTGCTGTACCGAAGGTATTTTATATTAACGGCCTTTAAATCGTCAGCGCAGCACTAAACGGATCAGTTGATTGATTAGTCAATACAGAATCATTAAGTGATTCAAATCATTTTGGTCTTATAACTGACTCACTGGAAACGTCATTTGAATTGGACACCACTAGTTCGTTCAGTTCACTCAATCATTCGTTCAAAGCACAGATAAACAATATTTAGTGTTCTACTAGATCTTTCTTTCGTGTTTTCTTCATCTTTCTCTGTCTTTCACACTTCAAATTTAATAAATTGTCTTGCTTCCTTAAAATGACGGTTACTGGAACACTTGTGTGAAGCTAGTTGCAAATTTCTGACGTTGAGCCCAGGGGTGCCAGACGTACGATAATTATCGTACATGTACGATAATTTCGACACCGGTACGATGTACGATACAAAATGTATTATCGTACGCCAAAATACGATAATTTCCAACCCCCCTTCGAAGTGGTGTGAAAAGACTAGGTATAGGTTCTATCCAGTGCCTTAAAATCATCTAAAAATACAAAATAATGTCTATGATCGAGGATTACTCCTCGAATCTATCGAATCTAGAGGTAGAGGTAAATAGTGATTCCGTTGATCCCACTCTTTTATAAAATTTATAAGTGATTTTTAAAATTTCTGTCGTATTTCACAACTTCCTAAAATTCCTATTCTATTTCTAGTTTTGCGAAATAGCGCGTTTCGCGCGGTTCTGGCAGTTGTACGATAATTTTTCATCTGGTACGATAATTTTCGAATTTTGGTACGATAATTCACTCGCACTCGTCTGGCATCCCTGGTTGAGCCAATCAAAGTGAAGTGAGTCAGTCTTTCATTGTTTTGGAATAGTGACGGTTGTGTGACACAGTGTGTAAAAGTATTCCTTTTGATAAAATTTTGTGTTTTTGGAGTTCACGATGTCGGATGAAATCGCGGAGAATGGAACAGCAAACGGAGACGTGCCAGAGATCGAGCTGATTATAAAGGTAGAGTTATTTCTGATTTCTTACACGTGTTGAAAAAGATTAGCCAGCTTACGGCACGCTAGCTCGGCCTTCGCTGATTTTACGAAGATCGTGAGGAGGTGGCACTGTTGTAAATGTTGTTTTGATGATAAAAAGTGCAGTTTTACAGTTTACGAGCGGCTGGCAACGTCTACTGTGACCAATATTATAGTTCTTAGTTCTCAGTGAGTTGGTTATACGATTGTCGCGATGGACCGACCGCAGCCGCGCACGAATGCATGAAAGTATATTATTACTCGATGCACTTATAATGCGCGCTATGTAGGCCACTTGCAACTTTGTTTTGTTTGCCTGCTACATTATAGCGCGTGTTTAATCTTATTCTTGCGTCGATTTACAAGCTTTTTTGTGGAGATGACATCACTGCTTACCTCAAACTTTTTGTTTTATGTTCAACAACGAAATTAATGAGGTTTCCTTGATGCCTTTCATCAACTCACGACCTTACCTCCCTAATGGGGTACTCAGAAACTACGCCATTTCTAAACGACACTCGGTTTCAGGAAGAAATTATAAGTCAACCAATAGGTACATTAGCAAAGAAATAATATCCCTTAGTAGCTTCTAGCTTGTGTCACACCCTTTTGGGAAGTCCTATCCAGCTCTTAGTTGAGATTTTAGCATAAGAAAATGTAATGAAAACTAATTAAATTGAAACAGAATACTTAATAGTAGGTAAATACATACAGACCTTGTATTTTACAAAAATAAGTTTTGTATCCTTGTAATTATGCTAAACTTTCCTTACTAATTTAATTGAATTAATGTTTCTGACAACCCCAAAAGGAATTATGGTAATAGTTCATGTATGTAATTTATTAATTTGACCATCCAACAACATTGTGACGGGTTAACATTGGATCAGATTAGCACAGGATCGTTAAAAATAGAACTAGTATAAAAAAAGGAGGCCTGTCCTATGCCACAGTCTACTGATAGATTTTGATGTTTGGCCTATGCCAAACTCTATAGAAGAGATAGCTCCTTAGGGGCCCTAGACAAAGTGACATTCTATTGGCGTTGACGCTAGTAGAAAATTACAGAATGTATGGATTAGACATTGGTGATCGAAACATTTTGACGTTTGTGTACATCACCATACGTCAAGTCCATACAATTTTTTATTTTCTACTGCCGTTAACGCTAATCTAAAGATACTTTGTCTAGGGATGAAAAGAATCCTTGCAGATGAAGTTGCAGGCACAAGCAAGCTAACATGATAGCATGTACCTATACTCCATTCCAAATAGCATGGAAATTTTAAGGCTATTTTGAATTCATGAAACAGTGATTTAAAACACTTGACTCCAACTTATTCTTAGAACAGGTTTAGTAAAGTTCAAGATATGTCGGATAGTATATCTTTCTGATAAATAAATTATATTTGCTAATCAGAATTGGCCAGAAAGCAAAGTAGAATCTGAAAATCGTTTCGTTCTTAGTATAAGTAATTTATGTAATATGGAAAACTTCAGTTCGTAAGATGTAATAATTATTGTATTGTTTTCAAAAGTATGAACACAGTATTCAACAAATAACAATAAAGTAAATTATTATAGGTACATGAATGAAGTCATTGTTACCAATATTGTATACTTGCTCATTAAAATAAACTTGTAATGTAATGGCTGTAAGGTGGAAATTTGTCTAAATAGTTTTCCTTCTGTAAGTAGAATTGACTAAGCGCCTTGAAAGAGTTCAGTTAAAAAGAAATATGGTTCTTTGAATCAGATGGACAAATAATTTTTTCGAAGAATGAATAGGTAGGAATTTTATTTTCATTTTCTCTGCTTTGCTTATCATATCAGGCCACTAAATGATAAAGCTTCTTATACAGTTTTTCAACGGGGATACCACTAATAATCAAATAAATGAATATTGTGGACATTGTCACACAAATTATCTCACATTTTAAAGTAGATACCTTAAAATGTGACTAGATAATGACTAGAATACATTATAATTATATGGATTCAAACATCCTTGAAATTCATCATGCAAAATATTTGTCCATTACCGGATTCGAACCCACGACCTCCGGCAAAACAGGCAGGTTCACTACCAATGGAGCTATGGGGCCGCCAATTGAAACGTTGTACCATCCTGAAACCGTATATATGGTAAAAGTGAACTATCATTGCAACTAAAGGGCATTGGTTGGCATGACAAGTTAGTGCACGACCATCCCGCGCGGCACAGGTGTAGTGGGGCGAGGTAGCGCCTGCAACTGCCTTTGAGCGGCGCGCGCTTCCCTTCCCCGCTAACATCTAAGAGTACCGAGCCGAGCCCACATGCTTTCCATGATATAACTATACAGGTTGAAATTGATATCATTAGCATCCTTTTAAACTAAGAGTCTACCCATCAAACTGAACAACTTTTACTATGGGAGCAAACCAATCGGAGCAAAAAAAAAATCGGATGTCCCATACTAAACTGCACCCGCCGCCGCTGCCTACACGACTCAAATGTATGGTACAGCTGATTTCTTTTTTGCTCCGTTTGGTTTGCTCCCATAGTAAAAGTTGTTCAGTTTGATGGGTAGACTCTTAGTTTAGAAGGATGATAATGATATCAATTTCACCCTGTAGTTGTTGAAAATTTTTTAATTACACCTAAAAGAAATCAGGTCGTGAATTTATTCATGCACCGAGTTAATTCTCTTTCTTAGATAACACTTACTTATCAAGAACCTAATTTCATCATATCAATTTTTATCATTATTACATTTTCAATGACATCAACTTGATTATGACTGATACCACATCTTTTACTATTATCAAGTCTTTAGAACTACCTTGTTTAAATATATTAATTTTTTGTCTGTCTATGGATAGATTATGTTCTCCTACTATTGTTTTAACTTTGGAATCCGTTTCAGGTTTACAAATTATCTTAAATTCAAACAGTCCATATCAATCTTGCAACTTATTTTAAATTCCATCTATTATCTAACAAAGTTATTTAATTTAAATTAAACTCTTTACAACTAATATAACAGAAAAAAAAAACGTTATTAAAATATTTACAATAACATTCCACAAAAAAAAAAGAGACTTCCTCCATAATCTCGCCTAGTTCCTAAATGACTGAAAGCATTCCCTTTCTGAATTGCCGGACCAATGTTATGACAAACAACCAGCCCTCGAATCACCCTATTTTATTAACAAATGGCTAAGCTATTACTATTGAGCTATAATTTTTCATTTTGAAATAACCCACAAAATGTAAGATAAGACCAGTATTTAGTTTTCATTCACAACGAATTCTGGAATCATGCCAATCAGTGTAAACCAACTGTTTATTTTCTTAAGCTATTTGTAGATTGTAAAACATACATTATTTCAATGTCAATAAAGTTACTTTTTGTTCTAAAGCATAGGACCAACATCGAAATCTCGAAAAAAATAATCCGCTGTTAAAGCCCGACCAGGAAAATAAAAAACCTCGCCATGTTGCGGAAAATCATTGGAACGAATTTTTGTA
Organism: Agonopterix heracliana; assembly: GCA_963693445.1. Lineage (NCBI taxonomy): Eukaryota > Metazoa > Arthropoda > Insecta > Lepidoptera > Depressariidae > Agonopterix > Agonopterix heracliana. The sequence goes on along the minus strand of OY856323.1, from coordinate 3,736,333 downwards.
CTTGGAACACTAACATTAAAGGTTATAGTCGATTGCAGCGCCCCCAATCCAGGTTTTTTATATTTCTGGTCAGGCTTTACTTTACATACATTTGGGTCGAGTTGGCTTGCAGTTTTGTATCGAGCAGCAGTTTGTTTTTGTGATTTTGGCGTTGTTTCCATAGAGACAGGTTGTTCAATTTGATAGTCTGATCATCCCCTTATAAACCGTCAGCATATTAAAAACGGACCCTATTTTATACTAAATTTTTATGAAAACTATATAAAATATAAACGAAGACTCAAAGAGCAGAGAAGTCGCATTTATCATCAGCTAACAATTTGTCGCAGGGCCGCCAAAAGAGACAGCGCTCTCCAATTAGGGCTGCGACCTACGGTAATTGGCCCTTCCCGCTATGCTATGACACCTGCTGTTCCCGAGAATTACTTTTAAAAATAACGACAAGTGTTTATTTGCGAAAACAACTACCTTAAAGACACAAACAAATTGGTATTTAAAGGCTTTGCCATGTTGAGACGGAATGTTGAATTATAAAAAAAGTTTATTGCTAAATAAAGTAAAAAGCAATTTAATGCGATAACGGTTAATTTAAATCTTTTCGGAAACATAATTAAGAAGTCAGTATGAACATAAAATCTGGCCTAAAATGAGCAACAGAATACCAAATCGGACCAATCCCTGCACAAAATCAAGAAAGAGAATACCTATCTCAGATCCATGTCAAGACGTGCCGATGAAAGTAATAACTGTTCTTACAAAACGAATGTCCAACGAAAAGTAAAAAATTGCATCTAAAAAGCATTCTATTTGGGGCATCGACGCGCAAAACGCAGCGAAACGCGTTCGTGTCCACAACTCATAAACCCACCTTGTTTTGGTCGTCCATCACCCACGTTCGGATGCCTTGGATGAATTATATAATTTTAATTACCGCACGATGCCAATTAATAACAAGTGCGAATTGTGTTGTTATTTAACAAGAACACAGCTGTCTTTTTTTTAACATGCGTAAACATGTTCTATGTAAATTATCTATTCTAATACTGTTATCAGATTAATTCTACTTGAAAGAGCTAATGAGGTGTTTGATGTTTTATTTAGTAACCGCTGACCGTTAGTACTTTACACAACAGAAAGGACGTTCTTAGAAGTATCTTGCGCAACAAACGCATCCCAGGGTGGGGCAGTGGGGCTGGCATTCCAAGCTAGAGAGCGCAATGCGCGCCTTCGAAACAGAAACCTGCGCCCGCGACGCCCAGGGGAAAGTGACAGCACACGCGACAGATCGTGAGTCAGGGGACTAAATGACATGAGTAATTAGCTGCATTAGCATGTCCAGCTGCCATATTCATGTTTATGCAAACCGTACGTGGATGATTTATTCTCTATCGTGATCCATGATTCCGATGATGGACATTATTCGGTCCATAAGTGCTTCTGATGAATCTGTTTTCCAAATGTTTCTGGATGACTGCTTTGAAATCGAAAATGTGGTGTGTTGCACTTGCGATTCTCACAAGTTTATGATCTGGTCAAGTTTTTCTTGATAGAATATTTCAAAATGAGGAATGTTTCTTCTAACACTAGATCCTCTGTTACTGATAGCCCTTTTTTGTAAGACTATTATGGTGAATGATCGGAATCATTAGTATATCTAACTGGTCGATCTGTCACAATCATATTTCTTGGGCTACCTATTTTGCACACACATGCACAAGTATTATCATGTTCATCATTGTCTGCTACAAACGATTTTTAACAACTCTTCTTGGAGATCAAACCGTCAGGACCTGTCTGCAATGATCGAAGATGCTGTAGCGATTAATCAAATGCTTGAAAATATCCAATTTCAATATCACGTGTAGGTTTCTCCTCACATTGCACACGCTAACCGGTCGTTTTCTATCTTTTATTTTACATTATTATGCTGTTTTTAATTCATTTTATTGTTATTAGCTTTTTATATTTTTCATTGATTCTTGAAGTATTGGCGTAATAACGGTTGCAGCATTCAACTCAACATCAATGGTGACAAAAGGTGGAGTAAACTCGCACCTAATTGGCAGTTGCATAAAAAAAAGCGCCATTTATTCAATTTTCAATAATTTCGTATAGTTTTTTGTCATCGGATCCGTAATCAAGTAACATTTTACATTCGTTCTCCATTATGTAATCCTTCTCATCAATCATTTTTCGAAGCGTTTCTTTGTAATACAAAAAATAGCGCGAAAGAAGCCTTTTGTACCCGACTCATGCATGAGTCGTCCGCCCACAAACCTTTTTGCTTCAGGACAAAACCCGACATTAAACTCTAAAGTAATTCGCAAATGGTTCACAATCCATTCTGTTAATAACATGGAATCCTTGACATTGGTTTTTTCTTGCTGGATGAGTGACCTCGTGGATTACCAAGCTATTTTTATGTAGTAAGTAGGTACTTACGAACGGCACAGCTTACGTACTAAGTCTTACGACACGGTACACTCCAGTGCAATAGCTCTGAGATACTTGGCTTTACATAATTGATTAAGAAAGACTGGGTCGTCTAGGTTTTTGTTTAGTCTAAGTTTTAATACGCAATGAGTTTCTTGAGTTCACTAACTGAGTATGTTCTGGTTATCATAGACTTGCTTAGTACAATGGGCTGTTTATAATGTTGCGCGTTGATCTTTTGGGATAACGAGTGAGATTAATGAGAGCTAGAAATAAATAAGCATAGCTTCTCAGCATCACAGCATATGCTCACGGCTATATGTATTCCCCGAGGGGGTAGTCAGAGACATTCTGAAACCTCAGAACATCCACGTTTCACCAGTAGTACCGAAACTCTGTCCAGTGTGACGGGGGGGTGAGCCCGTCGCCACTTATAATGGACAGTGGGTACAATACATGCCTCGAAATTGAAGCATGCAGGTTTCCTCACGATGTTTTCCTTCACCGAAAAGCCAGTGGTGTTACAAATTTTACATAAATTCCGAAAAACTCATTGGTACGAGTCGGCCTGGACGGTATCGAACCATCACCTCTTGCACGGCAGGCAAGATTACTCGCCACTGGACCACCACGACTTTCATTCGCATAGCTTCTCAATTACGAGAAATTGTTTCAATCCTGTTGACTCATTGCCATGAACTGTTATAAATATTGTGAATGGTTATAACTCCTATGTCCTTCAACTTTTACTCTCATCTCATTGTCTTGGCGAATATTCCTCCCACTTATTGTAAATTCCCCTCGATTCGAATTCTTTTTGTAGGTCCTAAGTCCTAACACTGCCCACTATCCTCTATCTTATCACGGATATAAACCTATAAGATACCTGTCCAGTTTTACGAATAACATTTCCTATGATCAACTTCTAAACTCTTTGACTTTCGTTTTACATCTAGCGACAAACGCTCAAAACTGCTTGCCGAATTGTTTCGCCAAGCTCGCTTAGCTTAGAGTAGGTACTCTGAGTCTTCCGAGGCGTGCTCTTGCGCTTGCGCAACTGGTCGTGCGAGACAACGTGTCGCAAGTTACACTCCATTCTACATTAGAAGTCTACTGTTAGAACTTTTATTTTTATCTGTGTAAGGTTGGAAATGCTTTAATTTTAGGGATTTGAAGTAAATTTGTTATCAAATATGTCAACTACAATCGCCGAAGGTGGCAAACTTATATCGGAGCTAGTTTTTTGGCAAAGTCAATAAACTTTTAATGGTATCTTGTATTTAGATTCCTGTTCTGGTTTTTGAAGGGAATTACATTCTAAGAATAGATTTTATTTAAGTTTTTACATTTTGAATTAATCCACGATACTCAAGGAATCAAGAAGCTTTGAAGGAGGCGATTATTATCGAACGTTTATTTATGTCAATTTGGTTATTTATAGCCCATAAATCATTACTTATCTTTTCGCTTATAGACAACACTGCTTCATTCCTGTAAGTTTACGGTTCTTCAACTAGATTAGTCAATCAAAGACGAACATAATTCTTAGAAAATTAAAAATACTTCATCAACTCAACAAGCCTCCATCATTGGACGCAGTACTCGTAGACTCAATGGCAGGCCGGTTCCGCGCCGCCGCACAGCATACTCATCCCAGCGAATGCATCTACGCTGAATGGTCGCTTTTTCACATCACTGCATCATCAGATTCGTAAGCCAATTATTGTGTGTATTTAGTAAATGTTGTACGTAGTAATTGAAATCACTTGCGCGTTTTAGGCGGCGTATCGTGACCGTTGGCAATTATATAAATTATGATGCTCTGAGAATTCCTCGTTTGATATCTTCTTCTTCGAAGGAATTTTCTTTGGATTGTTTGTTTACAGTCACCTGACTAATGATGTATCTAGTGATGTGCCCATGTTAACGTCGATCTACGGTTTTACCATTATATTGTTCGGAGTCAAGCTGTTTAAAGTTATTTTTCTTATTCATATTTTCTTTGATTGAATTCTTTGCGGATTCCAAGACAGATTAGACTCGCATATTATTTGTTAGTCATCCCCGGGCTGGATTTCACTGTATAACGTTGTAACTCGCATAGTAGCCTCTGTTGTTTCTTGTTTCAGTGGCGGAAATGTGGGGTTGAGCCAATGTCCCTAAAACTTTGAAAACACACACCTATACTTACCGATACCAACACATGAAATCCTAAAGTGAATATTCTGTATATGCTATATTTCTCCTTTCCTCCGGACGACATACCATGTACCAATGAGTTTCTCTAACTTACATACACAGCTCCCAAACTATGAAAGACAACGCAAGGAAACCAAGCATATGCTGAAGAAGAAATTCTGATGCGAATTTGAAGTCTTAAGTCTACCAATCCACATTAGGCACGCGTGGTGTACTAACTCGCGCCCTTACACCCTTCCTGAGGGTAGACATCTGCTCTGCAGTGGGATGTATTATCAGTGCCGGATTAACCATAGAGACAAAGTAGGCTGCAGCCTATGGGCCCACAGCTGCCAAGGGGCCCCGCGGCTCGGGAGAAAAATAAGTGAAAACTCAAAGATTTAGGCCCACCCCAGACTTAAAAAGAATTACGAAAAATAAGAGACAACTGTATTTTAGTTGCTTCTCTCGTTCCAGGATTAAGATTGCATTACGCAACGTCTTTCTAATATGGTATTAAAACCTCGAGCTTGCTTCGCTTGCTCAAAGGTTCAGATCACATTGCGCAACGATTTTATAATATTGCAGTTAAAAATCTTGAGCTCGCTTCGCTGGCTCTTGGTTTTAGATGGTGATGCAATGATCTCATCAGTAGATAGATCCCGCGGCTCGGGAGAAAAATAAGCGAAAACTCAAATATTTAGGCCCACCCCAGACAAAGGAAATATGAAAGTAAGAGACAACTGTATTTCAGTTGATTGCAGTAAAATCTCGTGCTCGCTTCGCTCGTTCCAGAATTTTTATCGCATTACGAAACGTGACTTTATAATATTCTAGTCAAACCTCGAGCTCGCTTTGCTCGCTCTTGGTTTGAGACGGTTGTTGCAATGATGAGAAATTCGAGATCGCTTTGCTCAGTCCAGGATTTAGATCGCATTGCGCAACGACTTTATAATATTAAAAGCTCGAGCTCACTTCAATCGCTCCACATTTTAGTGTTTTTAATGTGTTGTTTGGCTGGTGGTTATTTTACTGCGACCATAGGAAAAAATCGTTGCTTCGCCCATGGAGATAGGGGCCCCGGGCCTTGCATTGCCTAGGGGCCTCGGGATGGCTTAATCCGGCCCTGTGTATTATAGGCGGATGACGACCACGGCTGACAATTCTCCTGAGCTTATATTTAGTCGTATGTTCCGTATTATTCGATGTTTTCGTTAGTAATTTGTAACGTTAGCATTATAGTGTTTTCTTGGCTGATTTGTTACTGATGCTATTTTCGTTAGTCACGAAACTGTTTGGTTATATAAGCAGGTAGGTATCTAGTGTTCAACTAATCTTAGATTTGTTCATTGCTCTCACAATCGTGCGATGCAAATATTCCCCCTTATTTGAAGCTAAATCGCAACAGGATTAACTCTAATGAGCGTTTCTGCAACTGAGTGTATACCTGGTTAAATCGTTAATGTTTTTAACGTGTGTAATAGATTATAGTAGATTACACACCGAGGACAGGAAAGTAAGAAAGGCCTCAGATTTCATGTAATAACAAACATGTGATCTGAGGCTTTCTTATTTACTTCCCGAGGTTAGCGCAGCGGGACGAAAATTGACGCTTTCCGTCCGGAGGGGAGAAAAAACCATAACCATGTGACTTCGTTGTACTCGGGGAAAAAACTACACAGTAAATAAGTAAGTACCTACACTATTTCATAGGTCTTTAGACCTTATCCTTTCAATCGACAATTTATGAATGCACATGGTATTTTAAAACGAAATACTTTTATAACCATTTTCTTATGATTATGACCAGCAAAAGTGTGTTATTAGTAATTCTTGTTATCCACTTTTAAAGGTCAATTATATTATGAGGCCCTTAAAAATGTAGCTACTTGTTGTGTTTCATTTCATTATAGATAAGAATTATTGCAGTATAAGTGCTCGCTTCATCATTTTGACTGCATTCCGTGTCGCACCTTAAAGTTCTTAACTTTCTTTGGCTAACTATTATTTTATTGTTAAGTAAAGTGGTTTCCGTCCATACAAAACGTTGTCGTATAACACTCGTAGACGGTGTTAATAAAAGTAATGTTTTATATATGGAAAAATAGCTTAGAAAATCTAGTTTTCGCATATCAAATAATATTTACAATTTATAATATTATTACGAAGATATCACGCTTTGAAATTATTCATACAACATTTCAAACCGTTATATCTTCGTAATTATATTACAAATTGTAAATGTTATTTGATATGCGCAAACTAGATTTTCTAAGCTATTTTTCCATATATAAAACATTACTTTTATTAACACCGTCTACGAGTGTTATACGACAACGTTTTTTATGAAATTGACAGCTCTCCAACCACCTTTCTTTTGCGTTTTATTAATGGTGTTTATTTTACTTTTTTGTTCAAGTGAGATTCTTTTATAATAATCTTAACTATTATAAAACTGTAACTGAACTGTGTCTGTACATTGAAGATATTTACAAAAAAAAGATTACGATATGGTTTTTAAATATCCCCGACTCGAAATCTACCTTTTTTAGAAATTTTGTCTGTCTGTTTGTCTGTTTGTTTGTGTGTTTGTTTGTGTGTTTGTTTGTGTGTTTGTTTGTTTGTTTGTTTGTTTGTTTGTTTGTTTGATCGCGCATCACGCAAAAACTACTGAACCGATTTTGATGAAACTTTTTTTGTTTGATAGCTTATGATCTGACTTAAAATCTGGTATATAATTTGTGCGGACGAAATCGCGGGAAAACACTAGTGTGTAAATATAAATACCTAGGTACTGTCTGCGTCGTGTTTTATAGGGCTTCAATAATTTGTTTGTATACTGCGGATGCTATAACATCAAGTGCGAGTCGAGCTACTCGCGCACCGAGGGTTCCATACCAAACAACCACACAACATAATTCGGTATGTCAAGTTTTTTTTGGTCTCCATTTTTATATTTTTTACGGATAGAAGACATAATTTTAAGACTCCTATTTCATTCTTATTGCGATTCATTGAGTTAATCAATATACATTTAATTTTTAAATTATTTTGATCTGTAATCTCTAAGTGCAAAAATGGTGGAGAAAAAATAGTTCGAACTCCATGGAGAAAAACTACATGCTGCTATATTTAAAAAAAATAAACCTGCCTCCTCTTTCTAACTCTATGCTGGAAACAGCTACGGCAACATCAAATGTCAAATTCTGACATTGTGAATGTATTTTTTTTCTTAAGTGCCGGTTATTTTAAGTTGATTTTATGTTTACCAAGGAGTTCACAGGTATTCCAGTGACGTCACTGGACGGACCGAAAAACGACGTTATTTTATTAAAAATATCTGTAATCCTTTCATTTTAAAATCTCTGACATAGAAAATATGATTATTGAGACAATTATCTCGAAATGGTTTTCGATTCAGCCCTCCAAAAAAAAACTTGACATACCGAATTAAGTTTTGAGCGAGAGACCGACTCACACTTGGCCGGGGTTTTATTATTTGTTGATACTGTAAAGTTTGCTCTTTAATCTCACCAAGTTTGACTTGTCAGTTCAAAGAGGATAGTCGTTGCATAACTAACCAATTAAAATTTGTTATTTTTTTTTAAACATCACCTAGTACCTAATCTCTATACCAGTGGGTTGTAAGATTTCCGTTAAAATAGACAGTTCTAGGCAGACAATGCTAAAATCAGAAATCAGAAACATTTATTCGCTAGGATTAATTCTGTGGGTCCGGTGAATAACGGTATAACTCAACTTAGATCCAAAATGAGTTTTTAAAGCCATAATACTCAATTTTTTTTTCTCTTCAAAATGGTGTTACTGGAATATTCATAACTTTAATAATTCCAGAGATAGACTTATTACAAAACGATTTAAGTCCATTTTTTTATCGTGCACAATGGTTGAAATAGAGTTAGATCATAAAACCAATATAAACTTAGGTGAACATGGATTTATTTGGACTTAAATCCTTCGACACAATTTATTTTGTTTTGTGAAATATGATTTATCTGAGTTAAACCGAATTTCAAAAACCTTAATAGTTAATACCTACATAAAAAATCAAGTGTAGCTCATGAATATGATGCGCGTTTGATAGCGGGCTAAATATGGAAACTGACATCATCTGGGACTGGGGAGAACGCTATACATCTCACCAAAAATGTATGTCGAATAAGTGAGTTAAACCGTCTTTCACCAAATATTTTCTTTTATGTAGTGAGAATAAGAATCATTTAGTATGAATACAATCTGGCGATTGTTTTTAAAGGAATGTACTTTTAGATTGAACTAAGTGATAATGTCAGGTCTTGTTTAAGCTAGAGATTGCCGAACCGCACTTCAAGCATAGGCTTGTACATAGAGCGGTAAAGAAAGAATCGGTTGTTCATTCTTTGAAATTAAACTATTTTTTTCCTAAAATATCTTGTATTTTGTATAATAACAACACTGCAGAGCGAACCGGATATCAAACGTGTATTAAGTATGATAATACATCAGACTGGTCATAAAATTTTGAGGCACAGAATCGTGAGTTCTAACTTGATAAGTTTTTAAGCATGCGTCGCATTAAAATTTGTTTTTATAATGGTTTTTTGTTTAATATTTCACTTTCCAGCATTACTGATACCACGCGGCATTACCCACGTCGCAAAATTTGCATCTAAGCTAGTGTTACCCATAAAAAAAATATACCTATTATGATAAAATTACTTACCTACTTAATAACGAAATGAATATTATTTCTAGAAAATGTCCAATTTTGTGTTACTTAAGTTTAATGCTGAATATGGTGGATATCAAAAGCTTAAACAGTGAGCTTAGAAAGTACATTTTGCAAGTGTGTTATATTTTTCCACAAAAATAATATTCAAATATTAGATTTAAATCCATACGCACAAAATGTTACCTTTGTGAAAAAGAATTTAACTCAAAAAACACTTTGTAATTTTGTGATGAGCTTGTTTTACCTAAATAAAACTACTTTTATCAATTCGTTTTGATTCAGTTTACTAAGTAAGTTTTCCGGTGGTTTGTATTTAAGAAAGGGATGGAATTAAAATGAAATTAAAAAATAACATAAATCATTTTACACCAAGGTTATTGTGAAGTGCAAAAGGCCCTAACTCAATTTAAATCATAATGTAACATATTTTTATTAGTGTCAAAAGATTTAATTCAACTTCTGAACGAAATATCTCCAGCACGGTAAGTATTTCATAGACTAAACCATATAATAATAAAAGACCATAAAAATATCTAGAAGACACAGTGATTTGCTTGAAAAAATATGAAACGGTTTTCGAGAAAATAATTTTTTTAACCAAAAAATTATGTTTTTAGGCTCTCCTGTAAAGTTGCATTTTTCGAGTTGGACCGTTATTCACCGGACACACAGAATTATTAAGATTTGTATGGAAATCTTTGAGCAAGTGTAACTTTGAAACTATAATATCTCTCTTAAAAATAACTTTAAACTGTGTAGTAGATACTCATTCATGTCATAAGCAAAGTTAAGTGATTACTTAACAAAGAATAAAACATAAAAGAATAACTGAATGAAACTACTTAAAATATAAATAAGTAGGTTGTATTATAATAACAAGCTAGGCAACATTACAAAATAGACTAGACTAGAATTTGTTTAATAGACTTAAATGCCTAACTTTAAACATTTTCAATGAATGCCTTCATAATTAATGTTGCAATTAAACTTGTTAATTCTCTTCAATTGCATTTTTTTGTATGAAAACATTCGCTAAATGTGATTAAGTATGAATTATATTACATACTATCAGGTGTAGTGTAGATTGCTGTCTATCAATATAAATACCAGTGACTGTAAATTGTTAAACGACACGTAGAAGGACAAAAACCCTATTATACCCTACGAATTATTTCTTTATTCGTAGAATATACCAAGGTGATCGTTTTGTCAGGAGTTTTTCAAAAATTTCTTGGGAATTGGAAATGCACAATCTATTTTTTTTAATTTTTTTTTTATTTGGGATTACAAACAGCCGTATATAAACTTATAAACAAACACTGTAACAAACAGGCCTAGAGATCCACAACTTAATAAAAAAACAATTACAAAATTTTGCAAAACACGAGACGATAAGTACAAATAAACTAATAACAAATAATAAAAGGAAACAACATTTATCTTTATAGAAGCAGTTCGCCAATATTTCTTTTAAATTTGCCCAAAAGAGAATCTAAACAGATCAATACTGGTAAGATGTCGATCTACAATCAAGACAACTATATAGAATTTTCCACGAGGAAAAGATATTAAGTTTTGGGAAATAATATTGGTTCCGACAAATAAATAAATCTCCAGCTATCTCTGTCCGACTTTTATTCTAATTTACCAGCGTTATAATAATATACCGACAAAAAAATTCAAAGCATACCGAATAAAATACCTAAATTTTGCTGACACCTATGAACACAATCAAATTACATTTCTACTTATAAATATATTAAACTTTGAATAACAAAACTAAACTTCTGAATAAAATACTGAACCTCCGACGAGATTACTGGGTTACTGACAACAGAGGTCATGTCAAAATAATCATTCTTTTACGAATTTTATGAGTTATTTAATTTTCTAGTGTTGGTTACCAAATATATTTTTTAACTCTCAACATTGATGAAAATACCGAAACTGGTCGGACCGCGCGAACGGCGTTTGAGCAAAATGCATTCGGTTGGGTTAGCGAGGAGCGAAGCGACGAGCGGGTTAGGTTTCTTGCGACCAGCCCCACGAGCCGAGCGAGCGCAGCGAGCGTGCCGCGGCAGCGGCCGGCGAGTGGCAGAACCGAATCGCTACTGTTTTAAATAGTAGACTAAAAAAAATGTTTACAAAAAAAAAACTTAGGTTAGGTTAGGTTAGGTTAGGTTTGGTTAAGGAAAAAAAAAAAAAAAAAACTTTTTTTTTTTAAAGTTGAGATTTTTTTTTAAAAGTTATAGGTTAGGTTAGGTTAGATAGATTAGATTAGTAGTAACTAGAATTCATGATTATAGTAAGTACATTTTTGTATTTTTAATAACTTTCTGGACAAGCGCCAACAATAGAAATTTAAGTATAACATTGTAGTAAAAATAGCACAGAGTTTATGAAAAATTAAATGTAATTGATGAATTTCTAGTTGGCAAGTAAAGGTAATAATTACAAAGCATTGTTATCAGTAGAACATAATTTTATATGGTAAAAAAGTATTACAGCAATTAATAGTCATAAGATTTTTTCTGAGATTTAAGTATATCATTCGGTCGTTTCGTCATTTTTAGTCGGACAGAAGTAGTCGGAGATTTAGTATTTCGGGCAGTAAATATTATATTTTTAGTAAGGACATTTTTAAATTTATTATCGGAGCTTTTATTACTACCCTTAAGTTTTCATGGTTCTGGACTGGAAAAAGAGAATAGTTGTCAGATAACAATTCTGGTTATTTTAGTGATAGTTCATTTAATTTCCGTGAACATATTATGTTAAATGATGCAGAGCTGCAAATTGTAAAAGACCAAAAGCTTTTTAGGACTCGGCATTGTCATGTCGATAAATTAAATCGTTTTATGTGTTATATAGATTCCATTGCTTCGCGGGCGTTCGTGTAAGTATTTTTCTTTAATGTCTACTATTCATTGTTACGCCATATAGCATAATGCACAACGATAAATGCTAGTCTCGTCCACTATTTTCCTGCAAGTCCTAACGGCTAAAATTGTAAAGTCCATCAAAATCATGAGCACTTTGTCTTACCATTTCAAAGTATTTCTTAAAATGTTAATTAGCGTTTTACTTCAACATTGCCACACAAATAATAATTTTATATCTTCGACAAAATATGCTATTGGAGTGAAACATGGAAAGGTAAAAAAAAAAGGCTATTTGTAAAAAAAATCGTACACATTACGCCCAGTCGTTGCACGCGTGGCATCGACTTTTAAATATGCTTTAATTTGTCTCCTCCAGGTTAGTCGGTTATGATAAAGTTAATTACTCAACTGCAAGTGCCCGTTTTGTATTTTTACAAAGACAAGTGCGTAAAGAACTCATGCGCATCCAGAGAGGGGAACAGCGCGTGCCCAAGTTTTTTTTTTTGTCAGGCTATCATCGATCGTGTGTATGTTGCCATAGTTAATTATGAGTTCTTAATGCTGTTAGTGATGATTGTAAAACACCTTGTGCGATAACGTGGTGATAAGAGTTTTTACCTATGTTTCGCTTATTTTACTGGACTTGCGGTGGCGGTCTGAAATCTGAGCCTAGAATCGGACCAAGACTATTTGTACTCTTATACAGGGTGTAAGGAAAATTAACCTTTAAACCCATACACATATTACCCTAGCGATAGACTTGCCCTTGCATAGAAGCAACATGTTCCACTTGAATGAGATGTACGCACCTGATTGATGTTCCCGACTTCACTTCGTCACTATGGCAATGACAGACCGCAATGTGTCATTTTGTGTTGTTTTGTGTGACATGTTGTTTGTTTGAACGAGCTTGTCTATCGGTAGAGTAATATGTCTATGTTTAAACCACATGTATACACTACCCATCAAACTGAACAACTTTTACTATCTATGGGATAATGGGCAAACATGTCAGCGATACCTATATTATCCTTGACTTCGACGATCGTCTTTCTTAAAACACCTTTATTTCAGTATACCTTTTTCTCAATATTTTTTTTAACTTGGGGACTTATTCTCCGAGTATATCTAAAGTAATGGTGTATAGTATGGTTGCTTGCTTACTTGCTTCTGTAAGACAATTACAGAGGGTGACATTTTAATCTAATGTCTCATTCAAAAAGTTATTTCTATTGAAAACATAAATGGGGCATCTGCTACGCTTGACTATGGACATTGGACATGGTCTACCATCTGTCTAATTAGTAATTACTGCATTCTAAAATGTGTCCAGATAAAATCAATTTATGAATGATACTTGAATATAACCTTATAAGCCAAGTGAAGTAGAACATTGTCTTGTCATCTATTACATTTGTCAGTTGGTCTAAGCTGGAGGGTAAACGTCCAGTTCCACATATGGCGTGGCAGCGCCTGCGCAGCTGTCAGCCGCGCAGCCGTTACAAATGGCGGCTTCTTCAAATTTGACATTACACCTTCTATTTTCAAATTGCTTGATGTGCCACAACTGGTTCATTCCTGTTTCTGCTATTCAAATGTCAAGTGGATACTGTTTTTTAATTCGAATGAGCAATTTTTTATTTATGCTAATAATTGCTGAGTTTAAACGCCATTAAAAACAAGTCTTAGATTTGAGATAAGATTATTGGAATTATTATTTTATCAGAAACAAATGTTTACGACAATTTACGATTGAATAATTTAATTTACAGTTTGTGATTTTTTTGGGCTTTTTTAATAAAATAACTGGCTTTTGGCTATCTGAAAATATGAGCACTATAAGCTACGGATAAGTATAATGGATTAAACTGGCATCGTGTTAACCGTTAATTAAGTTTATTTTGTTGTTATAGATAGCTTGTAAATTATCGAACAAATTACTTTATTTAGGCAATTATACTTTCGTCTCAGCAACACCTTTTCCCTGTTATGTTTTATCTGTTGGACGTCTTAATTAAAAAATTGCGTGTCGATTCAACCACGCCTTTTGCTGTCCATTCTATGTTCATTGTTTATAGAATGAAAGTAATTTTCAACTTAGACGTACGTCTGTGTTATTTATATCGTAATTATATATTACTTACCTGATCAGTTCTAGCAATGTTATCGGAGATAAATGTGTTCTACTACAGAACACGGAAGTGCAATTTTTTAATTTCAGACCATTTTCAGGCATCCTAACTCGTGTACGAAAGTGACATAAACTCTTTTTAATTATATTATTCGTATATGAATTAGGATGCGTTAAACTCATGAGAAATGGATTTCCACCACGCTGCAAATTCATTCCTCACGCCGTACTTCACTCATCATAATAGGTACCTAAGTTAAGTTTTGGGCTAATATAGTGTCCTAACTGTTGTTCAAAATTATGCTAACCCCTAACTATATTTACCAAAATGAATGACCTATTCTAGGTATACCTACAATTCATTCTTCCATACTTATTTTCTCACTTGCGTGACAGTTTTTACTGCATATAGAAATGATTATAACGTGATTTAAAACTCCACATCCCAAACAGATAAATGTGATTATAATAGTACACAAATCTCGCCAGTTCTCGGTTTATTGACATAAGCTGGTATTCCAAATAATATAGCCGCAGACATTTGGTAATCTTAAACCATTAGATCATCGACATTCATCGACGTAAATCGATAAGTAAACAATTCGTATATGACGACAACATATCGATTGCTTCACTGAAGGCATGCAGGAACTGAAGGTATGCAGGAATTACAAGAGGCATCGGAATAGTTTAGTAGTGGTCGAAACCAGTTAAAAGATTTGCACTCTAATCTCACCAGGTAAACTTTATGCAATTCTATAAAAAATGTGTGTTCTATCTAAGTCCTAATAGTAGATTACACACCGAGGGCAGGAAAGTAAGAAAGATCTCAGACCTGGCCGAGGTCAACAAACATGTGATCTGAGGCTTTCTTATTTACTCCCCGAGTTTAGTATACTATTTTTCTCCTCGATGGAGGAAGAAAGCAGCAACTTCGTTTAGCGCAGCGGTACGAAAATAGACGCTTTCCGTCCGGAGGGGAGAAAATACCTTAATATGAATATATTTATTTACACACAAGAATAATTTAGAAACAAGAATGAGAAGGGTACAAATAGTAGGCTCACCACACATTCCCACTTCTCCTGTAAACCAAAATCAACAGCGGCGACCACTCACAACACTAGACAATGAAGTCCAGCGAGCCCGCGGATGAACAAATGTACAAATGGTAGTATCACTGAAGGCGGTTACAAAATCTTCAATCGTCTAAATTGCGGTCATCATGCTCCTATTTATTACGTTTATCTCATTATTCGAAGGCGATGCAATAAATGCCATCGTCCATTCGTCTCTATTACCCTTCACTTTAGTGCTCACTCCTTTCTAGACGAGTCATAAGAGCGACTTATCTCATCAGGAATCGTCAACGTCTCTGATGATACCACCGTGTATTATTATTATTTGTGTTGGGCTATTGCAAGCAAGGGTCGTTAATGTAACACTTGGACCATCGCTGGTCCTTTGTGTTCGCCCCAAACTCACCCATATTTTACGCATACCTCCGAACTTGTGGTATTTTCTTTTCATTCTCGGGAATGCAGGTTTCCTTACGATGTTTTCCTTCACCGCCGAGCTAGTAAATGATAAATACAACCGTACATAATTTCCGAAGAACTTAGTGGTACAGGCCAGGAATCGAACCGCCGCCTCATGATTGAGGCGCAAGCTCTCTTCCGTATGGGCTATCATAGCTCTCTACCACCGTGTGGCTACCAGAGAGTCATTGCAACCGAACCCACCTGTAATGAATGAATAAATGAAATCATTTATTCGTAAGACGGTAAATACAAATCGGTCGCTAATCGGTTTCCCGTTTCGTCAGATTCATGAGGGTAAGGAAGAGAGAGGACGAGAGAATGCATCTGTTTACCGCACTCATGAAATGAAAAATATCCTCCGTACTCCTTACCTGTGACTGCTTTTCTTAACAGTTACTATAGTTAGTGCGTTCACACACGATGCCGCATTGACGCAGCGGCAGACGTCAGTCCGTCACTTGTGAAGCAAGGAGTTGTATGAATCCGCACGTAGAAGCACACACGGTGACGCATTGACGCACCGGGTGTGGTTCTATGGACTGACATCTGCCGCATGCGTCAGTGCGTCATCGTGTGTGAACGCACTTATACATAATGGAGATCGGCTTCACTTTTTTTGCACACAATCCTAATTCCGAAACTACACTCAACTCTGTATTCTCTTATCGTCGCTGAAACAAAGAAAAAAACAAAACCGAATTATTTGCACAAACTTTTGGCAGAATAGCAATCATATCAAATACAATATTATAGTACATGGCAGATCAACGAAGAGGTCGTCGTGAGGTCGGCATGAGTCATCTAAGAACCGGATTCAGAACTAACCGGCTGAGTTCGAGAGTTGAGCAGCTGTAAAACTTTTCGTCCGTTTGATTGCGTCGAATTATGAGTATTTTTAGATTCAAATATTTTTGGACCATATTTTAGAGACCTATTACCGTTTTTTTTGCTTAAAGAACTCTGTTTCGAGGTTTGGTTTCATTCTTGTTAGAGCTGTAAGACATCTAGAGTCACTTTTATCTTCAAGATCAATCTAAACCGGAACATGTTCTCAGGAGTTAAAGATCATAATGGTGTCATAAAGATGCAATGGAACCTCTTTAGTCTAAGTTTATTTACTTATTTGTTATTAATTCTTTGATTTTACTGCTTTTGGACTGAAGAGCTTGTGAGGGTTGTGGGAACTCGTTGGATGAGGGCAGCGCAGGACCGGTCGTTGTGGCGATCCTTGGGGGAGGCCTATGTCCAGCAGTGGACGTCTAAGATGGTGACTGCTCCGGTCTTACGACTATTCAATTTTACATTATATTGAATTATGTTTTTCCAAATAACCGGCTATCTATTTTCGTTAAAAGTCCGCTAGAAACTTCTACTATGTATTCTATACGTCACATTATCACATAGGTGTGTAGCCGTATCTTCAGTGACTTTATCTATCTATACAGATGTTTTTTAACCCGCGGAGAAGATTAAGTCACCTTCAACATATCCCGTTAAGGCGCAAATGAACGTCGTTAGCTCGATCCGATACAAATTGATGGTAACCGAGTTGAATTCGTAATGAGAAGTTAAAAAAGCTACCATCAAATAATAATTGGTGCCACTAACATGAGATGTGTAAAGAATAGTGTTTACGTATAATTTATGTTATATTATGTTATTAATTTTATAAAACATAATGCCTACCTAATGCGTGCATATGCGAAACCTGAAAACATTCTTCCAGAATCGATTACCGAACATTATTTGATATCAAACTAAACTTTCCTATAAACTGACAGCGCCGTTTTTCAGGTTTATATGAAGAGTCTAAATTATTTACAGTTTGTTAGGGCAGACACTTGCATTACTTTAAGGGTATGTGTAACCATGATAATGAACAACTTTCCCTATGAAAATTATAGGAAATTTGCAAAAAAAAAAATATGTTGACTTTCCATTGCATTTAGCATCAGCTGATTGAACTTTTATACATGCAAAGTTGTAATTTTTTTGCGTATTTACCTTTCCTTTGGGGAAATTCTTCAATTTCGTGAGTACAATCACCCATTAAAGTAATGCAACTGTCTACCATAACGCCCTGTATATCTAAATATGTATGAACTTTGGCGCATCTAATTATTTTGTAATGTCATACTTATAACTTGGAATTCCATTTGCTTATCTCTTTTTGAATCATATAATTGCTATCGCATTGAACGTGATTATTTATTAGTATCTTTACCTTTACATTATTCGTTTTGAATAACTAGTATAATGTTTATTACATGGCAATTTATTGGTATTTGCTATTTCCACTACTCAACTTAATTTTATGGAAAACATAATTACTTACCTATAAAATAATGAATTGAATGATAGTTGTAAACCAATTAGGAGAAAATTACTAAGTATGTAAAACGCTAATATTCGTTATATCTATCAATTAATTGGTTTGACAAATATTTTAGTTTTAAAATAAACTGGAATTCATTGGGTGCCTAGCCACCTGCTCTTGTTTCTGAGCCGACATAATTAAAATGAAGCCTATTTTCAAAATATGTATCAACACATAAAATAAGAAGATTTGAACGGTCCATTGGTAATAATTATAGTAACCTCTAAAAAAGGATCTACAATAATCTACATAATATGTCCCAGTTCGGCTAATTTGTCGGTTAATTTGTAGTTGCATCACATACTATGTACCTCGTCACACTTGGCCTCACGATAACAGATAAAACCTTGCCCGATTAGATTATAACAGTATGAGCATGTGGAAATTCTGGTACTCTCTCGCATTTGTTGTTGCACGTATGGCATTTCCTTGAGAGTTTTGTTTATTGTTATGTTTATCATTAACATCATCACTGCTTATATACGTCCAGCAGGACGTACTGCATGGCACAGGCCTACACTGGACTTCACATACGAATCACGGAAATGAAAAAAAAGGACGTTATGTGACACTAAAAAGATATGAAGCATGCAAGGTCCTACAATTTCGTTTGTTCTACAAGGGACCTACCTACTCTCACACTGATGCACCAGTTCTAGGCGCGGTCCTACAACTCGACGCAATTATGCACCGCGCGAGAGTGGGACAGCACGCACACTCATATAAATGGGTGCTTCACTTATGATTAAACGAAATTACGTCCGTCTTTTTTCAGGTCCGTGATACCCATTGGATTTTCTTCTTCAGAGTATGAGTGTACATTACATGCAGGTTTCATCACAATGTTTTCCTTCACCGTTTGACAGCATTAGGTGTTTTTTTTTAATTTATAATTAATGGACTTCTTGCTTGTGCGTTAGCACCGCATTTCCGCCAATGTCAAGTGGTTTGAGGGAGAGTCTATCCAATCTCGAGGATTGTGTTTGATTAAGAACAACTGAGAAGGATTGTGGAGCCTCGTGGCAGGCAGAAACGCGAACCGCGCGAACACCACGCGAGAGAAGTGTTCGGGGCAAACCCTGCAACGTGACTCCAGCCTTAGGTGTTACGTACTTGAGTTAGAACAACTCATTGTTCAACGCATGACATGTCATTCGTGCCGATTCGAACCTGGACCTCGAAATTGAGTTTCCATAGCTCTCCGCAACGCGCCACCGACAGACGCTCTTATTTTTCTTATACCCCATAATATTATGCCACGTAAATATCATAGTTCCGATTTGTGTATTTCTTTTTCAGTTTTCGTACTCATTCATTGATATTCGATAATTTTTACTATACTTTTATGAATGTTGTTGTCTAAGCTTCAACAACTATTTGGTGGCAAATTGTATGTTTTAAAGCTATATTAGCGGTGTTAACACAAGTTTCGTAAATTTGTTCCTTTTGTATGGATTCGTGTTCAGGATATAGCACGTTATATTTGACGACGATAAGGGTTATCGTTATACCGTTTACTTTATCAATAGAGGCGATAGCAAAAAGTGGTTTTCTTGGAAGTTATCGGCCCCTTATAGGCTATGCGATGATTGTGGGTTAGTAAACTATTACCTACGTGAATTTCTTATCCTACTAAACAAAAGTATAAAATGTCCATATTCACCCAAATCATGTCACGCAGAAGAGCTTTAGTCTGAATACAAATCGAACATTACTCGGCTTACATTAAACATGTATAGTAAATACCAACGTTACCTGCTAAAAAGGTAAACAAAAAGTATGGATACATTTAAATGTTGTACCTATATCTGTGTTATTGTGGAACTAGTAGATTATCGATCAATATTGGATCTTTCTTAGCGCCACAAGTTACATCTTATCCCACCCCACTTAATTTCTAGTAGATGATAGTTTGTCACGATGTTTGTATGTTTGTGACTCGATCATGCATAAACAACTAATCGAATTTGGATGATAGGTAGAGCATTTTAATTTTACTTTTATTTAGGGATAAAGCTAGTAAGCCATTAAAATAATTTACTCGTTTGAATACCATAATAAAGTGGCCATACTTTGTGACAAAAATGGTAAAAGGTTCATAATGAAATCCATTGTTGTTGTTTAAACCAACCAATAGAATATTTCTTTTCATGTCAATGGTTCCATTTTCCTAAATTTTACTGGCCAGATATTCTCTAAACTTGAAAGCGTCAGGTCAAGCTATGATGTGCAAAAGAAGCGTTATTTCTTAGCTTTGTACGATAGTCACAGGGAACAATAAGTCTCGGTTACTTCACAACTTTAAGGGCCTGTTTCACCACTTCTGGGTAAGTTCTTGTTAGCTTATCCGACAGATAGTTTGACATATTTTGTATGAAGTTATGTCAAAATATCTGTCGGATAAGCTAACAAGAACTTACTAAGAAGTGGTGAAACAGGCCCTAAATGTTTGGGCTATTCGCAACAAACTTTGAAACGCACTATAGTCATGTATTCTCGCCTCACATCGTCGCTTTTGTGCAGTTGTTCACAGGGTTAATAGCGCATGCGCGATAGCTATCTTTAACTTTTTACTATTGTATCTTGTGCAATACTGTCATTGAGTGCTTTAGATCTGTCATAGTTATTGTTTTTTGCTGTTGTTTCATTATCTTTTGTATAATTTATGTTTATGTTGGTAGTAGTTAGTTCTTTTTGAGGTAATATTACGCTTTTTATATAGTTTTGTTGAATATCTCGATTTCATGGATAGATAAAAATTTCATAAAAATACAAATTTTCATAACTGTTAGCGCCTTAAAATTTTGACCCCTAACGTAGGTACCTACTTTATCTACTTAAGGACACCGATCCTATTTTAATGATATTTCCTAGAATTAAACTGGCTTGCACCAAAAACTATTTAGGCTTCATCTCAGCCCATGTACACACAGCGACAGATCACCCCACCCATAGTTGAACTCTATGTTTATGGACATAAGGTCCAACTATGGGTAGGTTGATCTGTCGCCGTGCGTACCATAGTCCACTGCTGGACATAGGCCTGTCCCAAGGATCGCCACAACGACCGGTCCTGCGCTGCACTCACCCGCCGCCTTCACCAGGTCGTCGCTCCACCTTGTGGGGTCGCCTGCCCACGCTGCATGGTTAAATATGATGCTGTCACTGTCATTAGTATGAGCAGTGTGAGAGACAGCCAGTATTGAAGACACTTTTTGGTGCAAGCCAGCCTTAGAGTTGTTTTGTCAGTAACTAGAATCTTCTAGCAAGGTTTACAAAATGAATAGTTGTCACATACAAGGGTCCTTCTTAATTTGTAGACTTTTTTAAGGGGATGATCAGACCATCAAACTGAACACTGGACTTTACAATTCCAGGCTAGATTGTGGAGCTTTAAAATGTGACTAGATAATTTGTGTGACAATGTCCAAGATATTGCCTACCTGCCTGCTGTGCCGGGGGTCGCGGGTTCGAATCCCGTAAGGGACAAATATTTGTATGACGAATATGAATATTTGTACCCGAGTCATGGATGTTTGTATCTATATATGTATCCTATACCTATATCGTTGTCTAGTTATCATAATACAAGTCCAGGCTAGATTCTGGAACTTTAAATGTGACTAGATAATTTGTGTGACACTGTCCAAGATATTTATTTATTTATTTATTTATTCTTTATGGGACCAAAATCGAAATCCCAAAAAAAATATCTGCTGTGAGCCAAATGTATGGGTCATTTGGCTCGAGTAGGTTTGCAGTTTTGTGTGGAACATTTTGTACTGCACAAAAACTAGTCCTGTCAAAAGTGTCGACATTTTTCTCTCCGTGTGGAAATCTCCAAACAAGTAAATTCTGCAAACTCTGGCTACGAATCTGTAGACCAATTTAGGTTTATTACCTTTCCCTTCAACCGACACTAATGATGCAAAATAAACAAGAGTAGACCACGGATCTAACGGTCATTTGTGGTCACAAAAGGGTCCAGAAATGACAGTTTCTGTCACGTTTTGTCTTAACGGTGACAGTTTACAGTTGTCAATTACGCGGGGTCGACGTACCCGGGTCTAATTGTTCGGAATAAGCTTAAGTGGTTAGATACAAAAGAACAGAAAATATAATTAGAAGTGTCACAGTGAATGAATGTAACAATAGCCGCCTTTAAATAAATTTTCGTGAACGTTGGAGCTATTTAAAAAAGAAACTTGGACATTGTCACACAAATTATCTAGTCACATTTAAAGTACCAGAATCTAGCATGGACTTGCACTATGATGACTAGACAACGATATAAAATACATATTGTAGGGTCCGTCTAAATAAACTAAGGGTTTTTTAAGGGGATGCGATCTGACCATCAAACTGAACAACTTTCTTTATGGGACCAACATAGAAATCGCGACAAAAATCTGCTGTTCCTATTTGGGTTTATTGGGTAGATTGTTTGTGATGTTGGTCCTATACTGAAAGTTGTTCAGTTTAATGGTCTGAAGTACCCCCTTAAATATGTACTTAACGCACTTAAGTTAAGTAAGTAAGTAGGTACATATTTGAGGGGAAATATATTTTACAAGGTGTTACAAAACTACAAATAAACATTTAAGGGGGTGGTGTAGACCATCAAACTGAACAACTTTCACTATGGGACCAATATCGAAATCGCGAAAAAAATAATTTTTGTTCTATACTCTACAAATCGACTAGAGCTAAAATATGTATGGGATATAAAATTATTTTTTTCGCGATTTCTATGTTGGTCCCATAGAGAAAGTTGTTCAGTTTGACGGTCTAAACAACCCCCTTATGAGTTTTAAAAATTTATTGTTACTTATGAAACACCCTGTATTTGCAGGTGGGTTTTGTGGACATGACGTTTGGTCAAAAGTGGGATAATCCTCTGCTAGAAAGCGCGACGGCCTGCGCATAATGGCTGGCAGGGTGGTGTTAAGAAGTACTGGATCAGTCCACGACCTCAGGGTCGTGTATATTGGGAATTCGGGAGACGTCTATGTCCAGCAGTGGACTAGAACATGCTGATGATGATAATAAAACTACTTATTCATTTACCCTTTCATAATAATTTGGGACGTTTCCTTCCTCCTAGTCAAGGAAACGATGGTCACAGAAAAGTTATTTACTGTGCTATGGTTATTATTTCATTAAAATTACTATTTTGTAGCATTATAGTTTTTCTCTCCCAACACGATCTTCGATGATAATTATATGTTTGTTTTACACGGAAACTAACTATTATGATGATTGTTGTTGTGTGCTAAAGTCAATTGCTTAAATTGGTTTCAGTCACAACATCCAATAATTATATTATTTTTAAGAAAAAAACTACCTATTTTGACTATTATAATGATAATAACTACTTCCGTCAATTAACCAAACTCAAAATATACAGGGCCCGACTTAATATCAGACCATCAAACTGAACAACTTTCTCTATGGGACCAACGTTGAAATCGTGAAAAAAATCAGCTGTCCCATACATTTGGCTTGAGTAGGTTTGCAGTTTTGTATGGAACAGAAGATATTTTTTTTGCGATTTCGATGTTGGTCCCATAGAGAAAGTTGTCCAGTTTGACGGTCTGATCATCCCCTTAAAAAAGTGTCCGCATATTAAGGACTCTGTATAAGTTCTTTAAGCACGTAATAGGTTTTGCGGATCATAATTATAAAATGAAGAATATAAATTATGAATAATGGCATTCGTTTTAATTTAATATCACATTGTAATGTTACCCACTTATTCTTCCATCGGCATATGCTTTAAAAATACATAATCACGCATATTTCTAGACTACGTTAATCTATAAATAATCAACCCCATTCTTGTTATAAACTCATCAACATAAAACAGTAATTATCTTGACATATCGATACCTATCCGCGTATATGATGCGAATAGTTAATGCCTTGCGAGACTGAGAAGATCATTATCTCTCCCTTTTTAACTCAAACGTAAGAATAATTAATACATGGTGTATTAGGTATTCTATGGCTTGAATGATAGAATGGAAATTGTGTTTCCTTCCATCTTCGAGAGATAATAACATTTTGATATTGTTATGACCCCAAAATTCCCAGTTTTGGGTAACTTTGTAACCATTTTATTAATTAACTATGGCACTTTTTGAGCTGAATAATAAACTGAACCACACGATATGAGAAGTGATGTGGTTTTTCTAGAAATCGATTTTAATGAATAAAACCGAAGAAAAGGGACTCTAAAGTCACCCCTTTTTTTCCAGTTGTAACCATTTTACTCTTACGTTTTTAATCCGAAGAAAATTAAAATTTACAATATTGTTCACAATACAATTTAAAATAATGTGGTTTTCTTACATTGTGTGTTGTTACGTGTTAATAAAAAAATCATCTAATTTTTTAAAGAAAACAGCTGACCTGACCGGAGCCACGCGCTCGTTCGCATCGATTAGTATGGAGAGTCGTGGTCCAGGGCAGATACGCCTTAAACACAATTGTAAAAAACTTATCGATATTTATATTGATTGGGCTCTACCCCATCATTGTACAGTCAGCATCAAAAGTATCTAGGCATGTTAAGTGTTCATAAATATCTGGACAACTTTACGATAGCAAACCTTATTTCAACTCACAAAGAAATCAAATTAATTTATCTGTCATGTTATTATTTGTTAAGATAAAAACAAATGGTATCTAGTAGGAAATAGGGTTTATTTTCGTGTAATTGTTCAGATGTTTATGAACACCGGAGATGCTTAGATACTTTTGATGCTGACTGTACCTACCCTTATATTCATATTGTTAAGATTTGTTGTTTGTTTTTGGCGTGCAAATATAGAGTAGGTTTAGTAGACTAATGTCTAAAATGAATAGACATTAAAGAAGGTGTAAAAATGTCAATAAGTATAAAAATTACGAAAATGATGATAATTGGCATAGTATACAAATGACAAACAAAAAACATACTGGTCGAAAACATACTGGTCGAATTGGTCTTAACTCTTACTTACCTCTACCTACAGACATTGTAATTTAATATTATAATTGACTGTACTAACCTTAATTCTAAAAACTATTGACATTGGAAACTCATTACTGAATAAATTAATATGAATACATTGAGAACCTCCTCCTTTTGTTGAAGTCGGTTAATAAAGAAATTTGTCAAGGTATAAAAATTTCTACAATGAAAATTGTCATGATATAAAAATGTCAACAATAAAATTGACAAATTATAAAAAAGACAACACGACACAGATTATAAATTATGAATCGGGGTAGGCAGGGCATTTTATCCTTCCTGCTTACTTTTTAATTTCGACAGGAAAGAGGTAAAATGATTGGTGTGACTAATGTTTAGCGACTTGTTAACACTAACAATGTTTTGAATACCTATAGCTTTGTTACGCATGACGTTATTAATAACTCGGTAAACACAGGTAATATTGGGATATTTGTCTTCAGCCTGCGTTACCCTACATTTTAGGAACATTTGTAGGATGTTTGTAGCTACTGCACTCAATATGTTCATAATAGTTAGCTGACCTAGATCGGTTTATGTTAATAATTTACCTATGGTAGTGTAAAATAATGATTTACAAATAAATTATGCCCAATCCGATCTTCTAGAGAACTTTGAGGAATTTATAAAAGTATATAATGTAATCTCTCCATCTGTACATCGTAGTCTAGACTGTCTGGTTAAGTACTAAGTGCCTAGTTAATACCCAATGTGTATGGCTTTATTCACCGAAATAACATTATGCCCTTGTCATATTAAGGGGCGGCGAGCGTCCAGTGCTACCCTGAAACGTATTTTTTAACCTCTTAACAATAAATTAAAAAAAAAAGTTTCACATTTAAGTCATTGCTGGTAGGCTAGGCTAGCATACCCACGCACGACAAAACATCATGCGTGCTCATTTTGACATGCGCAAAGTAACAAAGACAGAAGCAAGATTTCTCGTTTTGTCGGGGGTGGTATGCTATGCCCACTGGTTTTATCGAAACACTGGAGGCTCAGTACCCTCTTAAAGCCTACTGGATCCACATTTATTAACTACATGCATTTCCAAAGTCGTATTCTTATAGCTTCTAGAAAAGCAACGTTATTTACCGTCAAGTGCAGTAATACATTGTGTAATCATTTCTCGTTATATTGCCAATTGTGACTTTTCACATGAAACCATTATACTTATATTGTATCTACCTACTTACCTAGTTACGGTTATGTGCATCTATTAGCACTGTTAACATACTTGTGAGGTTTATAACGTAACTAGCTACCCGCCCCAGCTTCGCCCGTATCTACAGGGTGAAATTGATATCATTAGCATCATTTTAAACTAAGAGTCTACCCATCAAACTGAACAACTTTTACTATGGGAGCAAAACGATCGGAGCACTAAATAAATCAGCTGTTCCATACTTTACTGCAATGCCTAATTCGACTCAAAATATGTATGCAACAGCTGATTTTCCTTTGTGCTCTGATCGGTTTGCTTCCATAGTAAAAATTGTTCTGTATGATGGGTAGACTCTTAGTTTAAAAGGATGCTATTGATATCAATTTCACCCTGTATAAGTAAGTATAGTAGATTACACACCGAGGACAGGAAAGTAAGAAAGGTCGCAGATCTCATGTGATCTGAGGCTTTCTTATTTACTGTCCGAGGTTAGTATACTATTTTTCTCCTCGAGGTGGACCTCCACCTCGGTGTATTTTCCTGTGGCTTTCCACCTGGAAAGCGACAACTTCGTTTAGCGCAGCGGGACGAAAATTGACGCTTTCCGTCCGGAGGGGAGAAAAATATATAAATTATCGAAATGACAGTGAAGACCGTATCAAAATCCGTTGCGTGGTTAAGAAGTAGGTAAGCGGAGAAACAGAAATGACGAGGACAAACTTTGTTTTATACTATTTAGATATTCAAATAATCAGCAATATGATTGACTGCAGAGCATAAGGTTTTGAAAAAGATGTTTCATTATTATCAGCCTCTTTATTTGGGAATAGGCCACAAATTGCAGCCACTCTGTTCCGCTGGTATTAATTATTATGATTGCAGTGATTCCTAGCCACTTTTGAGCGTTCCAAGAAATAGCTAAGTCCTTCTTAATATGCTGACACTTTTTTAAGGGGATGATCAGACCGTCCAACTGAACAACTTTCTCTATGGCACCAACATCGGAATCGCAAAAAATATTTGGATACAAAACTGCAAACCAAAAAAACACAGCAGATTTTTTTTCGTGATTGCGATGTTGGTCCCATAGAGAAAGTTGTTCAGTTTGACAGTCTGATCATCTTCTTAAAGTATCAGCATATTAAGGAGGACCCTGTATATCCTAGAAGCAACATTCTGGAGGCCCTATACGCTTCTGTGTCAGTGAATCACTGAATACACACTTAGGTCCCCTCTTTATAACCTTAGACGCAGTTTTTATCACAATAGCTAAGTAGCATGTATGTCACGCCGTCGCCAAGCCAAGGTCGTCCTTATTACCACCGCTTCTAAGTGTAAGCTGCAAATACTAAGAATACAGTAAGTTCTCTTCGTAACAAACGCAAAAGTATTGTAGTAGTTGACTGCCTTATTTATTACACACAGGACTATAATGAATTACCAACTGTTCTGTTTTGATAGTTTCCAACCCTGGAAAGGTATCGTATTTAAATAAGTAGTTTTAAGATTCATTCAGTCTAGCATAAACGCTAATGCGCTGTGTGATAGAGCCTAACTCCACCGTGTCCTCTTTTGCTAGCACCAGTGCTTAAACGCATCCAATCCAGTGCCATAAAAAAAAGGAACTGTAGCTATTTCTGCGATGAATAAAGAGGGGGGCAGTTTTAACTAGGCTTGGGGAAACGAAACTATGAACTGAACTGAACCAAATCGCCAATAACTAGATCCAGCTGAATGCCATGCAAGATTCTTTGTGATTATAGGCACTCCCGCCTATAGTTATGTGTTGTGTGTTGAGGTAGCGAGGCGGTGAGCGAGGGAACAATCCTCCAATAGCGGGCTCGCTCGATCACGTCATTGGGAAATTGAAGCATTCTCATTGGCCGATATTTTCCTCGCTCACCGCCTCGCACATCTCTGGTGGAAAAGCAGCCTTATGAGAGAGTTATGCGAAGTGGACGTTGCGTGTTCTCAGTATTTTGTAGTGTAAGTGCTAAACTTGTAGTCATGAATGGTCATGTCATGACTAACTATATTGATGTCACGTGTGAATTATGTTTCGATTACGTCATTAAGGTAATCCTTGGAAGAATAATCGTCTAAAAATATTTCGCCGATGATTTTTTACAATATTCCTGTTGTTCTAAGAAATCTAAAATGTATGATTAAAAGGGATCCGAAATTATAGTATCTTCCTTCTCTATTAACTCCTACCTCTCTCTCACACTGATGTGGAAATGGAAAACCTAGTCATTGCCGCCCTGCGGCCCGCTGGACCGACGATCTAAAAAAGGTAGCGGGGAGCGACTGGATGAAGAAGGCCGAGGAGAGAGTTTTGTGGCTCGCCTTGTGAGAGGCCTAATGTTCAGCAGTGGACGATGATAGGCTGATGATGATGAATCAAAAGGCAGAATTTATAATCAACTAGTGACCCGCCCCGGCTTCGCACGGGTCTAATGCACATATAAACCTTCCTCTTGAATCACTCTATCTATTAAAAAAAACCGCATCAAAATCCGTTGCGTAGTTTCAAAGATTTAAGCATACAAAGGGACATAGGGACAGAGAAAGCGACTTTGTTTTATACTATGTAGTGACTATGTAGTGAAGTCATGGCCTTAAATTACACTTCGAGTGGTCACAAACTCCATTAAACTGCCATCCATGTTAAAACAAAAGATGAATAAAGTTACCTCTTCTGTCAGCATGAACCATCATCATATCTGTCCGGGTGACAGTTGATCCTTGATGATGATGACATCTCAGCCCATACACGTCCACTGCTGGACATAGGCCTCCCCCAAGGATCGTCACAACGACCGGTCATGCGCTGCCCTCATCCAACGGGTTCCCGCCGCCTTCACCAGGCTGTCGGTTCACCTTGTGGGGGGCCTACAGCATGAGCAATATAGCAAAATAACTTCTCTCATGATGTATTGTAAAGATTAGCCAGTCAGCAATGGTCGTATCTAGGCTGGCTGCCCAAGGTGCGCGGACGAACTCTGGTTTCGTCACTCGGGTAGGTTTTTTTCTTGCACGCTTTTACCTCAACAACTCCAATTCCCAGTATCTGAGAAAGTCAAAATCTGGTTGTCATCATGACATTTCAGTGGAAGCCCAAATAAAAGAAGTGCATTAACCAACGTTAAAGTTAAGTTACTAACCGAAAGAGTGTTATTTAAAAAAGCAGCATTCTTTATCAGTTGCTTTTAGTCGGCAAAACGTTGTGACGTCATCAGATACGGCCGCGGTCGAGGACAACCGGCTTAGATAAGCATTTTTTTGTATTGTTTTGTATAAAAGGCTCCTAACGGTCAGTTTTGTGTATTATTTAGCTGTGTTGTTGGCTTTATTACTAACAAGTGATAGTAGGTAGGTAGGTACTAATTAAAGTTGGACAACTGAATATTGTGTTTTATCATTTGTAGTTTAATTAACGATATGCCATTCCGAACCTTTAGGATACCATAATCTCTCAAGTCCCAACTGTATAAACGCTAAAAGGCAGTTGGTAAAAATATAAACACTTATACACAAGAGAAAGAATTCATCTTTCAACGAATCGACTAGTATTGTGAACAAAAAGCTTCCGACAGCCAATGGGCAAGCACAAATAGGGAAAGTAAGTGAATTGGGCAAAGCAACGGTTCACCGCATCATTGAGTGCGCTTGCGCAGTGCTGAGGGAAAGTTGGCAAGTTAGATACGCCTGCAAATTATCACTGACTGTTCTACTCTGACTGGGACTTTTTATGAGAAAAAATATTGGGACGTGCAAATTGGCTGCTTCAAGCCTCAGAAAGCTTAGATTAAATGGACGCTCAAATAAGTTGTTTTGAGCGGGTTTGAGCTATCTTTGCCGTATGTTTATGGAGCGTTTGATAAATTATATTGGGTTAAAGTGGCTCTTGGCTACTTATAAATAAGAATAACAAAGATCGCACTTTAGAGAGATCTATTTCTAGATCTACATCTAAGCTCAAGGTTTAATGATAATTAAAGCCGATACGATGAAATAAAGGCTAAATCTAGAATTAAACGTTTTAACGGGTTCTTACCGCGTTTTTTTAACTCAAATATACCAAAACGCGGTAAGAACCCGTTAAAATGTTTAATTCTTGATTAAATAATAACCGCGTAACTCTCAAACACTGTATTAAAGGCTAAATGTTTCTCTAAACTATGCTGAAAACTATATTCTTCAGCTTCAGTAAAGTGCGAGGCAAATAGATTTTGTGCACAACAAATAGATAAACAGACGAAAATTCCAAAAACAATCCTTTTTTCTTTGTAATATGAAGTTTACTTTAAGCTGACTCCTTTCTTCTTTATTTGATCATTTTATAATAAACTTCCATAAACAGCATGTAATCTGAACATGAAACTAACTATACGTTTATATTGTTCCAGGTAAAATATGACGCAACAGCGAACAAGATGCCCCGATCCGGTTTCATCCAGATTATAGCAGACGCTTCAAAGGGCGGCCATCTTATAAATTTGCTTTAGTGGTGACATTTGTTTCAAAACTGGTCTGGATTGTGCTTATTCGAAATTAGTTTTTCTTTGGGAATCGAGAGAGGTTCCTTTTGAACGGATTCTTTCAAGTATCTCTTTAAATGGAAGAAAGAACTATCTATCTCTAATGTCTAAATGTAAAAGAGAGTGGATGAGTCATAACTACTAAATTATTTATCTATATCTAAGCTTACTACTATAATAGCCGGGTACGTACGTACGTAGGCTTCCTTCATCTACATCCGCTACACGCTTCGTCAATGGCAACAAACGAGATATAATCCGCATTCAAGTTTCGTCAGACTATTACTAACTAAACCAAAGGCACTGCCCTGTGCAAACCCAGCCCGAAAGGTGGCTCGATGCTGGCCGCATTGGCCCTCTGGATGGCCAGAGAAATTATCTGTACCAGGCAGGCTGCCAAATAAAGCCCTTGGCATCCTCTCACCAAGGGCTTCCAGACTCAAAAGCATGGTCTGTATTAACACTTACCAAGTTTGTGACGTACCCAAAAAGAAACCTTGAATACTCAATGGGTCAAACAAAGTGCAGGCTCTTTATCCGAAACCATTGAGCATGCATAGAATGTTGGAAGATGATGAAGCAATAAACTGTGTTAGGATCGTAGTAGATACCGATCTTTTGTTTCTACCTATTTCAATATTATCTACTAGCTTTTGCCCGCGACTTCGTCCTCGTGAAATTGGAATATCGAAAAAAATCGTTTCTTAGTGTACTGTCCATTACAAGTGACGACACGGGCTTACTCGCCGTCACACTGGACAGAGTTTCCGTTCTACTAGTGAACGTGGATGTTCTGAGGTTTCAGAATATCTTTTTCTACACCCTCGGGGAATATAGTCGTGAGCATATTCTTAAGCTTGTGCTATGCCTTTCTTACTGTCTTCAGCTGTTTAGGCTGTGCGTTGTCTGCCAGTCAGTCAGTCGATCAAGGAACTGTTTTATTTATAGATAACTAATGTTTTCCCGCGACTTCGTCCGCACAAATTATATACCAGATTTTAAGTCAGATCATAAGCTATCAAACAAAAAAAGTTTCATCAAAATCGGTTCAGTAGTTTTTGCGTGATGCGCGAACAAACAAACAAACTGAAAATTTTGTCAATAGATGGCGCTGCACGTCATTTAAATCGCGCTGTCGAGTGATATTTGAATCTATATGAAGTGAATCGCAACTTTTTTATTCCTCATGATTTAACGTTTTTATAATAGTTAAGAAGATAGATAGATGTATTCGTTAACCTTCGCGAAATGTCCAAACTTATTGAAACGCCAACTAAAGGCAGCCATTAGCAAATATCTACAACACGCATCTAAATTCCCACAATAAAACTTTTTAGTATCTCCTCCAGCGATCTTGTGTTATTAATGAAAACAGCTATTTAATGGTGATATCTGATCTAAGGGCACATGCACTTAACTTCACCTCTGCATACCTCCTGTAATTGTTATGGTCGCCGTAATTGCTACGACGTTGACAATTGCTGTTTTATTCTTGGAACTAGTAGAAAATAGAAATTAAATTCTATTGTTGTACATGTAGCGTTTAAGTTTATTTACTGCGGGAAAGTCGCTAGGCTAATGATGTTGGTGTTCTGCCAGATATTATATGTTAATTTTGTATCGTAATTTTACGCTAATATGAATGTTTTTGACTTTTATGTCTTTCTCCTAGAAACTATATCCAGGTTTCGATTTTGAGTTGAGAAGTCTGTGAATGTAAGAAAAGCTAAGCATAGTTCCTATGGATTAACACTTTAACTGCTGACGACCTACCTGGTAGGTCAGCGACATATGGGCCGCAGTGCTCATGATCATGACACCTTGAGTCAGAATCGTATAGCATTCATCAGTGTTAGCACTGCTAGAAGACTAGAAACGCTGAAATGCTAGAAAGTGTTAGTTTAATAATTCTAGCAGCACCTATACAGGGTGTTAGGAAAAGTATTATTAACCTTTAAACCACGTATACTCTACCCATCAAACTAAACAACTTTTACTGTAGGCGCAAACATGTCAGCGCAAAAAAATGTATGTTGTTCCTACTAAACTGAAGCGCATATTCGACTCACATCAAGCAGATTTTTTTTTTGTTCTGACATGTTTACTCCCATAGTAATAGTTGTTCAGTTTGATGGGTAGAGTATGTGGCTTAAAGGTTAAGGGTATATTATTCGGAGCGCGCTCCATACAAACGTACTATGGTAACGTAATATTTTCAATACTAACCAATTAAAGTCAATTAAATTTTGCAGAAACAATCCAGAAACAAATTTCTATGCTTCTATGGAGTCAGATTTTCATTAAAATATACAGTTTCAATGCTAGGATTAATTTAAGATTTGTATGGAAATCTTTGAGGCACTGTAACTTGAAAACTATACATTTTAACGAAAATCAAACTCCATAGAAGCATAGAAATTTGTTTCTGGATTGTTTCTGCAAAATTTCATTTACTTTAATTGGTTAGTATTGAAAATATTACCATAGTACTTTTGTATGCAGCGCGCATTTTCGCTCTCGGAATAATATTCTCTTAATGATACTTTTCCTTGCAACCTGTATAATCATCGTGAAAAGAATAAGTCTACCAAGGAATATTTGCGTGTTTCATTCATACAAATACCGAATAATACGGATATCGAATCATCACCTCAGCTATCAACATATTTTAGTATGAACTTAAAATAGTATTTCGCAAATTTTTAAAATGGTAAATGGTATGTTATCTCACTAATATTATAAATGCGAAAGTTTGTGACTATGTTTAGATGTTTGTGACGCAATCACGCATAAACGGCTGAACGGATTTGGATGAAATTTGGCACAAAGATAGAAGGTGTTCTGGATTAACACATAGGATACTTTTTAAAGGTTCTCGCAGACGGAGTCGCGGGCAACAGCTAGTGGTAAATAAATGAATGAATAGTAGATTACACACCGAGGACAGGAAAGTAAGAAAGGTCTCAGATTCATGTAATTGTTGACATAGGCGAAGCCGACGCCCGAGGTTAGTATACAATTTTTCTCCTCGACGAAGGTAGCGACAACTTCGTTTAGCGTTCAGAACCTACGCCCAGAGTGCGCCCAGAGTGCACTCCGAGTGCAACTTTTCGCCCTAACGCCGTTCAGAGGCTCGGTGAAAAGCGTTCTACCCCTAAGAGCGAGCGAGAAGAACAACCGCACCCAAAGGTTCCGAACGCAGCCCTGCGGGACGAAAATTGACGCTTTCCGTCCGGAGGGGAGAAAATGATCATTTTCTCCCCTCCAGAAAATGAACAATTACATGACCTTTCTTACTTTCCTGCCCTTGGTGTGTAATCTACTATTCCGCCTCTGTTTTTCACTACTTTTCCCGGCTTATAACTTGCTTTTATATTAATATAATAAGTCGTATATTATTCAATGTCCGTCCATTTTAACGACTTGTTTCTATATTGATATTTAAGTGTCTATAAAAGCGTTGAATAGCATACTATTTCCTCCTATCAAGTCTTGAGTATTAATTTTCGTTGTAATAGATGTTCAATGTGTGGGAAATGGGGTTTCTATTTGATTCTCAAGCGCCGACAATATAAACCACTATAAATTTGATTTTGATTATTAAACGTTCTACACGTATAATCATGGAAATACGAAAAATAACCTATGCCTACATAGGTATTTTTATCGTAACTGCAACGCCATTACAAAGTTACGTCGTCAGTTCAATCGCGACGTGTCAGGAACGCATTCTCTGAACGGCCGAAGTATAGTTATTCGGTACAGTATACCAGGAATAGAGGAACATACATTTGAGTGAGCGAGATGTACCTAGCGCCACCACTGTATAATAGACAGAGATACGTGACGCGAGGCAATAGAACAGTTTTTTTGTCACTAATTAATTTTTACAATACGGTTTCCGTGAATAATTGCGAATTTAAAGTGAAATCGTAGATAGTTTTATGAAATATACTGACACTACTTCATAAATTTATCCACAATTTCACGTTAGACTCAGAATAATAGACAATATTCGAATTTTTGCCTGCGAATATTCTCCAAAAAACATCCAAAAACGTTTATATTTGACAACTCATGTTTGTTGCTCTATTCCTGTAAGGTATAATACCTTTATGGTACAGTCCCACTCTCACATGCACGCGCGTGTGTAGGTTATTGAAGAGTGAATCTTCGGTATGAAATACTATTATGTACTCTGTGTCGATAGTGTCTCAGTTCGTTCCGTTGAAGAATGATAAGATTGTTAAGAGGATAGGCGG
The DNA here is from genome assembly GCA_963693445.1 of Agonopterix heracliana. Taxonomy (NCBI): domain Eukaryota; kingdom Metazoa; phylum Arthropoda; class Insecta; order Lepidoptera; family Depressariidae; genus Agonopterix; species Agonopterix heracliana. The sequence goes on along the minus strand of OY856323.1, from coordinate 3,701,076 downwards.
GCTGAAATGCTAATTTGGAGAATAGGTCACTTTGCAGACTGTATACATATTTGTCGGATTCGCCGCACCCATACCGACTAGAGTGCGAAAGACGAAAGAGACAACTGTAGCTCGGACCAATTTTATCCACATAAATTCGACGAAAACTGCATTTCTTATTCCCGTTTCCTCCTCCAAAACTAAACCGATTTTAATAATTATTTCAAGTATAATGTGAGAAAGACTTTGGCTATGTCTGTATGTTTTTCTTTTTTAGTTTATATTCGACTAATTTGTTTGATGGATGTCTGAAACGGGCGGTAAAATTGGTCATATTCGATGGGCCTTAGAAACAAGGACAGGTAACATAGATTGTATGGTAAAAAAAATGTTGCTCTAGTGTCATTATCAAGGGAGGAAACAGGGGAATAGGTTTGTATGGATATAACGGTACTCGCCTATCCTCTTAAGGGGCTACCTGCCGGTTTTGGGTAATTTTGTAACCATTTTATTCATTAACTATGGCACTTTTTGAGCTGAAATTTAAACTGAACCATCTACAGGATATGAGAAGTGATGTGGTTTTTTTAGAAATCGATTTTAATGAATAAAACCGAAGAAAAGGGACTCTAAAGTCACCCCTTTTTTTCCAGTTGTATCCATTTAATAAAAAATCATCGAATTTTTCAAAGAAAACAGCAAAATTCTGACCGGAGCCACGCGCTCTTTCTCATCGATTAGTATGGAGTGTGAGTGAGAGGAGAGTGGTCCACGGCTGATACGCCTTAAGGCGTAACAGAATTTTGCTGTTTTCTTTGAAAAATTCGATGATTTTTTATTAATTTCGAAAAAGTAAAAAAACCACATCATTCTAAATTGTATTGTGAACAATATAGTAAATTTTCATTTTGTTCCCATTAAAAATGTAAGAGTAAAATGGTTACAACTGGAAAAAAAGGGGTGACTTTAGAGTCCCTTTTCTTCGGTTTTATTCATTAAAATCGATTTCTAGAAAAACCACATCACTTCTCATATCCTGTAGATGGTTCAGTTTAAATTTCAGCTCAAAAAGTGCCATAGTTAATGAATAAAATGGTTACAACATTACCCAAAACCGGCAGGTAGCCCCTTAAGCAACAGTGGAGTCGCATACTTGCAATAAAACTTTCATCCCCCGAAGGGACGTTAATTCATTCGTTTGAGACCAGGCACCATGTTTGCTCATAATTAAATTCTAAAAGCAACTAGTGCCTGACGCTGATAATTGCCAATAATTATGCAGTACACCATCTATGGAAACCCATCTTTATGGTTCTATACATAATGTTAGATATTCTCCGATCCTTTGGATCCAATTTATAGGCTCATTTCTAGGGTTCCGCACTCAAAAGAGCTTAAACGAGCACACATTTTCGTCACAGACCCTTAAAGTTGCAAGACTGTGGATACAGACATTAGAGACCCTTTTAAGGCGTATCTGCCCTGGACCACGACTCTCCATACTAATCGATGCGAACGAGCGCGTAGCTCCGGTCAGAAATTACCGTTTTCTTTGAAAAATTCGACGATTTTTTATTAATTTCTAAAAAGTAAGAAAACCACATCATTCTAAATTGTATTGTTAACAATACTGTAAATTTTGATTTTCTTCCGATTTAAAATGTAAGAGTAAAATGGTTACAACTGGAAAAAAGGGGTGACTTTAGAGTCCCTTTTCTTCGGTTTTGTTCATTAAAATAAAATCTATTTCTAGAAAAACCACATCACTTCTCATATCCTGTATATGGTTCAGTTTATTTTTCAGCTCAAAAAGTGCCATAGTTAATAAATAAAATGGTTACAAAGTTACCCAAAACCGGGAGGTAGCCCCTTAAGCAGTGAGTCGATTCGCACTTGACCTGTTTTTAAAAGCGAAAATACAGTAATTGCACGGTGCTAACCTCGCACCTGTCTTAAACCAGAATTTAAAAAGGAACAGGCTTTTTATGGCCACATTAAACATTTTAAAAGCATAGACAAGAGTGTTAGTTATTTAGCAGTGTCGGAATAATTGGCACATTGATTGATTCACTGTTGACTCTCGCACGCCTCGTTTATGTAATTATGGTAATTATTTACGTTAGTGTTTCTTGACAATAGTAATTGCTGTAAATCATGTAGATGGAGGCATTTTAATTTCTCTTTAAAGTCTTATTTACTCGTTGGTTTTGATTAGAAATGCATGTTGATATTATGTTATTGGGGAAAGTCAGCGAATGAGATACGCTACGGGAACTAGATGATTGGATGTTTGAAAAGTAGATTGTTTCATGATTAACTTCCGTTCTTAGTTTTATCAATGACGACATCAGAAAAGGGAATAAGACACCCCGAAAACACATAGAAGCTCTTTCAATGTCATTTTATTTTGTTTTTTTTATCGATAGGTATGTTAAAGGTAGGCGTTGTGTCGACCAACTTTTGGGAGTATCGTAATCTTACGGATTGTTTTATGTACAAAAACACATGAGCTGATACAAAATGGTGGAGCCAAGTGCAAGCCGGAGAGAACCCGATACGCGACCACCCTCTAACAGACTTACACCGCGACTCCTATGTTTTTTTACCTCTACCTATTTTTTTACACATTACATACAAATCAACAGACGAAGTCCCGGGAAGAAGTTAGTTAGGATATAGTGTTAATGAATAAGCGCAAAACCTCATACACTCCCAACTAATTTATAACAAAAAAATTAGATTGAAACAATAATTTCATTACTTTGATTTATTGTTTATTTGAATTATTTGTTATCATTTCAGCATTGAATGAACTCGCTAACGTGCTCATGGATACATTTTAAGAATTTTGTTTTGGTAGCACGGACCTGAAAGAAATACGGACTGAGTATTGCACTAAAAAGATGTGAATCATGCAACGTAATACAATCTGGTTTGTTCTACAAGGGACCTACACTCACACAGATGCACTAGCTCTAGGCGCAGGTCCGACAACCCGTCACCTTATGTACCGCGTGACAGCACGCACACAAAAGAAATGGGTGCTTCACTCATGATTAGATGACATTCCGTCTGGTTCTTCTTTTAAGTCTGTGTTTGGTAGTAAGTAGGGTGAGAGTGCCCGAGCGGTGGGTTGAGATAGAGTTCAGTAAATTTTTAATTTTACAAAAAAATGATTTAAGTAAGTGCTTAATATGTAATTTGAAAAAAAATTTCCTATGTTGAAACCACGATAATTCGATTCTGCTCTCGATTCTAAACAAACTACTTTCTAGTTTTGCGTTAATTCATTAAAACTTTGTAGACGCAAAGACCTGGAAACACCTTTATCAAAACGGTACAGTACAATTTACTTTATAGTTAAATTTTGAACTAAAGTCGTTACTAGTTTTTCGTGACTAATAGAATTATGAATTTGTGCTCGTGTGAAGCTTGCACAACCTCCTTTCTAAGATCAGCTGGCATTCCAGAGGTCGGTTACGTGAGGTCACATACTATACTACGTACTGACTTACTTATTATACCTTTATTCGTCTACCTAACAAATATGCCAAGTATGTATTTTTCTCCCCTCCGGACGGAAAGCGTCAATTTTCGTCCCGCTGCGCTAAACGAAGTTGCTGCTTTTCACCTTGGTCGAGGAGAAAAAAAGTATACTAACCTCGGGCAGTAAATAAGAAAGCCTCAGATCACATGTTTGTTGACCGAGGCAAGCCGAGGTTACATGTGATCTGAGGTGTTTCTTACTTTCCTGCCTTCGGTGTGTAATAAGAATAAGCATAAGCATATGCTCACGACTATATTCCCCGAGGGGGTAGTCAGAGATATTCTGAAACCTCAGAACATCCACGTTTCACCAGTAGCAATTAGTAGTAGTAGTCTCGGTGTAATCTACTATATTATTCTGGCACTTCTCATTATAGGCCTATTTGACAATTATCAAACATTACATTTAGGCGTTTCCCGTCTTCTATCGGTTTTCCACGTACATAAAAGGAGTGAAATAGGCAAATATGCAACCAAAACATCCCTTGGGATCCACGTTTTTTATAGTTTTATTGCCTATTTTCATTACTCCCTTTACGTTAATTTGTTAACACCTTGTTTTATTGTTTTTTTTTTTTTTTATTCATAATTAATGGCTTTTTGCTTGTGCGTAGCACCGCATTTCCGCCAGTGTCAAGTGTAGTTTATGGGAGTATCTATCCCAATCTCAGGGATTGTTTTTGTTCAAGAACAAGAAGAGATTGAGGATTGCGGAGCCTCGTGGCATTCAAAAACGCGACGCGCGAAAACCACGCGAGACGTGTGCTCGGGTCAATTCCTGCAACGTGACTCCTTAACTGTTGTTGTTAATGTCAGAAGCCCGTTGACAGCTAACAACTTGAATAAAAAAGACAAAACCATGTTTATTGTATTCCATTCATAATTAAGAAATAACTTCTATGATAGACAATTGTAAAGCCGTCAGGTTAACCTTTAACTTGCAATATCCTTAACCATAATCATAACCTGACGAGGCCTTGTCGTTGTCATCCATCTCTAACATATGTGTACACACATGAGTATAGCGCATGCGTGAGATCATCACAATTTAATACCTACGTGAGAGGGTAATGTAAACATGTAAATATTACGCGCTCGCGTTTTGAATCGATACGTTCTAGGAAATATGTGTCATGGATTGATAATTGATTATTTCATCAGCCTATACTGTACATTATACGTCCCATGCAGGCCACATGCATGCACTGAAAAACAAGCACAGGCCTAACCTCAAGAAGAGTGTAAGGGCGTTAGTCCACTACGCGTGCCCAATGCGGATTGGTAGATTTCACATACGCATCAGAATTTCCTATTCAGCGTATACAGGTTTCCTGAAGATGTTTTCCTTCAGCGTTTGAGAGCAGTCGGTATTAAGTAGGTACATAAGTTAGAATAACTCATTGGTACATGACATGTTGTCCGTGCAGATTCGAACCGGAACCCCCATGATTGAGTGTCCATACCTATCCGCAACGCATCACCGACAACGCTCTTCGGCCGCGGCGATTGATTGATTGGAAATCTATATGACTATAGTTATCGAGGTCACATCTAAAACATAAAATACCTACCTATAGGAAAGATCATTTAAGACATTTATACCTACATTATTTCCCAGCGGATGAAAATGTTACTTGATTGGCGCACTGTTTAGCAAAATGTAAAACTGATGCAGATTGCCACATAAACAAAGTTATGCAATGCAAAGACAATCGTACGTCGAGGCTGCGTTTTTTTAGAATCGATTCGACCTTTACACTCCTGCTTGCAATCTAAATTAATTCAAAATGTCATAATATCCATAACCTTTACAGTGCGGTAAAAATATTGCAACAGTCGAAGATGTGCAATGTCTTGACTGATTTATCACACCGCCCAAACTGGAAGGATCGTACCGCCTTTCTCAAATCATGACGTTATAGAACCTAGTGGTTGTTATATTAAGATTATTGCACGTCTATCAAACCAGCTGGTTTTGATAAGGACCGTAATACCTGGGCTAAGCTAAATCGGTTCGGAACTAACCATGAACGACCAATTATCACCTCTACAAGTGGGGTCTGAGGGAGTCTCCGATGTGCGACTGCGGGGCATAAATGAATGCACACTGCGCCATTCCCCCTGTGGAATTAAAAGAACTCCATAGGTTAATCCCGGCAGCGGAAGGCTGGCTAAATCCAAGCTGGAAGACAAAAAATGCCATTCGATATGATGATGATTCAGATTATTTAAAACATTATTACAAATCACAATGGATTAAGTGAGGTATTTATAATTAAGAAAATGATAGAAACATATTGTCAAATTATCAACAGGCCTCTGACAAAAACATTTTTTTTTTAAATATATTTTACGTCTCTGAATATCTCTGACTACCCGCTCGGGGAATATAGTCGTGAGCATATGCCTATATTTTACATCTGTCCTTTAAAAAGACAAGAGATTGAAGATGTAGAAGTACCGGATTGACAGGTTTCGTGTTCAAGTCCTGTTCGATACCAAATTTGTCAATCTTTAATTTGATTTAATCTTTGTTTATGTTACACCTCTTTTTTTTAAATAAATAAGTGAATACGAACTTGTAAAAGTGAATTATTATAAGCAATTCAAAGTTCTAAGCGACAGCATATCAGTAGCTATCTCATCGATTCGTTGCATGCATTCTAGATGGAGAGATTCCCGGATAAAGCTATTGGGAATTCTTGCAAGCCATAGACAACTTGTACGTAGATTCCTTATCCTTATAGTACAGTGACAATTAAGTGTCGGTTACACAGGAAGCTACTGACATGGCTTGGCGTAGCTTACTAAATGAATTATAATCAAGCTTTAATCAGCATGTCAGCATCGGTAAAGTTTGTGAAGTCATAAAGAATGACATGATTCAGAAAAGTGTGTGTTTTATGATGAAACATATTTTTATGATGGTTACCCCTAGTTATTATCCACATACCAAAAATATAACCAATCTTCACTCTATCTCCATATTATTATAATCCATCGGGAGCTTCGGTAGCGCGATGCGGAGAGGTATGAACACTCAATCGTGGGGGTCCGCGTTCGAATCCGCAGGCATAACATGCTATGTACCTACCAATGAGTTTTTCTAACTTATTTACGTATTACCGACTGATGCGGATGGAATGTCTACCAGTCCGCATTGGGCACACGTGCTGGACTAACGTTCCTTCTTCTTCTTATCGTGTGGGCAAGCCCTGGTGTCAAAGTTTATTCAATCCGCGGGACGTTTATAGGCTGATGATGATGATGACTGAAAACATTATGGAGCTAAAAATGGATACTATATATGGAACTAAAAATATTATGGAGCTTGCATTTTTTTGCTTTTGGAATCGCATGAAACGTGTTTCGAAGTAAAAAGCCTACCTAGGCCTAGGATTTAGAATCTCGTTCAATGCAGCGACGCAAATTGTAGCTTCGCTTCAGTGGAACAAAAGCCCTAACCTTCAGAATCTTTATGGCATACCGTTACACAAAGAAGCACGACACTGCGCATGATCTGAATTTAAAGTACCCATTTTGTTCCTTATTTGAATCGGTTTCTTCTAATTAGATTGTTACACGTTTTACGGGAATTACTGCTATTTTGTTTGATGTACAATATGAAAGTCATGTTTTCAATGAGATTTGTGTAAAAAGAATTCGAAATATCATACTGTTTTCAATATCAATTACAGAGTTTTTTGCGTCTCTTCTACTAATAATGTATAGTTTTTTCTTCTTTTTATCAGCATTTATAAAGATGGTCTCATCTGTTTGTTGGCCACTTCCTAGTCAGTTCTGGATGCTAGCCAATGCGGCATTTGTTTTCCATCGTTCTCTCGCGTCAACCTACCCTCTATCACTGCCTCGGTCTTCGTTGGTATAGGGCCAATGAAGCCGATATGCACGAAGAAAAGTAGCAGTGTTATCGAATAACTTCATTGTCCGAATTTCTGCCTTAAACTACGAACCAGTTTAATTATAAATAATTACCACCGTATTTTAAAGCATATAATGCCATTAGCACATTTCACGAGATAAAAAAATTTGACTTGGTCCCACAGTAAAAGTTGTTTTTGTCGGTCTTTAAATTTAATTGTAACAACCATATAATTTAGTGTTTCAAAGAAATAATCAAATCAATAAGAATTGCATCGTTCCCAAACCGACCGGACATGATAAACAGATTGTAAATATATTTAGCACAATTACAGCATTGTGCTTGGTGTAAGCGAGGCCGGATGGCGGGGGATTGTGCAAGTGGCCGCGCCTCCTGCGTTTCCTGGTGCCCTGGTGCATTCAGGTTTTGTTGGGCCTTTTCAGGTCAATGTCTTTTCGGTTCAAGCTTGTTTACAATAAAAGTGTTGGACTTATCGAAGAGAGTTACGTCGAATTCGACTAAATGGGGTACTCCTGAAAGACCAATGACATTTTAATGAATTTTGCTTTACTATTTAATACAGCTTAAAGATGGCCATAATGTAGACGAAGATAGTCTTAGTTAAAATTGCATCACTCCACGGTAAGGAATGTATCTATTTTAGGTCGTATTAGTGAGAGTAGTAAAATAAAAAAAACAATCTTTAAGCTATCAGCTCCTCAAATAAGGAAGCCAACGCTATGCGACTGCCACTTGTGAAAATTTCACTTGGACGGTTAAAATGTCACGCGATTTGACGTGAAATTTTTAATTTAGCTCTTTCGGTCACGTTAAAAAAACGATCTGAGATTTCTAATCTTTTATAGTAATAATTGTCTTAATGAGTCATTCTAGTCACATTCTACTATCTCAGTTGATAGACGTCTACTGACATAGGCCTTCCCCAAGGATCGACACAACGACCGGTCCTGCGCTACCCTCACCCAGCGGGTTCCCGCCACCTCCACCAGGTCGTCGGTCATCACTGGCAGTACACCCTGCCAATGACTTTCTACTTCATCTTCATCTTATCCAAATCGCATTCTCCTTTCAGATTCACTGTTGTTGAATATAAATTGTTTTAACCATAGTTTTCCTCATTAGTGGATCATTCATGAAACACATTCATCATTGCCACCTAAGCTTTTCATACTTCCATATAAATTGAATTTCTTTATAAAGTAACTTGAGTACAGGTAATTAGAGAGGTGACCACTTTCACGGTCTCGCCCGGTCCGTGTGGTCAAGTGTTTCACTATTACAGGTCACTGCACTTCAATAGAACCTTAGCGATATCTAGATGACTGGTTTATCTAGTTTTTTTACCGCCTCTTTTATATTATTTAATTTAAAACTGCCTGTGGTCATTAAAAATGAAATTGTCTGCTATCTTTCACGCGATCTCTTCGTGTGACAACTGACAGTATCTTTCAATCGTCGCAACTATTTAGCAGGCAGAGCTATTGACAAATTGTACTTGGTGGTTAGTGGATGCATTAGCGCGCTGTGCCGTGACGGATTATCTACTTTTTTCGCCGCCATGTTGGCAAAAATGGCGCGGATTACTGCAGCCTGCTGCGCGGGAGATGTATGTGCCACTTTCGATTTCACGAAACTGAAAGTGGCTGTATGTTCGGGTGATGTCGTTGACTCCAATGTTTGTTTGTCACGGCTGGTTGGCTCCAGAAGACATCCTATCGTGTTTGCTAGAAATGGCTAGAATGCAGTAATTTGGAGCCGCGATTTATTATGTTTTCGGCCTGTCTTCATTACTCCTCGACTCGCATCGCTAGCTGTTGTTACTACTCATTCGTTCTACACGTTTTTTTTCTCACTTTATGATTATTTTACGACGTACATTTTTATGCTTGCGTTTGATTTATCTAATGTTTGTATTATTTATCTTCACGGTGACAATATTTGAATAGCATCTGTGAATATTTTTATCTAAGTCATATTATATTTGATGCCTCATAGCGAAATCTTAGAAGGATAATATGTTGAACGTAATTTTATATTTTTATGTTGACTGTCTTCAATGTATGCAAGTAATTATGCATTATAATCACGACTATCCTTGACATGCGGGGGAAAGTTCACTGAGGTCACTTCTCTGGAGTTTTAACACGTCTAGTATTTTCCTGTATTGGTTTAATCACAATCATCTGCTTCATCACATCAGTATATATTTCCATTTGAAGGGAATCCCCCTCGTCTATAAAGGGTCTTTTTTAATATGCTAGCGGTTTTATCAGACCATCAAACTAAATAAAAATAACTTTAGTATCATTATTATACTAACAACAGAAAACAACACTTTTATTTTTAAAGTCCTTTCTGTCTTGTGTTACCTACTTCTGTTTGTGTACAAATTTAAAAGACAAATAAATGATTTTTAATGTAATTTAATTTATAAATTTCTCTATCAAAAAATTCTGCTGTCAAGCGCGTCATCAGATATTCAACATATTAAAAGGGAACCAACTCGGGAGTAAATCCTTTAAAACAAAGAAAGAGTCATCCAAATCGGTCAAGTAATGCCGAAGTTATCACGTAACATACATACAAAAAACCATTCCGACGAATTGAGAACGTCCTCCTTTTTTTAGTCTGTCAAAAATAGGTGTCGAAGTATCTATAGTAAGTATTACAACATTGTCAACTCATGATAGGTTCAGAGGACTTTAATCTGTCAGCACTATCTAAATGATCTTGCGCTTCATTCACTTTATCAGCTATTCCTCCTATCTCATGTTTCTAATCTGTTTGCCATCAATCGGGGGCATTGGGTTGTCGGATTAGGCACACGGTTGACTTATAATCTCATACAGTCATTAACTTCCTAGCTAAATATTACGTAATCTTTATTTTATTTCGTCAGTAGCAAACTGTTACATTATTCATTCATAGTTTAATGTGTAGCCGTGGTAACGCGTGGTTAGTTAGTTTGCGGAATGTCTATACTCTAGCTAGAGTCTAGACGGATGACTGTTAAAGTATTGAGCTATTATATACTACGTACTAGAGGTGACACGTCAAACAAACGTCATACGCCACATGCGGCTAAAAGAGCGCGTTTAAAAAAATATTCTATCCATTTACTGGGTGAACTGCAGTGTCTAGTACTTACGTAGTAAACAATAGCTCAATGTTATAATGTTTCAAGATTTAACGTGGTTGTTATCAAATTAAGGGTCTGTTTTTACACTTCTACGGACCTTCTCCTTATACGGACTCCATAGTGTTCCCTTCTGCCTTTGTCTGTCACTGTTTATCCTGTATTGTTCTGATGAAATAAATGAGTTATCTATCTATATCATTAACCTTTAAACCACAGACTCTACCCGAACTGAACAACTTTTAGTATGGGAGAAAATCGATCAGAGCCAAAAAAATGTCAGCTGTCCCATAAGGTTGCGTCGAGTAGGTATTGCAGTTTAGTATGGGACAGCTGACTTTTTTTTTGCTCTGATCGTTTTGCTCCCAAGTTGTTCAGTTTTGTGGGTAAAGTATGTGGTTTAAAGGTTAATGATACTTTTCCCACCCTGTATAGCTTATATTTATTTATTATATGACATATTTTTCAAATTATTATATTTCCTTAGATTATCAAGATAGACAGTCAAAGCTACGAAAGCGTCGAAAAAAATAGGAACCAGTACTGGTTCCAAAACCCTATACATATACACGCACACATACATTTTTTGTATGGCGCCTCACGCACTCCAACCTAAGAAAGTTAGCCCCTTTTGTTTTATACGGAACAAGTGTGAGGCTCATTCTAGACATATACCTACTTTTTCTAAGTATATTTCATAAAAAAACATTTATTCATTCTAGTTTATACAATTTTTATCCTTGATCCAAGGGTAGAGCAGACATTGAAGCTGACCAGTAAAGTTATTACTTTTTTAGACATTTCAAGAAATCCCATAGTTTACTTCTAATGACAGTAACTTAAAGTATAATTACTCGTAAGTAGATACCTTCCGCTTTATTATATTATAGTGTAAGGCGACAGGAAGAAAGTGGGTCTTATATTTATGTAATTTATTGTTATATTATGTGTCTTTACTTTATCTTGGTTATGCTCCGTTAACTATACTATAATATTATTCTTTTTACGCTACATTATTTATATTTACGACTCAAATTGATTTAATGTTTAATGGTATTGGTTTTTATATTTTTATGCTTTATAGAAACACTCCAACAATAAAAGATTTATTAGTCTAGTATTGCATTGCTCCATCTTGATAGTAAACATGCAATTTTACATGAGACTGCTAATCATGAGATATGAAGAGATGTATGGATGTGAATGAGGCAAAAGATGTATGTAAGGATCGTAGTAGATGGCGCGCTCTGGTCTCTGCCTACCCCAATGGGAAAGAGGCGTGACGTTATAGATAGATAGATAGACTGCTAATCCATTTCATTTATTATTCAATGTTTTTTACAAATAAGTAAGTACTTTCAATTACAATTTAACGGAAGCTGTAGCCCAACCAGTAAGAAAATCGACATTACTACATTTTCTTATTCTACCTAGTTATGCAATGGCTATGCAACCCTATCATGGGCGAGTCCGACACGGTTTTTAATCTGTGCTGTGCTAGCACCCCAATGAATCTTGTAGTCTTTGAAGTTGTTATAATGCTGAACTAATCTTTCTTTTGTTTTCCGCATTAAGGTTTTTTTTTTAGTAGATAGGTCATAATAATTGTGGATTTCATTGTTAGAGCGACAGGGAGACAATTAACCATTTAACTTCTAATTATAAACATCGTCATAGAAGATTCAGAGAAAAATTATGATAAGTTAATTGACATCCTTTCACAATATACAGGGTCCTTCTTAAAATGCTGTCGTTTTTTTATGGGGATGATCAGACCGTCATACTGAACCACTTTCTCTATGGCACCAACAAAAAAACACCGAAAAAAAAAATCTGCTGTCCAATACATTTGGCTCGAGTATAGGTTTGCAGTTTTATATGGAACAGCTGATTTTTATTCGCGATTTCGATGTTGGTGCCACAGAGAAAGTGGTTCAGTTTTACGGTCTGAAGCACCCCTTAATATTACTAGGGTGTTTTGTTACACCCTTTAGAGTTATCATCTATATAAGTTCTAACAAAATTAGCTGAAACTATATTAAGGGGCTGATCAGACCATCAAACTGAACAACTTTCTCTATGGGACCAATATCGAAATCGCGAAAAAAAAATCTGCGGCCCACATACATTCAGGTCGAGTAGGTTTGTATGGAACATCAGATTTTTTTCGCGATTTCGATATTGGTCCCATAGTGAAAGTTGTTGAGTTTGATGGTCCGATCATCAACTTAAAATAGTTTCTGTTAATATATAATATATAATTCAGGTAATTTTGTTAGACCATAAATGTAACGTGTTTATCCACAATAGTGTATGTACGTCACTACGTCACCGAGTCCATCGATGTACCGTCACGCACCATCGCCTCGACAGGTTTCTATTCCACACAACATCTACTCTGCTAGAGGCACCATGCTTTCTTACTGGCTCTCGGAAAGTTATCCAACCGACAACTATGTAATTTCAATCTTCGTTTTCATTGAAGGAACACAACTTTGACACCCTCGTACATCGAAAATCGAGCAAAAATCTTTGCCTAATCAAAGTCACAAAACATGTTTAACATGTTGGATTTTTGTAACTCCATCGCCTTGAAACTCATCTTTGCAAACGGCAGAGAGCGCTCAGCGGCCGCGTATAGATAGTATGGAAGCGTGATATACCGCTATCGCGCCTTCGCTCTCTTTCTATTTGCGCGCGAACGAACGAGATAAATGGCTTGATATAGCCGTATCACGTGCAACATGCTACGGCGTCTGGAGCTGTGGCCTTATCGGCTTGTAGGCCACGCATGCCTGCCACCCCCGAGAAAACGATAAAAATCGAGATATGCCTCCATCCTTATTATTTTACGTATGCCAGAAAGAGCACGCATGACGGTTTTCTCATTTAAACTCTTTTTCATGGGGGCATGCTAGCCGTGCTGTATCCTCTTAGTCCTAGTACCTTATCAACCGGACAACTGTGTCGTAAATCTGTGACGCAGCATAAAGTATGGTCACTCTATCACACGCTATTGCACCGTGACATGCAAATGAAGAGCATGTTATGATGATGCTTTTCGTTTGCTATTATTTTGTCATGTTACTGTTCTGTACCTACACGCTTGTATTGTAGAAGCGGCTAACATTTCGTTCTTTATCTCGACAAAACTTTATTCTCATTTAGCATAGGAACGTGAGAGAGAATAGGCTTTTACTTCATTCTGTGGAGTCAAGTTTGAGCTAACCGGACTGCTGGACCGACGTCCAGTACGGGCGGCATGGCGTGGCGCGTGGGCGCGATAAACGTTTAATCGCGCCTTTTGTCGTATTTTCCGTGGTACTGCCAATGCGGTATCTGCTGAAATTAAGTAAAAAGGCGCGATAAATAGTTCATCGCGACGCCATGACACCACCAGCACCACAGAGACAGGCAGCGGGGAGCGATTGTATGAAGAAGTATGATAATAGTTGTATAATGCGGGAGGGACCTATGTTTGGCAGTAGACGGTAACTGGCTGTTGATGAGGATGTTAAGTGAACTAGAGCGATCACCCATCCAAAGATCCCTTTCGAAATTGCTGATCTTCAAAGATTGCTTGTTAAGATATCCGAAGCACCACGCCACGCCTATAACCGGTAGAACGTGTGCTATAACCACAGAATATTAAAGAGTACAAGCTGTAACTCCCGAAGAGATACTATCTTCTAAATCTAAACAGTCTATGAGAAATGAAGCGTCGACGCGTCGATTATGTAGCGAACTATAAAGCACGGTAGAAAGTTGAAATGGTTTGTTGCTCAACGTGGAAAGCCCTTTGACCCCGATTGACTAGTCAATGACTCATTGCGTTAACTTCTAACAAAAGCTCACGTATATACAGTTTAGTTCAATGTATGGCACAGAGTTGAAGACTGGGCGACAAAGAATATTTCTCTGAATTTCTTAAGAGGATATAATTCGGAGCGCGCTCCATACAAACGTACTATGGTGATATTTTCAATACTAACCAATTAAAGTCCATGAAATTTTGCAGAAACAATCTAGAAACAAATTTCTATGCTTGTATGGAGTCAGATTTTCGTTAAAATGTCTAGTTTTAAAGTTGCAGTGCCTCAAAGATTTCCATACAAAGCTTTAATTAATTCTAGCATTGAAACTGTGTATATTTTAACGAAAATCCAACTCCATACAAGCATAGAGATTTGTTTCCAGATTGTTTCTGCAAAATTTCATTGACTTTAATTGGTTAGTATTGAAAATATCACCATAGTACGTTTGTATGCAGCGCGCATTTTCGGTCTCGGAATCAATGGATTTGTGCTATCAAATCAAAAGAAAGTTATAGCCTGTAGAATCCCACTGCAGGGCAAAAGCCTCCTCCTGTCACGAATAATGGTGAGAGGGAGTGGGCCATACTCCACCACGCGGGCCCAGTGCGGATTGGTGGAAGCAAGTTATTGGTCAATTTGCTGTCAGAAAATTGGCAAGATAATTTTAGTATGGAATCCTGACTAAACGTTTTGTTTAATAACACTGACATATAATCTATCAATAGACAAGCTCGTTCAAACAAACAACATGTCACACAAAACAACACAAAATGACACATCGCGGTTTGTCATTGCCATAGTGAGTGACGAAGTGAACTCGGGAACATCAATGCGGTGAGCCCACAGTGAACTCGGGAACATCAATGCGGTGAGCCCACCGCATTCAAGTGGAACATGTTGCTTCTATGAAAGGGCCTGCTATCGCTAGAGTGTAAGTTAATGTTTAATAAGATTTCTTTCGCACCCAAACTGCAGGAAATCCATAGTTTTGACTTTTTGAGTTACAACAACCTAATTAATAGTTATTTATGTGTTATGCTAGGCTGCAAAGTTGCTTTTTGGCGCGAGTACTTGTATTGAAACCTGAGCAAGCGAAGGATTCTAAGATTGAACGAGTGAAGCGAGTGGTTCAAATAATATAATCCTGAGCTTAGCGAAGGTTTCAAAGGTACGAGACGCAGAATAACTTTGCAGCCGAGCGAAACACACAACTTTTCACCTCACAGTAGCGAGGAATAAAAGTGAATTGCTAAAGAGAACATTTTAAATAGTAGATTGTATCACAAGGGCGTAAAATAATATTTTTAAGGCGAGGGCGCTATTTTGAATCCAGAGCATAGCGAAGGATTCTTGAGTAGAATCCCGAGCGCAGCGAGGGATTCTAAAGTAGAATCCTGAGCGCAGCGAGGGATTCAAAGTATGCCGCCCGAGGAAAAAATAATTTTGCGGCCGAGTGATACACTCTACTTTTCATCCCCCTCTATGAGGAAAATAAATAAAAGGCGCTTCTAGTTTAATATTTGCGTTCGGTCTCTTTGGTCGCGGACCTATGTAGCAAAAATACATGTTCCAAATTCAAAACTCATCATTGCCCGCTGTAAAAGTCTCTTAACAAAAAGTGCAACTTTAGGCGCACTTAAAGAGGACTAAAGTGACACTTTTTGAATAGATGGGATGAAAAAGTGTTTTTTCGTGCTGGCCAGTGACATGACATCATTATTAAGCATTTTCAGTGGATTGGCGGTAAGTATAGAAAAATATTCAATAGACAGATTCGAATTTTAAGAACTCTTTCCACGCTAGCGGATAAAATTCACTTTTGCACTCAGATTTCGAATGATAAACAGAATCTTTCCGAGCTTGTGAAGTGAAAAATATTTTTTCAGAGAGCCAAACCTTGTCCTTGTTGTGTTGAGAGTAGTATGTTGTACAAACAGACATACAATCATGTACGGCGCCAGCTGTCGAAGAACAATGGCTCATGAATATGCAGTGTCGAAGGTTCCATCTTGAGTACACAGTACACACCTCGCTTGATGTATTGCTTACTTTGAAGTTTATTTCACTTTTACTACTTTTCGAAAGTCTTGTAAATGTATACGAAATTGTCATACAGATTGTCTCGTTCCAATCGACGTTCCAATAGTTAATATCTGTGTTAAGGTGGTTGGAGAGCTGTCAATTTCATACAAAACGTTGTCGTATAACACTCGTAGACGGTGTTAATAAAAGTAATGTTGTATACATGGAAAAATAGCTAAGAAAATCTAGTTTGCGCATATCAAATAATATTTACAATTTGTAATATAATTACGAAGATATAAGGGTTTGAAATTTTGTATGAATAATTTCAAAGCGTGATATCTTCGTATTAATATTATAAATTGTAAATATTATTTGATATGCGCAAACTAGATTTTCTAAGCTTTTTTTCCATATATAAAACATTACTTTTATTAATACCGTCTACGAGTGTTATACGACAACGTTTTGTTTGGACGGAAACCACCTTAAGGATAGGTTTTTTTTTGATACGTCAATAGAATACATACATGTACATGTAATAATGTCATAATGTTTCATAATCTGTACCGCTAGCATGCCACGTACAACAAAGCGAAAAATACTAATTTTGACATGCGCAAAGTAACAATAAAACCGGTCAAGTGCGAGTCAGGCTACTCGCGCAACGAGGGTTCCGTTTCCATACCACAACAATTTTTTTTTTTTTTTTTTTTTTTACTAGCCTATTTCATCCCACTGCTGGGCAACCACAACATTTTAACTTAAAAAAAAAGTGTTGTTTTCTCCGGGACATTTAGCGCGAGACCGACTCACACTTGGCCAGTTTTTATTATTTGTTGTTGTACTCTATAATCAAACCAAGTTTGACGCTTTTATGTATTACCGTTTTTACGATAGAGCGAAAAAATAAAAAAAACGTTGATAGCGTAGATTGAGTATTTCATAGATTCGCTGAGCGCGTACCTATACTGGAAAGGGATGGAGATCTGACAAAAATGTATGAGTAATCGTGCCTTTGTTTGACTTACTTGCAAGATTTTGTATGCAATTTCAACTAAGTCAAACAAAAACATCGCATACGCAGAAAGGGACAAACAACATAGATTTTCTCTCGCTCTTTCTGTGTAATTAGCGTATATGCCTGTCTCGTTTTCGCGACTATTATTATTTTAATGCCCGTTCTATAGCTATTCTCTTTCTACGGTTGATAGAAACTGGTTTCTTGTATGAGGTGAGTTTGGAGGAGGTAAATTTTTAACTTTTTGACATTTTTATTATTTGTTAGCAAATCCGCCATTACAACGCATATCCTCTTCGTTCTCTTACACCTTTATCTGTTACAAATTCGTTGTTATGTATTTCATAATTAATGTTTTAATTAAACTTTACTCATCTAATGAATAAAATAATCAGATAAAATGATGAGCAGACTTATTTCAAGCGAGTAACTCGCAGTTTTATCTTTTCTCGCATTTAATTAGCAAGTTTAATTAAACGACGTCTATTATGTTGACCATTACAAATTATGTGAGACAGAAATGCCAAAAGCATCTTAAAATATGTGTAATTTGGCATGACGTCGGCTACTGGTTGTCTAGGCTAGCATGACCGCTCTGTGCTTGCTATTCGAAGTGTAAATATTGGGATAGGACAAGTGTTTGTTGAGTACAGGGAATCTCAGTGTATGGTCAAATAACTTAAGTCGTAAGTATACAGGGTGTTTCATAAGTAACAATAAATATTTAAAACTCTTAAGGGGGTTGTTTAGACCGTCAAACTGAACAACTTTCTCTATGGGACCAACATCGAAATCGCAAAAAAAAAATTGATTTCCCATACCTACATATTTTAGCTCTAGTCGATTTGTAGAGTATAGAACATCAAATTTTTTTTTCGCGATTTCGATATTGGTCCCATAGTGAAAGTTGTTCAGTTTGATGGTCGAAACCACCCCCTTAAAGGTTTATTTGTATTTTTGTAACACCTTGTATAGTTGCGTAGTGTTTTATGTTACGTATATTAATTTGAAGACATGAGAGGTTAGATTATCTAAACTGAGGTGACTCAGGGACACAAAAGAGGCCTTGGTCTCCAAAACAAATCGCGCTATCCACCTCTCATTTATTCCAGTTGGACTTCTTCATCCATCATTTGAACTTCTGAATCAGAATACATTTTAGGTCTACCGTATTTCAAAACAGGTAATCTGACAGTTCAGTAGGTCTACCATGAGTTTTCACCGTACTTTACTACTATAGTTACGTCACCAATTTTGTATTGAATTTCGTACAGCACTCCTAGTGGTTACGTTGAGAACTAATTTCTGTCATACAAATTGGCGACGTAACTACAGTAGTAAAGTACAGGGAAAACTCATGGTAGGCCCTCAGTTAGAGCAATTGCGTATGTCAGCCTTCGATCAAAGTAAAATTAATGGATATGCCCAAAGCGCGTTTAGTTGAAGCACACAACTCAAACTCAAAATTTTTTATTCAAAATAATATCACATAGATAACTTTCTGACGTCATTTTTGATTCTACTAGAACACTCTACGAATAAATATCTTTATTCATAGAGTACACTTGGTCCATACAAACTAGAACACTTGTCTGACATCTCGGCTTAGATCAAATTAAAATTAATGGATAGGCCTAAAGCGCGTTAAGTTGAAGCACACTACTAGGGCGCTTGGTCCATACAAATATATAATACCACAGAGGATTATCTCTGTGTCCATACAGCACCATTATCTGTCAAATCGAGGGCAGTTGCAACCAAAATTGAATTCATTTGTTTTGTCTCATTTTTCTGGTTTGAAATGTTCGCGTAAGGCCTATCCATTAATTTTACTTTGATCTAAGATGACAGCAGTATCTTGAATAGGCTGATAATAACTAATTAGTTGTATCAACTTTGAAACTGTTATGCAATATTGCATTTAATTGATTGAAACTACGTTCATTTAGTCAATTATTGATGACATTTGTAACAATGATTAATATCACAGAAACGTACCTAACAGTCAGTGGCTTGTCCAAGTTCTTCGTTTTGTTTAATTGTATCGGCCTATGATATCGGACTAAGCTAAGACCATCCCATCTCTTCTATATATATGTCCTATGAGGCGACTAAACAAACGCAAAAACAAACACGCTGTTACGCGTAAACATTCGCTTGTGTACGGTCTACGTACAAAAAAGTTTATCATTTTTGGACTTTGCCAAATTAAATCCGCATCTTGTCAATTAGTGTTGCTATCTACAACTAGCTACATCACGTGGTATCACAGAATGCATTACCTATAATATTGTGTACATTAAACTTACTAAGAATATGTACCTACTGTCAGCTCTAAGTACGAAGTACTCCTTATATTGTGTATGTTTTTCTGGGTTTCGGTTTCCATAGCCCGATTGTACGATCAATAATCCGCTTGACAAGCGTTATTACGGCAAGTCTCCTGCTATAACAGAAGCTCACAAGCAGTCTAGGCTGATGATGATTATTAAATGTGTGTGTTGTCTTGTTTGCAGGCATCGACGATCGATGGGAGGCGGAAAGGCGCGTGCCTGTTCTGTCAGGAGTACTTCATGGACCTCTACCTCTTAGCTGAGCTCAAGACTATCAGTTTAAAGGTAATTAATATATTTATATATATTATAAAAACTATTCTGAGTTAAGGTGGTTGCAGAGTTGTCTATTCTATTTTATTTTTAAAATATGGCTGCCATCTTGGTTTGTGATGATTTTGCCAATGTCGAGTTTTTGTAGCAAAAGTGCTTGACGTTGTACGGTTATGAAGATATTTTGGTGACTTCAAGGGTTGTTCTTACAACAAAAGAACACTATCTTGAGCCACCACGGGAGCCCCGCTGTCGAGCTGGGAGGGGGCAACCGACGAGCGACACGCGACCACCCACTAGCAGATCCACAACGCGACTCGCAGAGTTGTCAATTTCATACAAAACTTTGTCGTAGAACACTCGTAGACGGTATTAATAAAAGTAATGTTTTATATAAGGTGTTGTATGAAAGTGACAACTCTGCAACTGCAACCACCTTAAGGCAGCAGGGGGTAAGGTCTGTTTTGCTTTATTTTTGTGGGCCGATCTTAACGGAGAGTTCTCGAGTAGGAACCAAGATAAATGAGGGTAGCGCAGGACCGGTCGTTACGGTGATCCTATCTATGTCCAGCAGTGGACTACGCCACTCTAACTCCCGCACCAACGAGGCTGAGGTCGAAATTGGTGTGGGGAGTTTCCGTACTGTAGTAGAAATAGTACTCTTTCTTAAAGTGAGCTTTGGTTCTCCATCACACAATTGTGAACCAATGTAAAGTTGATGTTGTAAAATGTTCTAAGATCCTGTTTTACTTACAATCGTGTTTCATCAGGTGACCACAGTGGACATGCAGAAGCCGCCGCCAGACTTCCGCACCAACTTCGAGGCTACACACCCGCCCATACTCATCGACAACGGCCTCGCGATACTCGAGAACGAGAAGATTGAACGGCACATCATGAAGTCGGTTCCCGGTGGACACAATTTATTTGTACAGGTAATGTTTTGGTCATAAATTAGTCATCGCTGGGAAGTTATTTGAAGATATTGCTTCTAAGCTCATCAACGAGTGAGCAAATAAGATTCGCTGTCCAAAAGAGCAATACCAGCAACTATCTGGACACCCCCATTAATTGCAGTGATTCTTGATAATGTTCTGTCTTTAGCTAGTTTACCGATCAACACTTCTCAATCGGGTATTGGAGATTCCCATCTCTTTCAAATTTCAAAAGCATATCAGGTCTAGGTATTTGGCGGGGGGAAGCGGGAGGCGGCCAATCAGTCGCCTTTGATGCTGCGGTCAGATGCACGCGTTCAAAACGACATTCAACGGGCACGAACACGAGCACGTGCGTGTGGACATGGTGCTTGTGTGCGTGCCTGTTGGAATGGAAGCGTGTGAACAACCGCTTGGCCGAGCTGCATGCCGAGCCGATTATCGAGCTGCTAGCTGGGCTGCGCAGGGATGTATTTACAAATATTGCGCCCTTGGGTAAATTTATTTGGCCGCCCCCCATGACTGTAGTTTGACGGCCGCGGCGCGCGGTGGGCCCGTAGCCAAGATTTCTGCCAGCAAAAGTTCTATGGTTTTGAGTTCAGAATTGACACATAAACTTTGTAGGTAATTTTATAAAAGCACTGCCACAAGCCAAATTCAATTCTGGAGTGAGCTCAAAATTTTACAGTACTGCGAGCCCGATTTTTTTTTATGTGATTGTAACTATATTGGTTTACGCGAAGCGAGCTCGAAATTTTTGCACACTGATGCCTGGCTAATACTGCATTTCTTTAGACAATATATATTTCCTCCCCATGTGTATGCATATGGGCCGCCCCCTTGAGCCGGCCGCCCTTAGCACTTGCCCATTTTGCCTGGGGCTGCGCGACAAACCCACCATTACATCATCAACCTGCGCGAAAATCCACTACCACTTTCCCCGTGCGCTCATCATCCCTTGCGCTACCTACTGTACCTATCTCCTCCAACTATGTTACATTAATGTTTGCAGGACAAGGAAGTAGCGTCGCTGATCGAGAACCTGTACTCGAAGCTGAAGCTGGTGCTGGTTCGCAAGGACGAGCAGAAGTCAGCCGCGCTGCGCGCCCACCTCAGCCGCATCGACGCGCTGCTCGACCGCAGGGAGACCAGGTATTTATAAATATTCTTCTTGTAAACTGAATTATTTTAGTAGATCTCTGCGTCCTCAAAGGGCTATCTTCATAAAACACTTTTTTGGCAGTCCCCTGAGTCTTCAAAGGGTTTCCTCCTTAAAAGCACCAAAGAGCCACAGAAATGCCATCAACTGTTAAGATTCTTGTAACGTATTAATCATTCGACAGTCAAAAGAGTTGTTCTACGTCGGTGATTCCTATCCACGCCTGGATATTTCCTAGTCTTCTTCCAAGAAAGATCTTGCAACACGCCGTTTCTTCTCTTAAAAAAGCATATCAGTCGCGTAGAATAAAATTAAATAATGGAGTCACGTTGCAGGTTCTTGCGCGAGCACTTGTATCGCGTTGTTTTCGCGCGTCGCGTTTTTGCCTGCCACGAGGGCCCGCCTCGTGTAATCAAAAACAATCCCTGAAATTGGGATAGACACTCCCACAAACGCAGTGCTAACGCACAAGCAAGAGTCCATAAATAAAAAATCTAAATCTAAATAATAATAATTGCAGATTCCTAACGGGAGACACAATGTGCTGCTTCGACTGTGAACTGATGCCGCGGCTGCAGCACATCCGCGTCGCCGGCAAATACTTCGTCGACTTTGAGATACCGGTGAGCTACTTCTCCCTAACGAAAACTAATCTTTAGCTTGGTCAAACCGTAAGACTTGAGGATCAGTAGATTTTAAATTAGCGCAGAGACTTTGTCGTTAAAATCCGGGTTCCTACTCCTCAATCCTGATATTATGGTTGTTTATACAGGGTGAAATTGATATCATTAGCATCCTTTTAAACTAAGAGTCTACCCATCAAACTGAACAACTTTTACTATATGGGAGCAAACCAATCGGAGCAAAAAAAAATCTGCTGCCCCATACTAAACTGCACCCGCCGCCGCTGCCTACACGACTCAAATGTATCTAACAGCATATATATTTTTTTCTCCGATTGGTTTGCTCCCATAGTAAAAGTTGTTCAGTTTGATGGGTAGACTCTTAGTTTAAAAGGATGCTAATGATATCAATTTCACCCTGTAGTGTCGTTTTTTGGTAGGCAGGTAGTACAAAATAAAATAGATAAGTAAGTTAAATGATTTTATTGCCAAAGAAACCCAAAAAAACTATAAAATGATTAGACTCATCATAGTCTTTTCACGCTTTTGGGTTTTAATAAAACGATGGAGTACTATATAATAAAACTAAAATAAAAACGTGGGGTGCATACAAACCTGTGTAAGATTTCAATACGCAAGCAAACATCTTTCTTTATTTTGTCATCGAATGCATTTAATTAAGTCATCCCTCCAACTCTTCCTAGGTGTACCCTTAGATCAAAATAAAATTAATGGATAGGCCTAAAGCGCGGTAAGTTGAAGCAAACTACTGTACTTGGTCCATACAAACTAGCGCCATTATCTGTCAAATCTAGGGCGCCATTATCTGTCAATTTGAAGTAAACCTTTCATTAGTCACGTTGCAGGGTTTGCCTCGAACACTTGTCTCTCGCGTGGTGTTCGCGCGGTTCGCGTCTCAGCCTGCCACGAGGCTCCAAAATCCTTCTCAGTTGTTCTTACTCAAAAACAATCCTCGAGATTGGATAGACACTCCCTAAAACTACTTGACAATGGCGAAATCTAACAAGGAAACGCCATTAAATAAAAATAGAATAGAAACCTTTCATTTGTTTTGCCTCATTTTCTGGTTTGAAATGTTCGCGTAAGGCCAATCCATTAATTTTATTTTGATCGAAGGGTGTACCGAGACTTCAATTACCATACTCGAGATAAATTCTCAAAGTGATGTTTCAAGATGACGATTAAAATGTGATGACCTCTCCTCAGACGAGCTTCCGCGCGCTCTGGCGCTACATGCACCACATGTACCAGCTGGACGCGTTCACGCAGAGCTGCCCCGCAGACCAGGACATCATCAACCACTACAAACTGCAGCAGGTAACGCCCGACATCTCGCCGTTGCTAACATCCCGGAACCAACTGGCCTTGCATCTAGTTCGCGTGGAGTCTATGTTGGCATAATGTGTCAGTTCTTAGATAGTGAAAACAGAGGGCCTACCATGAGTTTTTCCTGTAGTTACGTCGCCAATTCGTATGACAGAAATTAGTTCTCAACGTAACCACAAGGAGCGCTATACGAAATTCAATACAAAATTGGTGACGTAACTACAGTAGGTAGTAAAGTTCGGTGAAAACTCATGCTAGACCTACAGCATCAAACGGTTTAGTTTTCACGTTATGTTCAAAAGCAAAACTAGATAATCTATAACTAAAGACCTGCCCCAGCTTCGCCTGGGTGGGATATAAATATATTATACACATAAACCTTCCAGAAGAAATTCTATAAATTACAGTTAAAACCGTATCAAAATCCGTTGCGTGGTTCAGAAGAAGTAAGCGGAGAAATAGAAATGATGACAGACGCGGATAGCGGCTTTGTTTTATACTATTTCGAAGGTTTTGTTTTGAAAATTACATGTAATGAAAACTAAATAGTACTGTAGCCGGGGGACTTTTTAATTACCAAAAAGATTACCGATTGCCGTTTAGAAATTGTTTTAAGGTACTAAATGACTCATATAAAAAACCTAAGTCTTACAGATCACAACCGGCCGTAGACTTTTTTTTTTTCAAATTTCGAGGTTACCGTTTTTTTTCTATACTGTCATGTTCTACACCTTAGTTCAATACTACGTAATAGTAAAACAATCTAATGTTGCCATACAGGGTGTAATTGTAGACAGTTCAATTACTCTGAACAACTTTCGCCAAGTAACCGATAAGACTACGCTACGGGAAAAAAATGAACTTCCTGTACTAAATGCAATCAAATCTAATTAAAGCAGTAGCAAGAGTACAATCACGCTATAATTTAAACTAATGCAACTTTCTCCACTTTAGCTGCTTTTCCACCAGAGATGTGCGAGGTAGCGAGGCGGTGAGCGAGGAAAAAATCGGCCAATGAGAGTGCTTGAATTTCCCAATGACGTGATCGAGCGAGCGCGCTATTGGCGGATTGTTTCCTTGCTCACCGCCTCGCTACCTCGCACTTCTCTAGTGAAAACGCAGCCTTACACCCTGTAGATGCGGAATGTATAGGATAACTTTTAAAGTTGACTTTTATGTGATAATTGGATGTTTGGCCTTTTTGTTTCGGGAGTTCATTCCCGTGATTCCTTATTTCTGGGTTTTTTTATATACCTTACATATACCTACTTGTTTTCTTGCCATGAAATTTATTCAGTATTTCTTTCTTATTTTAAGTATTTTTTATAGTTTCTCTATTCCTCCCTTTAGCAATAAGTATTCTATTATCTTTTCTATATTTACTTAGATATTATGTTTCTATTATAAAAGGTATGTTGTTTTGTGGTTAGTTTTAAAAGGACACTTTCTGTAGTAATTTATTGTAAATTATGGGTTTGAAAGCTTCTTAATTATTCCTAAACAGAGCTAAATAGGGTATTTGCCAACCTAGTCAATTCAGCAAATCTTTACCGAATGTCAAAACTCATGAAATCAGTAATATGAAATGAATGTATGAAATTAAATATGCTTTATTTACACCAAACACAAAATACACTGCACAACAGGAAACAAATTTGATTATGGTACAAATAAGGCGGTCTTATCGCTAAAAAGCAATTTGATACGAGGTCAAAAAAAAAACGAACTACTTTCCTTACCATAGTTTTCATAGTTACCATAGTTTTTCATAGTTTATCCTACATAGTTTACCATAGTTTTCATAGTTTATCCTATAGCAAGCTTAAAATTATTGAAAATGTGAGGTTTAGTGTTATTTAAACGAAAAGATAAAATAAAAATTTATTTCATTTAGGCAAATAGGTACCCTATTCAACCCAGAATTCACAATAAAGTATAAGTACCCCGGGATATCGTACGTTGTGTATAAATAACGTATCTACGTCTCAAACTAACCACAAAACTATACTGCCGAATTGTATAACCTTCCTTCCTTATTTGTGTATTTGTACGTACGACAGCAATCGGCAAAGGGTTTGGGGTTGTCGCCGACGCTGACGCGGCAGGAGACGGCCCAATCGGTACGTTTGATGTGCCGTCAGTCACTCTGTCCATAACATTGCATCTTTTTATCTTAAAACCTTTCATTTTGGTAACGGACATTCTTTATTGTTTGACTAGTTTGTGGAGAATGTTGTACACTATTTGGTTTACGGTTAATCACAAAAAAAACTAGTGTCAGATACACTAGCTTTTTAGCAGTAGCGGTCTCAGGATTTAATTTATATTTAAGTAGCCACACAGATTACTTAGTAACTGAAACATCACTTCTTTTTAGACAACGATAAATTTTCAGGCTTTAATCACCTACTGCCAGACGGTGCGCGCAAAAATCTACCTATTCAAGCTTGACTCAGAGTTATTACTAAGTACGTCGACCGATGACGAAGTAATAACAACGATCCCGTCTGGCACGAGTGCCGAGTGGCAGAAATCAAGCAAGAGCATCGCATCGAGATGCGCAGAAATGTTGATGCTTACCTCGGTACCTACGCGAGTTACCGCCTGTCCACAGGACAGGGCGAACGACGGCGCGAATTGCTTTTTTAGAATACACTGAGCGTTGTTTCCCTACTATTACGCAAGCACGCAGCGGCGCGTAGGTGGCTGTGTATTCTAAAATCAATTCGCGCCGCAGTTCGCCCTGTCCCGTGGCCAGGCGGTGACTTAGACCTGGTAGCGACCTGGCTTCGCCGCTAGCGATGCCTGCCCACTGCTTCTAGTTCGCGAGCCATGACATTCATGGCCTGACGCCTCTTTTGCCCACTATTTTACCCATTATTTTATAGTAGACATTTTGAGAATGGGGATTTGGGGATGAACCTACGTGCTTAAATTCGATCATTGTTCTGCCCTGTGTCTGCTCTTTGTTGATTTCAAAGGCAAAGGGCTTACTACATGTCGCGCTGGACAGTCTTTGGGCACTGCTATTGAAATCTGAACCTTGGAGTATATTGAATAGTTTCAATTTTGTTAAAATCACATGCTGGGATATCTTATAAATAACTCACGTATAAGCCCCCCGGGCTTTTTCCACCTGAAACCAACACTGCTTTCTTTTAATTGAAAATGTTAGTAACATTACATGTTGCACGTTACAAATACTCGTACATGTTGTTACATTAGTTAGTACCTTTCTTGCTTTTGCACATTTTCCACTTACTAGTCAAATAATACTTGTACAGGTGTTAGTCGGAAGAAATCTGTCACCGACTTTACACTTTTGTATCGTAGTTCATTATGACGCACTCAAATAATCGCTACTTTTCAAAATCTCTTTGATTTCATAAACCGCCAGTTATTTTTAACGTAACCAACCGCTAACCATAATCGTGTTAATGTGGGTTGCAGTTTTTGTAAATATTTTTTTAATCCTAACTAATTTTTAAAATTATGTATTAAGTATATATTATTTAAAAAAATATGTAAATAAGGTATCAAGACTAAAATAAATTGAAATTGTTTTATATCAATTAACAAGACGTGAAACTTGTAAAAACAATATTAATTAGCTCCATACGCATTAAGTCAAATAATATTTAATTTGAGGTTTACGCACATGCATATTAATATTGTTCTAAAAATAAAGCATGTCAAAATGTCTTCAAAACATTGGTTCTCAATCGCATTTTGGAGTGACGTGGCTGAGGGGGTGGCAAGAGGACGTCTCGTGCGTCGGCTTGCGATTTTGACAGCCACGTGGCTCCGCCGTTTTATGGCGGTTTCTAGTGTGTTTTTGTTTAAAAACGGGGCTTTGAGATCGCCATATCCTATTGTACCGTACAATATCTAATGAGTATATCCTCAACACTTGACACTGGCGAAATCTAACAAGGAAACGCCATTAATTAAGAATAGAATAGAACAATCGCATTTTCATACATCCATAAACATTTTATTCCAAATAACTACCTATTTTAACGGAAATGTTGTAATTTGCAGGCGCTGAAAATGAAGAAACACGAAGAATTAGAAACGCCTACATTCACGACGTCGATCCCGATCGACGTGAACGAGACAAATCACGCGGAATAATGGAAACAACTCGAACCCTTGGTACAGCACTGGCCACAGTCCACCGTTGTTGTAATACATTTTACTATATTTGACAGAAAAAGAAATTCATTTTTGCTGTTGGACCATTGAGGTACTAGAGGCGGCGTTGAGACTGGATTGTTTATAACACTGGTACAGGCCAAATGGCGTATGCTTACTTAGTCTGTTCCAGGCGTTTGCTGCAACGTGACGTTCCCAGTGCACGCCCCGCACTGCTGATCGTGGTGCACAGGACCCCGATCGCGCTAAGTTAAAACATCGAAGTTCTCCAATTTCAGTTCTAATCACTTTGCAATCCAATTAATATTCAACTGTGCTGAGTTCCGCATCGCGCTAAACTCTATGTAACTGACAGCCCTGTATCTGAGTGATCTGTCAAAACGGCTCTAACGGCTGTCAAGAGCAGTACCGCGATTAGCGCAATACCAAATGTGTCAAAAGTTATGGTTCGTACGTAGTCCAATCACAGTTCAATCACCAAATATTTACCGTGATGCAGCCCTGATTTTGTTCGCGTCGCCTGTTCTATGTGTTTGACCAGATTAACTGTCTTATAATCATTGTCTAAGTAATTGAATTAAAAAGTAACTATACTCGGTTTAAGTATACTATTTTGACATGAATATCTAATAAAAGTTCTTTTAAAGTAGGCTTGGAATGAGACAAAAATGTAAATTATGAAGATATCCACTCTCTTACCACCAAGCATAATTCGCGTGGAAAAGTGAAGACAAATCAATTTGACTTTGTCAAACGACAAATGCTGGTTCACTTTAAAATGGTTTTATTTTTCTGTCAAATAGTTGTTACATCATCGTTTTGACTATAATTTACACATTGATAACAATATTTAAAACAAGGACCAGGAAATATCGGGTATTGGGGATTTAGACATAATATGTACAAGAACTGAGTAGTTTACTAAAACAACAATTTGCTATCAGTGTGTGAACTAGTAACATGTATGGGGAATGTTGGCACCTCTGCATTTCTTGTGTGAGATACCATTGCTGCCAACGTAAAGCGCAGTCGAAAACCGATCCACCGAAATCTGGAAAGCTGTAAGCTTTTCAAAACAAAAACTATAACATCTTCCTGGTTGTAAGAGATGAAAATTATGTTTTAAAAGTATGTATTTTTTAATTTATCTGTAAGGTATACTTATACATAGAATCCATAGCTTAGTTTCGTTCCCCCATACAAAATTATACGACCCTGGGTGTTGTCGATATTTCACATTGATTCTTGTTATATAATATAATTCATGAAAAAAATTAAAGACTGTCGCGCAATATTGTACCGAGGACTCCTCTTGCTTCCATGTGATTCCTCCCTTTTTCCCACTCGTCCCGCCCATGCCCGTATAGAAAGAGATGACAATATATTTTTGTATGAAAAATTTAGAATGTGTCGAATTTCGTAAGCGTTGAATGAAAAGTTGAAATCTATGAGATTTGATGTTTGGTTAGGTGCAATCGAAATTGTGTTTTATATTAATACTGCTAAGGCTCAGAATAAACTCCAACTCTCTGCAATAAGGTTCAATTTTATCTGAAGCACATGCAGATCCAATTTAGTTGAGTTTTGTACAGAGCCTGAGCGTCTTTGGTTAGCGGGTGAATTGTTAGTTAACACCTGGAGAAGCCAAGTTGTTTTTTATCGTCTTTTAAACTTTACTGTAGATCATTTTTACATTTTACAGAATAATCTGTTGCTATTTACTTTGGTTAAACGACTTAAAAGTTGTAAAAATTTCATTTTTTTTGTTCAAAACAGCATTTTTATTCGGCAGAGGTGCTGAATTTTAAAAGTAAGCATTGCATTACATTACCTATGACGATTTTGTGTTGACCGTTACAAAGTTTGTTAGTAAATGTAACATAATTTTGATACTTTCTGTTACATTTATTGCAATTTATTTAATTTAACATAGTTTTTAGAATAGTTACAGTGTTCAAACACAACGAATAGACATTCAGACATATTTTTTTGTATTATATTCACAATAGGTTTAAGATTGGTTCACACAGTATTTGTTTTTGTTCTTTTGGACTCCCCCTAGTTTAGATTTTAGGTTTAGAAATTGAAACAATTTCGCAGCCATTTTTTATGCCTCTGCCTTTTTTGTTCTGGTTTTAATTTGAAATTACTATTTTGTCTATTTATGAAAGCATTTTGTGAACGCTCTTGCCTGCCTCATATGTACCTTGTTATGAAGGTAGATCGTAAGTACTTATCTTTTATTTTATTTAAAAGACTTCTGTTTTATATTAAATTGTTTTTATTATTTACACTTTAGAGGGCGTTTTATACGATAAGTTGGACCACCTATTTGAATAACTAGTTGAACTTTTTGGTATGCCCACTTATATTTATCTGTTACAAAAAGAATTTTGTGTCACAGGAATAAAAGTAACATAAATAATTTGAATACATAGTACACACTTTAGAGACGAGGGCGAGAGACGATCAACATGTCAATTGGACAATGTATAAAATATTAACTAGATTATAACGTAAGTGTTAAGGAATAAACCTGGATAAATATTATTATTTTTTATTTGTGTTTTATTTTTTGTTTCCTTTTTTTGGCACAGCGCAGATGACAGACTGGCATTGTGTAGATCACACAGAAAGAATGTCATGTGTAGGGCCTGGAATCCACCAAAGCGGAGCGGAATGGAGCTGCAATAAATCACTCAATCGAATTGCTCCATTTCCTTGCTTGACAGAATTATTTTACTCCACACATCTCTGCTTCATTCTACTTTGATGGATTCCAGGCCTAATTGTATTACCCTTTTTTAAAAGATTTTTTTGCATTCTGTAGGTACAATGGTGTTTCATAAGTAACAATAAATTTTTAAAACTCATAAGGGGGTTGTTCAGACCGTCAAACTGAACAACTTTCTCTATGGGACCAACATCGAAATCGCGAAAAAAATAATTTTATATCCCATACATATTTTAGCTCTAGTCGATTTGTAGAGTATAGAACATAAATTTTTTTTTTTCGCGATTTCGATATTGGTCCCATAGTGAAAGTTGTTCAGTTTGATGGTCTACACCACCCCTTAAATGTTAATTTGTAGTTTTGTAACACCTTGTATATTGTGTGCTTCATTTGGGTTCAGCTCATGTCTTGTGGAGAACTCTGCTTTAACAGTTTTCATTAATCAATTTATAATGAACTTGATGAGAATTGAAACAGAGTTTAAAATAGCGTGCAAGAGATATAGCCCTGTGACATGTGTTTGTTTTCTATTGCACCCTGTTTTCAAATCTATTTCAATTGTCATAGAGTTCATTATCAATTGATGAAAACTGTTAAAGCAGTTTTCCACTAATAGACTAAGAGATAAGTGTACTTTTTGCAACCATCAGCAGCAAGGCTGATTCAGTGTTTATGTGGTGTAGAGCATCTGTGTGATGGGGATGGACCAGGTCTGCCTGCATAACTTCAGTCGGTTTAGGAGTTACAGACGTTTAAAGGTCTGGAAAAAAATTACGATCCACAGCAAGGCTGATCGTATGATATTATTGTAGTATGCACTGTAGCTATGCGAAAAGTACAAAAACTGACATGAACTGCCAGTCCGTTTAGGAGATACAGCCGTTCAAAGGTCAGACCTTTGAACGTCAGTAACTCCGAAACCGACTGATGAACCATGTCAGTTTTTGTAGTGTTTACATGGCTACAGTGCATACTACAATAATATCATACGATCAGCCCTGCAGCTGTTCGTAATTTTTTTCCAGACCTTTAAACGTCTGTAACTCCTAAACCGACTGAAGTTATGCAGGCAGACCTGGTCCATCCCCATCACAGAGATGCTCTACACCACATAAACACTGAATCAGCCTTGCTGCTGATGGTTGCAAAAAGTACACTTATCTCTTATAATATAAATGCTGACCCTTATGCTTCGTGCCTTGCTTCGAATTAAGCTTAGTCAATTTACTATGAGCAAAATGGCAATGTGATATATTTACTAATAATTAGCTTTTGTACTATTAATAAACAATTTACAACAGAGAAGTTTCTTTATTTCGTCAATAAACAATATAAAATCAATAACAATAAATTAAACAAAAAACACTTATAAAAATAGTATTTGGATACAAAAAATGCCTCCTTTCTATTGAATATATTGTGTTAACAAATGAACACAAATACAAAAAAAAGTGTGTAGAATACAAAACGTTTGATAAATGTAACTTTTGGAACTTTGCACTTTTTTATCTGGCTTTTCACACAGACTTTGCTATACTTCTCGAAAATTTATGCAGATATTTGTGAATTTTGAAAAGTTACACAACCGAGTCCTCTGAAAACTTTTCAACATGACAACTGTACTGTTTGTTTTTCTGTCATATTGTTCTATATATGCTGTATAAGGGTTGAGACACATCTACCGATGGCCGGCCAATACGAAAGTGGCATTTTTGTATGGGCCGGCCATCGGTAGATGTGTCTCAACCAATCAACCCTAGGATGTTGTCTTTTTGATTGCTCAAAAAGAATGTGAATCTGCTAAGAGACCTTATTAATCATGTACAGTTTTGCATCCATCTGTTAACACATTGTATGATAAACATTTACAGCAGTTTAATTGAACTCACAAACAATTTCTCAATTGGTGTCCACAGTCATTGTATTATCTTTCAACACAATTTTCTTCTTAGTCCATTCATTTCGATAAAGGTCCCTAGGCAGCAAACAAGTAAGGAATGCATGCGTAAGGTACGCTGTGATCCCCCAAATTTTATATTCATCAGCGACAAACACCGGCAAAATGAACCCATTTCTAAACTGAGTGTAGTACTGGTTCTTAGGATCGCATAGAGTCTCTATAGGAACACAGAATACTTCGGCTACTTCTTTCGTATTTATGTTTAAATCTTCTTGTTTTAAATCTAGGATTGTTCCAACGACGGGGACTATTGTGTACTTTTGATCTCGGCCCGGGATAGGCTGGCCTTCGCCCCAAACGTCTATCCTAGTAGGTGATAAACCGATTTCTTCTTGGGTCTCTCTCATCGCGGTTTGCGTACTTGACTCGCCTTCCTCGATTTTACCGCCAGGAAACGATATCTGGCCACCATGGCTGCTAAGGTCTGATGATCTGACCGTGTAGAGAAGCGAAGTGACGTTGTTCACGGTGCACATAGGCACCAGCACGGCAGAATTCGGCTTCAAAACTTTGTTCTTCCACAGGTTGGGGCCACGAAGTTTTTTCATATTTGAAATACATCGTTCTCGGGATGCGAGAGAATATAAATTTTGAACTCCAAAAGGTTTCATGAAAGACATCGCTGATGTTGTACTCGTTGATATTTTAAAACATAATTTAAACAGCCAAATAAAGTTCTTTTTGAGATTGGAAAATATTCCCCAAACAAAATTTGTACTTTGACTTGACAGGTGTCGCAGGTGACAAGATGTTTTTTTTACCTCGACAAAACGTTGATGGCCAATCGTTTTTTGGTATTTTCGCATGAAATTAGAAAAACTTAGAAAAATTTAAATGCTATGGATAGGTCTAGTTTACAATTGATGTTAGTTTTTGGAGGAAAAAGTTATTTTTCTACAATAACTTAAAATGATCATAATCATTACTGAATCAGCAAAAAACCGATAAACTAACCAACTTGAAGGCAACTCTAGCAACAGCTGATAAAAATCAGCTGTTGTCTGTCAACGTCAAAAATTCGAGTTTCGACCTTGGATCGTTTCGGTTTCGACTTTGACCCAAAAATCCAATCCCCAAAAAGGAGAAAAGGAATGTAATTGGAACACTGAAGAAAGAAAACATGCCATTATCACCTAAAGTGTTACTGTCCAGTACAGCGCGGGAACGTTGCGTGGCCAGTCTATCACAGCTTCCAGCATTAGTTCACTATGATGTGAAACCGCAAACAAACGCTTCAGTTCTCGTTCCCCTGTGCGTGGTTAACGGAGAGGTATGCCTTTTGTACACACTACGATCCTCAAATTTAAAAAATCACAGCGGCCAAGTGTCATTTCCTGGCGGGAAAACGGATGGCCAAGAAAGCGCAGTAGACACTGCTTTAAGAGAGACCGAAGAAGAAATTGGCGTGTCTAGGAAAGATGTGCACGTTTGGGGCACCATGGCACCTGTCCAGGGACGAAACAAGGATATGCTCATCACTCCAGTTGTAGGAGAAATTAAAAACTTTGACCAAAACAGTCTAATACCTAATGTAGGTGAAGTTGAAGAAATATTCACTGTACCCATGTCGGCTCTTTGTGATGTAAATAATCATGCATATCTTGCATATAAGCCACCATTACCAATATTTATGTGTAAGCATAACATATGGGGTATAACGGGTTTGATAACTCATATGTTTTTAGAATGTTTTTTGCCTGAGAGCGTGTACAAAGTAGATTTTATGAGAAAGAAATTTGAACTTGATGAACTAATGCCATCTAAACTGTAGGTAGGGGCACAGACTACCAGTTAATTTGTAACAGATGCATCGTTTCCTTAGAATACTATAAATTCTCACACTTTAATTAGGTACCTACTGCAAGACAGTATGTATGTAAAAAAAGTATCTAATGAAGCTTGCCACAGCCTTGTTATTGCGATTGCGACTTCGCTGTCCGGAGTGAGTGGCAGAAATCAAGCACCACAATGTAGGTACTTATCTCGGTATCTAAAGGCTAGTGTCGGAGGCCTGTTAGAGGGTATAAAAATACATCTTAAGGGTCGGTTCACATTAGAATCTTAATGCTAATGAATAAAGTTCAAATTTGATTGCACGTCGGTTGCTAGCGGCGCCGCGCTTCCCGTATCGCTTCAAATAAATTTGAACTTTATTCACTTGTGATAAGATTGCTGTCTCTGGCCTTACAAAGTCCTCGTCCAAATGGGGTGAATTTCACTTAGTTATCTCAGATATAGGCCTACGGGCGATATATTAGTCAATAGTCAATACATAGCGCCCACAAGCATCGCGCGGGTTTAATAATTTAAGATCCGCACCTAGTACCTCGACTATGCGAAAAATTCGCGCCGAATTCGTCCTTTCTGGAGAAATTTTTCCTAATAGTCTCTGTTAAGTGGTCAAACAAAGAATCTACAGTTCTTGAGGTCACTATTCGAGTTCAAAGTTGATAGGCTGCAGTTATTCAGTTCTTTTGTCTCTGTTAATGTAAAGCTACAGCAAAGAATAGATAATAGTATTCAATAAGGTTTCTAAATACAGAATGAAGACTCCATGGCTTTCTGATACCAATTCAATTCATTTATTTATCCAAAAGACATTACAAAAAGGATTCTTTACAATTAAATCTGCCAAACTGCATGACAGTTTGTTGGCAGATATTCACACTTTACCCACAATTTCTGCTGACAAATACAGCAGACGCGCGCATACGAGCAGGACATCGCGAGTTCGAACGCCATCTTTTTTCTTTAGCAATACTACTAAGACTACAGTTAAAAAGAAATATTGTGAGGTGTTATACTTAAGGGGGTTGCAGAGGGAGTTGCACTACACTAGATGGCGCTCGGGAGCATCATTCCTGATTTTATCACATTTTATTTTATATCTTCGTAATTATGTTATAAATTGCAAATGTTATTTGAGATGCGTAATCTTGATTTTCTTAACTATTTTTCCATATATAAAATATTACTTCTGTTAATACCGTCTACGAATGTTATACGTCAAAGTTTTGTATGAAATTGATTAAAATTAAAATGTATATCAAATTCGTATGAACAATAAAATTACTATAACTTGTAGCTATTGAAATCATCACAATTACGAGATATAAAATAAAATGTGATAAAATCAGGAATAATGCTCCCGAGCGCCATCTAGTGTAGTGCAACTCCCTCTGCAATATTTGAATTGTTACACTACAAATTACAATTAGCGGGAAGAGAAACACTAAGAAAGTGGAGTCTGGGACCAACACCACATCTCCATGTCCATGTGTGGGTGATCTTAAAATGTATTTTTTTATTCTTGTGTTTGCTTGAATGCCTCTTTATCCATGTATGAGTTTTATGAGAGTAATGTGTGGTGAATTAATTTCTGTACCTAATGGACATGGGGATATTTTTTTTATTAAGTACCTGCTTGATTAATTATATTGTTATATCGTTAAAATAATTGTTTTCAATATTCTGATTCATTGACATTTTTAAGGGTGTTTTATGGTTTTAAAACACATGGTGGTTTGGTGCAACGGTCAAAGAATTCTGTGATAAAGTATTAATGCAGTTATTATTCAATTTATAAGTACTTACAAACAAAATGTAAAGCCCGAGTCCCGACCAGAAAAATAAAAATCCTCGCCATGTTGCGGAAATCATTGGAACTAATTTCGTTTAAGTAGGTACTAGGGACATTATCTGTCGATTTTAGCGCCACAAAACCAGGATTTTTATTTTTCTGATATAGGTAGTTAGTTACCTAACTGAATAACATTTTAATGGTGACACATTTGTTTGTGTAGGTACAGTCACCATCAAAACTCTTGAGAATATCGAGGCATGACATTGCAAGGAAGGGAAAATTTAAATTTGTGGATAAATTTCTTAATATTCTCAATATACCTACTTATGTTGATGCTAACTGTATTAAGGTTTCGGTTGAATCATACAAATAAATAATAATGCTTTTTAATAAATATAAACTTTTTGTTTTAATGAGAATACATTGGTTCACACATTGAATACGATAGTTTACAAATCGGATAAATTAATAAAAACATCTAATCAGAAAATTTTTCAGCTTTTGGAGATACAGGTTCCAAACGCTTACAATCTAAAACTTCTAATTCATTACCTTCATTATGTTTCAAAAAATAATTTCTGCATTTAAAGTAACATATATTTGCATATCTACGCAAGTCAGATGCGCAGATTGGATTGTATTCAATGGTACAAAAGCAATCGGTTGCGTACCATTGTTTACGTGGGGGCGCTGCAGTCGCTGTGTAGAGCAAAGACAAAATAATAACTGAAAAATAAAATAGGAATCAATTATACTCGATGAATCACTATACTCTCACACTCAGTTGCAGAAACGCTCATTAAAGTTAATCCTCCATTAAATCTCTTGGTGTCACTTTTTGTCTTGTTGACGTAGTAAATGCGAGCAAGAGATTTAATGGAGGATTAACATTCATGAGCGTATCTGCAACCGAGTATCAATATGTACAGTCAACATTAAAAGTTAATTTAAAAAAGAAGAGAGTGATCATTATCAATGATTTCAATAGTTGAATATTGTTTTGTTACGTTAATACAGGGTGTCCGGGTAAACAGTTGCACTACTTTAAGGTGTGGTTGTACCTGAACAACTTTCCCTAAGAAAGAGAATAGGAAATTCCCAAAAAAATAAGACTTCATACGAACGTTTAATCAGCAGATTGCATTTAGTAAGGAAATACAAAAATAAAATCCGAATTTCCTATAATTGTCTTAGGGAAATTTGTTTAGTATTATGGGTTTGAGTACAACCACTCCTTACAGTAATGTTTACCCTAACATCCTGTATAGCATCATTGCACATCAAATTAATACCTACCTAAGTGTAAAATAACGGTTCATCATTAATTTAATTTGCAATCTCTATCAATGAATCTACTTTTGCTGTTGACTGCACAAGGAAATTTTCAAATAATATTTTTTTCCCCCCTCCGGACGGAAAGCGTCAATTGTCGTCCCGCTGCGCTAAACGAAGTTGTCGCTTTCCACCTCCGTAGAGGAGAAAAATAGTATACCTACTAACCTCGGACAGTAAATAAGAAAGCCTCAGATCACATGTTTGTTGACCTCGGCCTTTCCTGTCCTCGGCGTGTAATCTACTTACTATTAACGCTAATAAATGCTTCATTCCCTTTTTAAACTGTTTATTTTTTCTCTATAAGTACACACAGAATCCTATTTACATAACTATTCAGTGCTATTGCATTTATTGCAGCATATTGCGGTGTTTATAGCTTATCTGCTCATATCTAAATCTAAGTGGAAACTTGTGCATTGTTGCGATAATGTGCATATATACATACTTAGGTGCTTCATATATCTGTGCTACACATACAACAGCAACGATAGGTATAAACAAATATTACGTAAAATAATGGTGCGTTCCCACAAACATTGGTCCTTCGAACCGGATTATTTGCTCATCTCATTATGTGTTTCCCGCTAAATAATATTTGAATGAAAATAATATTAGGTTACTTCGTAAACTCAATTTTTTCCGTGTGTTCAGACACTTTGCTCAAACTAGAGAGTTTCAGGGTGATATGAACTTTCGCCCGCAAAACACTGCAAAGGAAACCTTAGTTACAATCACTTAGTAGCCCTCGTTCCACCACGGAACTAGGGACCAATCTATTAGGATACATATTCTTCTGTCAGTCAGGTTGATATTTAGGTATTAAATTGTTGTACAACAATTTTGCCAATCACTGTTCAGGCTTGCTGATTGGTCTGGGTGTGAGGCAAAGAAAATATAAGTACTAAGTATGTAAAGATCAGGAGTCCGATTTTTGAATCTCATTCAGTGAGCTCAGCAGTTGTAAATGTCAAAATTACTATGGAGATACGCATCTTTCTACTACTGATTTGACTTACAAAAATCATACTTCAGGAGTGCGATTTTTGAAAGAAAAATCATTTTCAACTGCTGAGCTCACCGAATGAGATTCAAAAATCGCACTCCAGGGACGTATCGTTGGTAAGTATACTTATAATAATCCATACCTACCTAGGTAACTTTAGACTTAATAGGTTCCATCGCATCTCTTATACTTCACGATTGATAGCTTTTGCCCTTTTTGTTCCATTGCTTTGCATTCGAACAGGCACTTGTTATTGTAGGTGAGCCCATCTGACGCACACACCGGCTGATATATCCTTCCGCATGGGCAGTCCAAATGCCGATACTCCTGACCAGCGGACACAGCCGTCGCCATGATTAGACCGAGAAGACACACTGTGGATGAAAGAGAAGTTTGGTCACTGTGATCTTCTTATCGAGTGGGCTGCAAAGCCCTGGTGGCCTCTGACGTGGTTTTTATGTAACGACTACTACCACCAGTGATAGTAGCCGGGACCAACAGCTTAACGTGCCATCCGAAGCACGGAATCATCTTTCTTTTCAGACAATCAGGTGACTCAGCCTGCAATGTCCTAACCAACTGGGGAAAAACGCACAAAGTGACATTTCACTAGGTGCCCCCCGTGGGAATCGAACCCACGACCTCCGTGTCAAGAGCCCAATGCTCTAACCATTAGACCACGGAGGCACGGAGGTAGTCACTGTGATGAAAAGGCGTGGATGATAAGGATTTTGGTTTGATCTAGAAAGCGATTTTTCTATCTCATTCGGTGAGCTCAGCTGTTAAAAATGTCAAAATTAATACGGAGATACGCATCTTTCTACTGCTGATTTGACTTTCGAAAATCACTCTCCTGTAGTATGATTTTTGAAAGTCAAATTAGCAGTAGAAAGATGTGTATCTCCATAGTAATTTTGACATTTTCGACTGCTAAGCTCACCGAATGAGATCCAAAAATCAAACTCCTGGTCTGTCACTTGTATTATGGCTTCTAGATAATTAATATCGCGCAAAAATATTTAACACCCATGACCATCATCATCAGCTTCTATCGTCCATCCTACTGGATATTGTGGCACAGGCCTACTAAGGCTCGGCGCAAATGAGTTACCGGTCACAGACAGTAGCGAGTTGCGGCCACAGTGAGTGGCGACTCCCTACAAAATGTATGAAAAAGCGTGTGAACTGCTGCTTATCGCTGGCCACGGACGGGTGGCTGTGGCCAGTGGCTCGTTTGCGCCGAGCCACAGTGATGACCGAGTCCACACGCATGTCAAATGCGGAATGGTATCTTCAGTATGTACAGGACGTAACAAAACACCCTAGTAATACTTAAGGGGGTGCTTCAGACCATCAAACTGAACAACTTTCACTATGGAGCCTACATCGAGAAAAAAAACGGTTTCATACAAAACTGCAGTAACCAACTCGACTAAAATGTATGGGACAGCTGTTTTTTTTAGTGAAAATCTTTCAGTTTGATGGTATTAAACAACCTCTTAATATTAAGTATTACTTACTAAGGTGTTTTTACACCCTGTAATATTGCTTAATTATAAAGGATTATGATGTTTCCCATCACCATTTGAGAGGATCTGTGACTATGGCTAAGTATCTATAAAGTTACACAAAACATAGGTATGGGAAACATTTTTGTGGGCTTTGACATTTCTAACCCACAATCAGGCCTCACAGGCCTATCGCGATCCGTTTAAAAATAATTTTTAATTTATATGCATAGGAAGTCATTTGTTATCAAATTACACATTAAACAGTGGATACCTTATGTCTAAGTACCTTTACTTAAGTAGGTATCCGATACATTTAAAATTAAAGACATACCAACCTATACAGGGTGAAATTGATATCATTAGCATCCTTTTAAACTAAGAGTCTACCCATCAAACTGAACAACTTTTATTATGGGAGCAAACCGATCGAAACAAAAAAAAAAGCTGTCCCATACTAAACTGCTATCAATTTCACCCTGTATAATTTAATTAAGTAGGTAGATGCCATCTCACCCTAGACTTATATAATACACTTATAACTAGGTAAGTAAGGTACAGTCAACTTCGAAAGTAAATGATGACGAAAAGTATCTTTCAAAATTAACTATCTGATATTATATTTAAGTGTAAGTAATTTTATTGTTAGGTAGCTTTAATTTTTATTTACCGTCCAGTGGCGCCTTCATCACAATAATTAAGATTTCTCAATCAAGAGTCCTTAAATTAAAAAAGTGCTAAGTACTCCAACTTTTTACAAAGGCCTTTTTTTTTTACTTCTGAATTTATTTCGATATTCTATAAAAAGGGGAATGTTTCGAACGTTTAAAAATAAGTACCTATTCTATAAAATTGCTTTAAGGTTTTTATAGTTTAACGAAGAAGCACTTTCTAATTTAGGCTTTCTATAATGAGAGATATTGTGACGAGGGCGAACAGTATACGGACTCTTAAACAAAGTTCATTCAACGCTCTTTCAGGCATGACACATCTAGCGTGGCATAGCGTAGCTATGCACCTAGCTCAGCTCACGACTATACAAGGTGTTACAAAAATACAAATAAACATTTAAGGGGGTGGTTTAGACCATCAAACTGAACAACTTTCACTGTGGGACCAATATCGAAATCGCGAAAAAAAAAGTGTTTTTCCATAGGTACTCTACAAATGGGCTCTAGCTAAAATATGTATGGGATATCAGATTTTTTTTTCGCGATCTCGATGTTGGTCCCATGGTGTAAGTTGTTCAGTTTGATGGTCTAAACAAAGAGAGTTTAAAACATTTATTTTTACTTATGTAACACCTGTATAGGGTCATTTTTAATTAGTTGGCGAAACTTAACCAGGGCACTGGTTAATGACAACAGATTGCATTATCAATGTTTATAATTGGTACTGATGATTAGCAAAATTATTATTATCGTGCGTAAGATAGGACAGTGCATACAGTATGCGACAGCGGGCGGGCATTGACATCAGAATCAAATAATATGGTCAATGGCCACGCAATTGTACTCAGTAACAGATACCTACCAAATGTTTTTCTTAAGTTTCGCCAACTAATTAAATTTAACCTTATATCTTATACCGAATAGGGGACTATTCGACTGTAGTCGTAAGCATTCTGCATGACACATCTATAACTTTGTAAAATACCTACGATTTTTTTATGATTTGTTTCAATTAGAATTTCGCTAAATACTTTTACTGTTGACTGTACCTACTTAGCTAACAGAATAATTATAAAATAATTCCTGTAACTCGCATTGTTATTCCAACATTATCTCTAAGAGGAAAAAATTATTACGAAATTATTTTAAATAGCAGAACCTATTTAATGTAGGTTGAGTACAGTCAGCATCAAAATTTCACATTCATGAACTCTAGGTATTCCACATTTAAAATAAGATCGGTATTCATACTTCCATATTTTCCCATTTTACGTTTTAGTACTTTAAAGCGCACTTAAGTATGATTTTAATAGTCCCTTAACGATGTTTCTTACAACTGGCTATTACAGGTAGGGTATTTAGTTTCAGAATACCATTAGCATGTTTAGACCAATTTGAATAACAATTTGTAACATACCTACGGGTCTCTCTTTATATGGTGACGGTTTTTTAATATGATGATCTGGAGTGCGATTTTTGAATCTAATTCGGTGAGCTCAGCAGTTGAAAATGTCAAGATTACTATGGAGATATGCATCTTTCTACTGCTGAGTTGACTTTCAAAAATCATACTACAGGATAGCGATTTTTGAAAGTCAAATCAGCAGTAAAAAGATGCGTATCTCCGTAGTAATTTTGACATTTTCAACAGCTGAGCTCACCGAATGAGATTCAAAAATCACACTCCAGATCATCATATGTATTAAAATACCGTCAGCATATAAAGAGAGACCCGTAGGTATGTTACAAATGGTTATTCAAATTGGTCTAAATATGCTAATGGTATTCTGAAAATACCCTACCTGTAATAGCCAGTTGTAAGAAACATCGTTAAGAGACTATTAAAATCATACATAAGTGCGCTTCTTCAAAGTGACATCCTTTTGACAAGGCCATATTTAATTGACCATAAAATTAATGTTAAACATACTTTAATGGCTTTTTATTTTACAACTCAAATTCCCGAGTGATAGTCAGTCATGTTAGTAATGTAGATAAAACCTAAGTTGATAAAAAGTTGCTAATTTAAAAAAAAATATAAATTGGCACGTTACAATAAAAAACAATAACATTGAATCTACATGGGGAAAAATTATTGCATGTATTCCGAAGCCCTTTCTCTGATGGTTCACCGGGGTTTTACACGCCTGTGGTTTTACCCAAATGCCACAGAACTACCTATCAATTGTTTACATAATGTAACGCATGCTTGAATTAGGGTTGCAACACTTGCAACAAACAATCTACCTGTATGTGCCAGTATAATGATTATTATGGATCTCGTAGAGTAGGTATTATCAGTAGGTACCTACCTAATTCTCGTTTTTTATTACGTTAATAATTAAGATTGATTCATATGCTTAGGTATATTGAATCAATTTTTGTAACTACTAAACTACTCAATTAGTTAAGTACTTAATTAAATTAAACTTGGGTACGAAAGCTCAACGATAATGAAACGTAAAGAAATCTTACGTAAAAAAGAAAATCATAAGTAATAATAAATATCTTGGAAATCTTGGATATTGTCACTATCACACAAATTATGAGACAAATAACTAGTTAAGTACTCAATTAAATTAAACTTGGGGTAGGTACGAAAGCTCAAGAGAAGGTCAACGATATTGAAACGTGGCGTATTTTTACACCGCTATGTTTTAATAACAAGTAAAATTATACGTTTGTATTCAGAAATTGAAACTAAACTACATTCCATAAGTGACGACGGTTGTACTCTTAGGCCGAGATTCAGAGACGATTTTTTTAGTCTTAGCTCGAGCTAAGTAGGGTCGAAATGTATGGATTTTGACATACGGGAGTTCGAACTATGACTTACAAATCGTCTCTGAATCTCGGCCTTAGATATTCCGTGACGATCATGTGACGACGGGTCGAACAACGTTTTTGGACCTCATAGAAAGACAAATAGGGGTGTATAAAGTACATGATTGCGTTGGCACTGAATGTATGTACATCCCTAACATTCAACTGTACCGTTTGTTTTGCTTGTGAATTGATTAGATCTTTTGACACCCACAACACAACTTGCTAATGTAGGTAATAGTCGGTTGGTCGCTTCGTTATAGCTATCGTGTCACTATGACAATAGACAATGAATTAGTGATAAATACCTACACGAGATTTATTTTTATGAAACCTGTACTAGGTATTATCCTATATAGGGACTCCGACTCCTTCTTAATATAATTATGCTGACACTTTTTTTAAAGGGATGATCAGACCGTCAAACTAAACTACTTATGTACTTTCTCTATGGCACCATCATCGAAATGACGAAAAAAAAATTTACAAACTGCAAATCTACTCGAGTTAAATACAGTTAAATATATGGGACAGCAGATTTTTTTTCGCGATTTCAATGTTGGTCCCATAGAGAAAGTTGTTCAGTTTGATAGTCTGATCATCCTCGTAAAAAAGTGTCATCATAATATTAAGAAGGACCCTGTATACTTCTTATCTAGGTAGAAATAAGTTATGTTGTGCTGTCCTACATAGAAACATAAACTCACGACCATAACCTTTCGGGGTGGCCGTAGAAGCTCTGCTATAAATACCGAAAAAAAATTTTGCATGCAGTCTGCAATACGTATAAAA
The DNA here is from genome assembly GCA_963693445.1 of Agonopterix heracliana. NCBI lineage: Eukaryota > Metazoa > Arthropoda > Insecta > Lepidoptera > Depressariidae > Agonopterix > Agonopterix heracliana. The sequence goes on along the minus strand of OY856323.1, from coordinate 3,656,419 downwards.
TAATTAAGTATTTATTTTTTACAATATTTTGTCTAATTTTCCTTATCCGGATATGTAATGCGGATGATTCATTATTCTGTGCTTTTTTACTTATTCTTTGACCTACCCTAAGAATAATAAATATGCTTAGGATAGATAGAACAAAGAAGTGTGTAGAAGTAAGATTATGTAAAAAATTTGTTGAATTAATCGTATTTTGTAGCTGACTGTACAATGTTCCTTTAAATATTTGCGCTTATTAATAATAATATGTAGGTAAGTCATATAAATTATATAACGAGATTATTAAAAGTACCTCGGCCGGCGTAATATCTAGGTACCTACTTATCAGGAAATATTAATAAAGGAATATCAAAACGTGCTAATGATGGAATATGTTTTTCCAATCAACCATAATTATGACAATTTCAATTTGATAAGATGGGTGGCCCAGACCAGATGTATAGGTGTATTATAATTTTTTAGGGTTCCGTACCCAAAGGGTCAAAACGAGACCCTATTTATAAGGCTACGTTGTCCGTCTGTACCTATCCTACCTATTTAGGGCTGTAACTTTTGAACCATAATACCTAGCTAGACGGTTGAAATTTTATTATGGCGGATTTGCTAACAAAATGACAAAAACTTAAGAATTAAGGGGGTCCTCATAAATGATTTGTTTTTATTAAAGTTTATTCTTCTCGCTCTATCGTAAAAAACGGTAATACATACATACAAAGCGTCAAACTGATTATAGAGCAAACTCTACAGTACCTATAAAAAAAAACAATAAAAACCGGCCAAGTGTGAGTCGGTCTCGCGCTAAAGTCCCGGAGAAAACAAAACTTTTTTGTATGTTGTGTGGTGATGTTCTATGGAATCCTCGGTGCGCGAGTTGCCAGATTCGCACTTGACCGGTTTTATTTTAGATTGCTGACTTGACCTACTGGACCCGCCATCGCCAGGAAGAAATCCGAAGAAATCTTTTTATTTCTTATGTATTACTTACTTAATTTAAACTTAAGTGCACTTAAAATCAACCAATCGGACTGATTTATTTGTTGAGAGTGAACAGGGCATAAAAATTAGCAAAAATTGTATTAAGTAGGTAGGTACCTACTTAATTGAAAAACTTAAAAATAATTTAATAGGTATTCCTCAAGATAGACATGAACAAAAAAATCTTTTCTTGTAATCGGGTGGGAAGAGAACCAATTTTTTTCCTGTCATGTCGGGTCCCTAGTAAGTAAGAAATCAAAATTTCTTTTTTAATACGTTTGTTCTAGACCACCCTGTAGATAGGAAGGTATAAGTAGTGCAAAAATAATAAAACCATAAATACAAGCTAAGCTGGACAAAGCTGTGGATAAAAAATAGATAGGTATATTATCTACATGAATTTATATTTTTTTAAATAAAATATTTAAGTAAAATAACTTACCGATTTTGCAATCCATTTTTAAATTTAAACTTGAATGCTTATTCTCTGTCACTTCTGCCAGCTAACCAAACGCTCAGCAATTGTAAACTTTCACTACAATACTAACTACCTCCCGTTTTATACCACTATTCCAATTATCAGTATCTTATCTTTTCCGTTCGATTTCCCAGGATAATACTTATTGTCCTATCAAATTAAAGATGCTACTTTGTCAATAGTGTTTAGTGTTTAAAAGTTTAATTGAAACCGTTAACGTACCTACCTATAGGTAGTTGTTGAGACAATACCTTTTGTTTATCGATTTTATAGCAAGGTTTTCCGCGACGTTAGGCGTAAATTAATGGTAATTTATTTAAAAAGTTAAGTTCTTCCCGGCGATTTGCGATTACGTGTTATACCTACTATATAACGTTATACCCAGATAGCATTTGAAACTGTATAAACGCTGTACAATGAAAATTTTGAAGAGTTTAGGCTGTACAAATTGGCTGGATTAGGGCTGTATATCCGGATATACAGCCGTTATATCCGCAAAATGGGCCCCAAATTATACAGCTCTAAGTGTAGATCTAGCTGTCTAACAGCTGTGTAATAGCGGCGCAATGGCTGACTTAGAGCGTAATTAGATACCATTATGCAGATAATGTTCTCAAATCTTACGTATTTTATTCTTATATACAGTCTCAGGCTTGTAAACGTCTGAATATAAGAATAAAATCGAATCGTTCGTGGTTGGATCCTTCCATCTTATTTTCTTAAGACTTATTTATTCATCGAATCATCGGACACGCGGCGGCCATAATATTTTAATTTGTGAATAGAACAAATATTATTTTGCGGTACCCATTATTTGTTTCTTGGTCGTTATTTTGCTTGCGGCTGCTACTTCTTCGTGAATATGTATGCTAATAGTAAGCCAAAAACTCATGCGCTCTTGAAATAATAGATATTAACGAAAGTTTTTGTGTAATACGAACTGTTTAACCCAACTTGAGACTAGCTTTATAAGTCCGCAGTACTTTTCTATTGAAAATAAATTAATTTTGTATGATATTCAGGTAAAATACTGTGTAAATATCGCCGAAATTTTCAAAATCATACGTAAAAATATTTTATGAATTATGATGCCGTGATTTTTAGGTTATGGCTTAATGGCGTCTTCAATTATACAGCTGTTGCTCTTCTAGTACTCAATTATGAAGCTTTTTGTGTAACTAAGCTGTAATTTAAGTATTTACAACAGCCTAAAGAGTAACATTGGTTGTACATTAGAATTTAATTACTATAGAAGCTGCATAAAAGAATACGTTTAGTAAATATTACAGCAACTTTACTGTGAATATGCTTTGTTTAGTTTTCTTTTATTTCACCACTTCTTTTTTGTTTTTTCCATGGTTTGATGTCCATTTTTGACTCTTGAAAATAGCGCAAAACAAATTCACAATGAACACAATAATTAACTATGCAAAACTGACATTTAGGTACACCAGTTTTACTTAGGCATTAAAATATTCAATAAGCTGCATAATTATCTATTGAAACACTATCAACGTTATAATGATCTACTGTAAAACTGAGGGCTGTACTATAGGGAAAAATTTCGCTAATCGCGTTACCTTTAGAATAGGCTAAGACTAAACTCTTAAGCAGCAGATAGTATTGTATTACACTCTTGTACAGGAATTTGCTTTATAAGGGTTTCCTAGATAACCTTTGAACAGCTATTATCAAGCCTAATATGATGACTGTACTAAAGAGTAATTATACACCAATATTCAGAAGATAGCAATATTTAATGCTCTTGTACAGAATTAGGCAACACAAAAGTATAATTGTAGAGCACTATTCAGTCGATATACTGCTCTAGTCTTAGAAACATGCTTATAGCGGTTTTTTACTCCATACACTGTATATTCGAGTTTTTCGGTGCAATTTAGAAGCCAAAAGTAATAATTTCGGCTTTATACAGCCCTAAACCAGATGTTCTGTATAAAATAATATATTTATGCTCTACCACAGCCTTAAATATATTTTGACGCTTTTGTACATCGTTTATAACACTTCTAGCTGTTATTGTACTGGTTAAAAGATTTTTTTTCAGCTTAAATGTTTATTGGGTACTTACCTAATATGACGTTAGGGATATATGTTTTTTTTACTTGATTACAATAATTTGGTTGGCTGCTTATTTTTATTACATATATGGCCAGGGGTGCGATTTTTGAATGTCATCGGTGAGTTTGAACGGTTTTTAAATCTCAGACAAAAGCGTTCTCATGCATCTTTCTACTGATTATTTGACTTTCAAAAATCGCACTACTGGAGTATGATTTTTGAAAGTCAAATCAGCAGTAAAAAGATGCGTATCTCCGTAGTAATTTTGAAACTTTCAACAGCTGAGCTCACCAAATGAGATTCAAAAATCGCACTCCAGTATCATGGGTAAAATCATCCCTTAAAGTACCTAATGCGACTGTTTACCCTAACACACTGTATTTACTTTTTTTGACACTAAATTCTATTCGACCATTACCGTTCGTGCACTCAAGTTTCACTGAATTAATAGCTATAGTGCTATAGTAGTTACTAGTATAATAGTACCTATCCTATAACCTAACAATAAAACAACTTTTATAGGTACCTATTGTAAAATTAAATAACAAATTACCGAGATACTACTTAATATATCACGTTAGGTGCATCTAATGCATCGAACTGCAACAAGTGTTGCTTTTTATAGCTATGGAGGTATCTATCATAGGTAGGTAACTACATACCTATAGTAATATGTACGTGGTTAGTACAAAAGTACCGCTCAAACAAGACCTATAGGTACTAATGGTACTATTATATGTTATGTATTATGTATCTATGTTAGTACGTATATCTAAGTTAGCAGAAACGAAATACAAATAATTATTTGTTTGCTAATCCTAGACCACAGACCAGTCTGTCTTTTTCCTAGATTTTTTTGTTTACACTATCTAGAAACCAATATCTGTGTCGGTACCCAGATTTCCGTTAAAATATTTTTGAATTACAGAAACAGAGATTGCAAACTACACTAGAGAGTAATCTCACTTATTCTTGGAACAGCTTTGATAAAGTCCAAGTTATGTCGGATAGTATATCTTTCAGATAAATATATCACATTTGATCATCAGAATTGTCCAGAAAGCTAAATAGGAATCGGAAAATTTTATCGCCTGTATGCACTATGCACTTCTTTTGTATGCAGCGGGCTTGGGAGCTTTCGGAAAACTTCTCTGAAGGGTGCACCAAAAAGTATTTAGGCTTAAAGCATAAGCTTATATGCTCACGACTATATTCCCCGAGGGGGTACCTATTCAGAAATATTCTGAAACCTCAGAACATGCCCGTTTCACCAGTTTTACCGAAACTCTGTCCAGTGTGACGGGGGATGAGCATTTAGGCTTAAGGGGATATAATTCGGAGCGCGCTCCATACAAACGTACATAGTACGTGATATTTTCAATACTAACCAAATAAAGTCAATGAAATTTTCCAGAAACAATCTAGAAACAAATCTCTATGCTTGCATGGAGTCAGATTTTCGTTACAATATACAGTTTCAATGCTAGGATTAATTTAAGATTTGTATGGAAATCTTTGAGGGACTCTGACTCTATACAAGCATAGAAATTTGTTTCATGATTGATTCAGAAAAATGTCATAAATAGAAATAGAAACTCTAAATAATATAATAAATAGAGTCACTGAGTCTAATTGGTTAGTATTGAAAATATCACCATAGTACCTACGTTTGTATGGAGCGCGCTCCGAATTACCTAAAATGATTGCTCTTAAACATGTTTAAATAATAAATAAAAAATGATGCTTGGTCCGTACTTCATCTCGTTACCTCAGGTAGTATGTATGACCTCAACCTTTTGATACGTACCTATAACTAAAGATAATCCATCTTGTTACATGATCATGATCAATATAAAAGATCATCAAGTTAATTACACATTATTATACCTACCTAGATCATTTTCATGTTGCGTTCGTCCATTAAGATAGGTACCTAAACTTATTAACTTAGTTAAATGCGGTCGTGTATACAAGGTGTTACAAAAATACAAATAAACATTTAAAGGGGGTGGTTTAGACCATCAAACTCAACAACTTTCACTATGGGACTAACATCGAAATCGCGAAAAAAAAAATTTATGTTCTATACTCTACCTACAAATCGACGCAAGCTAAAATATGTATGGGATATCAGATTTTTTTTTTTCGCGATTTCGATGTTGGTCCCATAGAGAAAGTTGTTCAGTTTGACGGTCTAACCAACCCCCTCAAGAGTTTTAAAAATTTATTCTTACTTATGTAACACCCTGTATATCTCTATGTTTTATCGACGCTGTTATCCGGTCGAGGCCGTTTTTTGAACACGAACGAAAGTGTTTTAAACAGTGTTTTAAAGTCTGAAATGAAATTATGTCTTATTTAAGGATCTGGCGGATAGGCGATGGTTCTCAATAACACGATTAGATTAAGTTTACTCGATAGAAAAAAATCCCAAAGTTAGGTACCCCTTTTTATCATGTTTTTTCAATACTATGATTAAACTGCTGATATTTAACTTTTTATTCTTGTACTTAACTAAATACATCAAATAATTGCAAACTTATGCTTGCGAGAAAGAGACGCTTGCACTCGGATAAGAGGGCCTTAATTAAGTTTAGGAGATATCATTTCTTTTTCTAGGTCTAATTTTTCTTGATGAACATACTCATTCCATACTAAAATTAATAAACGATTAGGTAAGTACTTAAATTAATTTATAAGATATACCTAAGGGAGGAAAGACCTAGTTTAATAGTCTAGTACCTATAGGTTATAGAAACTAGGTAAGCAGGTACTGTACACGACGTACATAAAAATAAATACTTAACAGTGTTTTTCTTCAATGTTCTTACGTTAAAAACAAACACTTCAGTTATCTATCTAGAATTACGACAATAAATAAGTAAGGATATTTCTCTATTTGCGATAGGTAAGTAATTTATTATTTACTTCAGAAATGAATAGGATGTCAACTCGGTAGGTACACTTGGTAACTTGATGTCTGTAGGTAAATACCTATTTTGAGTCACGTTGCAGGAATTGACCCGAGCACACGTCTCGCGTGGTTTTCGCGCGTCGCGTTCTTGCCTGCCACGAGGCTCCGCAATCCTCAATCTCTTCTTGTTCTTGAACAAAAACAATCCCTGAGATTGGGATAGATACTCCCATAAATTACACTTGACACTGGCGGAAATGCGGTGCTACGCACAAGCAAAAAGCCATTAATTATAAATAAAAAAAAAATACCTATTTTAATTTTATATAAGACTAGTGTTTCGCACAAATCATATACCAGATTTTAAGTCAGGAGTGCGATTTTTGAATGTCATACGTCGAACTCAGCAGTAGCAATTGTTCAAATTACTATGAAGATATGCATCTTTCTACTGCTAATTTGACTTTCAAAAATCATACTACAGTAGTGCGATTTTTGAAAGTCAAATCAGCAGCAGAAAGATGCATATCTCCATAGTAATTTTGACGTTTACAACTGCTGAATTCAGCGAATGAGATTCAAAAATCGCACTCCAGATCATAAGCTATCAAACAAAAAAAGTTTCATCAAAATCGGTTCAGTAGTTTTTGCGTGATGCACGAACAAACAAACTAACAATTTTGTCAATAGATGGCGCTGCACGTCATTTAAATCGCGCTATCGAGTGTTATTTGAGTTTATATGAAGTGAACCGCAACTTTTTTATTCCTCAGGATTTTACGGTTTTATAAATAGTTATTAAGATTAAGAAGAAATTGAAATGAAAGGTCTTTATTCCAGAAACATAATTAGGTACAAATTATACCAAGAAGAAATTACCTTTGATTACCTTGTGGGGGGTAGATGTCAACACCCACAAGTTATAGCAAAGAAGCTAACAGATGGCGCTACCGTCGCTCTCAGAAATATGCTCCATACTAAGACAACGTTCACCGTAAATACGTAACTCGTAACCTACTACAAATAAGGTTCACAATCGAATGCGAGACATAAATCGCGCAAGAGAAATAATCACAGAGATTCGATATATATACAACGTCCAACTAAGAACTGTGGGACCACGGCCGGTCCCCAGGCTTCACACTAAGCCTGGTGGAAGATCTTCCCTTTTCAATGGAGGAACATTCCCAAGTACAACCTCCATATTGGTGACCCTCGACAAAGACCATCGCAACCTGAACACCGCAGAGCAGCATCAACACAGAGCAGCAACCAGTTCAACCAACCCTTCACACCCCTCGACCAGGTCAAACAAGCAGCAGTCTCGCCGTCAACCCGAAGCCAACCAGGTCCATCGCAGCTGTCTTCACACCGCTTCCTGGGCCTGCAGCTTCCTCAACGACAGTCAGCGTCTGCATAGAAGGATCTCCCGCAGCCCACGTGTCTGAGCTCACCTCCACGTGGCAGTTCTGCTCGCCTTCTCCACGCCTGTCACTCACCCGCATCACATCAGGACTGGACTCCCTGACAGATGCACACACTCGCAGCACATCGCTCGTCAGACTCACTTGACTGGAGCCCTGCACGTACATGGATACAGACTGCACACTTCGAACAAACTCAACGACCTCCGGTCTGAGGGGGGAGTACTGTGGGGACTTACCATAGATGTCAACACCCACAAGTTATAGGAAAGAAGCTAACAGATGGCGCTACCGTCGCTCTCAGAAATATGCTCCATACTAAGACAACGTTCACCGTAAATACGTAACTCGTAACCTACTACAAATAAGGTTCACAATCGAATGCGAGACATAAATCGCGCAAGAGAAATAATCACAGAGATTCGATATATATACAACGTCCAACTAAGAACTGTTGGACCACGGCCGGTCCCCAGGCTTCACACTAAGCCTGGTGGAAGATCTTCCCTTTTCAATGGAGGAACATTCCCAAGTAGCACCTCCATAACCTACATAATAACAAGAAGCAAATGTTCCTAAAAATTAAGGAAAAGACAGAGGATATCCATAATTTTGTGCAAACGCATGTTTACTGAGATATCGTCAGGCAGGATGAGTACGTTTTTCTTTGAATCGACAAATTAGTTTTTAAACATCGGCAAATATAATACCCAAGTAGGTAGGTAGGTATATACCGATAGTCCGATAGGTAGTATACCTAGGTAGGTACCTACTAATGTGTATGCTCAGTAGGAATCTGATCCTTCGTATAGTTACAGAAAAAGTTGTTCAGTTTGATGGTCTGGTCATCCCCTTAAAATAGTTTCACCTAATTTTGTTAGACCTTATTTAAGATGAAATTAACATTTCATTTGTATTTTTGTGTTTTGGCATGGATAGTTAGGGACAGTTGTTTAGTTTCATTATCTGAATACACGCTTAAAATTTATCGTGTTTCGATCCATGTTCCTTAGGGAAAGTTGTTTAGTTTTTGTTAGTATTTAAAAATAGGGGTTCAAGTATAGGCTGAAGATGATGATAAGAAATAATTACTTTTAATTGTGGTTTTGACTGTAAACCACAACATCGCACATTGAAGTATATTTATCCGAGAATGATTCCAAGAATTTTATATCCAATATTATATACATCTACGTACAGGCACGGATAAAGTAAATAAATACTAAGTATTTACTCACACAAAAGTTAGTCGCTGTCGTACGATATCTAAACATTACCAACTAATTGTTGTTTGCTGAACAAATGTTTCAGACATTTTATGGATATTTTCCTGTTAACAATTGTTATGTTATAGGAAATAACAAATAAGCTAACAAACGATATACAGGGTGAAATTGATATCATTATCATCCTTTTAAAGTTTAAAAGTTAAACTAAGGGTCAACCCATCAAACTGAACAACTTTTACTGAGGGGGTTAACCGATAGAAGCAAAAAAAATCAGCTGTTCCGTAGGGCTCATGTTGCGAACTGTTATTACCTGTATAAGATCTATGTACACCACATGAAGCAATAAATGATTATGATTATGATTACTAAACTGCTATGCCTACTCTACTCAAGTGTATGCAACAGCAGATTTTTTTTTACTTCCTATCTTTTTGCTCCCATAGTAAATGTCCCATGTTGTCCAAGTTGACCATGTTGTTCATGTTGTCCGAGTTGAACGTGCTATCAGAGTAGTTCGATTTTTTTTTGTTCGTTCTGACATGTTTGCTCCCGTAGTAAAAGTTGTTTAGTTTGATGGGTAGAGTATGTAGTTTAAAGGTTAATGATACTTTTCCTTACACCCTGTAAATAAGTACGAAGATTGAGTACCAGCTCAATAGGAACAACTTCGAAAAGAGCTATCAACACAGGTACCTACACCGTCAACAAACGGATGGAACTATCTGGGACCAAATGTTTAAAAATTTCCGAAGCACGGAAATCACAACGGAAGCATAGCATATGCTCACGACTATATAGTCTATATATAGGGAATATTCCCCTCGGGCCTCGGGTCTCAGACTGTCCAGTCAGAGATATTCTGAAACCTCAGAACATGTTTCGCAATTATAGGCTGTCTCGTTTAGTGATAGCGTATAAAATTGAATGTAAATGCACATGATCAGTTGATCTTATACCGTGGCAGAGGGGAAATGCTATCGCAAGGCGATTCCTTATAATAAATAGTCAAAGGTCCAGTGTGACGGGGGGTGAACCCGTCGCCACTTATAATGGACAGTGGGTACAATACATGCCTCGAAATTGAAGCATGCTGGTTTCCTCACGATGTTTTCCTTCACCGAAAAGCCAGTGGTGTTACAAATCGTACATAAATTCCGAAAAACTCATTCACAAAGGAATCACGACGGAAATGCTCTAGACTAGTATAGTAATAAATTAAAAAGGTCCGGTCAGTCTATGGATTGGTGTCCGTTCAAGTGGTTTAATAAATTACTTATAGCCATTGAGGTACACCTATCGACACCCAGACTGAATTTTTTGTAACATTCGTGTAGGCCAATTAGTACAACATTACTTAGCCTGTGCCAGGCGGGAGTGTCCCTACAGTATGCACCTATGTTATAAGAGATATGTGTACTTTTTGTGACCATCAGCTGCAAGGCTGATTCAGTGTTTATGGGTTGAAGAGCATCTCTGTGATGGGGATGGACCAGGTCTGCCTGTAAAACTTCAGTCGGTTTAGGAGTAACAGACTTTTAAAGGTCAGTAAAAAATTAACGATCAGCTGCAAGGCTGATCGTGTGATATTATTGTAGTATGCACTGTAGCTATGTGAACAGTACAAAGGTCGGACCTTTGAACGGCTGTATCTCGTAAACCGACTGGCAGTTCATGTCAGTTTTTGTACTGTTTACATAGCTACAGTGCATACTACAATAATATCATACGCCGACTGAAGTTATACAGGCAGACCTGGTCCATCCCCATCACAGAGATGCTCTACACTACACCCCATAAACACTAAATCAGCCTTGCTGCTGATGGTTGCAAAAAGTACACTTATCTCTTATACTACTAGTACTAGGTTCTCTTTCTTATACAGTGCCGGTACGTGGCCTGGTTGATTGACTGATGATCTCAATAAATCTTCTTTATTACTGTCTGTGACCCTATATCGGAGCTTAGGGGAATAACAACACTTCCAGTTCTTTACCTCGACAAAGTACCGTTCGATATCGGATAACCTTATTGTCGGGATTGTATTTAAACGAGTGGCTTCACTGCAAGTCATTCAGTTTATAAGATATTTCACAGCAATTTCTGTTGTGTGTGAATTTTTTTCTCGTGATAATTTTCTATCATGGTTTATCATTATGGTAAGAGCACGGACCTGAAAAAAAGACGGACGTAATCTCGTCTAATCACGAGTGAAGCACTCATTTCTTTTGTGTGCGTGCTGTCACGCGGTACATAATGGTGACGGGTGTCGGACCTGCGCCTAGAGCCAGTGCATCTGTGTGAGTGTAGGTCCCTTATGTACAACAAACGAAAATGTAGGACCTTGCATGCTTCACATCTTTTTAGTGTCACATTACGTCCGTCTTTTTTTCAGGTCCGTGGGTAAGAGCTAAATAATTTTATAGATTCTTGACGGGTTTCGTGGGTCTTTTGGGCTTTGAGTATTTATAGCAAATGCAGCTGTCATGACGCTTGTCATAGCAACGCCCCCCCCCCCCCCCCATATTCTATGGAGAAATAAACAATACCTACTTACCTACTCCTCTCCGGGCGTGGCCAGGAGACTCGTTTTTCTCTATAGAAAAGCATAAATGCATAAATCAGCTGAAGAGTAGCAAAACATTAATAAATTTAAATCATTGTTTCAGTAATCCTACTTGCCACAATAGTGTCCGTCACGACGGCACTACCACAATGCACATGCCCAAAAGACATGGACCCTGTCTGTGGCACAAACGGCCTGACATACAACAACGACTGCCTCCTTAACTGCGCAGGCGCCATCAACAAGAACATAGCTTTCGATTATCAAGGCAAATGCAAGGGCAGAACTCAATCGTCTAATTCAATAAACTATGAAGCCGAGGCAATATCGCCGATTGATCAGCTAAATCTCGTCAACTTGTCCGATCTGCCCTGCTCGTGCAAAAGGCAATTATATCAAGTCTGTGGTACCGACGGCGTGACGTACGATAGCCCTTGTCTTTTGATGTGTGCTTCGAAGAACAAAATAGGTGGCATTTATATTTATAAAATGGGACCCTGTTTCTTTTAACATTTTATTTTAAATGTCACAGAGACAATTTTTTTAGTCTCAGTTCGAACTAAGTAGGGCGAAAATGTATGGATTTTGACATTACGGGAGTTCCAACTATGACTAAAAAAAAAAAAAGTCTCTGTATCTCGGCCTTAATTCGTACAGAGCATTAGCATTATTTTTAATGTTATACAGAGTGAAGTATCTTCAAAAAAATCGCAAGAAGGAAATTCGAAAAAAAACAACCTTTCATACAAACGCCTTCTTTTTTTAGTACCTATGGCAAGTAAACGTATTTATTTTGCTAATTTCCTATTATGTTTCAATGATTCATGGGGAACATTGTTCAGTATCAACGCGTATAATAACAACCTATATTAATTGTATTGTACTACAGCAAACCTACTGTTATATTACGAATTTTGATACATGATTCGAAAAAAGTAAGGACTGATAAAAATAAAATTTAAATACTTAGGTACTTAATTTCATCTTTTGTTTTATTTGTTAGGTATTTATTCCTTAATTAGGAATGACTGTCCAGTGCTGCCCTCAATCAGTCATTTGAGTAGAGTAGACATTGCAGTTTAGTATGGAAAATAATATCGGATTTATTATTTTTACATGTATGCCATGCTAGCTTATTCAAATTAAAGATTGAAAAAGTCGGGCGGCGAGCGGGATTCGAACCCACGACCTGCCTATCCGGGGCACGATAACTGCCTTGAAAATTCACATTCTGTACTTATGAAAAAAAAACTTGTTCTAGAAAAAAAACGTTTTATTTCACGGTTTTTTTCAAGATTGAATAATACCGTTTTTTTGCAACACTATCCATGGCTGATAGTTTTTTATGGGGATGATCAGACCGTTAAACTGAACAACTTCTCTATCGGTCCAACGTAAAAATCGCAAAAAAAATCGGCTGTTCCATACATTTGGGTCGAGTAGGATTGCAGTTTTGTATGGAACAACAATTTTATTTTCGCGATTTCTATGTTGGTTCCATAGAAAAACTTGTTCAGTTTGATGATCATCCTCTTAAAAACGGACTGTTAAGTTGAACTCTGTATATAAGTAACTTATTATCGAGAACGAATTATACTTATTTCTGTTCAAAGAACTTAAGTCGGTATTTCCGATCGTGATAACGAGGGAGAACGGACGAGTAAGTATGACGTACCTAGGTACTCTACGCACGGGAATTCATAGTTATAAATGTTTTTTTAGGGTTCCGTACCCAAAGGGTGAAAATCTAAATTTCTATTCTCTATTCTATTATAATTTAGGGTGAGAGGTTGTTTGTTTGTGCAAAACGAATGTTCCCATTTATCTCCAAAACGGCTAGACCGATTTTTTTTTAATTTATAATTAATGGCTTTTTGCTTGTGCGTAGCACCGCATTTCCGCCAGTGTCAAGTGTAATTTATGGGAGTATCTATCCCAATCTCAGGGATTGTTTTTGTTCAAGAACAAGAAGAGATTGAGGATTGCGGAGCCTCGTGGCAGGCTAAAACGCGACGCGCGAAAACCAAGCGAGACGTGTGCTCGGGTCAATTCCTGCAACGTGACTCCAGACCGATTTAGATACAGTTTTCTGTAAAGGGTTTGTGATTATCAGCGATGGTTCTTAGATAGGTGTTACGCTGTTAACTCACCAGAGAGCGCTGCAGTAAACATTTTTCTTACGTCATAATGACTTTTTGCGCATTTACACCTAAACTGGCCTAACCGAATTAGATGCGGTTTTTCAATGAGGTGTATTTGCAATGATTCTTAGATAGGTTTGATTGTGACAAACCATCAGGGGGCGCTGATCCGGTTTTTTGTGAAGTGCGTGCTAGTAGACCGTGTTTGGGCTCTTTTGATGGCGTTTGGTGAGTAACTTCTGTACATGAACATCATGATGCAGCAAAACAATATCGTGGGGAACTCTGTGAAGGCACATAGCTAGGAAACCATGTTTGGGCTCTTTTGATAGCATTTAGTGAGTAGCCCTTATACATAAGTTCTTTAAAAAGTTTAAAATAAAAAGCAAAATGTAAAACCCACGACGGATGTTAACGTTGTAATCGAAAAAGTAAGTAGGTACTTAGATATAATATATGTTTTTAAATCCTCGACTAAACGAAAGTAGGTAAGTAACGAAATATAATAAACCAAACCCTATAAAATCCGTCATGGGCTGTCATTGCCATCTCAGGAGTGCGATTTTTGAATCTCATTTGCTGAATTCAGCAGTTGAAAATGTCAATATTACTACGGAGATATGCATCTTTCTACTGCTGATTTGACTCTCAAAAATCGTACTTAATGAGTGCGATTTTTTAAAGTCAAATCAGCAGTAGAAAGATGCGTGTCTCCATAGTAATTTTGACATTTTCAACAGCTGAGCTCACCGAATGAGATTCAAAAATCGCACTCCTGTTCCCAATTTCAATTAGACACAAACTCATACAACTGAAAAATCGTAGGTCATGAAATGGAAGTCCCCACGGATTTTCTTGGGTTTGGTTGGTTTATTATCTTTCGTTAGTTACCAACTTTCTATTAGTAGAGGGATTTAAAAAAAAAAAAAAACTTTTTCGTTTACGTTTACATCCGTCGAAATGCTTTTAATATTTTAATTTATTTATAAAATTTATAAATTGACGCATTATGATACCGTTTGCCTAGTAATTCCCAGTGAACCGTAGATAACCTCTATCTGGTGTATTTAAAACATCAGGTAATCTTGTATTTTGGTCAGTTGCGTGTGAAGGAACTTTTCTGTTAGCACCATGTTTTATCAATATGGTAAGTGCAATAAACAATTTTTTATTTTTTTTTATTTTTTATATTGATGCTTATTTACCTTACTAACCTTTTACCGTTCAGTGGCACCCTCAAAACAAAATTAAAGATTTCGCAATAAAGAAAGCCTAAATTTAAAAAGTGCTAGTCCAATATTTTACAAAAGTGTATTATATGAAACCAATTTTTATAGACCGACTTTTTTTGTGGTAATTAAATGATCGAGGCTACAGTATATGACCAGATTCGTGTAATGTTTACCACGCTGGACTGTTAGACCAGAGGTCCTGGGCACGAATCCCTTTTTAGTCATGGATGTTAAGTACTTAGGTTTGTGTCGTTGTTGTATTGTATGGTTTTCACAATCCTTGCCTTGTAGCTTACGTTTGGGATCATAAGATAGGTACATAACGTGTATGTGTATGTGAGCTTTATTATAAATTTTTATTTTATTACTACAATGAGATAAACCCTTATACAACCCACATAATGCCTAAATCGTACCTAGGTTACTACCTACATTGTGATCCCTACCACAGAGTCCCTACTGCCACCAGGAGTGCGATTTTTGAATCTCATTCAGTGAGCTCAGCAGTTGAAAATGTCAAAATTACTATGGAGATACGCATCTTTCTACTGCTGATTTGACATTAAAAAATTGTACTCCTGAAGTATGATTTTTGAAAGTCAAATCAGCAGTAGAAAGATGCATGGGAACGCTTTTGTATGAGATTTAAAAACCGTTCAAACTCACCGATGACATTCAAAAATCGCACTCCAGGAGAGCGATTTTTGAATCTCATTCGGTGAGCTCAGCTGTTGAAAATGTCATAATTACTATGGAGATACGCATCTTTATCACAGAGGATTATATTGTATCTTTATACTGCTGATTTGACTTCAAAAAATCATAATTAAGGAGTACGATTTTTTAAAGTCAAATAAGCAGTAGAAAGATGCATGAGAACGCTTTTGTATGAGATTTAAAAACCGTTCAAACTCACCGATGACATTCAAAAATCGCATCCCTGCAGTGTAATTTTTGAAAATCATACGAGCGGTTCGGCAGTAGAAACATGCATAAATTAATCTCCATAGTAATTCTGACATTTTCTACTGCCGAACCGCTCGTATGATTTTCAAAAATCGCACTGCAGTGCCACCTCGTCGAAATCGCACGCGTTTTATGCGTTTTGTATGCAAATTGAAAATGTTCAAAAAAGATTTCTTAAATACTTAAATTATAGATCATTTACTAAGCCGGACTCATATAGTGACGCCTTATCTCAATATAACATGCATTCACTTACCTTTAGACGTGAACTGGCTGATCAATCCTTATTGTATAAGATAATAAGAAACCATCTGGACTGTCCTGACTTAGTGAATGGCATAAATTACTTTGTATGTAACAGAAATCTGAGACGAAAGGCCCTCTTTGCTCAACCCATTGTATATACTAATTATACGCAAAACGAATATCTTTATCGAGCTACTGTATTGTACAACCTTAAATACTTTGATTTGGATCCATTTTGTTTATCTTTGGCACAGTATAAGAAGGGTATAACTGTGAAGTTCACTTTGGACTGAGTCTTTAGGTACTTCGCAATATACCTACTTTCTTTTTATCATTTATTGTTACTTTAGCCTACCTTTTGATAGGTAGCTTTCATTGTTATGCTTTGCAAGCACTTTTTATTTAATTTTCAATTAACATCAGCGGATTCCTGTAATTGGTCTATTCTATGCTCATTTTTTTTTTTGTAACCATTCATTTGTAATTTGACTGTTGGTTTCCCGAATAAAAAAATTTATAAAATTTAATTTAATTTGTTAGTTTTGGGAAACTTATGATTACTTACCTACAATACGAAGCAAAACTTACAAAGTAAAACTATTCAATATTGTTACAGGAATCATACTCGTCACTATAGTACTGTCAGTCACATCGGCACTACCGTTGATAGATACAGGATGCACTTGCCAACGAATCATGGCGCCAGTCTGCGGCTCCGACGGTACGACCTACAACAACGAATGCCTCTTCAATTGTGCTCGAACCGTCAACACGGAATTAATTATACAAAATTATGGTAAATGCGAAGAAAAACAATGCTTCTGCAACTACAATTACAGTCCAGTTTGCGGTACCGACGGCAAAACTTACGACAATGAATGCTTCCTACGCTGTGTCAAAATAAAATCGCCCAAATTAGATGTAAGACATCTAGGAATATGTAATAATAAAGAGAACGATGAACTTCAAGAAAAAGAAGCTGAACCATCGAAAAACTTTATTAAAATTGACAAAACTAATGTTACGACTTTTGATGTTGCGGAGTATGGAAATCCAGATAGTAGTAAAAAAAAACAGGACGTAGAAGTTAAAGAAAAAGAAGTTGAGGAAACTCAAACAGCTGAATCACCGAAAGACTCTGATACTGTTAATGTTGCTTACTTACCGAGTACGTAACAGTAACGTTACCTTGCAGATGCAAAAAAGTATTGAATAAAGTATGTGGGACTGACGGTGTAACGTACGCCAATGCTTGTCTGTTAAACTGTGCATCGCATATTTATGGTCGTGAAATAAACGTGTTAAGTTCAGGTCCTTGTAAGAGTGTGGAGAATGGAAATCCAGATAGTAGTAAAGAAAAACAGGACGAGGTAGTTCAAGAAAAAGAAGTTAAGGAAACTCAAGTAACTGAATCACCGAAAGACTCTGATACTGTTAATGTTGCTTACTTACCGAATACAAAACCTTGCAGATGCAAAAAAGTATTGAATAAAGTATGTGGGACTGACGGTGTGACGTACATCAATGCTTGTCTGTTAAACTGTGCATCGCATATTTATGGTCTTGAAATTAACGTGTTGAGAACAGGACCTTGTAAGAGTGTGGAGAATGGAAATCCAGATAGTAAACAGGACGAAGCAGTTCAAGAAAAAGAAGTGAAGAAAACTCAAGCAACTGAATCACCGAAAGACTCTGATACTGTTAATGTTGCTTACTTACCGTTTACAAAACCTTGCAGATGCAAAAAAGTATTGAATAAAGTATGCAGGACTGACGGTGTAACGTACGCCAATGCTTGTATGTTAAACGTTGCATCGCGTATGTATGGTCGTGAAATTAACGTGTTGAAATCAGGACCTTGTACGAGAGTGGAGCAGGTCAATCCAATGAGCGTTTTTCTTTTCTTTTTTAAATTTAGTTCTTAAAAAACTCGACAGATGGCATGTTTATCGCTCCATAGCCTCCATAGAGCCGTTCACGAGATCCTGTCAAAATCTTGTCAAGACTGTGCCTGCCTTTTTTTTTTTAAAGCCAAGTAATCGAGCCCGTACAACCAAGTCAGACATCAAAGTTACGAATTTTCGATTAAAGTTATTAATAAATAATGAAATATGCCATCAAAATATGCGTTGGCATCTTCTTGATCCTCTTTTCCCTCTTTATTGTTTCAAAGAAACACTTTTTGAAATTTTGACATATATTCGCACAGACCGTAGCGACATCTATCGATCCCCTAGAAAACCAAAAGAAAAACGCTCATTAGTTGTACTTGTCCTCATAATTATCAGCCGGTGTGTGGTGTGAATGAAGTGACTTATGAAAATGCATGTGTGTTGCGATGCTTCGGTATCGAGATGCTGAGGGCAGGACCGTGTCAGCATAGTTTAATTCAACTAAGAATTCATTTTACGACTTCATAAGTCTAACTACATCACATCGTTATCACATCATCTATCGTCCCTAGTATAGATGTAAAACCACCGATTTAAAACGTTTTAAATAAAATTTTGCCGTTTTCAACCCCAAATACTACATCGATTTCTACGGTTGAAAACTCGCCTACAAAAATAAAAGAACTGTGTTTCACACTTCAATGTGGGCGTCAAGATTCGTTTTAATTAGTTTATAGAAAATCAATACAAAGTACCCAAGCGGCAAAATCTTTCCTTAAGTCTGAATTGTAGATATCTCTCATTCAATAACCAAATTCTCGGTTATTGACTTAGGTAATACCATCCGTCTCTCAAGATATCTTGTAGATACACTAGAAGGCAGAGTTAGGCAAAAGTGGGCATATGGAGTACTGAATGAGTTAAGATAGACTTCATACTACTTTACAGATAAACTAAGATAAACTTAGGTACGACTTAAGGAAAGTTGACTTCTCGTAGATAAACTTAAGTAAACATTTTTGGTTTGAAATTTCATCCTACCTTCATAATATATTATTATACTTTACGTAGATACAGTAAAGATAAATTATGGTGGTAACATTTTCCAACTAAATATTCTATGATGAATGATGAATGATAAACAAAATGGCTCTGATAGTTATTATTATTTTATAATGCATTATTTCGTCGACAAGTAAAGTAAAAATTCAAACGCACATTCGTTTATCGTGTGAAATGGACAAATATTCTTAGAAAACAGGCGGGCTTCAAAAATTAAAAAGTAATTGTATTTAAAATTCAAAAAATTCAACCACAAAAACTGTTTTTTTTCTTTTTTCTTCGAAATTAATTAAATATTAAATATCAATGTTGATTTCGTTACGCAAAACTATGTAAAATTGTGTAAAATTAAGAGAGTGCCTAAAATAACAAAGACAGAACTTAATAAAAAACATGTTCAAATTTGCAGATCATTCAAAATGGCGTTAAATCTATATTGCATGTGCTAAGTACGAGTAAAAGCAATACAGTATTGGTAAATCATAGTAAAGGATCAGTTAAATGTGTTTATAATTATTGCTTACTTACTCAAGTAATGTTATACTTAACTTATACCGAAGTGTGACTTCAAATAATACAAGTAAATACCGTGTCGATTTAAGTCATCCTTAACTCGTACTTGATAAATACTGATTCGACGGATATTTTATTTTCTTCTCATCTGTCATTGTTGTTGTGATTTCTGCAAACAAAAGGCCAATGCAAGATTGAACAATTCGTTTTTGTGTTTAAAGAAAAACAAGTGATTCAAAGTAAGTAAGTACTACTTATGTATTACTTATGGACAACGATAATTATAATTTGACATTTATGTACATAAATAATTGTAAACTGAGGTAACCTCAGGTCTACACTCTAAATCTTGAATCTTTTGACGTAACGCGTCGTATTTGTATCTACTTTATGTATCTCAGTCACAACATAAACGTGTAAAGAGTTGTATTTTTTAGGGTTCCGTACGCAAAGGTTCCGTTCCAGTTACGGCTTTCCTACTTTTGAAGAAATGTGTCTTTTGAACCGTAACAGGAAACAGTTGACATTTTGAGACAGTTGAACAGTTGACAGTTTGGTTGTCTAGAAGAAATCACTTTTAGCGATAAGGCCGCCTTTTTTACCCTTCTTGTTCGTGTATATTGTTGTTGTTTTTTTGTATTTTTGGTGTGCAAATAAAGAATATTTATCTTATCTTATCTTTTATACAGAATATGAATCTACTATTTTGCGTATTATTCTGTTGGTTTTTTTTTGTGATTATTTTTGTTTCATATTCCTGATGAGTACGTTGTGGAATATTATGGGAGATAGACCACACTTTAAAAAAAAATCTATAATTAGAATCACGCTCTTCTTTTGTTGAAGTTACGTATTCAAGTTCGCTGTTCGTGTCTTCTATGATTTCATCAACCGATGCGGGCCTGGTGGATGTGCTGGCAAACATGATACAGTCTGTCTAAAAAGTCTTGACAAAAATTTGGGCGCTGTCTCCACGCAAGAACGTCAAAATCAAGCTACTACAATTATTAGGTCACGACTTTATAGACAGACTGTAAACTTTGAACGTTGTTAACAAGGATCTAACAAGGAGTCACTGGCTCCGGCTGTACTCGGACTACTCGGATTAACATTCACTGCACAATCTTTGGCATGAATAGAATTTGCGGTCACATATTTTCTTACACGACGTAGAAAATTTCCTGCTATCTTAATTTTCTTAACTTTAATTATGCTCATGTTACTTCTATAAACACAAATTGTAGCACTAACTTGTTACTTTTTATTAAAAACGTCCCTTTAAGGCTGATGGTACTGACACAAGCATTAGCTAAGTAAACAACCACTTAAATTGCAATTTCAAAGGAACGACTTAAAGCAACCGTTTGACCTGGATAACCTTAGGAAGACTAAAGGCAAACTTTAGGTAATTTTGCCTTAAGTAGAACTTAAGTAATACTTCTAAACACTATTAAATTTAACTATATCTCCGTTAATTCTGTTTTCAGTAACTTTATGCTTAAGTTTGCATTTCGCGTGGACATACTTAAGGCAAAGTTAATACTACTTAACTTAACTAATCCTTAAGTCGGTATTTCTGAAAACTAAGACAACTTGAATTTATTAATACAGACTTCAGCAAAGCTTGCCTTGGTTAATGCGAAGTTTAGGTATATTTAAGGCAAAATTGATTTATTCACGATCTGTTTTGCTGCTTGGGTAAGTAGGGTAAAATGCCCTAAAGCCGGACCATTTGCCATTTTGAGATTTCAATCGTTTTACAATTTTGCTATGTAAGGCTTTCAAGATCCTTTTTTATGTTGCGAATTGGTTCATAATCTTCAGAATTAAAGCCAAAAACAAGCGAAAAAATAGTTTATTGCTGAGTTTTTAAGGTTTAAATCGAAAGAAACCAATTTCCGCAAGTCGGCAGGCTTAGCCCTAATTCCGGTAAGTATTTTTCCTAAAGCCGGCATAATAATTAGGTAGGTAGGGTAGGTATTTCTAAAGGACCAACTACGGGTAGTCTCCATTGCAGTATAAGTAAGCAGTAAATCGTAAACATTTCAATAATTTTATTGATTTGTTTCCTATTGTGTATAGTATTTTGCTTTTGGTGTAAATAAAAGTATACTTATTTCATTCATTCATTTTTTTTTATTTTTTTTTTATTTTAGTAATTATACAGTATTTTACAGTAGCTACTTATATCCTTCTTATAACAATTAAGAAGGATATAAGTACTGTAGAATAAGCAGCTTTAATAATCTCAATAATTAATTAAGTAGGTACCTTTGATATAATAAAATGTTTTCAAATGAAAAATTTTAAATTTAATTCTTTTATACAATACAATACAACAAAACCTACACCCCCACCTACACGACCTACAATGTCTTGACATTGTACTTAGTTTGTATGGAATAGCAGATTTTTTTGCTACCATAGGTTCGCTCCCATAGCAAACGTTGCTTAGTTTGACGGGTAGACGCCATCAATGATTTCAATTTCATCCTGTAGTAATACAAATAAAACCAATTACAAAAGCAAATACCTATAAGTAAAATTAACAAACAGATTAAACTAGGTACTACCACTAATTTTTAGGTCTTTTTTAGTCATGGTGCGTCACGCAGCGGTGCGCGACCAAATCAAACATTCTAAGGAAAACTCTTTGGATAGTTTATAATATAAGTACATAATATTTTATAGACTTTTCCTCAATAATTATACAAAAAGGAGCGGTACAGATTTGCGTGCGTTGCGCGCTTCGATCAAAATAAAATTAATAGTAGTGTGCTTCAACTTACCGCACTTCAGGCCTATCCATTAATTTTTATTTTGATCTAAGGTTGCGCGTCGCGCGAGGTGCGGGGAGGAAGTGACGTCTCTCTTGTCAACTTCAGAGTGCAGAAGGGCGATCCATATAGTACGCAGAGCAGAGGGGTCCGCCAGAGACCATATTTCCGCCAACACTATAAAACAGTTCCGTGACTGACAGACTGACTTTTGCTGATACAAATCATGGCTATGGGCCTGCTGCCGGCAAGCTGCACTTCTGGGGGCGGCCAAAAATATTTGCCCAGGGGCGCGATATTTGTAAATACAACTCTTATAATCGTAATGTAGGTAAGTACGCACGGCGACAGATCAACCTACCCATAGTTGGACCTTATTTCCATGAACATAGCGTTCAACTATGGGTAGGTTGATCTGTCGCCGTGTGTACTAGTTGACGGCCCGATAGCACAGTCTGTAGTGAACCTGCCTACTGTGCCGAGGGTCGCGGGTTCGAATCCCGCAAGGGAAAAATATTTGTATGATGATTGATGAATATGAATAATTGCACCCGAGTCATGGATGTTTGTATCTATGTATGTATTCTATATCGTATCGTGGATGTTTTTTTCTATGTATGTATTCTATATCGTTGTCAAGTCCAGGCTAGTTTCTGGTACTTTAAATGTGACTAGATAATTTGTGTGACGATGTCCAAGATATTTATTTATTATTAGGTATTACATAGAAATAGAGAGAGAGACACACGAGATCGTACAAGAAGATTTTATAAAACGGAGCAGAAGAACCCTGAAGTGTTGGCGGCTGAATAGAGCCCTCAAACAGTTTGGTAATAAAGTGATCGCCATCAAGTCCATGGTGAAGATACCAGAGACAACGCGAACAAAATCTTTGCACCACCATCAGCATTGCGGGGCGTGCACCTGAGCCATCGTGTGGCGAGCGGCTGGCACATGCTTAGTAAGTTTGAACCAATTGGCCTAGACGTTTTGAGTTACAAAAAATTTAGTCCGAGTGTAGTTACCTAGGTACATAGGTATCTCAATGGAACGAACAAAGGATTATTCGAAAACCTGAAATCTACGCGCACGAAGTCGCGGGCAAAAGCTAGTGCTGATATGTGAGAGCGTCTCCCTGGCGAGGCCTTAGCTTAGAGAAAACGGACGTGAAGTGAATGACGTAGGTACTATGGGGATTCACAAAGTCAATGCTGTCAGTCTATCGTCGCACGCTGCGCTTGAAAAACATTTGTTTTAGCATTACTTATAAACGAGTCGTCAGATCATTTTACGGTCGTTGTGATTCAGACATACATACAGACAGTCCTATATTAACGCATTGTATTAAAGTTAATAAAATTCTGAGTAATTCCCAGTGAACTGTTGATAACCTTACTATGTATCTGGTGTTATTTTAAACATTGTTTTTGTATTTAGTTCAGTTGTGGGGGAACTTTTCTGTGGTTTACCCGTTAGCACCATGTTTTATCAATATGGTAAGTTCAATGTTAGTTATTGTTTTGATATTATTTACTTATAGGTAGGTAACATTTTGTTTGTTATTCATAACTTATCACCATAGACATATTACTCTAGCGATAGACAAGCTCGTTCAATCAAACAACATGTCACACAAAACAACACAAAATGACACATTGCTGTCTGCATGGGCGTAGCAATGATTTTTCCCCAGGGTGGGCCAGGCCCAGGCGAGGTTGATGTAACAAAAACTAAAACCTAGAGCGAGCGAAGCGAGCTCGAGATTTCACTGAATCCTGGATCGAATGAAGCTAAGTGAGCTCGTGATACACTATGCACTGCATCTAGATCTTTGTGATACAATCGTAGCCAGGAGCGAGCGAAGCGAGCTCGACATTTCACTGCATTCTGGAGCGAGAGAAGCGAGCACTGCATCTAGGTCTTTGTGATACAATCGTAGCCAGGAGCGAGCGAAGCAAGCTCGACATTTCACTAAATTCTGGAGCGAGCGAAGCGAGCTCGAGATTTTACTGCAATAGGTATAGTGAGATCAGTGTAACACGATTTAAATTCTGGAGCGAGCGAAGCGAGCTCGAGTTTTTTACGACCTAAACGCTGGAACGAGCACAGCAAACTCAAGATAACTACTTTATGATTAGATATACGATCCAATACCTAGAGCGAGCGAAGCGAGCTCGACATTTCACCCAATTCTGGAGCGAGCGAAGTGAGCTCCAGATTTTACTGCAATAGGTAGGTATAGTGAGATCAGTGTAATACGGTTTAAATTCTGGAGCGAGCGAAGCGAGCTCGAGTTTTTTATCTAAGTATATCAATAAAATCAGAGCAGTACGTTCTAAAAAAAGGAGCGAGCGAAGCGAGCTCAAGATTTTGCTTCAAGATTTGCAAGATTTTGCGAAAGTACATTCAGACCACATTAGACATGAGCGCCGATTATAAATCAGTCGGCGGCGGCGCGCCGACTTTTAGGGGTCGGCGGCGGTGGCGTCGGCGGCGTGGCCTTGAAAAGTCTACCATATTTACAGAAAAATTAAAAACCATGGTTTTTAGTGTATTTTGTTGTCCAGGATAGTAAAAACAAACTGTACATGTAAGAAAAATACCTTAAATATGGTAGGGAGCGAGTTTTTTGTAAGAATAAATAATTTGTATGTTTTTAGATTGTGAAATCTCACATTTCGTACATGTTAATTCTATAGAACATTAAAATGAATGAGGACTTTAATCATTCCACACCACAGTTTTTACTCTATTATCAGCCTGTCATCATCCACTGTTAAGATGGAGATAGATAGGACTCTTAGTTGGCGCGCGACAAAACTCAAATCTTCTGCACTCGACTTCATCCTGTCACTTCCCGTCGTTTTCGACCAAGTGCTAAGGTACGTTCCAGTTAGTGGTCTTCATACTACTCTAACTCCCTTTCGATAGGTACCTAATTGGCCAGCTCATAGCTCATGGCTTACATATTTTAGGATCTATTTCAACTACCTAGTTTAAAATGTCTTCACACTGCACGAAGATTGAGTCCTCAGGGTTCTCATTTCTTTTGCTTTGGCAGATACCACAAGGTGATTGAGTTCCTTTACCTTCGATTACAAACATTGGGTTACGGCCAAAAAAAATGCAACAAATTGTCTTTCTTTGTTTTTTACATGCACTTGCACAACTCCCAGTGGAGTTGTGCCTTTAAAAGTAAACTGTTAAAAAGTTAAAAGTAAGTTGTGCCAGTAAACAGTTCAGTTTGGGGCTTAGATCAAAATAAATTAATGGATAGGCCTAAAGCACGGTAAATTGAAGCAAACTACTGGTGCACTTGGTCCATACAAACTAGCGCCATTATCTGTCAAATCTAGGGCCAAGTGCCCATACAAATTTGAAGTAAACCTTTCGTTTGTTTTGCCTCATTTTTCTGGTTTGAAATTTTCGCGTAAGGCCTATCCATTCATTTTATTTTGATCGAAGGTTTGGGGCTTAGAAAAAGTATATGTCTAGAATGAGCCTCACACTTGTTCCGTATAAAACAAAAGGGGCTAACTTTCTTAGGTTGGTGTGCGTGAGGCGCCATACTAATTATGTATGTGTGCGTGTATATGTATAGGGTTTTGGAACCAGTACTAGTTCCTATTTTTTTCGACGCTTTCGTAGCTTTGACTGTCTATCTTGATAATCTAAGGTTTGGGGATATATCATTACACTCTAATGCAGTCAATTTGCTAGTCTTCAGTCTTCACAAGGTCATCATTCCACCTTAAGGGTGGGCCTACTCACGCTGCGCTTCCCGGACCGTGTACCACACTCAAGAAACCCCATCGGCCATAGGTTTTGCGAGCAATATGTTCCGCCTATTGCCCATTTAGTTTGGCTATTCGAGCATAGCCCTCTCCATTGCCCTTTTTTGCATTTGCAGCCTTTCGGCCTTTTTATGAGACCTTGAATGAGCGACCACCTCTTTGGTCTATGTCATTACTGGCAAAACACACTCAAACCTCACACTCACACTCGGTCAAAGACTTTCGTCCTAAGACTGCGGTATTTGGGATGTGAAGATACTACGTATCATCCCGAACACTGCCCAGTCGAGTTGGATTCAATGGTTGATCTCTTTCTCGATGTTGGGCCTACCTTACTGGATAGTTTGTCCCAGATAAATCGTCATCATAAACGTCAAAAGCTTCGAACGCAGAGTTTCCGATCTTTACAAGAGTTGATACAACATTTGACAGGCAGGAACAAGACGAAGTTGTTCATGTTCAGTTTCAGACCAACTAGTTCGCTGCTAAGATCATCGAACATTCTAATGAGCTTCTCCATGGTCTGCGCCATGATGACTATACCATCGGCAAACCGAAGGTGACTGATATGTCTATGTCTATGTCTATACTCGCCATTTATGTTGATGCCTAGCCCTTTCGATCGAATCAAAGGCTTTTTATGTACGTTTTATGAAATGTCACGATCCAGTGTTATACTAGGATTTTGTATGTCCCTGGCTCAGATAGGAGAGGTCTGAAAATTGTTGAGCACGCTCTAGTCTAGTTTTTATTTTATTGTAACTATGCATGCCATAAACCAACAGAGTCCTGAGCACAGCCATCAATATCGGCCAACCGCTCAACGTAGATTCGATAAAAACAAAGTATGTTTATATTATAGTACCTAATACAATAATTATTTAGCTTAAAACATTGCTATTTATTTCTCTAAGCAGTTTCTCAATTACGGCTGTCTGAATAAATGCGAATACGACTTCCGAGAACTGACTTTTTGGGGGAATTAACTCGCTCAGCTCAAGGTCGGCGCGCCGACCGCGCTGGTCGGCGGCGGCGGCGCGGAAAAAATCGCGGCGGCGGCGGCGCGCCGGCGCGGCGCTCATGTCTAGACCACATTGACTTTTCAAGAAAGTGGACATGAGAAACGAAACACAAGAAATTAATATCGTGTTTATTTATCATTAATTGATATCTCTTATTTTTAGTAAGTGATTCATTTGATTTCTGGGGTGGGCCAGAAGGATTCTGGGGTGGGCCGGGCCCACCCGGCCCCCCCCCCCCCTTGCTACGCCTATGGCTGTCTGTCATTGCCATAGTGTCGAAGTGAATTTGGGAACATCAATCAGGTGCGTACACCTCATTCAAGTGGAACATGTTGCTTCTATGTAGGGCTGCCATCCGTCCGGGTTTCCCCGGATTTGTCCTAGTTTGAGGGGCGTCCGGGGGCGTCCGGGCGGGGTCGTCACGAAAGTGTCCGGGGGAAACCCGGACACTTACTGTGTCCGGGTAAGACCCGATTATTTTTATACATAATGGTAATAAAACGTTCGTTTTATCCACAAATCAACTCGATTTCGGCATAAACTGAACAATCAAGTTGTTATGTAGCACTTAGATCAAAATAAAATGAATGGATAGGTCTTATGCGAACATTTCAAACCAGAAAAATGAGGCAAAACAAATGAAAGGTTTACTTCAAATTTGTATGCAAGTACCCTAGATTTGACAGATAATGGCGCTAGTTTGTATGGACCAAGTGCACCAGTAGTTTGCTTCAATTTACCGTGCTTTAGGCCTATCCATTGATTTTATTTTGATCTAAGATGTAGCAAAATCATGAGTTCGTTTCGCTCGCTCCAGCTTTTATTCGACCTCGATTTCGGCATGACCTAGAAATGCGCTATAATATTTGAAAAGATTTCGAGCTCGCTTCGCTCGCTCCTGGTTTTATACTGTATTGAATCGATATAATCGTATTGCAAAATCTTATTATAACATGAAAAAATCTCGAGCTCGCTTCGCTCGCTCCCGGTTTTATATTGTATTGATTTGATTAAGTCGTATTGCAAATCTCGAGCTCACTTCGCTCGTTCCTGGTTGTATAGCGTATTGATACGATCGTTTGTCATCCTATAGGCATACGAGTGAACAATCGAGTTGTTGTGTAGCAAAATCATGAGTTCGTTTCGCTCGCTCCAGCTTTTATTATAGACCTCGATTTTGACGGGACCTGGAAATGCGCTATAATATTTGGCAAAATCTCGAGCTCGCTTCGCTCGCTCTTGGTTTTATGCTGTATTAAATCGATTTAATCGTATTGCAAAATCTCGTTATAATAAGACAAAATCTTGAGCTCACTTCGAACAACTACCTACTAACTTAAATAAAAAATTTCGTGGTCGTCCGGGAAAAATTCCAGATTTTACTGAAATGTCCGGGGTTTTTGACGTCTTTGCCCGGCGACGACGATTTTGGCGATGGCAGCCCTACTTCTATGGAAGGGCAAGTCTATCGCTAGAGTTTAAGTCTATGCTTATCACATACCCGCGACAACGTCGTCAGCATTGAATTAAAAAAAGGTATCTTATGTGTTAATCCAGAAAATATTATAAGCATAGTTGAGTGCCAAATTTCATCCAAATCTCTTCTGCCGTTGATGCATTATGAAATTTATGAGTCACATGAATATTTACAATATTACTTAATTAATTTATTAACAAGCGTGTAGTCCATGTTTATTTCATTGGACAAAACACCCTAAAAAAAGAATAAGCCCACAACTTCGTACGCGCAGCCCACTGACTTTAAATACTTACTTATTTTGATTGAATGAACAGATTGCGATGAAATGAAGCCTAAATGTTAATCCAAACTACAGCTTGGCCAAAAAGAGTAGAAATTAAATGAGGGCGCTGCCTCCACGCAAGAACGTCAAAATCACGCATAACATGGCAACACCACCATACTCAAATTTTAGTTCCACCTGTCACCACGTTCATGACTTTATGGCCAAGCTATAAGTCTCATGCTTTTGTGAAAACCCCATCCAAATCGGTTCAGTAGCTGATAAGTGATGCGTGCACAAACCAACAGACAAAAATTCTAAAAATGGTCTCAATGCATTCCGTAACAAATATCCTAAACGCCCCCAATTAATATTTTTGTAAATGTCTTCGTCAATAATATAGATATACCTAGATAGATGATGTACAGTAGGTACTAAGCAGAGACTTGTAAACTCCTGGGTGCCTTTGCATAGTTTTCAACTACTAGTTATTCCCCCATTCGATTGGAGTGCCCTAAATGTGAACTGTTTGAAATAACAGAGTAGTCAGATATTCCTCTCGGGCCCCACTTTACTTTCTCCAGAATTGGGTGAAATGTCGAGAGTTTTGGATCGAATATCTTTTCATAGTGTAGTTAAACCTTGAGCTTGCTTTGCTTGTTCCAACTTTAAGGTCGTAAAAAACTCAAGCTCACTTCGCTCGCTCCAGGATTTAAATCTTATTACATTGATCTCACTATATTGCAGTAAAATCTCGAGCTCGTTGCGCTCGCTCCAGGTTTTAGTTTTTATTACATCGACCTCGCCTGGGCCTGCCGGCCGGCCCCCTGGGAAAAAATCATTGCTACGCCCATGGTGCGGCCACGATGATAATTGATATGGCTTAATCTAGAGTCTATGGAGCGATCTCTCAATCTGTAGTCGTGAACTGTCAAATAATTAGCGCGATACCGAATGCATAAAAGTTGTGATTCGCATGCGGTCCAATGCTACGAATAAGAATGTATAGAAGTGTAAATCAAGCTCAAAAAGTGGCACCAAAGTGTACCGTGTTCTAAATTTGTTCTTTGAAAACTGTACCTTGCCGCAAAAACTCATACATGTCATTTTTCATTAGGTGCCAATAATTATGTGGATTTTGTTTAGAGTTACTCTTCTATAGTTATTCTTATTCGTAGGTCCAATGACGTTTCAGTTAACATTTATTTAGCGCAATCGGTCCCCTGGTCAACCGAGTCAGGGTGCGAAAGGGGGTCTTCATACGATACTAGAATTAGTAAATCATAGAGTGACCATAGATAACCTATACAATACCCCTACATTATGATTTATGACCCCTCGCCTTGTTGGCATCGCGCGCGATTTCTAGAGTTTCCTCACTAATAACTTTATATGTTTTGTGCACTTTGACAAACTTATGGTTCTTAATACGGCACCAAACTAACTATTCAATATTGTTACAGGAATATTACTGTTCACTATAGTGTCAGTCACATCGGCACTACCGTCGGTAGATACAGGATGCACTTGCCAACGAATCATGGCCCCCGTCTGCGGCTCCGACGGAAAGACCTACAATAACGAATGCCTCTTCAATTGTGCTCGAACCGTCAACACAGAATTAATTGTAGAAAATTATGGTAGATGCGAAGAAAAAGAATGCTTCTGCAACTACGATTACAGTCCAGTTTGCGGTACCGACGGCAGAACTTACGGCAATGAATGCTCCCTACGCTGTTTAAAAAAAAAATCGCCCCAGTTAGATGTAAAACATACAGGAAAATGTAATACTCAAAAAATAATGTACGATGATGTCATCCAAGAAGATGAGGAAACTCAAGTAGCTGAATCACCGAAAGACTTTGTTAAAGTTGCCGACCCTAACACTGATGATGTTGATCAAGAAGAATGCTTCTGCAACCACGATTACAGTCCAGTTTGCGGTACCGACGGCAGAACCTACGGCAACGTATGCTCCCTACGCTGTCTCAAAAAAAAATCGCCCCAATTAGAAGTAAAACATACAGGAAAATGTAATACTCAAAAAAGAATGTACGATGAGGTAACTCGAGAAGAAGAAGTTAGGGAAACTCGAGCTGAATCTCCGAAAGACTTTGCTAAAGTTGCCGACCCTAATACTGTTAATGTTGCACAATCACCGGAAATAAAAAATTGCAATTGCTCAACAAAATTTAAACCAGTATGTGGTACTAACGGTGTGACGTACACCAATAATTGTCGTCTTGACTGTGAATCGCAAAAAAAAGGCGGTGGAATTCATGTGTTTAGAAGGGGTTCTTGTAACAGTATGACGAATGGAGTTCAAGTAAGATGTACGTCTTGTTCTCTCAAAATGAGTGAGCCGGTGTGTGGTAAGAATGGAGTGACTTATGCTAATCCTTGTCTGATGCGATGCGCCGGGGTCCAGATGGCGTCGCCAGGTGTGTGTGAGATGCTACTACCTCAAATTCATAGTGTACAACCAATACAAGCTAAATATTATTTTGGGAAACCTTATTATTATTGATTTCACGCCCTACCTACTGTGTAGGTAGGTACCTAATGATTTTCAAAAGATCTGTTTCCATACTTTCCATGTAACATTTTTTTGGTCATTTTGAGAATTGAATGAAGATGTTTTTTGACTGACTTTGATTCAACAATTCTACTTTTGTTTTTGGATAAGTTTATATTATTTTATACCTATTGCCTTTTTAATTGAGGATTTTTTGAAATAAAAATGTCTATTTCTTCACAACTTCTTTTATTTAGGCACAATCAGTAAAAATAAAGATCTAATACTAATAAGTAGACCACCACAAGAGTCACCTGCTTGTAAACTTTATACGACACTCACACTACACGCAACTGTTTACAAGTAGTTGACGTCACATCATCACGTGACTAACGTAGACAAAACAATTATTTTCTTTGTCGATATTCTCTTAAAATTTCCAGTATTTTTCTTAACTGACTATAGTCCGTTCGCGTTAAGAAAATAGTGATTTCAGTTTTAAAATTTATTGTTGAACGAGTCACGCAAAATACACAACCGTTTTGTTCGAAGGTCAGATTTCAACTGGTCACTGTGAACTGGTCACTGTGAACAAAACGGTTGTGTATTTTGCGTGACTCGTTCAACAATAAATTTTAAAACTGAAATCACTATTTTCTTAACGCGAACGGACTATAAATTGGTTTCCAAAATTCATATTCAATTCGGATGCCATCAATAGATCATATATTTTATATGCTGTCTAATACCCTATTAGCCTAGACGAGTGTCACAAAAAATTCAGTCTGGGCGTCGCCTCTAGTACCAACATCAATGTTACAACGTCTCCTCACACACGTCTGGACTCCTGGACGGCCGTGGAATATTCCCTCGGCGCGATATGAGTGAGTTTTACCAGTTTGAGGACCAGGAGTGCAATTTTTGAATCTCATTCGGTGAGCTCAGGAGTTGAACATTTCAAAATTACTGTGGAGTTTTGCATCTTTCTACTGCTGATTTGACTTTCAAAAATCATACTACAGGAGAGAGATTTTTGAAAGTGAAATCAGCGGTAGAAAGATGCGTATCTCCATAGTAATTTTGACATTTTCAACTGCTGAGCTCAGCGAATGAGATTCAAAAATCGCACTCCTGGAGTGCGATTTTAGAATCTCATTCGGTGAGCTGCTGATTTGACTTTCAAAAATCATACTTCAGCAGTGCTATTTTTGAAAGTCAAATCAGCAGTAAGAAGATGCATATCTTCATAGTAATTTTGACATTTTTAACTGCTGAGCTCAGCGAATGAGATTCAAAAATCGCACTCCTGGAGTGCGATTTTAGAATCTCATTCGGTGAGCTGCTGATTTGACTTTCAAAAATCATACTTCAGCAGTGCTATTTTTGAAAGTCAAATCAGCAGTAAGAAGATGCATATCTTCATAGTAATTTTGACATTTTCAACTACTGAGCTCAGCGAATGAGATTCAAAAATCGCACTCCAGATTTGAAGAGTGTTTGCAGCGGGATGGTCCACAGCTAGGCGACGTTATTTTTATAAAATAAAATTCAAGATTACTATTTTAATTTACTTACACAAATATTTGATTATGTAGTTACTATTGTTTGTTCCTTTTTAATTTTTCAAATCCGTACAACTTTATGGCCCACCTGTACTATAGGCATGGGGATTTACAAAGTCAAAGTTGTCAGTTCGTCGTCGCACACAGCGCTTGAAAAACATTAGCATTATAAACGAGTCGAGTACTAAAGTGCGATTTTTGAACATCATACGAGCGATTAGGCAGTAGAAAGATGCATAATCTTCATAGTAATTTTGACACTTTCTACTGCAGATTCGCTCGTATGATGTTCAAAAATCGCACTTCATTTACGGCCACGCTGTTGTGATTCAATCAAACATACATATAATATATTAACGCATAGTATTAAAGTTAATAAAATTCTGAGTAATTCCCAGTGAACTGTTGATAGCCTTACTAGGTATCTGGTGTTATTTTAAACATTGTTATTGTATTTAGTTCAGTTGTGGGGGAACTTTTCCGTGGTTTGCCCGTTAGCACCATGTTTTATCAATATGGTAAGTTCAATGTTAGTTATTGTTTTGATATTATTTAGAACATTTTTTACCCGGTTTTACCCGCGACGTCATCAGCGTTGAATTCAAAGAGATTTAACTTATTACTTATAGAGAGGACATTGGACAGGTTTTCGTACAAAAAAAATCATTCCGTTTGTTTTGCAATATGAATGCATCATGTCAGTGCGACGTGTCAAACTAGAACGTGGTAACAAGTCATGGATTACGCTTTGGTTCGCGATGTCCTCTCTATTTATGTAGTAATAAGTTATTTATCTTTGGTTGAATTAAATAAAAAAGTATCTTATGTGTTGTATCCAGAAAATATTATTTAATAAGCATCTGCGTGCCAAAATTCATCCAAATCTGTTCTACCATTTATGCATTATGAGATTATGAGTCACATTAATATTTACAATAGTAGATTATACACTGAGGGCAGGAAAGTAAGAAAGGTCTCAGATCTCTTGTAATAAGAATCACAAACATGTGATCTGAGGCTTTCTTATTTGCTGTCCGAGGTTAGTATACTATTTTTCTCCTCGAAGGAGGTGGAAAGCGACAACTTCGTTTAGCGCAGCGGGACGAAAATTTACGCTTTCTGTCCGGAGGGGAGAAATAGTAATTAACTTATTAGGAACTAGTGCCCGCGACTACGTACAGTCAGCAGCAAACAGATGTATGCCTACTCATGCAAAAGAAGTATACACTTTATTACTACGCGTAGTACTAAAGTGGATACATGTTTATACTACGACGTAGTAAAAGTGCATACATCTCTTTGCTGCTGACTGTACGCGCAGCCCACTGACTTTAATTAGGTAATCATTTTGATTGAATGAACCGATTACAATGAAATGAAGCCTAAATGTTAATCCAAACTTAGTCTTATAAGCCTTTGTGAAAGCTCCATCCAAATCGGTTCAGTAGCAGACAAGTGATGCATGCACAAATGTCCCATACATTTGGTCAGATAGGATTGCAGTTTAGTATGGAACAGCCACTGACATATATTCTAGCGATAGACAATAAGCTCGTTCAAACAAACAACATGTCACACAAAAAAATGACACATTGCTCCCACCGCATTCAAGTGGAACATGTTGCTTCTATGAAAGGGCCTGTCTATCGCTAGAGTATATGTCAGTGGGAACAGCAGATTTTTTTTCGAGAAAGTTGTTTAGTTTGATGGTCTGATCTTCCAGGACTGTGTATAATTATCTCTGTCACGTCTGTTACAAAACAAGGTTTTTACAATATTTGCGTGACCGCTCCGTGATAAGATTATAGGTAATAAGAGGTCAGTCTGTGGTAAATTGTAAAAACCCAAAGATATGATAATCTGCTAGGTACCTACTGCGTGAGAGTTGTGTTGTGAGACTAATTTAAAACATCGAAGTTCGATCTTATTCAGTTTAAGTTGTAATCAAATTGCAGCCGGTTACTAAGTATTCAACTGTTCTCTGGGGCCCGATTGCGCTAGTAAATCTTCACTGAACCAGTGCTCCGTCACTCACGTTTGACAGCTGCGATTAAGTCGTGACGTCACGTGCACGGCCGTTTGACAGATCGCTCAGACGATTTACCTGTCAATCACATAGTAAATAAATCAAGTTTAGCTCAAAACACAGTTGAATAGTAACTGGATTGCATTGTGATTAGAACTGAACTTAAATAAGGATTGAACATCGATGTTTAAATTAGCACGATCGAGGTTCTTCTGAATTCCGTATGGAGCTAAACTTGACTTGGTAAAAAAATTAAAATTAAATTAAAAAGTATTTATTTGTCTCTTAAAACTGTTACAAAACACAATGAATATAGCACTGTTTTAAAAATAGCATGGAGACAAAAAAGGTAAAGGACTCAGTTTTACAGTCGGGGTTGCCGTCTGCCACTGCTATTCTGTCCCTCCCTTAAACATAAATAGATAAATAATAATATAATATATTCTTAATAACTAAAAACAAACATTCATTATTGAAAAGGTAAAGTGATTGAAAGCCTGAAATGTCTGAGCAATCTGTCAATCCGCAGTCATGAACTGTCAAATAATTAGCGTGATACCGAATGCATAAAAGTTGTGATTCGCATGCGGTCCAACGACGTTTCAGTCAAGATTTATTTAGCGCAATCGGTCCCCTGGTCAACCGTGTCAGGGTGCGAAAGGCCCCTTCATCCCATTAGACTCTAATTGGATGAAGGGATCAGACTCTAATGATTAGAGTGACCATAGATAACCCATAAAATGTCCCTACATTATGACCCCTCGCCTTGTTGGCATCGCGCGCGATTTCTAGAGTTTTGTATTGTGCACTTTGGTTAACTTATGGTTCTTAATACGGCGCGAAACTAACTATTCAATATTGTTACAGGAATATTACTATTCACTATAGTGTCTTTCACATCGGCACTGCCGTCGGTAGATACAAGATGCAGTTGCCAACGAACCATGGCCCCGGTCTGCGGCTCTGACGGTAAGACCTACAACAACGAATGCCTCTTCAATTGTGCTCGAACCGTCAACACAGAATTAATTATACAAAATTATGGTAGATGCGAAGAAAAAGAATGCTTCTGCAACTACAATTACAGTCCAGTTTGCGGTACCGACGGCAGAACTTACGGCAATGAATGCTCCCTACGCTGTTTCAAAAAAAAATCGCCCCAGTTAGATGTAAAACATACAGGAAAATGTAATACTCCACAAAGAATGTACGATGATGTAATCCAAGAAGATGAGGAAACTCAAGTAGCTGAAACACCGAAAGACTTTGTTAAAGTTGCCGACCCTAACACTGATGATGTTGATCAAGAAGAATGCTTCTGCAACCACGATTACAGTCCAGTTTGCGGTACCGACGGCAGAAACTACGGCAACGTATGCTCCCTACGCTGTCTCAAAAAAAAATCGCCCCAGTTAGAAGTAAAACATACAGGAAAATGTAATACTCAAAAAAGAATGTACGATGAGGTAACTCGTGAAGAAGAAGTTAGGGAAAATCGAGCTGAATCTCCGAAAGACTTTGCTAAAGTTGCCAACCTTAATACTATTAATGTTGCTGAATCACCGGAAATAAAAAATTGCGATTGCCCCACAAAATTTACACCAGTATGTGGTACTGACGGTGTAACGTACACAAATAATTGCCATCTAACCTGTGCATCGCAAAAACATGGCGGTGAAATTCATGTGCTTAGATGGGGATCTTGTGAGAGTGTGAAGTTTGGATGTACGTCTTGTTCTCTTAAAATAAGTGAGCCGGTGTGTGGTATGAATGGAGTGACTTATGCTAATCCATGTCTGATGCGATGCGCCGGGGTCCAGAGGGCGTCGCGCGGAGTGTGTGGGATGGTACAACCTCAAGTTCATAGTGTACAACCAACCCAAGCTTATTATTATGTTGCCCAACCTTATTATTATTAATTTCACGCCTGTTCTAACTCAATCATCATCGTCATCTTTTACATCAGAAGCCGTAGCATGCTACACGTGATACGGCCGTATCACGTCGTTTATCTCGTTCGTTCGCGCGCAAATAGAAACAGAGCGAAGGTGTGATAGCGCTTTATCACGGTGGCATGCTACCCATGCAGGACACAGGCCTACCCACAAGAAGGGGTGTATGGGCGGTAGTCCACCACGCGCGCCCAATGCTTCACATATCGACCCGGTTGGTGTGATGGTTACCACGCCGGACTGCCAAACCAGGGTCATGGGTTCGAATCCCGGTTCGGTCATGGATGTTATATGTGTGTGCCGTTGTTGTATGGTTCCTATAACAAAACGCCTGAGGCTTACTTGGGATCATTTTACAATGTATGTGCCTGTGAGCGTTATTATTTGTGAGCGCATCACTTCTTCAGTGTATGCAGGTTTCCTCATTTTAATCGCAATTAGTAGCTGAAAATTTGTCAAAGTAGGTACCTTAGGTAATGAAAATGATTTTCAAAAGATTTTTTTGGTTATTTTTAGAACTGAATGAAGATGTTTTTTGACTGACTTTGATTCAACAATTCTACTTTAGTTCTTGGATAAGTTTATATTGGCTGTTGGTCCCGGCTACTATCTCTGCTGGTAGTAGTCGTTACATAAAAACCACGTCAGAGGCCGTAAGGCGGTTTGAATAAACTCTGACACCAGGGCTTGCAACCCACTCGATAAGAAGTTTATATTAATTTATACCTATTGCCTTTTTAATTAAGGATTTTTTTGAAATAAAAATCTCTATTTCTTAACAACTTCTTTTATTTTAGGCACAATCAGTAAAAATATAGATCTATTTAATAAAGATGCAGTAACAACAATTTACAAAATGTACAAGAATAATATTTCGACTATGACAATATTCAGACCGGATCTGGAAACAAACGGGCAACCGCCACATGAACGATGATGTACCTTCGTCGGTTACGGCGTTTTTCGGTTCCTGTGTAAAAGATTAGGGGCGTTCATAAATCAGGAGACGTTAAAGGGGGCGTTGTGTTCAATGTCTCAGGCGCAAAACATACACAAAAGGCTTAGGGCGAAGGTACAGCACAGGCCGGCGCAGGCATGGTGCCGTTTCAAAACGTTTTGATACAAAATGTATGAAATGATGCCCCGTGTCGTGAATTATACTCAAGCGCCGCGGCACAGGCGCATAATTTTTTGCTAAGTGGTGGGTAATAATCGGTGTGAGAGTAACCCAACTCGCACTTGGCCGGTTTTTGATTGTTTGTGTGAGGTTCGCCCCTTTGCGGCGTTGGCGACGAATTGGTTGATTCATTTATTAATCATAAGCATTTGCTCACGACTATATTCCCCAAGGGGGTAGTCAGAGACATTCTGAACCCTCAGAACATCCACGTTTCACTAGTAGTACAAAAACTCTGCTCAGTGTGACGGGGAGTGAGGCCACAGAGGATTGTACAGAGTAACAGCTACTAAGGAGCGTCAATTTTATTAGCCTATTCTTGTAGGGCTGCCTTAAAGGAAATAAATTTAATTGGAGTAAGTATGGAGCATAGGTAAATGTTTTATGACTCAATTGTAAATTGTTTTTGATTATTTTGTTAGTTATTATTTGTTATTAATTCATTTTAGGCATGAAAATATTAAAACAATTTACTTATGTTTCGTAGTTCTTAGACAAGTTGTAATTAAAACTATGTATTTCATTAAAATAAAAATAAAAAATAATGAAAACATTGTTAAAATGATGCCAAGTTTTATTTCAGTGTAGTATTTCTTTATAAATGTTTACATTTCTCTTCCAATCGTTCATGCACACAGTGCAAAATAATTTACCATTTTTTTATTCGACTTCTACTACTTATAAACTAATAAAATAAAAATATCGAGCGTACTACACGGAGCGGTGACGGGCGCGCGGGTAAAATCAACGATGTGTCACCCCTCACAGTCACACCTTCGTTTCGCCCGAAGTCACCCTCGGTCTCGTTGGTGAACCTCGTAGGTGAATGCGCGCACACAAACGCGCTGCGCATGTAGTGATGCGCCGCTTTTGCGAGCTTGTATGAAGCTGTTACTCTGTACAATATAATCCTCTGTGGTGAGGCTGTCGCTACCTGTAATAGACAGTAGCTAGTAGGTACAATAAATGCCTCTAGATTTAAGCATCCTTTACCGAAAAGCCAGTGGTGTTACAAATCGTACATAAATGCCGAAAAACTCATTGGTACGAGTCGGCCTGGACGGGGATTAAACCATCGCCTCCTGCGGCAGGCAAGGTTACTCGCCACTGGACCACCACGGCTTTAATATATTCGCCTTTTAAATTTCGAATTTCTCAGAACGAGAAAACATCTCACGACTCCATTGAACTCTCTAAGAACTTACCTCATTATAAGTCGAGATTCGCCAGCAATTCGTCACCTTCGTCATCATCAAGGAATGACTTATCCACTTCACTCAAACAGCTATCATTTCCATCACAATTTAACCGACTTTCACTAAAAGAGGTCTCTCCACAGTTGTCCTTTTCACTAAAATGATTATTTGTTTTTATAGAGTTTTTCCTAATATTAGTTCCGGGTATGTAATCGTTTTTGTTCGAAATCGGTGAAAAATATTTCGTTATGTTGAGTTTGGATTCCTGAAAAGAAAATTGGCGTTTTACAATTTTCAATTGCACACATAATACAGGCGATAGTTTGAATTAGTTAGGCCGCACTAGGTAAAACAAGCGTGTTTGCATTATGAACCTAAGAGCGGCGCGATAAGAACCACTTTAAGGTGGTTTCCGTCCATACAAAACTTTGTCGTAGAACACTCGTAGACGGTATTAATAAAAGTAATGTTTTATGTATGGAAAAATAGTTCAGAAAATCTAGATTGCGCGTATCAAATAATATTTACAATTTATAATATTATTACGAAGATATCAAGCTTTATTTTTTATCTCTTAGGTCTGCCTACAGCTATTACATCTGATACAAGTTTAAGGACATTAAAAAGTGATAGCGCTAAGATGTATAACTAATTACAGGCAAACACAGCAATCAATGTAACTAGGGTTAACTATAAGATATAGCAATAAAACTATATTTTACGGAGTGGTAGTAGTAATAGTAAGTAAGTAGCTTTGAAATTATTCATACAAAATTTCGTAGTCTTAACTATTATAAAACCGTAAAATCATAACTATTATAAAACCGTAAAATCATGAGTAATAAAAAAGTAGCGGTTCACTTCATATAAATTCAAATAACAGTCGATAGCGCGATTTAAAAACGTGCAGCGCCATCTATTGACAAAATAGTTAGTTTGTTGGTTTGTTCGCGCAACACGCAAAAACTACTGAACCGATTTTAATGAAACTTTTTTTGTTTGATAGCTTATGATCTGACTTAAAATCTGGTATATAATTTGTGCGGACGAAGTCGCGGGAAAACACTAGTTTATAATATAACTAGTTTATAAATTATATACCAGATTTTAAGTCAGATCAGTCAGACAAAATTTCTAAAAAAGGTTGATTTCGAGTCAGGAATACCTAAAAACAATATCTAATCTTTTTTTTTAAATACCTATCTTCAATGTACAGACTTCAGTTACAGTTTTATAATAGTTTAGATTATTAATGTCATTTGATACGCGCAATCTAGATTTTCTAATCTATTTTTTCATAAATAAAATATTAATTTTATTAATACCGACCACGAGTGTTCTACGACAAAGCTTTGTATGAAATCGACAGTTAAAGCTTCGTATCATTCAAACTAAACTCACCTGATGTTTTGTAGTGGTGTCCTCGAACGTGTCCTTGCTCAGACCAACGTTGTTCAACACCTGGACAATTAATTATATTTATCAGTAATGTTTGGTATTTTCGTATCACAAAAGTATAATTAATCTTAAAACCATATACTCGACCCATCAAACTGAACAACTTTTACTATGGGAGCAAACGTGTCAGCGCAAAAAAAAGTCAGCTGTTCCATACTAAAGGGGGGGTTCCCTTCTTAATATGCTGACACTTTTTAAAGGGGTGATCAGACCATCAAACTGAACAACTTTCTCCCCTTAAAAAGTGTCAGCAAAATAAGGACCCTATAACCATAAAAACTGAAACTTAAATTGCTAAATGTACATTCTTAAACAGAAATTTGGTAGTTGTAGCAATGTTTCTGACCACTCCGAAATAGTTTACGGTCGTCAGTTTATTTATGTATGTACTCCAAGCGGCCCTAATAGTATAAAGTACTTACGTCTAGTTTACTCTGCAGCATGGGCCACATGTGGTCGTCCACAGTACCGCTCGCTATCAGGTACCGCACACTGACTGCGTCACTATCTGTTGAAGTACTTACGTCTAGTTTACTCTGCAGCATGGGCCACATGTGGTCGTCCACAGTACCGCTCGCTATCAGGTACCGCACACTGACTGCGTCACTATCTGTTGAAGTACTTACGTCTAGTTTACTCTGCAGCATGGGCCACATGTGGTCGTCCACAGTACCGCTCGCTATCAGGTACCGCACGCACACCGACTGCGTCTGACCGATGCGATGCGCACGCGACTCAGCCTGCGTTATTATCTGTAAGAGGTGAAGTGATTTTATATTGAAATGGAATCTTATAAACTTCACTGAATCAAAAGAGACCGGAACCATCGATTTCTGTAAGGTCTTAGGGTTGCGATCGCGATCGTGTTCCGCCTATCTTATATGCTCTAGCAAATGACATTCCTGAGTGACAGAAAAGGATGGAGCGACGGAAAAAGGCGATCGCGTACCGCCATGTGTAGTTCAACCCTTAGTGGGCGTAATAAAAGTATTGCTTTTTATATACAGGGTGAAATTGATATCATTAGCATCCTCTTAAAAACTAAGAGTCAACAAATCAAACTGAACAACTTTTACAACGGGAGCAAACCAATAAAAGCAAAAACTAATTCTGATGTTCTAGGCTAAATTGCAATATCTACTCGACTCAAATGTATGAAACAGCAAATGTTTTGTTTTGCTCCGATCGGTTTGCTCCCATGGTAAAAGTTGTTCAGTTCGATGGGTACACTAGATAAAGATAAAGATCATTTATTTGTAGAACATGAGTATTTGGTACAAACAGATGTTAGTAGGTCACTCTTAGTTTCAAAGGAAAAATGAAAAAAAAAACCTAATGCTAATGCCACCTAATAACCTAGGCTAATGATATCAATTTCACCCTGTAAAACCTAGATTACAGGTTTCTTCCCCTGAACAGTATTGCCATCATTTACCATGTTTTTGAAGGGTGGAGAAAATAAATATGTAAGGCTAAGGGTCAACACAAAAGAATCCATTGGGTCGAAATGTAGATGGCTTGTCAGCCCTTACAATAAGATATGTTGTATAATAAGCATATGCTCACGACTATATTCACCGAAGGGGTAGTCAGAGATATTCTGAAACCTCAGAACATCCACGTTTTACTCGTAGTACCGAAACTATGTCCAGTGTAACGGGGAGTGAGCCCGTCGCCACTTGTAATGGACAGTAAGTAATTGTATAATAATGTATGTATATACCCCTGGATTCCAGTGCAGCTCTGCGAACAGTACCAGGCTGGCAGCGGTAAGGGTGAGCCCGTCGCCACTTGTAATGGACGGTAGGTAATTGTATAATAATGTATGTATATACCCCGGGATTCCAGTGCAGCTCTGCGAACAGTACCAGGCTGGCAGCGGTGAGGGTGAGCCCGGAGTTGGCTGCTGTGATGGACAACACGGCGCAGCGGCACTGGGCCGTGTACTGGAACTTGTCCACCAGGTCCTGGAATGAACAAACATTATCATTGTCAATCAACAATACAAATAAACATTTAAGGGGGTTGTTTAGACCATCAAACATCGAACGACTTTCACTATGGAGCCTACCTCAGGAAACGCGAAAAAATTTGGATGTTCCGTACTAAACTACAAATCTACTCGAGCTAAATGTATGGGACAGCTGATTTGATGTTGGTCCCATAGTGAAAGTTGTTGATGGTCTAGCTAGACAACCCCAAAAGTTTTAAATGTTTATTATTACTTTTGTAACACCCAATATAATATCAAACCGAAGGAGGCGAAAGAA
Source organism: Agonopterix heracliana (assembly GCA_963693445.1). NCBI lineage: Eukaryota > Metazoa > Arthropoda > Insecta > Lepidoptera > Depressariidae > Agonopterix > Agonopterix heracliana. Next base: position 3,613,211 of record OY856323.1, on the reverse strand, counting down.
TAGAATTCTAGAATTATTTGTATGATTATATATAATGTAATGGAAAATACTACGCAACTAATGTATTAATGTGTGTGTGTGTGTGTGTGTGTATGTGTGTGTGTATAGTACGCACCGCCCTGGCGGCGGGCGGCGTGGCGCCCACGATGCATATGTAGTGCGCGCGCGCCTCGTCCAGCGTGAGGCAGAGCGCGTCTATCACGCTGCGGTGGTGCGCGAACACCAGGAACTTGCAGGACTCCTTCTCCACCAGCTGCCTTATGTATTTACTGCAACACAATACATACAAATTGGAATCGGGGTCGTTTTTAAGCCGAATCGGGGTGCTTCTGTTTGTTTCAGTGCATGCTGTATTTCTCTTTAATTCATTGTACTGTACATTTAGCTAAAACTTTCTTAGATTTATATTGTTGTATTTGTATTAGTGTAACAACTGTTGGGAAATCAATAAACAAAATAAAAAATAAATACATAGTAGGGTGGGTGCTGATAATAATTTGAAATGAAAAGTGGGTTCGTAATATTTTATTACTTTCATAGACTCAACATTTACCACCGTTTCACAGGTAAAACTACTATGGAGAAGAAAAGAAAAGAAACTCCATAGGAACTGGTGATGTTTATGTAGCCTGCTCCCACTGCTGGGCCACGGCTTCCCCTCTCCTCCTTCAATCCTCAGAATGCAATAAAACTCGGTCCGAAAATAAAAATTTAGAGGCTAAATTAATATTGCGCGATATAGCGAAATATTCTTATTGGTGCACACCTAACCCGCCTACACAGCCCAAAGATAGCCATTATATGAAAACTGCTGAGTCGGCAACATGTCGGTGAGTTAAATATTTTTTTTATAAATACATAATATCTTTGTGTGCAGACACCATTAACGACATTTTTATATTAATCTGATATGAGAACTTACCAAATAGCCGGTATTTTGACTCTAGCAGATTCGCTGAAGAAGCTTAACAGCGCCGCTTGCCGCTCCGTAGCTTTAGTGTTCTTGTAGGTTTGCGCCATCTGGGACAACCCTTGTTGGTCCTCCTTCGAGAATTGTAGCAAAGATTGGTCTAGGATAACTGCTTCTCTGGAAATTATTTAATAATTAGGTTCTAGTCATGTTCTGCTGTTTCAAATCAAAGATTGTAAAATTCAGTATCGGACGGGATTCGAACCCGCAGCTTTGGTTTCGCCCACTACTTAACCAACACCTTTTGAATCTGTCAGCATCTTTTGTCTTTAATCCAGACATAATAGTAAATCTATTGGGCTAGTATAGCCATATGGTTAAAAATCCCATAAAAATAAAGTTAATCTATGGTTTTGTTGCGTAGTTAGTGGTATACTCGTAGTAGTACCTACGTTCCGGCAGTTCAGAGGTTCAAAGACCTGAGCATCAACTAACGTTTTTACATACGTACTTTACATGTGCTTTCTGATAATTATATTAAAAGGAAATTAAGTTCCTTACCTAGTCTTTTCCTCCAACTTAGTCAGCACCTGTTCCTTGGTGCGCCTGATGAGGAACTTTTTCTGCAGTATGATCATCAGCTCAGTGAGGTTCGACTGGCCAGTCATGTCCCACCCGAAGTTTGTCTGTTTGCCCGCACAGTACCGCTTACCTGTGGGGGCGACAGAGAACGATATATTTTGTCTAGAGTTCATAAGCCACTGAAATACGCACGTGAAAACTATTAATACTTATTGGCTACATAGTTGGGTGGGTGATAATTATTTCAAATTAACACTTTAGCTGATAAGCTCAAAACAATGAGACGCAATGTTAAAATTGACACCCCTGGGCGAAATATAGAACCGACTCGCTACCTGGGTTCTAGCGCACTGCGGCCCATTTGTTGCTGACCTACGACGTAGGTCGTCAGCAGCCAATGTGTTAAAGGTGAGAACTCCGTATTATTTATTTATTTATTTATTTCCTTTTTGGAGAACTTACAGCTAAACAACAGTCAGATTTCAAAAGACAAATTGATAGTCAGATGCTGACAACAAGTTCCCACATATAAAAATAGCGTATGATCACTATCTTCTATTAATTCCCTTTTATTTCTTTTAGACTCTACATTTACCACCTTTTCACAAGTTAAACTACAATGGAGAAGAAACGACAAGAAACTCCATTGCAAGATAGAATATGATGAAGTTAGGTTAGGGCAGGTGGCGTGTGCACTTGGTGACGTTCTCGACAGATAAAACAATAACTACATTATAGATCAGGGTTCGAAGTGATAATTATCATTGATAATTATCACGATAATTATCATGATAATTATCTTGATAATTATACGTTGATAATTATCTTGATAATTATAAAATTGAATGGAAACACAACAAAGCTTGAGCTAGCAATGTCACACCATGTATTTCCGATCATAGTTCGCTAAAAAAGGAGCTCACAAACATGAAATCATTTTTCTCACTAGTTTCTGTTGTTTTTCTTAATTATTTGTTATTCATTGTGATGAGATACTATAACGTCAAAGACTAGGTGCTGTTTGGTCTGGATAAGAGTGTATTAAACTTGTATTAAAGCAAAAACAGCATTTTTAGAACTTTTTGTTAGAAATTCCTCTCAAAACTAAGAATTAGCTTGGATAATTATCCGATAATTATCTGATAATTATCCGATAATTATCATGATAATTATCAAAGAAAATAATTATCTTGATAATTTCGAACCCTGTTATAGATCGATATACATACCGTACTCAGTGTAGTTAGGAAACAGCTTGGGCTCTATAAGCGTCAGCTGCGTCACAAAATAGGTAATAGTATATAGTTCTACATACAGAACTGCCACTCCCCAACCCCCTCTGACTTCAGATACCCCACCTCCCCACCTACCACACTCTCTGGGAAACTTGAGGGAAGCCCAGCAACGGAATGCAGTCAGGCGCGCGCGCGCACCCGTTGGATTTGACTACATAAAATTGAGTCTTTTCCGTGCTTAAAAAACTTTGAAAAATAACGCTAAATTCACATTTTCAGTAATTCTTTAGCTCAAATACTATTTTTAACGAACAATAAAAAGTAACCCAACCCTACACATATGTCAAAGACAATTTGAACCAAGTGCGCATGTGCGAACGTCATCATTTCAAATCTAAAACGTTGTTTGAAGTGCCTGACCTGCGGCTGCGTGTATAGTTCAGCCACGCGACTTAGGGTCGGGGTACCGCTGAGTAGCAGAACG